>CM053581.1:232112335-232217960 GCA_028627135.1 Pseudochirops cupreus
GATGGGCATCCCCTTAATGTCCAATTTTTTGCCACCACAAAGAGAGCTGCAATAAATATTTTTGTACATATGGATCTTTGTCCCACTTCTATGATCTCTTTGGGATACAACCCTAGAAGTGGTATTACTAGGTGAAAGGGTATGCAATTATTTATAGCCCTTTGGGCATAGTTCCAGATTGCTCTCCAGAATGGTTGAATTAGTTCACAACTCCACTAACAATGCATTAGTGTTCCAATTTTTCCACATCCTCTCCAGCATTTGTCATTTTCCTGTTTTGCCGTCTTAGCCAATCTGGCTGGTGAGATGTGGTACCTCAAAGTTGTTTTGATTTGAATTTCTCGAATCAATAGTGATTTAGAGCATTTTTTCATATGCTTATAGATATCTTCAATTATTGACGTATTTCTTGAAAGAATGGAGGCTTTTTAGGCTAAGGATCCTAGAATTTAGAGCTTGAAAGGTCCTCTAAGGTTATCTGTACTTCTGTATGTCTCTGTGTGGGATTTTGTCTCTATAATGTGGATATGATTTTGTCAGGTAGTCCAACTTTCTTTTTCTTTTATTTTTGCTTTTTTTTTTTGGAGGGGGGAGGGCAGGGCAATTGGTGTTAAGTGACTTGCCCAAGGTCACAAGGCTAGTAAGTGTGTCAAGTGTCTGAGGCTGGATTTGAATTCAGGTCCTCCTGACTCCAGGGCCAGTGCTCTATTCACTGCGCCACCTAGCCGCCCCATAATCCAGCTTTCTTATGTCTGCAACCATCTCATTTTACAAGTGAGAAACTGAGCCCCATAGAATTAAAATTATATAGTTAGTAAGTAGTCAGTCAGTCAAGCATTTATTAAATGCCTTTTATGTGCTAAGCACTGTGCTAAACCCTAGGGATACAAAGGAGGAAAAGTCAGTCCCTGTCCTCAAGGAGCTTACAATCTAATGGGGAGATAACAAGCAAACACAGTTGTACGAACAAGCTCTATGTGGGATAAATAGGAAATAATTAATAGAAGAAAGACATTAGAATTAAGAGGATTTGGGAAAGCTTCCTGTAGCAGTAGGATTTTAGCTGGGACTTTCAGGAAGTTGGGGAGGCCAGGAGGCAGAGAGGAGGAGGGCGAACATTCCAAGCACGGGGGACAGTCGAAGAAAAACTCCAGAGCCAAGCTATGGAGTATCTTGTTCTTTGTAACTGCAAGGAGGCCAGTGTCACTGGATCAAGGGGCACATGGGGTACAGTGTGTAAAAAGAAGGGTGGTAAGGTGGCAGAGGGGAGCTAGGTTATGCTAAAGAGAGGCTTTTTGTATTTGATCCTGGAAGTGATAGAGAACCATTGGAATGTATTGAGTGGGGGTGGAGTGGGGAGTGGTAACGTGGCTGAGCCTGAGCTTTGGGAAAGTCACTCTGGAGGCTTCCTGGAGGATAGATTGGAGTTGGGGAGAGACTTGAAGCAGGCAGACCCCCAGAGGACTATCGTGATAGTCCTGGTGTTAGTTGATAAGAGTCTGCACTAGAAGGGGGGGAGTGTCAGAGGAGAGAAGGAGAGGAGGGGGCTCATTGGAGAGATGCTGCACAAGTAAAATTGATAGGCCTCAGCAACAGATTAGATATGGGAGGTGAGAGAGAGCTAAGTGTCAAGAATGACTTCTAGGTTGCAAGGTTGAGGAACCTGAGGATGGCATTGTCTTCTATAGTAATATGGAAGAACAAGTGGCATTGTCACCATTCAAATCCAGGTCCTCTGACTCCAAGTCCAGGATTCTTTTCCTTGATGCACTGAACAATGACAGGATTCAAGCATATAAAACCTAGGAGGATGGAGATGAGAAACAAGGGTCTGGACCTGGTCACCAAGCTCTGGATGCTAGGAGTAGGGCAACCCCTCGAAGCTTGAAGGACCAAATCCTGCTTCACACAGTGTGGAGTAATTTAGGGAAGAAAATCTCCTGAGAGGGGGCCAAAGCTGGAGGTACAAGAAAGTTCTAGAAGTGCTTGGATAAACTCTAAGAGGGCAGAGCCATGGCAGGTTATTTAGGAAAGCTTGAAGACCCTGTGAATACTTGACCTTTTGAAGTGGTACCAAGGAGAATAATCCTGGCCTCCCAGAACCAGACTTAGGCCCCAGAGACCAACGGAGGCAGGACTGGAGGGAGTGGTACCAACTGGTGTTGTGGGAGGAGCAGAAGTCCAAGAGTAGGGGTGGGGGGCTTCCTCAGGGGAAGCCCTGGGGCAGGGCTGAGATTTCTGGACTGGGTTTTGCTGGGTGAGCAGGGAAGGGAGGAGCTACAGAGAGAAGTAAAATAGATTCCCAGGTCTTGTAAGCTGAGAGGGGGAGAGGCAGGCTGAGAGACAGGGGAGGGGAGAGGGAGAGGTAGGGGGAAGGAAGAAAGAGGGACTAGCATTTGAAAAGCAAAAGTCCCCAGCCTGAGTCCCTTTTCTGAAGTGCCTAATTCATGCAATTACAGTTCCAGAGCTGGAAGGGACCTCAGAGGCCATCTACTCCAATCCCTTTATTTCATAAAGAAGGAAATTGAGGCCCAAAGGCATTAAGTCCCTTTCCCATGGTCACAAGTAGAAGGCATCCAAGTCTACAGAATGCAGTCTGTGGCCCTTCCATGGCACCATGTAGCCACTGAGCTGAATGATGGTTCTACTCTGCAGGCCAGTGTGAGGTGGTGAGAAATTATGTCACAAGAGGCAGAAGACCTGCGTTCTAATGCTGTTCTGACTTGTATGACCTTCTGCAAATATCTTAAGCTCTCTGAACCTCAGTACTTGTTTGTTTGTTTTTTAGTCTCTTAAATGGGGATAACAATCTCTATCTGCCTATCTCACAGATGGCATTATTTGAACTAAATGAAATAATAGAGGTGAGAATACTTTATAAAGGCGGTTTCCTTTTCTTGCACCATGATGTAAATGCAGGGTGCCAATATTATCACTGTTTTTGTTTTCTGTCCTAGCATCCGAGGACACCTCTGTGAAGGAGTCAGCTGACCCAGTCTGACAGTGAGGGCATGACCAGCTGCTGCCGTCAGTCACCACACAGGGACAGGACCCCAACCAGACATGCGACCTACAGGACCCCTGTAAGGGTCACAATGATCAACCGGAGGTGCCACCCCACTCTGCTTCCTGAGTTAAGCACTGCTGTTTCCAGAATCAGCTGAGTCGATGCTCTGATTCAAGTCTGCTCTGGTGCCACCAGCCAAGACCAGAGTGTGAGTCCTGCTCTTTGGCACATGCACCATGAGTCACAGTGCCAGCTCCAGACTGGCCGACTCTCCACAGCTCTCCAAGAGTAGCCTCTTGAACATCCTAGGCAGCCCTTCGCCAGAGAGGATGGGCCTAGCCGACTCTCTGCCACCCACCCCACAGAGCGGGACCCCATCTCCAGGGCCCCCACCGCTGCCCCTGTTGCCTGCCGGGTCCCCAGGGCTGGATGGTGACTGGGAGAGTCGGGAAGAACTACGCCTTCGAGAACTGGAGGAGGCCCGGGCTCGGGCGGCCCAAATGGAGAAGACCATGCGCTGGTGGTCAGACTGCACAGCTAATTGGAGGGAGAAGTGGAGTAAGGTGAGAGCTGAACGCAACAAGGCTCGGGAAGAGGTGCGCCAGCTTCGGCAGAAGCTGGAGGCCTTGACTAAAGAGCTAACGGGGGCCCGGCGGGAGCGGCAAGAGGCCCTGAACCAGAGTGAACAGCTGAGCAAGGAGGTGGCTCGACTTAAGGGGGCTCGGCTGCAGGAGGAGGAAGAGGAGGAGAACCATCAGGAGGGAGAGGAGGCTCGTGAAGAGGAGAAGGGCAGGGGCAAGGAGAAGGAGCTGGATAACAGGGTGGCCTCAGAGAAGGAGAGCCAGGGGGGTGGCCTTGAGCAGGAGCCTGTGCGGGATGTGGGCTTTGAGAAGCCTGCCAAGAATAAGGTAAGCAAGTTGGATGGGTGGGGAAGGAAGAGTGTTCCGCCATTCCATGCACAGAAGGTTACCTTCCTCCCTGCAGACCAACTGGGCTCACCCCTGTGGTCAGGCCACAGGGCACATTATCCCAGGACTTAAGGGCCCAAGGCTCATACATACCCTAACGCACTGTAGTAAAGTCACTTCAGGAAGTAGTGGAGCAGTCAGGAGCCCTTTGTCCTAATCTGGATTCAGCTCTTCTAGCTTGTACACAAACCAGGAGATTCCCTCTACCTCCTCCCCCTAAGCCAGAAGCCAGATCCCTACCACCAGCAGTAAGGCCTGGTAACTAGAGAGAACCTTAATGGAGAGTGGGCCCTCTGGTGACTTGCCCACAGCTCCCCAAGAGTGGCTTGAGACTCACAGTTACTTCCCTGGAGCCAGTGGTTTGTTCCTGGCAACAAGTGCTTTTTCCAAGTGCTTGAGAGACCACAATTTGAGTGTTGGAGGAATCTGGGGGACAGGAAGGACACCCTGTGGAGCTATGACATTGTCTAGGAAAGTGTTCATTTGAGCAGGAAGAATCCAAATCACCTAGGGTAAATTGAACACTAGCTATGTGGCTGACACAATGCTGGGCCCTACTAAAAACAGAAAAATAGAAGCTAGTGGTGAAAGAAACACTGCCCTAGACCTCAGTTCTAATCTCTGCTTTACCACCAGCTGGTCATGTGACCTTGAACATGTCATTTCCCCTTGATTATCCTTTCTTTTCAGTCTTTGGTACTGTTGTTTTAGTCATGTCCAACTCTTCATGACCCTTTTGGGGGTTTTCTTGGCAAAAGTGCTGGAATGGTTTGCCATTTCCTTCTCCAACTCATTTTACAGATGAGGAAACTGAGGCAGACAGGGCTATGGGACTTACTCAGGGTCACACAGCTAGTAAGTGTCTGAGGCTGGATTTGAACTCATGAAGATGAGACTTCCTGACTCCAGGCCTGGCCCTCTGTCTCCTGAGCCATCTAACTGTTCAGTTTAGTCTTCTATAAAATACAAAGCCTCTATCTCTAAGCTCCCTTCCAGCTATAACACTCTAAATCCCCTTTCTGGAACTGTTTACTGTGAAACCATGGATGCATAGGCAACAGTGGGGAAACTGAGACCCAGAGATTTGAAGCCACATCTCCCAAGTTCCCTAGCCTAGTAAGTGGAAGAGCCAGGACTAGAGCCCAAGTTTCTTGACTCTGATCCAAAGATTTCCCACTATGCTAGGATTAACGTTCACTCTAAATCCAAAGTGATGAGGACCAGAAGAGTGAGGGAACATGCTGAGTAGTGCGCAACCTGAAGATGTTCTCCACAGGAGCTGGACCTGGTGGAGAACCTTCTGAAGAGTAAGCAAGAGGGGCCTGAGAACTGGGAGGCACGAAGCATGGGTAGTGTCCGTGCTACTTTCAGCCGACAGGAGCGAAGCCGACTGCTCTGGGAGGAGGTGTCCACCATTGAGGAGGACGTCACCAAGGTGACTGCCCTGAAACTCCGGCTGGATGAGTCCCAGAAGGTGCTGCTCAAGGAACGGGAGTGAGTATGGGCAGCCAGTGTGAGTGTGAGTTCTTCAAGGGCCCCTCTCTGGATGTAGTTGAATTGCCCCTTTGGCCTTTTGATCAGCACAGTGGCCAGGGAGTTGCAGTGGCCACAGAGAGAGTAAGAAACTGGGGGGTCGGCCTAGAAGGCAAGGGTGGACCTTTCAGTAAAATGTGGAAAACAGGATGGTGGAATGGGGTATAGCTTGCCAGAAAACTCCCAGCACTAAACAAAGGCAGGGAGGCAGAATGGGGTGGAGAAATGTATGCCAGTATTTGGATTAGCCCAGAGGAGTATACAGACCAAGTCTAGTAGTGTTGATGACGCAGAATTGGGGATACTGTAGGGAGGTTGCCTGGAGGTAGGGGGTCTTCTTTTGTATTTTTAAGGACGGAGGGGATGTGAAACTGCTGCTTCCCCAGTAGGATCTTTGACCACTCCCTTCTATAACCAACAAAACTTCCAGGAGTGAACAGAGAAATCCAACTTCCAGTGGGAACACTGCATGGAAATCCCTAAGGGATAGAATAGGGAGAGCCAGGCTCTCGAAAGGCTAACCAGGCCTTCCCCCCCTACCCACCCATCCCTAAACCCCCAGGGATAAGCTGTCACTGAGCAAGAACATTGAAAAACTGGAAGGGGAGCTCAGCCAGTGGAAAATCAAATATGAGGAGCTAAACAAAAACAAGCAGGAAGTACTGAAGCAGGTGAGACCCTCTCCTACCTTCTGCTAGTCTTCCAAGCTCCTTTCTTCTGTGCACCAGCCCTACTTTATCTTCTTCATTTAGGGAGGTGAAGATATGGACCATTCTTGGTCTCTCATGTAGGCTTACCTGTGTCCACCAGAGGGTGCTGTCAGCCCAGGAGAAAAAAGTCTGGCACAGGACTACAGTAAATCAGTAAGAAACATTAAAAACTGGAGAAGACTCTGGAAACCATGTGGTCCAGCCTCCTGATTTTGTAGGTGGAAAGACCCTGGGACTAGGAAGCAACTGTCTTCTTTTCTTCACCCCCCCCCCAACCTGGCTTTGGGCAGACAACCTGCTCCCTCTTTACCTCCTTGAGACCATGGAAAGCATCCAAGATGAGCTCCATCAGCACTCTCCTTTATCCCATCCCTTCTTAGCATCTTCATGAGCTTTCTTCTCCTTCCTCTTGGTCATGGAAGAAGAGCTATCACTGCCTGTCACCAGTGCTGCCTGTCCCTATGATCTTATTCTCTTCATCAGGCATCCTCTATGACTTCTGCCTCTATACCTACAAAAATACTTGGGTCTTCCCAGTAGTTCTTTCTTTTCTTTTCTTTTTTTAACCTTGCCTTAGTCCTTTAATTCCATCCAGCTACTTCTTGGAAAAAGCTATCTTGAACTGATATTTTGATCTTCTTATTACTACTCTCCCCATAACCCTTTGCCTTCTTCACCATTGTACTGAAGCTGTTCCTCCAAGGTCACCAGTAACCTAATCACCAAATTCGCTGGCCTTTTTATCTTTCTTCATTCTCCTTGGCCTCTCAGGGACTTTTAACTCTACTGACTTTTAACTCTACTGGATAGCCCCCTCATGTGGCTTCAGAGACAACATACTTGTTTGTTTCCTCCTTCCCCTAACTCTTCCTTCTATTTCTTTGCTGCTTCCTCATCCTTTTCCTGACGCTTTAAAGTGGGTACCCTGGGAAGGTTCTTCTTGGCTTTATTGTATCCCTACCTTTTCTCTCCTTTAGCTATCTCTTTTACTCCAATTACTCCTGTTACCACTGCTGAGCCTATGAATCCCATATCTGTCTAGTTCTGTTTTCCCTTGTGAATTCCAAGCCCATATCTCTAATTGCCAGTAAGATATCCCTTTTAGAGTGTCCCACCTCTTACTCACCATGTCTAAGACTAAGCTATTATCATTTACCTAAATCTGTACCTCCTTTGGACTACACCATTTCTGTCCGTAACGCAACCATTCATCCCGTATCCCCCCTTTGAAATCTTGGTGTTA
Source organism: Pseudochirops cupreus (assembly GCA_028627135.1). Classification (NCBI taxonomy): domain Eukaryota; kingdom Metazoa; phylum Chordata; class Mammalia; order Diprotodontia; family Pseudocheiridae; genus Pseudochirops; species Pseudochirops cupreus. The sequence continues at coordinate 232,119,797 of CM053581.1, forward strand.
TGGTTGACTTTTCTCTGTTGCTGACTTCTGCTCAAGTAGTTACGACATAATATCCTGCTGATGGCCTTTGCATCCCATCTCTCACACCAGTTCCTTCCTTCTATCACTACTGTTATCAGTCTAGTACAACCCTTCATTACCACCCACCTGAAGTATTACAATATCCTCCAAACAGGTTTTTCTGCCTCCACCTTCTTCTTCCCCTTCTCTCAAGTTTTCCTCCATCCATCCTGTTTAACTGCCATTTAAAAAAAAATGTATAGATCTGACCATATCACTCCTCTGAGGAAAAATCTTCAGCATCTCCCTTTTGCTTCTTGAACAAAGTGCTAACTCATTTGTCTGGGATTCAAGGCCCTTTGTAATCAAAAGCCACCCTCCCTGCCCCACCTTATCTCATCTTATTCCCCTCCATACACTCTATGCGCTGGCCAAAGTGGGCTGCTATCTGCCCCCAAAGAAACTGTACCTTCCTGCCTCCGTGCCTTTGCTTATATAGTTCCCTGTGCAAGAATGATCCCCATTCACCTATTGAATTCTTACCCATCATTTAATGGCAGGCTCAAATGCCAGCTGCCTCCTGGAGCTTCCCTGATTTCAGGGAAGTCACAACCTTCTCCTTGAGACTTCACAAAGTATTTTGGTTTTGCACCTCCCTAGTACAGTTATCATGGAATAGTATGAATTAAACTTAAACGTGTCTGTCTTGTTCTCCTGCTTGACTTATCAGGGCAGTGACTAATTCTTAATTACATTTTTTATCTCCTCCAGTATCTAACACCATACTCTGTACAAATAGGCAACATTTGCTAAATCAACAGAGAATGTGGTATAGTAAACAGAATGCTAGATGTACAATCAGAAAGGCCTGGATTCAAGTCCTGCCTTGTACAATTACTAACTGGATGACTCTGGGAAAGTCATCTAACCTTTCTGGGCCTCAGTTTCCACCTCTACAAAATGGGTTAGACTTGAAAGCTTCTAAAGTCCTTTCCAGCTTTAAATACTTGATTCTGTGATCTACAAATCACTTGCCCAAAGTCACACAAACTTAGTAGCCCAAGAGCCAGGGCTAGAATCCAGATCTCTAACTCCCAATCTAAGACTATATACTGTGTTGGGGCGGCTAGGTAGAACAGTGAATAGAGCACCGGCCCTGGAGTCAGGAGGACCTGAGTTCAAATGTGACCTCAGACCTTAACACATACTAGCCATGTGACCCTGAGCAAGTCACTTAACTCCAATCGCCCTTCCTTCCCCCCTCCAAAAAGGAAAAAAAAATTTTTAAAAGACGACACTGTGCTAAAAATAATTACCATAGAATTAGGCATTGATGGAATTTTAGAGGTTAACCCTGTCCGTCAAGCTAAAACTCTCCCTTAGATGACCCAAAAATATTAGGGCTTTTCCCCCAGGATCTTTCCCTATTCCCACTGCTTATCCCAACACAGAGGCACAGCTTCTTTCTTGATCCTCTGCGGGTAGGCTGCATGACCTCCTAGGTCCACACCAACTCTAAGGGCATCCCTGCTCTCACATTCTGTGTTCTAGACTGAGTCCCTTCCAGTGCTCAGTCTATGGCTCTGATTCCATCTGTGCTCTGCTCTTCACCCCTCTGCCCCAAATTGTGCAGCTCTATCCTTCCCCTCTAGATTCTCTGGTGACCCAGACACCGGGGGTGGGGAAATTGGTGCTGTCTCCACAGCTCAACATCCTTAAAGAAATGCACCAGGATGAACTGGGCCGCATGTCAGAGGACCTGGAAGATGAACTTGGGGCTCGGTCCAGCATGGACAAAAAGATAGCAGAACTTCGGAGTGAGGTAAGGTGGAGAGAACATGAAGGAGTGGAGGGAATCAGAGGCCCCACCAGCAGGCTCAGCCATTGATCTGAAAAGTTTCCAGGACCCTGGCCTTCCATTTTTGCCAGGCAAGCATTTATCATTAATAGGATTTCTACTATGGGTGGGCACAGTATGGAAAGAAGCAAGGCAAAAGGAGATATAATTCCCATTCCTGAGGAACCTCCATTCTGATGGGGGACAAACCAGTGATCCACTAACATTCTGTGAGCATTTGCTATGGGAAGATCCCGTTTTCACTGCTGGGAGAAACATAAAGGTGGCTAAGACCCTTTCTATGCACTCAAAGAGGTTCCAGTTTGATTAGGAAGATTAAGTGGTGTGTGTGTGTGTGTGTATACATATGTGTATACACAAATAAATAAATATATATATATTTATGTACATCCATCCATCTATATGTGTGTATATATGTATATATGTCTGACAGGAATTTTATGTTGTGTTATATTATAGAATATATTATGTGCAGGGTATGTATACACACACATATATAGGTATGGGTATGGGTATATACATGTGCATGTATATATGTTTCTATACATATGTGTATATTAATACATACACATATATACACATACACATACCCATATAAAGACAGTGTTCCCTATCCTTGAAGATCTTCTAATAATAAGGCTTTATCCCTCGGGAAGCCCCCAGCCTGTCTGGGGAGGGCATGCACATGTGAGGAAGACATAAGACACGTACGTCACAAACATACAAACAAACTCAGGCTAATTATAGCTGCTGCAGCTGGACTTACTTCCTATAGCCAGAAACGGCCCAGCAGCATTGGGAGCTGGGGGAGCCCAGCTGGGGCTCTTCCATCTTCTGCATGCAGAGCAGGTCTCCTTGAGATTCTCCCCCAACTTTATTTCCCTCCACCCAGATGGAGCGTCTACAGGCTGAGAACGCCACCGAGTGGGGCCGCCGAGAGCGGCTTGAGACAGAGAAGCTAAATCTTGAGAGGGAAAACAAGAAACTTCGAGCACAGATTGAGGACCTAGAGGAGGTGCTGGCCCGAAAGCGGCGTCAGACAGCCAGCGCCCTGGATTCAGACCTCAAGGCCATCCAGGCCGAGCTCTTTGAGAAGAACAAGGTGGGGGGTCCTGGACCTGAGTGGGTACTTCAACCATGGGTGAGGGGGGAATGGAATATTGCTAGTAATTATATAGTCTTTTAATGTTTGCCAAGCACTGTACACATGTGATCTTATTTGATTCTTATAACAACCCTTTAAAGAATCCTGATTTTACAGATGAAGAAATTGTGGCTGAGAAAGGTTAAGTGACTTGCCCACTGGTCACACTTTAGCAAAATAGCAGGATATAAAATAAGCCCACATAAATCAAGACTTCAAATCAAGGGACTTCACAGGTTCTGCTTGACCACAGAGGACAAAACTAATAACAGTGGGTGGAAATGAGAGACAGTAGAGCTGGTGAAAAGAAAAACTTCCTCCTAATTAGAGCTGTTCAAAAGTTGAAGTAGCTTCCTTGGAAAGTAGTGAGTTCCCCCTCCCTAGAGATCTTCAAGCAAAGACAGGATGATCATTTATTGAGTATTTTTGTTTTTGTTTTTTTGGAGGGGGAAGGCAAGGCAATCAGGGTTAAGTGACTTGCCCAGGATCACACAGCTAGCAAGTGTCAAGTGTCTGAGGCTGGATTTGAACTCGGGTCCTCCTGACTCCAGGGCCAATACTCTATTCACTGTGCCACTTAGCCACCCTAGTTGAGTATTTTGTAAAATGGATTGTTGCTCCACTGTGGACCTAGATGGTCTCTGAGTTCCATTCTGAATCTCAGATTTTGTCATACTCTGATGGTGCCGCCTTCCTTAAGGAGCCAGAGTCCTCGTTCATTTAGCATTCAGCAAGTCTTTCCTGAGGATGATGTCTCTGTTCATCCCTATACTAGCAACCAAAGGAAGAAAACCTTTTCATTCCTCCCTCAAGAATACCAGTAACCCATTCTTGTCCAAAGTCTGCAGTCTCTGCCCCATTTCTCTCCGTTCCTGGCCTTTCCACTACACTTTCCTCTGGGGCCTCCCACCTCCCTTTCTGAAAAATCTCTTCTTTGGTTTCCATGATGTTGTCCTCCTGGAATTTCATAATAGCTTCTTAATAAACAAGTGTGTCTTAAGTACTGTTCAATTCAATTCTGCAAACTTTATTCAATGTTTGCTAAGGCAAGGCAATCATCAAGTCAAGGTGATTCTGCTCCCCAAGAATTCACCATCTAGTTGGGGAAAGGAGATGCATGTGGAGCTTGTTAATTCAGAAACCCTGCTAGGGGATGGGTCACCCATGGCTGTGTGACCTTGGACAAAGTCATTTCTCCTCTCTTTAAATCCCCAGCACTTGGCACATAATAAGCACTCAGTAAATGCTAGTTGAATGACCAGCTGTGTAAAATGGGGCCAGTTACTCTCTCCAAGCCTCAGTTTTCTCATCTATAAAATGGCAATAATAGTACTTGCCCCACCTACCTCATGTGTTAGTTTTGTGAGGGTCAAATGAGATTTTATAAGTAAATCACTTTTCGAGTCTAAAAAAGCATCATGTCACTAAATCATAGAATCTCAGAGTTGACCTTAGAGGTCATCGAGTCCAAACCAGACCTAAACAGAACTCTTCTCTACAACAAAACCGACGAGTGATCACCAGACCCTTTGCTCGAGGAACTCTTGTGAGAAGGAACTAAGGCCACTCATTCTACTTTTAGATAGCTCTCATTGCTAGGAATCTGGTTGGGTTTTTTTTGACATCAAACCTCAATCCATTACTCTACACCTCCACCTACTGTCCCTCATTCCACCCTTTGAGGCCAAGCAAAACAATCCAACTCTTCTTTCATAGCCCAGCCATCAGACGCTTAGACAGTCATCACGTGTAATATCCCCTCACAGTGTTCTCTCTGGGCTAGCTATCCCTAGTTCAATCAGTTAACAAGCGTTTATTAAAGCTTACTGTGCAAAGAAAAAGAAAAATAATCCCTTATTGCACAGAGTTCATATTCTAATGGGGGAGACTATATAAATAAATTAGGACAGAGAAGACATTTACAGGATAGATGAAAGTTAACCATTGAGGGGATGGCTTTCGCACCTGAAGGGACCAGGACAGACTCCCTCCTGGAAGAGGGAACCTTGAAGCTGAATCTTAAGGGAAGCTGGGTTTCCTTAGAGTAAGAGGCTGGACAGGAAAGCATTTCAAGCATGGGGAACAGCCAGTACAAAGCATAGAGATGGACGATGGAGTGTTTTCGGGGAGGAAATGGTCTGGGTCAGTATGACTGGATTGAAGAGTGTGTGGAGGGGGAGCAGAATGTAAAGATTAGAAAGGCAGGAAGGGGCCAAGTTGTGAAGAGCTTTCACTGTCAAACATAGGACTTTATATCTGATCAGAGAACCACTCGAGTTTCTTAAGTTTGTGTGTGTTGGCAAGGGCGGGGCACGGGGTGGGGGTGCATGTGACTTAGACAAACCTGTGGTTTATGAAAATTACTTTGGCCGCTGAGTAGAAGCTGTGTTGGAATGGGGAGAGACTTGAGACAGGCAACTGGCTTGAAGACTATGACTGCATTCCAGGAGAAAGGTGACGAGGACCTGAACGAGGTAGTGGCTGTGGGGGTAGAAAGAGATGCTTTAGAGAAGGCAATGACAAGGTTTTGGCAACTGCTTGGCTATGAATGGTGAATAGGAAATAAAAGTTGAGGATGACACCAGGGTTGCAAACATGGGTGACTAGAAGGATGGTGCTCTCTTCCACATTCATAGTGGAATTTGGAAGAAGGGAGAGGTTTGGGGGGTAGAGAGATAATGAGTTCTGTTTTATATACATTGAGTTTATGATACCAATGGAACATGTCATCATTGGCTTCTTCAGCCAGGCTTCATTATATAGCCTGATGTCAAGGCCCTTAACTCTCCTCATTGCCCTTATCCAGATGCTCTCCAGCTTCTTAATGATGACGCTCAGAATTGAACAGAGTATTCCAGATGAAGGCATCTAGATGGCTTAGTGCATAGAGTGATGAGTCTAGAGTTAGGAAGACCCGAGTTCAAATCCACCCTCAGACATATACTGGTTGTGTGACCCTGGGGATGTCACTCAACCTCCATTTGCCTCAGTTTTCTCAACTGTAAAATGGGGATAATAACTGCACCTACCTCCAAGGGATGTTGTAAGAATCAAATGAGGTAGTATTTGTACCTGGCACATTGTTATTGTTGCTCAGTTGTGACTGACTCTCATTGATTCCATTTGGGGTTTTCCTGGCAAAGATACTGGAGTGATTGGCCATTTCCTTCTCCAGCTCATTTGACAGATGAGGAAACCGAGGCAAACAGGGTTAAGTGACTTGCCCTGGGTCACACAGCTAGACCATTTCTGAAGCAGTATTTAAACTCAGGTTTCCCCAGAGTCCAGGTCCAGTGCTCTATCCACTTCACTACCTAACCACCCACTCCCCCACCCCCCACGCGCCCCCAGCACATAATGGGTACTATATTAATGCTATCATCATCATCATTATCATGATTTTTACTATTATTATGTTTGCCTGTATCCAAGTCATTGATGCCATTGTGACATAGTAGATAAAGAAGGGGCCTCACTCAGGAAGACCTGGGTTTGAGTGTAACCTCTGACACGTACTGGCTGTATGACCTGGAGTAAGCCCCGTAAGCTCTCTGTGGCCCCAGACACCTCTCCAAGACTGAACACAGAAAGTGCTCTTCTGCTTTGGTAGAACAGGTTGTTCAGCACAAACTGCTTGCACTGATGAAATGATTCATCTGATTTTTTTTTTGAGGGGGGAAGATGAGGCAGTTGGGAGTAAGTGACTTGCCCAAGGTCACACAGATAGGGTGTCGGATTTGAATTCAGGTCCTTCTGACTCCAGGACCAGTGCTCTATTCACTGTGCTACCTAGCTGCCCTGGTCTGATTTCTTAAAAAATGTCAGAGCATAGAGCCAGGCACAGATCCCAGGGGCATTCTGCTAGAGACAGTCTTTCAGGTGGATTTTTTTTTAAACCTCTGTTTTCTTTGATAGAGGGAACCCCCATGTGAAAACCTCCTCTGCCTAGGCAGGCCAGGGCCTTCTATGCACCTTAGAACTTTGGAGATTTTCCTGAGTCACTGAGAATGTATCAGGGGCAGAACTGGACACAGGTCATCCTAACTCTGAAGCCTGCTTTTTGGTCACCGTTCTTTGCATCCCACCATACGAGTGAAGCAGATTCAGTACCATTATTTAGGTCTCGACCTGAATCCACCTCACTTTACTTTTGTGGGGCTGTCCTGTGAATAAAAATAAGTCCATAAAGGAGAGCTAGTATAGTCTGATAAAGATAACACCTGGTAGGCTCTGCCTCCTCTGGCCCATTTCCTGCAGGGTCTACTCTTGGCCGCTAAGGTGGCAGCATCTCTCCCCAGGCCCTGTCTCATCTCACTGTTAGCCCCTGCCTTCTTCCCAGGAGCTGGCTGACCTCAAGCATGTACACACCAAGCTGAAGAAGCAATACCAGGAGAAGATGGCGGAACTGGCCCATGCAAACCGGCGGGTGGAGCAGCACGAGGGGGAGGTCAAGAAGCTGAGGCTGCGGGTGGAGGAGCTAAAAAAGGAACTGGCCCAGGCCGAAGATGAGGTGACAGGGTCTGGCGGTGGTGCTGGTGGTGATGAGGATAGTAGTGAGAACAGCGTGTGTGGGTGTGGGTGTGGGTGTGGGTGTAGGTATGTATATATAACTTTATAATTTCTAAAGTATTTTGCATACATATTGGCTCATTTGATCTTCCCAACAACCCTGGGCAGAAGGTGCCGTTATTATTCCCGTTTCACAGATGAGAAAGCTGAGGCTGACATAGGTTAAGTGATTTGCCCAGGGACGCCCTGATTGTCAGGATCTGAAAAAGCATTTGAACTCAGGCCCCCACCCCCACCCCACCTCACCCCCAGCTCCAAGTCCAGTACTCTCTCCACTAGGATATCAGATGGACAAACAGGGGTCTCTGAAAGGGCTAGGAAAGTTGGAAGTGAAAAAAAAATTTTTTTTAAAAGAAAGTTGCAAATACATTTTACACATATTATTTTACTAGCTCCTCTCAACAATTCTGTGTGGTAAGTGCTATTATCATCACCATTTTACAGATGAAGAAACTGGGATGAAAAAAGCAAAGTGACTTACCCTGGGTCATGTGGTTAGTAAGTGTCTGAAAGAAGGATTGAACTCAAAGCTTTCTGACTCCCCCTAACCACCTACTAGCATAGCGCCAGTGCTGGGGCACTGTGTGGTATGCTATGGGATACCAACATAAGAAGGTACAGCCTCTGCCCTCAAGGAATTTCCCATCTAGAAAGAAAGTTGAGATACAGACATATAAAAAGTGAGCCAAAAAGAGACAGGAGCAGCTAGGTGGCACAGTGAATAGAGCACTGGTCCTGGAGTCAGGAAGACCTGAGTTCAAATGCGGCCTCAGACACTTAACACTTACTAGCCATGTGACCTTGGGCAAGTCACTTAACCCCAATTGCCCTTCCCACCCCAAGAAGAAAAAAAAATACTATAGAGACAGCTCATGTAGTGGAAAGAGCATTAGACAGTAGATCTGTCATCAAATTCCAGTTTTAACCTATCATTGGTCAGTGGCCTTGAGCAAGTCACAATCTCTCTGAAGTTCAGTTTACAAAGTAAAGTGCTACCTGTACTACCTGCCTCATAGGACTGTTGTAAGAAAATCAGGTTATATTATAATATAAATATTATATCTGGTTATATATAATATAAATATTTTAAAAATAGGAATTCTCATTATTAATACAATTACTGATGGTTGTAGTTAAAAAATGATGATGAGGTTGCTAGGCAGTATATGTAGAGTACCAAATGGGTGGGAGGGAGGGGGTTACAGGCTGTAGGAGTTCATGGGAGGGAGGGATGTCTGTGAGCTGAGGGGCTAGGATGGGGACAAAGATGGTTGCATGGAGGAGTTGGGGATAGACCTAGAAGGATGGCCAGGATTTAGAAAGGCAGGCCAGAAGATTTGGGTGGAGGGAGCTGTGAATTTCATGGTGCTCCCAGCAACCCCGGATCACCATCTCATGGAGGGGCAGGAAGGGACCTGAGCCCAGCGTGATTGCCACTGTCTCTACCCTGTAGCTGGATGAAGCACATAACCAGGCTCGGAAGCTGCAGAGGTCCCTAGATGAGCAGACAGAGCACAGTGAGAATCTGCAAGTACAACTGGAGCATCTGCAATCAAGGTATATATGTGTTGGAAAAGGGGCACAGAGGCCTTGGGGGGAGGGGCAGGGAGAACAGTAGTCTGGTGGGTCCCTATGAAAGTCACTTCTCCCATTAACAGAGTGATCACACCCAAATTTCCTGTGGTGCCTCAGTGGTTCAGGGAAGATTCGCTGAATTCAGGCTCATGACATCCTGGGAGATTTGATGAGCCACGGGGGTCAACTTTGGGGTAGGCCCAACAGAGGGTTTCCCATGCTCAGCTTGGCCAAACAGTCCTTACCATGAACAGGCCTGCCACAGTGGGGCATAGCCTGGGGCATTTGGGAGAAGACTCAGTTCCTTCACATTCAGGGGCAGGATCCTGTTGTTGACCAGACAGGAAGGGAAAGGGGCCAGCGAGGAGTGACCTGAGAAAGGAAGAGGATGGGGATGGGGGAAAGACTTGGGGGTGGGAAGGACCAGGAAGAGGCCTGCACAGCTGGAAAAGTGAGGATTGAAATCTGGGGAAGGGGGGACCCAGGCGCAATGAGAAGAACAGGAAGGACACATATCAAAGGCAGGAAATGGGAGTGGAAGAGTAGGGTCTGGAGGGTAACTGGCATGTCAGATAAGAAGCTCCTTGGGAAGAATCGCTATAGCTTCCCAACTCTGACCTTGCTCCTCAATAGACTGGGCCCCAACTGAGAATAGAGATTCCTACATATCTTGTCTGGGCTCAGCCCCCAGCTGCTGAGGGTGACCCAGATATCCAAATATGATGGGAAAGTATGGTAAGCCTGGGTCGGAGGGAGTCTGGGAATCCTTGTAAGTACATTCCCTCTGTCTCCTCACCACTCTTCCACCCCAAGGGGGGAAGGGAGCTCCAAAATGATTAGTCCATGACCTCCTGTCATTGACAAATAGCCAAGGCTATCAGCTGCATAAAGACTCTTCAGACTGGTCTGATCCACTTACCCTCATCTCCCTTTCTGGGCACAGCATTGGGAAAGAGGAAGCTGAAGGGAAGGGTCAGCCCAGAGTTGATGAGGAGGGAATGTTCAGTAAGTGCCTTTAAACAGATTGCCTTATCAGCGAGTGTGTGATGGCTGGTCCCTGGGGAGCTTTCTGGGGCCTGGACTTCCATTCACCCTCTCACTAGCCATCAAACTCTTCAGCTTTCACTCACTCTCACACACTCCTGCTTCTCCCTCCCCTTCCTCTTTCTTAGATTCCCATTCCCTTTGGCTCTCTCTGCATTCTCTCTCCCTTCTTCTCTCTCTTTCCCCACCCCTCAGATTTACATATCCATTCTCTACCTCCTCTTTCTTAATGTCCAGCTTCTTCCTCCATCTGTGACCTTGGGCAAGTCTTGTCCTGTCTCTGGGTCTCCTTATCTGTCAAATAAGGGCACTGGACTAGGTGAGGGCCCTTCTAGTTCTGACATACAGTGTTCTGTATTCTAACATCCTGCAATTCAATGCATGTTTTCTACGTCATTAACTTCCTCTATCTTTCCTTACCTGCCCTCCTCATTCCTTTGCCTTGACAAGATAAGAGTCTGTGTATAGGGGGCAGCTAGATGGTGCCATGGATAGAGCACTGGCCCTGGAGTGAGGAGGAGCTGAGTTTAAGTCTGGCCTCAGACATTTACTAGCTGTGTGACCCTGGGCCAGTCACTTAAGCCTGATTGTCTCTCAAAAAAAAAAAGACTATATAAAGGACCAGGCTTTGTGGGTAGAAGCTCTAGGAGAGGCTAACAAAAGACTTCCCTTCTTGTCTCTAGATCTTTCCATAAGCCCTTCTAGGCCCATCCCATCCTTTTGTAAGGAGTGAGTCCTTTATTTAGCTGCTGAGCCCTCCGTTGGCCTTTCTCAACTTTTTTTTCCCTAAATGGAGCCTCTCAGGAAAGAGTGCTTTGAGTTTCTTGTGAGGGAAAAGCTAGAGAACATAGTGGGCCCAAATTATCCTTTTTTTTTTTTTGAGGGAGGAAGGCAAGGCAATGCCTAAGTGACTTGCCCAAGGTCACACAGCTAGTAAGTATCAAGTTTCTGAGGCCAAATTTGAACTCAGGTCCTCCTGACTCCAGAACTGGTGCTCTATTCTCTGCACCACCTAGTCTCCCCCTCCCTGCTTTTTTTTTGGAGGGGGGAAAGCAAGACAGTAAATCGTCCTTTTTTTAAACCAATAAATGGAGCTTGGAGTCCCTTCCATAGGCCCTGACCACCAAGGTACTTGTGTGGGTAGCAGCACTGATGTACCTGAAGCCAAGATTCCCCTCGGGGCCATAAGCAGGATTGACTAGTTTAGAAATCTGCAGCCCTACCTGGGCATCTGGGTGGTACAGTGGATAGGGCTCTGGACCTGGAATCAGGAAGATGTGAGTTCAAAGCCAGCCTCAGACACTTATGAGCCTTGTGAACCCTGGATAAGCCAGTTGACCTCTATTTGCCTCAGTTTCCTTATCTGTAAAATGTGGGGATAATTAATAGCCTCTGCCTCCCAGGGTTGTTGTGGGAATCAAAAGAGATGGTAATTGTAAAGTGCCCAGCACACTGTGAACACGGTATAAACTAGCTATTGTTGTTAGCTGTCTTCCCTCGCTCCCTTTTATTTGCCATTCTTCCAAATGACTCTTCTGTGTCTCGTTGCCTACATCTGTGCCCACCCAGCAGTCACTTGAAAAGGATCCCATAAACTGAGATGTTAATGACTAATAAACCATCCCATCTTCCGAGCGGTAGCATTGGAACAGAGGAGGCCTTAACCCAAAGGGATGCACACATTCACAGAACCATTCCCAGTTGGGCCCCTGACCTGGTCTCTGGGCACCATCATCTTCAGATCTATATGTCTCCTTTTCACATACAAGTTGTAGCCCTGCCAAGAAGACCCTATCAAAAGGGTCTGCTGCACACTTGGCCCTGGACCCTGGCTTCTTGGGGAGAGTTCTCCTCCCTCCTGCATCCCAATAGAAGCAGATCTCATGTACCAGGAGATTATTAGGCCCAAAAATCCCCTGAGGGAGAACACTTCAGGGTTGCAAAAAACAGAAAAGGAGTTCTACACATTTTAAGATCCTCCCATTTTCTAGCTCTTAAAAAGTTAAGATTAAAAAAAAAATTTATTTGGTGTTCAAGTGCCTTTGCAGCAATAAATCCCCTTGAAATGGACCATGGCCCAGTGAGGGCTGAGCTCTGAAGTGCCTTCATCTAGGGAGGGGCTGCCAAGTAGTTTTCCCTTTTTTTTTTTCAACTTTTTGTTTTTTAATGTTCTGGGGACAGCGCCACTAAATCATGCAGGAGTAATGGAGGCTTGGTCTCCTCCCATCCCCCCTCCCTTAATAATTCATGCCTTCCAGTAAAGACGAAGCCATTGAGGCCACTTTACTGAGAGAGTTATGGGTGCAGGAGGGGGGAGAGGGTGAGAATGGGAGGGGGCTCTCTCCATCAGCAATCGAGTGGCTTTGAGTTGAAGTTTGGCTCGTAAATTTTGGACCGATGGAATTTTAATGTGAGGAAGAATGAGGGTCTGGGAAGAGGCTGAGAGCTTTTCCACTGACAACAGAAAAGTGAAGCACTGACACAGAGCCCCTGACACCCCTATTCACTGACCCATTTTCTCTCTATGCTCTTGAAATCTCCAGAGGTCACCTTCCCCCTCCAGGGAGTTAAAAAAAAGACCCATATCTGCCCATTTTGGGGCTCTGAGTCTTTATGGAGGACCACAGTTACACTGTGGGCAGAAGTTTATCTAGTCTAGAATGTATCTAGGACAGGGGTGGGGAAACTGCAGCTTTGAGGCCACTTGTGGCCCTCTAGGTCCTCAAGTGTAGCCCTTTGATGGAATCCTTTGTTCTGCGAAGTTTAGATTCAGTCAAAGGGCTGCACTTGAGGATCTAGAGGGTCACAGGCTCCCCACCCTTGGTGTAGGACATACACTGGGGATGAAGTTAAGTAACAATACCAAGTAATATCTGGTCAACACACCCAAGATATTGACAAAGACCCCAAATGCTGTGGGAATGTTCAGAGAAGAGAGAGGTTGGCGTCAGTGAAATGGAGTATGTGGGGACAGACCTTCAGTGATGGTCAGACTTTGGATAAGCAGAAAGGATGGGCAAACAAGTACCCCAGGGGGAAGAATGTTCTGAACAAAGCGGGAGAGTTGGGCATGTGCAAGGTGTGTTCAGCAAATAAGGAGACTGGCCTGGCTGGAATGGAAGGGTACACTGGATAGGTGGCATTGTGCGAAGAGACTCCCCCCTCCACATTTGGAATTAGAAGATCTAAATCTTGGCTCTTTTTTTTCTTTCAAATTTACTAGCGGGGTGACCTTAAACTTAACCCCTCTGGACCACACCTTATAAATTAAGTGGTATGGATTAAGTGATCTCCAAGATTCTTTCCGATCAAATGACTCATACATTGAGGAATTAAATGTTGGGAAATTATGGAAGATAAGACTCAGTAGACTGTGCAGGGCCTTGAACACCAAACAGAAGAGTCTAGATCTGATTCTGAGGTCAGTAGGAGTTACTGGAGGCCTGTTAGTAGGGAAATGGCTTATTCCCTGAGCTGTTTTCTCCTTCCTCATTCATCCTGATTGGAGAAAGGAAAGACACTCTTTTTATTAAGGGGATTTGTTTTGTGAAGTTTGGGTTCAAAGCGCCACACTTGAGGACCTAGAGGGCCACATATAGCCTTGAGGCTGCAAGTTCCCCACCCCACCCAAACCCATATCAAGCTGGGTTGAGCTACGGACCCATGTTAGGGTATTCAACTGTAAAAGGGGGATGATAATAGCACTAGCCCCCCTGGGTTGCTGTGGTAAGGATAAAATGAAATAATATTTGTATTATTTTGCAAACCTTAAAGTGCTACATAAATGCTAGTTGCTGTTGTTGTCCCCTAACAAATGAGTTGCAAAGCCTCCAATCTAAGACAGGCTTTGAGGCCAGATCCATTTCTGCAGCGAGTTGAAGGGAAGAATAGGGTTGGCAGCGGGGTGTAACGGAAAGTACTGTGGATTCAAGAGCACAAGTCTTGGGTTTGTACAACTTGGCTGTGCTACCTTGGGCAAGTCAAATGATGGGCTGGCCCAGATGATTTGAAGAATCTGAGCTCTGGTGCCAGTGCCTCCCAGCCATTGAGAGAGAGAGAGAGAGGGAGGGAGAGGAAGAAGGGAGAGAGAGAAGGAGAGGAAGAGGGAAAGGGAAGGGGGTGGGGGAGAGGTCCAAGAGAAGCTGCCCCTGTTTGGTGTATGTAGATTTGTGTGTGTACACACAGGGAGAAAGAGACAAAGACAGAGAGAAAGCTTAGGAGATGCTGCCCCTCTTCAGTGTGTGTGTGTGTGTGTGTGTGTGTGTGTGTATGTGCACATACAAACAGGGAGAGAAAGAGAGAGAGATTGGGAGGAAGACTTATAAAATGAGAGCCCTGGAGAGCATATTTCCATCTCTCCCCCATCAAACCACCTGCTCTCTGTAACTCAGCATAGACCCCCACCCCACCATTCCCCACTCCTAGACATAAAAGAAAGGATGAGCTCTAGAGTCCAAGGGGAATTTCTTGTCCTCCCAGGCACAAGGCCTTGCCCTCCGGAAGACAGCCTTATTCTTTGTTTGTCCCCCTCCCCTCACTTCCCTCCTGCCGCTCCCTAAATAATATCTCTAGCCTGTAATGTGCTGCTGCTAAGTACTATGGATTAGAAAAGCTATAAAGCAATTTCAGTCTTTTCTATCAAGTCCATTCCACACGCCTGCTCAGAGTCAGTGAGGACAAGGGGCGCAGGGGGTGGGGGTGAGCCAGGCAGGAGCAGCTGCCTCTCCTCAGTGCTGCCTTTGCTCCAGCAGGAATATAATATGATCTCCCATTTCTGAAGTGCTTTAAGATTTACAGAGCACTTTACATATATTATCTCATTTGATCCTGCCAACAAGCCCTGTGTGAACCATGTGCTAGTATCACCTCCAGCTTACAGCTGAGGAGACTGAGGCTAAGCAAAGCTAAGTGACTTGCCCAGGATCACACAATCTGTAAGGATTTGAGGTAGGATTTGAACCCAGATCTTCCTGCCTCACAAGTCCAGAACTTGGTCCATTATGCTATCTCTAATCTTCTGCACTGCCAGGCAGGGACCTCTTTTCTCTGTTAAGGGAAGCATTATCATCCCAGTCACTCAAGCTCCAAATCACCCACTGGACTGGTTGCTCCATGAGGACACTGCCTGTATTTTACATAAACTTGACTTCTCCTCTGGTGCCCAGGACAGGGCTCTGCACACAGTAGGTACTTTAAAATGTTTGTTGATTTGTTGTTGAAAACAGCACAAGGACATACTATGTGGCTTCTCTGGTCAGAAATCATAAAAGTTGAAACTCATTTTGCGGGATTTTTAAGACCCCTTATGGAGCTGGAACCATTATGTGACAGAAAATACTTCGAAGGACATAATAATCATGGCTTAGGTTTGGAAGGTTCCTCTGAACCTAGGGAAATCAATAGGAAGGAAGTAAACAAGCATTTATGACTGTGCCAGGGCCTGTGCTAAGTGCTTTACAAATATTATCTCATTTAATCCTCACAACAGCCCAGGGAGGTAGATGCAGTTATTATCCCCATCTTCTAGTCAAAGAGGTTAAATGACTTGCCTAGGGTCACATAGCGCAGGAGTATCTGAGGCTAGATCTGAACTCTGGGCTGTGCTAGGCCTGGAGTCAGGAGGAGTAATCTTGAGTTCAAAGTCACTTAACCCTGTTTGCCTCAGTTTCCTCATCTGTAAAATGAGCTGGAGAAGGAAATGGCAAACCACTCCAGTCTCTTTGCCAAGAAAACCCCAAATGGGGTCACAAAGAATCAGACAGGACTGAAATAATTGAACAACAGCAACAAATTCCTTTGCCCGCCTTCCCAGCTCTCTGTCAGTGGAGCTCAATGCCACTTGTCCAGCCTTCATTCTCTGTACTCCCTAACCACTAACTGGGGAAGACATTGACTTATTTCTACCTCTGTGCCTTGACTCAGACGTGGCTTCTCTCCGGGAATGCCCTCTCATCCACTCTCTGGACTCAAATCCTACCAGTCTTTGTAGACCCAACTTCCCCATGAACCATTTTCAGCCTCTCCCTCTATATTTCTACGGCATTGACTGTGACTGCCACACAGCTCAGCGTTATGTTTATTACTCACAGTTGTTCTATATTTACTAGTTTTGTCTCAAGGAAATTTTAAGCCCTCAAGGGCAGGGCCCATAAACATCTTTATATGCCCTCCCAGAGCCTGGCTGGGTGCTGGACATGTGCAAAATCTGCCCTTCGAGGATTGCTGGGTTTCCTCAGTGTTTGTATTCCTTCTACAGACACAAGTTGCAGCCCCTTTACAATTTTGTAAGTGCTCAGAACCTAGAAGAGTGCATATAGCATGCACTCCATTCTCGTTGAAATGAATAAATGGATAATTAAATTGAAGGGAAAAAAAACATTTTAGTAGGTACTCTTTAAAAGGTGCTGTGGCCGGTGTGGTGATGCACACCTACAGTCCAGCTCCCACGGAGGCTGAGGATGGAGCATCTCTTGAGCTTGGGAAGTCCTGGCTACAGTGGCCTTGGCTCAATCAGATATTTTCACTAATTCACCAATGTGGTGAACTCTTCCCCCCAGCTGGGATCATGAAAGCCACTAGGCTGCCTAAGGAGAAGTGAACTATCCCAGGTCTGAGATGGAACAGGTGAAAGTCTTTGGGTGTATCAGTAGTGGGATTGGCAAGGAGGTCTAGAGTCTTTAAAAAAAAAAGCAGAGGCAAAAAAAATCAATTACTCTGCAGCAACTTGGTGATAAACCTGGCAGCCTTCTCCAGCAGCTTGTCTCCACTGTTGTTCCCCACCCCTTACTCTTCAGTCTTTCTCTGTGTTCCTTCCCTAGTGCCTACGATCACATGCAAATGCCCCCCATTCTTAAAAAATCCTTTCCTAGGCCCTACCATCCCCTCAAATGATTTTCCTGTATCTCTTCTTCCATTCTCAGACAAATGCTTTGATAAAACTTCCTACTGTTGTTGCCTTTGCTTCTCTTTTCACCCTCTTCTAAATCCTGACTTCTGACCTCTTCACTTAACTGAAGCTGCCCTTTCTGAAGTCACCAGTGGGCTCTTCATTGCCAAATTGAGTGGATGGCTTTTCCCCTGACTTTGTCCTTCCTGGCTTCTCGGCATCATTTGACACTCTCGACCACCCACTTCTACTCAATGCTCTCTCCTTTCTGGGTTTTTGTAACACTATCCTTCCTTGTCTGCTCCTCAGTCTTCTTGGCCAGGTCACCATCAGCCTCATCCCTGCGATTATTGGTGTCCACCCAACCCTCCATCCCAGGCCTTCTTGTCTCCCTATACACTCTCTCTCCTGATGACCTCATAACTCACATGCGCTCAGTTGTCTCTACGAGCTGTCTTTCTAGCCCTTCTCTCTCCTGAACCCCATCACCAACTGCCTACTAGAATTTTGAATCAGATGTTCCGTAGACATGTCACACTCGGCGTGTCCAAAGCTAAATCCCTTACCTCTCTTCCCAAACTCATCTCTTTTCAGCACATCCTTCTCTTTCTGTGGACGGCACCACCATCCTTCATGTCACTCAGGTTCACAATCTTGGGGTTATCCGTATCTCTTCACTCGTCCTATTTATCCAGTCAGTTGCCAAATCTTATTTTTCCCCCACCACATCTCTTCCATACCTCCCCTTTTCTCTACTCCCTCATCAGCTCTCTTCTGGGCTATTGAAATGCCCCCTTAGGGAACAGGGTGAGTTGAATATGAAGGGATGATATCAAAAAATAAAATTAAGAGGTGAGAGAGGAATATATTGGAAGAATGAGAGGAGGATAGAATGGGGTGTATTACCTCAAATAAAGGAGACAAGAGAAGGCTGTTACAATGGAGGGGAAGAGCAGGAAGGTGAAAGGGAATGAGTCAACCCTACTCACATTGGATTTGGCTTAAGGAGGGAATAACATACACACTCAATTGGATATCTTACCCTACAGGAAAGTAGGGGAGAAGGGGATAAGAGGGAGGATGATAGAAGGGAGGGCAGATTGGGGGAGAGGGTAGTTAGAAGCAAACACTTTTGAAAAGGGACAGGACCAAAGGAGAAAATAGAATAAGTGGGGGGCAGGATAGGATGGAGGGAAATATAGTTAGTCTTTCACAATATGACTTCTATGGAAATGTTTTGCATTACTACACATGTATAACCTGTATTGAATTGCTTGTCTTCTCAATGGGTATGGGTGAAGAAGGAAGAAGGGAGAGAATCTGGAAATCAAAGTTTTAAAAACGAATGTTAAAAAAATTTTTTTTCATTGTTTTTTACAAAAAAATATACCCTCTTAATAGGTTTCCCTGGCCCAAGTCCCTCACCCTCTCCAATCCATTCATCACACATCACACACTGCCAAACTGATTTTCCTAAAGCACAAATCTGACCATGCTACTCCCTTTCTCAGTAGACTTCAATGACTCCCTAGTATCTCCAGAATCAGATGTAAACTCCTCTTGATGTATGCATTCCTTAACAACCTGGCCCCAACTTACCTGTCCAGCCTCATTACACACCACTCCCTTCCACATAACATTGCAGTCCAATCAAATTGGCCTTGCTGTTCTGCAGACATGATACTCGGGTTCTTTGTGGGTTTTCATTGACTGTTCCCCTAAAATATACTTCCTCCCTACCTCTGTCTCTCAAAATCTCTGCTTTCTTCACAATTCAACTCAAGCTCCACCTTGAGACGGTTCCTGATCCTCCCAGCTTCTAGTGCTTTCTCCCCAAATTACCTTGTATCTATTTTTATATACCTCTATCTAGTATGTATATACTGGGTAGCTAAGTGGCTCAGTGAGTAGACTAGCACTAGAATTGGAGTCAGGAAGATGTGAGTTCAAATCCGGCCTCAGATACTAGCTGTATGACCTTGGGCAAGTCACTTAACTCTGTTTGCCTCAATTTCCTCATCTGTAAAATCAGCTCAAGAAGGAAATGGCAAATCATTTCAGTATCTTTGCCAAGAAAACACAAAGTGGGGTCACAAAGGGTCAAACACAACTGAAAAATGACCAAATGACAACAATAACATATGTATTGCCTGGCACACAGTGGGCACCTAATAAATGCTGATTGACTGATCAAGGTGGTGTTTGGAAATGGGACAGATGGTCCATTCCAAAGCCTGTACTTAAGGTCTTTCTAATTCAGGAGGGCCTGCTGAAGCCTGTGCTCTTCTGGCGTAATCCAAAGAACCTGGGATCACTTCTGCTCTTTTATGAGGCATTCACTTTTGTGGATGCTGGGCACACATTCACGCTCCTTGCTTTTGATCCATTAATTATATAAGACCTATGACCCTTCTTCCATATTTTAAGCTACATGAATAAAGCATTAACTTCATTCCTCTCCCTGGGCTTCCTGATACCCCAGAGAGTTGGGTAATGACTCCTATCCTTTATTTTTAATAATTATTTTTAATAATAACCTCTAGCATTTGTATAACACTCTAAGATTTGCAAAGTACTTTACATATAGTATCTCATTTGATCCTCATAACAGTCCTGTGAAGTAGGAGCTATGATATCCATTTTATGGATGAAGAAACTGAGGCTAGCAAAGATTAAATGATTAATCCAGGGTCACACAGGTACTGTCTGAGGCAGGAGTTAGTTTGATCTCAGGTCTGACTCTAGCTCATTTTACACAGGAGGAAACTGAAGCAAACAAGATTAAGTAACTTGCTGAGGGTCACAATGCTAGTTAAGTGTCTGAATTAGTAAGGAAGAGGAAAGAAAGGGAATAAGCATTTATTAAGTACCTACTGTTTACCAGGGGAGAGTCTCAGGTGGCTCAGTGGAGTCACTGGAGTCAGGAAGACCTGAGTTCAAAATCTGGTCTCAGACACTTACTGTGTGATCCTGGGCAAGTCACTTAACCTTATTTGCCTTAATGCCCTGGAGAAGGAAATGGCAAATCACTCCAGTGTCTTTGCCAAGAAAACCCCATGGACAGTATGGGCCATGGGCTAAAGAAAGAGTCATGCATGGTTGAACAAGAACAACAGTTTGCCAGGTGCTGTGCTAAGCTTTATAGATACGGTCTCATTTGGTCCTCCCAGCACCCTGGTGAGGTAGGTGCTATTATTGTACCCATTTTACAGTTGAACAGTTGAAGCAACCAAAAGCTAAGTGACTTGGCCAGGGTTACACAGCTAGGAAGTGTATGAGGCAAGACTTGAACCTGGGTCTTCCTGCCTCCAGGCCCAGTGCTCTTTCTACCTTGCCATCTAGTTACCTCTTCTCTATAATACCTAGCTACCTCAGTGTGTTTGTTGAGTGCTTTATACTTCTAAAAACGCTATTACTTCTTAGGTGGTCTTCAGACCAGCTTGGGGAATATAGGGCAGTAAAGCTGAGTCACGGTGAAGCTAAAAGCCCAGCACGAGGTTTACATGGTTATTGAGAGCCAGGAGTAGGACTGTTTTCAGTGTGGTGCTCCTCCCATTGTACCGTATTACTAGAGAGTCTATTGAGAAGAGATTGATGGTTAAACGTGGAGCTGGGTTGAGAGCCAAACCGCCCTTCCCCCTCATTTTTACAGATAAGGAAATTAGGGTTTAGGAAGGCTTATAAGACTTGCCTAAAGTCACATGGGTAGCAAGTGTCAGAAGCAGGATTTGAACCCAGGTCCTCTGACTCCTGAGCTGTTCTTTCCGTTGTATCATATGCCTAAAGAGGGCTTGTGGAACCAGCAGCATTTGGAATTTCCTTCCAGTATTCTCTATTAAGTCTCTGACCCTGTCTCATCCCTCTTTTCCACTCCTCACCTGGTCTCTGTAGGCTCCGCCGGCAGCAGAATACCCCACTCTTTGGAAAGATCCGGAGTTCTCGGTTTGGGACTGAAGAACCTGGAGATGGTACAAGTGACCTGGATGAGGATGAGGACCTACAGATCCAAGTCCCTTAGTGCAAGGAAAGGGCCAGCCTGCATCAGGGAACGTTACTTGGGCCAACTCTCCAGGAACTGCAGCTGGTGCTTTTTAGTATTGACAGCCCTGGGCCTGGGCTGTGAGTGACAAGACAAAGTGGGAAGCTGCTTGGAACTTGGCCCTTACCAGGCTGAGGGTAGGGTGCACCCTACTCAGGACAGGCAGAGGTGATCCAATAGACCTGCTTGACCAGATTTCATTCCCCTTGTCTCCCAGCTAATTCCTCCTGCTCCTTTTCCAGTCTCTTCTTTCTCCCCTAGTCTCCATCCTACCCTCAACCTTCTGCAAAATCAACAAGGACATTCTAAACATAGGATCACTTTATTGAGCCATTAAAGAGCAAAGTGGAAGCTGAGACCAACCAAGGTCCTGCCTATCCAATTCCCTAAAAAGGTGGGAGATGTGTTCTATTATACATATATATGTGTGTATATATATATATATTTTTATATATATATATGTATATATATATGTGTATATATATGTATAATATACATACATACATGCATACATGCATGTGTGTCCTTATACCTGTTTTATTTTTATAAACATGAACTAAGGGAGAGGCTGCCTACTGTTAACAGGATTTGGGGATTTAATTCAGACTCCCTCTCTCCAGTTTGGGGTACCCTTTTGGACTTTTGCATGAAAAGAAGAAAGCCAGGAAGCCATTGGGAAGACCACCCCTAGTTCCAGGGGCCTGATGGAACAAAGCAGTGGGTCAACAAGCACATTTTTACGAATCCAAACTTTTTTTTAATAAACTGAGTTAAGACCACCTGAGGTTGAGTCTGACTGTATGGAAAAGCAGGGACTAGTGAATGCAAAAAGAAAATTCTTGGTCTTGAAAGTATCTCTCTAGGATGGGAGGGACAGTCTCAGGCCCCACTGCCTCTTGCTCCTCCACTCAAGGTCATAGGGGGCCAGCTTCCTAGACATAGCACCCCAAATGTGTGGGACCCTTCATGCTCTGGGAGAGTCACTGAGACATGGGGGAAGAAGCCCTGGAATGGAAGTTAGGAGGCCTGAAGTCTAATTCTTGTTCTGTTGCTGTGACCTTGGACCCAGCACTTCCGCTCTGGGCATCTCTGTTGCTCTTATAGAATGAAGAGATTAGTACAGATGATTTTCTAAGGTCCCTTCTAATGATGACAGTGTATGACTCTGTAGTTCTCTGACCATGGTGGTGAGGAGGGCAAATGGACCAAACCATCTCCTGCAGGGAGACTATTGTCCTAACAGCGCTCCCCCCCACTCCCTCTCTACCTCTGTTAATAAAACATGGGCCCTGACAATTTCCATGTCACCAAGCCACACTCTAATACCGTTCTTGGAGACAGGCCTAAAATGATGATAAAAAATTTAAAAACGATGGTGCAAGCTGGTTTTATGGGCAATGTGGGGCTTGTTGCCACGGCAACAAGAGGCAACAGCTCTCTTCCTGGACGCTCATTTTCCCTGAGAGGAGGTGCTGGAGGGAGTGTTGGGTGATGGGGAGACATAGAAACATTGATCCTGCCCCCATGTCCCCTCCGCTTCCCAAAGCTCAGCTAGAGGGATGGGTCAGGGGCCCTCTCTAGGAGAGGAACTGTTTCCTGCCCTGGGCAGATTAAAAAAAAAAAAAAAGAACTTGACCATAAGGAGAAACTAAAAAGTCTTGCCCTTCGGCCCTATGTCCTATACACAGGGTGACAACAACCTTCAAAGCCAAATCTCCAACCAATCTTCCTTCCCCCACCACATTCGGGGTCCCCCTCTACCATCCCCCATCCCATTCAGCTGCCGGGACATTCTCAGACATACAACAGACCTAGTCAGGCTGGGCTGGTATTTCCCCGCCAGACTCCCTGGCACCTCAAGCAAGATAGTGTCTATGCAGAGCAGTAATTACAGAGGCTGTATCTTCCTTTGCCTGGCTGCCCCTGTCCACTCCTTCCATGTGCAAGATCTCTAGGAACCTTCCATCTCCACCAGGAGACTGGGAGGGGGGGGGGGGAGAGGGATGGGTTGAGAAGGCTGAGATCCTGGGGGATGGGAATTTTGGTGCTGTTCAGAAAAAGCTTGGAATTGGTATACCCTGCTGTAGTCCTTGGTTTTATTCAGCTTTACCAAGGCCAGGAAGTAGAGTGGAATGACCAAAGATATAGAAGTCAGATGACTTGTGTTCCAGTCCTGGCTTTGTAAAATGAGGGAATTTGATTAAATGAGCCCCAAAGGCTCTTCCATATTTGACATATGCTATGAGTCTATAAGTAGCCTTGACACTGGGTGATGGAGTGTCCTGGCTAGGCCCCAGCCTCTCCCCTTTGTGTCTGTTTGCCTGACCTGACCATAGACAGGAGGCAGGCCTCTACAGCACCCAGGCAGGGACCCTCCCACCATATCCCATTACTCTCAACAATCATCATCAACTGAAATTCCTCCATAATAGATTCTTTCTTTTGAGTCTTTTCTTTGGCTTCGAATATTTCCTATAAAAATGAAAGTATGCCTGTGAGAAGTAATTCTAAATACCAGTGTATCACATGCTACCTTAATGGGACAGCTAGGTGAGGGCAAGACTTTTCCCCACTGGAACTCAAGAAAGATGCCTTGGGTGTTGACAGTTAGCAGTCAAGGATGGCAGGGAGGGGCATAGATAAAAAGGATTATCAAAAGGGAAGATCTAGTCCAAGCTACCCTTTGTTGTACAGATGAGGAAACAGCTCCAGAAAGGGAAATGACTTACCTAAAAAAAGTTTCAGAGCTAGTGGTCCAGCTCTGGGTAGCACCCAGCTGTTCTGGCTCCATGACCAATAAGCTATCCAATGCAATAACAGTGTGGTTAAACTAATTTCACAATTTTGCCCTTGGCCGGGCCCTAGGATCTCCCATCTCCTGTCGGGAAAACCTCCCACTGCCCACTGACCCTCCCCATCCTTCCCTCCCTCCACCCCAATTGCCCTACATACACACAACATTCCTGTCTCCAAGTGATTACGAATTGGGAACGGGCCCCTTACCACAGGGGAGGGAGACTGAAGCAATCATGATTCAGAGAGTCCCTAAAGGCGGCAGCAGCAAGGAAAGGTAGCAATCACCTCTTGATAATAGAGCTCTTCTTTAGCCAGGGAAGGGAGGGAGAGGGGAAGAGGAAAGGAGGAGTGTCAAAACCAGAGAACAGACCAACTTTTTCTAGTTCGGACAGAGAGAAGCCAGTGCCAGGTCCTCACCTGGTGCCTTTTGACTTTCTCTACACAAGACCAACCCTCAGCCAAAGGAGGATGTTTTCACAGTTTGTCCAGAGCATCTTTCCATTTCCGCTCTTTGTTTCTCTTCTAGCACCTTGACCTGTCTCCTTCAATGTAGTCTGTGGACTAATCTCTTTTCCCTCACTCCCATTAAAATGGGGAGACACAGTAGAAGCTACTAAGGACCTACAGAACATAGATATACAGGGATCTAGAACTAGAGAAGACTATAGAGATCACCTCCATCCCCCCACATTTTGTGTATGGGTAAACTGAGACCCAGAGAGGAAGTGACAGGAAATTAAAACTAGAAGGCACTTCAAAGATCATCTTTTTTTTTTTTTGCTTTTTGAAGGGGGGAAGGCAGGTCAGTTGGGGTTAAGTGACTTGCCCAAGGTCACACAGCTAGTGTGTCAAGTATCTGAGGCCGGATTTGAACTCAGGTCCTCCTGACTCCAGGGCCAGTGCTCTGTTCACTGGACCATCTAGCGACCCCCAAAGATCATCTTGTACCCACTGGGTTCTGGGTAGGGAGAGAAAAGGGCTCTGTCTACCCTCCCCCTCCTGCACCTACCCCCAGACTGGACACAGCTTTCTGAAAGGCTTCAATGCATTCTTCACAAAATTATCCTTCCAGAACACTCTGTCACTTAGAGTCAAGCAGTCAGCTGACTACTTTACTGTGCTAAGCACAAAGAGAGTCACAGATCCCCTGCTCTCAAGGAGCTCACAGTCAGCTAGAGAGTTCATAACTCCTTCAATGCTGAGCTCTGAGGGCAGAGTATGCCCAGGGCAGGAGATGAGAGGGAACCAAGGGATCAATGACCCAGTGAGGCAGCGAGGTGGCAAGGAAGAAGGAATTTGGGGCTTGGAGTCAGGAAGATCCAGGTTCAAATCCCCCATCAGATCCTAGCAGTGTGACCCTGGGCAAGTAAGTCACTTAGCCTGTCTGCCTCAGTTTCATCAAGTATAAAGGGGGGTGTGTGTGATAATAATAGCACCCACCTCCCAGGAGGGTCAAATGAGATAATATTTGTAAAGCGCTTAGTTGTGCCTGGCACGTAGCAGGTACTATATGGAAGCGAGCCATTATTATTATTGTCGATTTTAAGGAGGGACTTTCTTCTCATTGGACCACTTCCCCGTAGTCCTGCCCTCCTGCCCCTCTTCCCATTATGTCCATTTCTCTGCTTGCCTTCCTATCTAGCCTTCTGGAAACTTGATGGGCTGAGGCCAGATTTCATTACCTGTGCAGGGGACTTAAGCGCCCATAGGTAAAATCAGGTGGCTGGACTTGAGAATGAAAGTCCCTTCCAGCTCTAATCCAGTTAGTCTATGGTTCCCCTCCAGACTTGAAGCTCTTAGTCTGCCAAGCCCAAGATCTCATAGGTAACGATCACAGGGCCCCCAGGCAAAACAGCCTGAGTTAGGGAGCTTAGATGACTTGCCCAGATATCTTCCTTGTAAGGGACCTAATTAAGGTGTTCTCCTCCCTATATCAAAGACCAGCATTGACCCAGGAGACTGTATCTTTTTTGGTGATAACCTGTGCTGTCTAGCCTTAGTCCCATCCCCTACTCCAGTCTCCCTTAGGAGTTCCGAAACTTGCCATAGTTCATCCTTGCTGAATAGTTGAGGTGAATTAACTACCCATATGGCTTAGAGGCCTTACGACTATGTGGAAGAGAAAGGATCACGTGTTTGAAGAAGTGGTAAGCACATGGGGGAGGGAGGCCAACAGGGCCCAGAGAACCAGCTGCTGTTCCCAAGCCAGGCTGGCTCCTCGCTGGCTGTTAATTGCAAGGTTGTGAGATGCCAGCTGCTTTCCCTCCCCCAGCTCTGCCCATCACCCTTCAAGACTGGGGGCTTCATGCACCGAGTTGGGGGAGGAGGAAATCCCTTAAAGGTTTTTCCTCCTCCAAAGTTAGCACCCCCTAGGAAAAAGGACTTTAGATGCCTAGACAAAATGTCTACATGCTCCTCCTACCACCCTGGGGTGTGTGTGTAGTTCGGGGGGGAGTGGAGAGAAGAAGGGAAAGTTGCTGAGTTGAACCAAACCTACTTGTTCTGCTGGTTCCTCCTCTTGATTCCCTGAACAACCCCCCTTCCTCCCACCCCACCCCCCAGCCATCCCCTGGGGCTGGTCATGGGTCTCCTTCTAGAACAGCTTTTCCCACTACTCTGCCCAGCCCTGAACTGTCCTACAGGGGAAGTGGCTGCCATCCCTCAGTGGGCCCCCAAATCAATACACGAGGGCAGGGCATGGCAGCCTTTCTACCCTCTGACTGAGAGGCATACTAAGACTGAGCAATGCTGTATACCAGGTCTGTAGCTAGCTTAGTTTATAGGCAGGGGAGAAGGGGTGAAAAGGAAAAAATAAAGGAATCAGAAAGGGAGTGTGTGAAATAAGAGTGGGAGAAAGAAAGAGCAGAGATGTGCACAGGACAAGGATTCTCACTAGCACCTCTGCACTGACTCCAAACTCTTCCCTAGAGAGAAAGATGTTGAGGTGGGAACTTTCTGACTGCCCCACAGCAAAACACCTTCAGGAATCATTCTTCTGGCCTGAAATGCAGCTACTTCTGAGATGGCCCTGAGGAGGATGGGGCTAGGGGCGGGGAGGGATAGAGAAAAATATCTAGGTTTGTAGATCATCTTGGCCTCAACAGACAAGAGCTTATGAATTTAATTTTTTAAAATCTCATGAATTTTAATATAAGCCAGATTTTCATTACCACCACTCAGACCCCACCCCCAAAGTTGGCAGACTAAGGTCCAAGGTTATATGCAGAAACAGTCAGGTCAAATCCTGAGATACACAATTGGGAGTCAAGGTCTCCCATCCAGGGCTCTGCCCTTGGGTTTTCCCCACAACTCTGGGTTTGTTGGAGATGGTGGAGGAGTAGTAGTGATTAGTGGGTAGAAACTTGTAGAAACTTCTATCCAAAGATTTATGGGAACGTCTCAATTGCCCCAGGCTCTTCTTCAAGTCCCTAGAAGGTAAAGATTGAGGCTATAACAGAAACGAATCCCTAAGCTTTCTGGTCCCAGAGAATTGGAGGTTCCTGCTCTGGGCAGCAGCTGATATGTTAGGAATGTTTCTCCCAATGGAGAAGGTAGAGCTACCATCTGTCAAACACATCTAAAGGTTGGGCTATTCTTGATTCATCTATCAGGAAAACACTGGCAATTGCTTGGAACAAACCTCACGACTTCCTCTTTTCCTGTGTGTGATACTATGGCACTCAAAGAAAGAGCTAAATTTAATTTGCAGGCAGACCATGCTTGTGAGTTTGGTCAGTAGCACTCTTACCCTTAATTACAGAGTCCTCTGCCTGGGTCAGAGTACATCCCTCCTTTTCCTAAGCCATGCTGTCTTCTCAATAAGAAGACACTATCTCACTTGAAATGAAACTCTGTAAAAGAAATTCTGCTCCATACCCTGGACTGCTCACTAATTTCACTGTCACATCTCCCTGGCAGTCAAGAAGGCCTTTCTGATAGTTATTGCAGAAAGCAGAGTTAATCAGCAGAGTCTTTGATCCATTTCCTTATCACTTATGGGGTCTCAAGTTTCATTCTAGGTTCATTTTTTCTTTGCTTCTCAATGAAAAGAGAAAGCAGGGAGGTCACTCAATTTTCCATCAGGATTGTACACAGGTGGCCAAACAGACCAACTTTTTCCAGTTGTGACAGAGAAAGAAGCCAGTGCCAGGTCCTCACCTGATGCCTTTTGACTTTCTCTATACAAGGCCAACCCTCAGGCAAACGAGGATGTCTTCACAATTTAGCCATGGCATCTTTCCATTTCCTCTCTTTGTTTCTCTTCTAGCACCCTGACCTGTCTCCTTCAATGGAGTCTGTGGACTGATCTCTTTTCCCCCACACCCATTAAAATGGGGAGACACAGTAGAAGCTCCTAAGGAACTACAGAACATAGATACACAGGGATCTAGAACTAGAGAAGACCATAGAGATCACCTCCACCACCCCCCACACACATTTTGCACATAGTAGGAGCTCGTAGTTGTTAATTAAGAGATTCTGCAGATTGCTTTTAAGTAACATTGAGTTTTTTCTTCTCTAGGTTAAATCATCCCAATTTCTTTCACCTTTCCTCCAGGGTCCTTTTTCCCAATATTTGATCAATTCCTTCCTTCTCTAGACTGTCTCCAGCTTCCCCACATTTCCCTAGCAAGTAAAGAAATAGACAAAGACAAACAGAAGGGATTTGCCCAAGGACACACTGAACCCAAGAAGAAGGTTCCAGTACAGGCCCGGGCCATGAGACCATGAGGCAGTAGAGAAGAGAGCTGAGCTCTCCTGGCAGAGAAAAACATTTGAATCTTGCCCTAGACTCTGCCAAGAGCTATCCTGGGGAATGTCTCTGATGGTTATATAGCGCATGGGTAGAAGAAGAGCCATAAACCAGGGAAATAAAATAAAGTTTTTCTAGAGGAGCTCAAAGATGCAGTGTTATTAAAAATTGATATTTCAATGAGATAATCCCTCTCTCTTAGGCTTTTAATTGATTGCCTAAAAAGCCTTCCTCTGTTGTGTGTGTTTTTTTTATTTGCAGTGAACATTAATTTTTTTATGGATGATCAAATCCGGATGGAGGAGAGGAACTGGCCACACAATGAATCTGATGACCATAAAACCAGTTGCAGACATCAGAGTGAGGGGAGGTAGTTATATGCATAGGGAGTAGGTGATGTTTTCACTCAACTTAAACCTTGCACTACCTTTCAGGACACCAGGATAGGGTGCGGCTCTCCCATTTGGTGAAGGGAATGATTTCCTGGCACCTGCCAAAGATCATCTCCCAGTCTGAAGCTTGGATGGGTCAGCACAGATAGAGTCTATGGAAACCATCTCCCTAAGCTTGATGGGAAGGACAACAGGAAAGTATCAGCTAGGCATGTTAATAACTCTTTGGTTCTAGAACAAAGCATGGTATCATGAAAAAAGGACTTGAATGGAAGTCATGAGAATTCCATTCTAGGCATAGCTTTCCCTGTGACCCTGAGCAAATCATTGCCCCTTTCCGAGCCTGTTTCCTCCTCTGTAAAATGGAGACTTTGGGCTAGATGATCTCTTAAGTCCTTTTCAGTTCTGACAGTCGATGACCATTTGTACAATCTCTGAATGATCTTGAATAAATGAGTCTGCTTCCTACACATTCCAAATTGCAAATGATATAAAATTGGGTCCAGAGGTTTAGAAATCCTCACCCTGTGTAACCTACTAATGGAAGCTTCTGGGTTCCCAGGCTGAGACTGAACGACTCTGACAGTACTAGGGATAGCTAAAAGGCATTAGGCAGAAGTCTGGGGCATGGCCCCACTTCCTAAGGGGACACCTCCTAAGGATGTCCTGCCAGGAAGTGGGGGGTAGGAGGGAGGAAAGCAGGCGTGAGGGCAGACACCAGCCTGGGAATGAAGGCCTGTCAGACAATCTCCTGGAGGAGATATAGCCAGTATCTGGTTCTTTTCCCTCTGCCGCCTCATCCATCTCTATTAGTATGACAGGCTGCCTAAACAGAGGCCCCAGGAGTGTCCGAGCCAGCAGCAACCCAATGGGTCCAGTGGGAGAGTTTGAGCTGACCCCATGCCCTTTCCCTAACCCCTCACTCACCCTCCATCCGTCTTTTCTTCCTGATCTTCCTTTCCCTCTTGCTTTCCTTCTTTCTGCTGCCACTACTTGGCACGTTCTTGAAAAAGAATTAACCCCCTTGTACAGTGGGACAACTTTCTTTGGAGGGACAGAGCAAATTCATAAGACTCACTTATGACAAATTCAGCACCTTAACTCACTTTTCAGCTTCTGCTCCAGACTTCCAGTCCCTCTCTCACCTCCCCAACTCCCCAACTCTCCTGATAATGGATGCTTATTCTAGGGTAAACAGTAGCTTCCCCCACCCCTTGTTCTGGCTGTCCTGGCAGTGACCTGCCTCACTGAGAGCAGAGGAATCAGGGAGCATATGGGGAGTGATTTGGCCAGATGCCAGTCAGATCCATCACACTCCCTGTTAGAAGCTGAGGCCTGAAATGTAGTCACAGGAGAGGTGGCAGGGCATATATGGAGGCAGGCATAGGGTTAGAATTGGGACTGCAGGTATTGCCCCCCCTCCATAGTAGTCATGAGGAGCCCAGAAGTTTGGCAGATTAGTCCCCGTGGCTGTGACCCAAGTGATTAGCCTAGAGAGGGTAGCCAGAAGATCCTGGCAGAGCTGGGATGAGAATGTCAGAGGAAGATGGCACAGGCCAAGGACGAGATTCCTGGAGTGAGAGAAGAGGAGGAGGGGAAAGGGAAGTAGGAGGGAAGCTAGCCTCCAGGATGGTGGCATTGTCTGGGATGAAAGAGAACACAGCTGTCAGAAGAAGGAGATTACTGAACAGGATCAAGGAGACCACTGTAATTAAGAGAATTCTGGCATTAACATTGGCATCAGCAGGGAGGTGCCATGGGAAAACAATGGACCAGAGGCCTTTATCTAATGTCAGAGACAGTGTTTCAGCCCTAGCAAATTATTGGTGCATACTAAAATACTGATTTGCATATACACAATTTGCAGTGCCTCGCATGGTTCTGGGCATACACAGTAGGCAATAAATGTCTGTTGAAAGAATGAGTCAAAAAAAGGTAGAAAGAATATTCATTTAATATATAAATGTACAGCATATACCACTTCCTGCTCCCTAGATGAATAACAAATATTTACTTGGTGATTGCTTTGTACCCAGCACTGGAAAAGCTCTCCTGAGAGGCTATAAAAAAGTGTAAGATGGGTACCTGCCCTCAGAGAGCTTACAGTCTAACTGAAGAAATAAGAAAAATACACACACAAAAAGATTAATAAGGCATCTTTTGATACCAGGAATCTCAAGATAAGTGCCAAATGAGTAGTATAGGCAGGGAGTGCTATCAGAATTCAGAGGAGGGAAGAGATCACTATGGCCCAGCAGTACTAGGGAGGCCTTCACAGAGGAAATAGGCCTTGAAGGATGAAGCATTGGACTGGCCAGGAAGCAATGAAGAGTAATGGAAAGAGCCCTGGATTTGAATCAGAGGAATTGCATTCAAATTCTCCATCTGGCCATTAACTACCTAACTTGGAGTGACCTTGGGCAAATAACTTAAATTCAACAAATACCTGTTATGTACCTAGGTATGTCTGGGTGGTGGTTCCAGACACTGGGGATACAAAAACAAAAGAGGTCTCTGTCCTCAGGGAACTTAGATTATATAGAAGAGATGGGGATATAATGTGAATACAGATGACTATGCCGTAGTTATTCATTTAAGGAGGGAGACAAGGCTCCAGCAATAGCAGCTTACTAAGTATTTGCTGTGTGCCAGGCATTGTGCTCATCTCTGGGAATACAGAGAGAGGCAAGAAACAGTCCATGCTCTTAAAGAACCCACAGTTTAGTGGGAGAAATAACACACAGATAACTGCATTGACAAGCGGTATATAGGATCAAAAGAAGGCATTAAGATTAAGGAAGACTGGGGAAACCTTCTTCCAAAGCACCACTGACTTGGGGATGGGTGAACCTCTGAGGGAGGAGGTGGTACCTGAGCTGAGATTCAAAGAAAAAAACCAGTGAAGACGACTGATGCTTTTGAGAGGCAGTGCTGACAGGGGGCATTCATTCCAGGTGGCTCATATAAGCCCACAGAGGCAGGGGTGCAGTGCTGAGGTCAGGACACAGCTGGCAGTCTAATCTGGCTCGATGAGCCGGTTCAAGGAGGGAAGCAGTATGAAATAAGACCGGAAAGGCAAGTAGGAGCCAGATGACAATGGGCCTTTAATGTCAGGCTGAAGAGTTTGTAGTTAAACCTTTCAGCAACAAGGGAACTAGAAATATTTGAGCAGGGCGGGGACAGGCCTAGGCTTTTAGGAAGAGAATTTTGGCAGCTGAGCAGATAACAAATTGGAGAGGAAAGCATAGTTTTCTCCTCTGGGAAACAAAGATTTAGATTTTCTGAAGATCCTTTGAGCTCTAAATTCTATGATAATGTGATTGATCTTCTATAATACACCCAGGGATAGGCTGGTAAATATTTAACAACCGGCTTCCTGAAATGTACAACGCATATTTAAGTTTAATTTGCCTTTTTGGCATTTCTCCATAATTTTCTTAAATCTACAATCAACAAAATAATAAGTCAAGACCTGATTTATAGCATTTGCTCATTTTCTTTGGAATAAATGCTTGAATTGAAAATTGAACAACTCAGGAGCTGGCTCCCACACACCCCTGTCACCTCACCCCAGAATTATTTCTCAATGTCAGGCCACTAGGCAGATTTTGCAGGAGGTCACAGGCCACAGGAGCATTGCTTTAGAGCTAAAGGAGATCTTAAAAATCAACTAGTCCAATCACCTTTTTCCAGATGAGAAAACTGAAGTCCACAGAGGCTGAGTGACTTGTCAAAGGAATGTGTAGGATTCAAACCAGATTCTCTGATTATGAATCCACTAAGCCCCCTACAAAATGCTGTTTCTATTGCTCTAACCCACAGCCCAATAAAATCATCAAAAATGTAAAAAAGTACATAAGTACACATACACACAATCACCAACAATACTAGAAGTACAGGTTAACCCAGGGCTCTCTGGGCAAATGCTCCATTATTCTAACCCTGGGGAAAAAGTAACTGTTTGGTTTTGCCTGAAGAAGCTCAGAGTGATAAGGATGACTTAGGAGTTCAATGGGAGTGGAAAAGTTTGGAGATTCCCAGCTATCTCCTCTCTGAGGCATCTCCCCCATGTAAACGAGTTTAAGGCCAAGGACAGCAAGAGCAGGTGCAGGACAGAGAAAAACAAAGAAGACCCTTTGTGGATATCCCACAGCCATCAAATCCAGGGCTCTGACCTCTCAGCCACCACAACCTAGTTTGTTCTGCTTAAAAAAAAGCCTATGAGGTGAAAGGTCAAGGGAAAACAGGAGGAACAGGCAGAAATGTGAACTCCTTGCAGGTGGGGGAGGGGTACGTGTCCATTTTTTTACTCCTAAGTGTCCTGGTCACCTGCATATCAGAGATGTTATTCTTGTGTTATACATGACACCCAGTGAGACAGGGTAGGCTAGGTAGAAATTAAGAGAGGAAAATGACACATAGGCATGGGCTATAAGCCAGTGAGAATGTAATCCCAGGGCCCTCATCCAAAGCCAGAAGAGAGTGAGCCAGAGACCTCTCTTAACTTTCCTTTTCTCCTTTCATATTCTTCCAAAATCGAAGAGTTTCTGTCATAGTCTAAACTGAAGGAGGGAAAGAAGGTAGAATATTTTGGGTAGTGTAGTGGAAGGAGCACACGGCTTAGAAATTTAATGCTGTCTCTGACACTTACTAGCTGTGTGGCCGTAGGAAAGCAATTTCTCTTCCCTGTGCCTCAGTTTCCTTCATCTGAAAAAAATGGAAATAACAATACACATAATACATACATCTGTACACTTCCCCCTTACTCCCTTCCATGGTGACCAGACAAAGGTCCCCATGATTTTATTCCGGCTGGTGTAAGCAGAGGTAATTCCTATATGCACAATTTGATTTTATTTTTCAATCAACAAACATTTATTAAGTATCTATTATGCACCAGGTACAGTGCTAGGATCTGATAGTAATTGTAGAAAGAGTGAAACAACTCCTATTTGAAATGAGTGTAAGCACAGTTTTAAAATAGACACACAATACATTAACAACTCTTACTAATCTGTGGCCTTCAGTTCTATCAGGCAACAACTCTGGGGAAATCCATGTGGCACCAGATTTTATCTCATCTTGCTGTCAGGTCTTTTCACTTGTGATAAAATGTCCTCCTATCCCTCCGTGACTGTGGATGTGAATGAATGGGAAAGTAGGAACAGTTATTATGTCTGAAAAGTCTCTGTCAGCTCTTTTCCCTTTTAAAAGAGTCCAGCTTATGGAAGTGTTAAGTCTATTGAGCAGGGAGAATGTTCTGAGGGACTGAGTCCATTTCTAAGTTTGGATCTCCCAGGGAGCTGCAATGTGAATGCTAGCTGTTACTTCATTCCTGGCCTCAGTTTATCCATCTATACCAGGTACCCGAAAAGTCTTAGTGCATTTTAAGTTTTCTTTCTTGGGCATTGGCCAACAATGCTGAGTTCCTGAGAAATGGTTATTTCTAGTTCTGGTGGGTTTCCTGTGAGCTCATGAGGTCAAGGGCTTTTGAGTTGGGGGCCAACTGTCCAGACAGAAGAGATATCTGCAACAGTAGCATCTTCTGGAAGAGAAGTAGCCCCACTATCAGGAGGATGTAGCAGCTAAAAGAGCTAAGAAAGGCCATGGGTGACTTTGGGGACATTGATAAAATGATACATTTGACCTAGTTAGGACAGAAGGATGGAAAAGATGGAAAAGATGATCACCTTCCTCAAGTTTTCTTAGAGCATTTTGGATCTCTCTCCCTTTATGCTTTCCATTTTGTATCAAATATGTAACAGGAAGGACCTTGTAGTTCAACATTTGCCCTGGCTCTTCACTGAGTGCCATGTGCCCAGGAGAGATGACATAGAATCTCATGATTTGTCACCAGTGATGGGGGCTGTGTCAGAGGTGCTTGGCCATAATAGACTCAGGAGGAATTCTTCGATGAGATGTAATAGAAGTGGAGGAAAGCCAGTTCTACTTTTTTTGAGACTAGTCTTCCTTTGTCTTCCAGCAAGGGTGAATGATAGTGGATTTCTTTTCTCTCCCTTCCCCACTCCTCTCCCTTGTGGAAATGAAGGCTTCAAATACAGCAGTGAGGATAAGTACTTCTCTAAATGGAGTCCTTGGCCCCCTTCTTTCTGTTTTCTTTCTTGAGCATTGGCCAGCAATGCTGAATTCCTGAGAAATGGTCATTTCTAGCCCTGATGGCTACCCTGTGAGCTCATGAGGTCAAGGGCTTTTTGAATTGAGGCCCCACTACCTGGATGGGAAGGGATATCTGCAACAGTAGCATTTCTTGGAAGAAGAGTAGCACCACTATCAAGAGGTAGCTAAAGGAACTAAGAAAGTCCACAGGTGACTCCCAAACTGGAGCCCTATAGGGGAAAAAAAATCCCTGATAGCCTAATGCTAAGCAGATTAGCTCAAAAAGAAATGGAACTCAGATGAACCCCAAAGATGAGTGGTGCTTCAAAAAAAGGATTAAGAACTTGATGTTCTTGGCAACCAACCCCTCAGGTCCTGGTCAATACCTTATGAGGTGATCCAAGGTCCAGGGGACCCTCTTCCATAAAGGGTTTTGGTTGTAGGTTCATATGGACCAGGTTCATGGGAGGAGGGTAGGGCAAGAGTTTTGCTCTCAGAGGAGTGGGATAAGACTTCTGTGTCTCTAGCTCATTGTCCCCATCTCTAGATTCTACCTCTAAGAAATCTCTAAAACAAAGTTTAGTTGTGGCTCATGTCTAGGGTCTCCCCAATAAGTGGTTAATAGAATCACTTCTAGAAAAGGTACTCAGTATACTATATGGAAATCAGGTATAAGAGGGGACTTCATTTCTTCCATCACAGAAAATGCTTAAAAAACAAAGGACTCATAAGCACTCATTAAAAATTCAGAAACATAAAGCAATAACCCATCACGAACATTATACTCTACTAAAAGGTAAAGACAACTTTGTGAAACTGCTAAAGTTATTTAGGATACTTTGCTTTCACCTCAGACCTCCATTATCTAAATAATTCACAGGATTCAGAACTTCTGGAGAGCCAGGGTATGGTATGGGTTTTCTGAGTCTTTTCTACCTTATTTTCCCCCTGATTCTTTCAAGAGTAGCAACATCCTGCTGGGCATGCTTCTCTTCTTCTAAGGTCCAGTGCTGTTTCAGGAATCCTCTTATCGAGAAACCTGCACCCAACTTCCATCTCCCAAACTCATGAAGTTGCCAGCAGAACTGGAAACATCCATTTCTAAGTACTACTGGCTGCTAGCATATGCTGAGGGAGGAAAGCAGCCAAAGATGACCAAGGACTCAGGCTCATTGCTATGTACTTACAGCCTGGATTTATGGTGGTGGGGAGGGAGGAAAAATAAATCCCCTTTTCTTGCTAAAAGTTCAAAGGAGACAACATATTGGAAAGTCCCTAAAGAGAGAGGTAGAACTGGATTTCTTCAACTTCTCTTATAGCCTGTTGAGTAGATGGCTCCTCTTGACCCTGTGGCCAAATATTTCTGGCACAACCCCTGTCGTTGGTGACCAATCAGGAATTGCTACTTTACTTCAACAAGACTCACATCACTCAGTAATATTTGGGGGTTACCACTTTAAGTGAGTCCATTCTTCCTAAAGACCAAGATGGTAGGGGAGAATGGGCAGCTTCAGGAGTTTTTTTGTACTTCATATCTTGCTATTTCTCAGCACATATTTCTTTGTAAAAGTTAATATTAACTGGTTTTCAGTGATATTAAAGAGATAGTTGGTTGGTTGCTATTGGGGATAGTAATAATAAGCTGAATGATATTGGGGAAATGGTAGCTTGTAATTGATATTGAGAGGAACACATTGGTTGTGTACCCCTGAACTTTGTATGCCTTTTTCACCTAGTGAAATGCCTTGGATTTCAATGAAGATGCTAAAGAATCCATGATTAAGTCAGTGATGTATGAACTCTGCAAAGCAGATCCCAAATTTCAGAATCTGCAGAATTTAGAGTTGGAAGGCATGTCAGTGGCCACATAATCCAACCCATGCCCTAAAAATATCCCTCTTGTAATATATATGATAGTCTCTGCTTGAAGACCTCCAATGAGAGAAATCCCACTGCCTCCAGAGGCAATCCATTCTACACATGGCCAGCTCTAACTGTAAGGAAGAGTATGCTGATATCAAGGTGTCTCTTTAAAACTTTGACTCCTTACTCCTGGTTCTGTCCTTTGGGGCCAAATAGAAGAAATTTCATTTCTCTTCCACATATCAGCTCTTTAAATATTTGAAGACAGTTATCATGGCTATTCAGAGTTTCCTCCAAGCTAAACATAACCTTGTTCCTTTGAAGGTTCCTTATTTTTTTAAAGAATTATTTTCCCCAGTTATTCATAAAAATAATTTTTAACATTCATTTAAAAATTTTTTTGAGTTCTCAATTTTCTCTCTCCTTCCCTCACCTGCCATCTCTCTGAGACACTAAGCAATATGTTATAGGTTATACATGTTCAATCATGCAAAACATATTACCATATTAGTCATGTTGAGAAAGAAGACACAGATCCAAAGGGAAAAGAAAACATGAAAAAAATACAGAAAATGAAAAACAGTCTGCTTCAATCTGCATTCAGACTCCATCAGTTCTTTCTCTGGAAGTAGATAGCATTTTTCCTCATAAGTCTTTTGGAATAGTCTTGAATCATTGTATTGCTGAGTTCCTAAGAAATGGTCATTCACAGATGATCATGATACCATATTGCTCTTACAGTGTGCAGGGTTCTTCTGGTTCCCCTCATTTCACTTTGCATCAGTTCATACAAGTCTTTCCAGGTTTTTCTGAAATCTGCCTGCTCCTCATTTCTTATAGTAATATTCCATTATAATCATATATCATAGTTTGTTCAGTTAGTCCCCAATCAGTGGGCATCCTTCCAACTTCCAGTTCTTTGCCAAAAGATTCCTTATATGATGGACTCGAGGCTCTTCATAGTCCTGGTTGCCCTTCCTTTGGATGCTTTCTTGTTTATCAATCTGTCTTAAACTATGGCACCCAGAACTGAACACAATACTCTAGACATGATGTAAGACAGAGTACATGGAGAGTATCACCCATCTATGGCTTAGATAAGTCCTATGGAATCACCCAAGATACGTGAGTGCTGACACTTGTCCAGGGTCACACAGTAAGTGTCAGAAGTGGGATATGAACATAGGCTTTCTTTATTTCAAGCACTTCAGGATATCTGCTATGCCAAGGGGCTGCCTTTTTAAGTCTTCATTCAATGGAATTATTGTGTCTAAAATTCTTTGAGTTCCCTGGAACAAAAACTTTGGCTAAACTTCTAAAGCTATTATTAGTTTTTGCTATTAGTTAGTATTTGTTAATTGCTTATGCCAGTTTCTTATTTCAACCAATCAATCAACAAGCATTTATTAAGTGCCTGCTCTGTGGAAGGCACTATACTTGGAGCTGCAGATAAAAAGACAAAATGAAAGAGTCCCTGTCCTTGAAAAGCTTACATTCTGTGGGGGAGACACGCTCCTTCCTCCCTTACACTTTTTTCTTTCCTAACCCTGGCCCCAATTAAGGCATCTCAAACCATTTCCTGCCCCTGGTTAGTTCAGGTCAGTGCCACAGTGTCCCACCCAGATCACTTGGGGAAGAGGTTATTTACATCAATAGACACAAATATGCAAAGGAGCCATGGGACCCTTTTACTGAGCAGTTTTTTCCATCCAATCAATTCCAAAGAAATCACTACCACCACCCCCCCCCCCTTAATGATTGCATGTTATTATCTGCACGACAATTTTAACTTCTCAAAGCACTTTCTAATCTATTATCTCTTTCCCTTCAAAAGTTGTATGGCTGATATGTTTCCAGATGAGGAAACCGAGATCTAGAGTGGAGGAGTGAAGAGGAGGTGACTAGTTAGTGGTAGAAGCAGGTCTCAAAAGCTTTTTTTCATCAGACTATACCATTTCTCTGGTGGACCTCTCAGTTGCCACAGGAATTGTCAAGATTGGGAATATCACCAGATATTGTGCTCCCTTCTGTAAAATTCGATGACAAAATTTACCAGGCAGATGATGTCTGTAGTGTTTTGGAATTTCTGAATAAAAGGCTGCATGAAAAATAAGGAGATACCATCAGATTTAGTTCCCTACCGGTGTATTGGTTATGAAAGTACTGATCTTCCATCAGCCACCACTTTTTAGGCCCAGATCCATCATCACCCATCACTCACTATTGCTACAGGATTTCATTTCCCTTCCAATGAAATTAAGCTGTTTGCTGGTTAACGAAGCACAGCCGAAAGCCCCCAAACTGTTCAGGAGAGAAAAACAAAACATCGTCCCCTGACCCAGAAAGAGCAATAAACCAACGAACCAAATTTAATAAAATTGAACCAAAATGACCTGCGGAGCAGAAAGGCTCCAGTGGGATGATTCTAGCCCAGGGGCAGTTTCCCTGGCTGAGTAGTACTCCGCTTTTTTCCAGTGAAGTGCCCCTCCCCCCAGTGGGACAGCAGCCTTCTTAACTAAAACAAGCTTGGATCCTTAAAGGATTTTTAAATAAAGTACATACAGATGGGGAGCCAGGATGCCAGAGCTGGGCTGCAGTCAGGGTGGTGTGGTGTTGATGGCTTGGTTCTTTCTCCCCCAAATTCCCTCTGGGTACAGGCAGATCAGAGCTAAATGGTGGCTGAGATCTTCAGCACTGGTAATAGCTTGAAAAGCTGGGCCAGGCCTGTTTTGAACCATGAATTGGAAGCCAATTAAGGATTGCCTGGATTTAACCTTTCTTTACTGGCGATTGTGGGGTAAACTCCAAGAGGCGGGGAAGATAAGAAGGAAAAGAAGATCAGGAGTGGGGCTAGAAAATGGATTATTCATTCATAAATTTTAGAGCCCAAACGGACCTTGGAGATTACCTAGTATAACCTCCACCTAATACATGATGGGGAAACTGGGGCTCAAGAGGTGAAATTATTTACAAAAGTCACACCCGTAGTTAGAAGTAGAATTGAGACTGCCATACAATTCTGTAGACTACTAATCCAGTGATTTAGAAATAAAAATGAGCCCGAGTTGTGTGTCCCTTTTATCCAAAATTTCTCCTAGCCCATCTAATATATGTCTAGCCCTGAGTGAGGCACTGTGGTGACGATTCTCAAACTTTTTGGTCTCAGGACCCATTTATACTCTTTAAAATGATTAAGAATCCCAAAGAACTTTTGGTTGTGTGCTCTTAAGTCTGTTGAGATTTACTATATTAGACAATACTGCTACTTGGTATTATTATGAAAATGATTTTGACTTTTAGGATCCCTTGAAAGGGTCTGGGCCGCCAAGACCACACGTTGAGAGCTTGGGTATTCAGGAATGGCAAAACTGAACCAGAAAAGGAGAAAGGAGATTTCTTTCCCCCTTAATTTTCCTGGAGTCACTTCAGATTTCTTTCTTTGCCTTTATTATTCTTTACCTTGTATTGTGTTTTTGTGCAAGTCTTATGTTCCTAGCAGATTATAAACTCTTTGAGGATAGAGAATGTGTGGCTTTTTTCATTGTCACACTTCCGGTGCCTAGCACAGTCCTGGACAGAGCACAGTACATGATTATTGAATTGGTCAGGTAACATTTTCTAGGGGAAAGGCTTTTAAAAAAAATTTCTGAAAGTCCGTTTTTAAAAATGGTTGATCAAAATGTGTTTTCTGACTTGCTTAAAACACTTTCCCGAAATAGACCAATCTGTGGGAGTTCTACTGATTGGACATTGAGGTCTGAAGAAGAGCAGGTGGGTTCAAGTTTAGACAAAAGATCATATGGAGAAAGTCAAAAGGCTGAGATTGAGTTCAGATCTGGGGCCTGTGTATGGGGCTTTCAAGCTAATAGGGTGGGTGAGAAGACAAAGTAACCTATTACAGTCCGGCCCTTATCAAACTTGGCTCCCGGGTTTCTGACTGGTTAGAAGCACAGTGCTGAACGGATCAAAGTTCCTGGTTGGATCCCCGGGTGCTTATCCTGCCTCTTCCCTAGTGGGAATGACCATCAGAAAATACCCTATAACTTGGGGAAGGTTAAGACATAAGGTTGCAGAAATCTAAGAGCTCCTCACTCAGTTTTACAAATAAGACAAGGTAGGTGAAAATGGCCTAAAACCAAAAGAAGGAAGTTGGATCTTTGAAGTCCTTCAGTGGGGTCCTAGAAATATTTTGAAAATTCGTATCGAATTTCACATGATTTGGGGGTTTGCGTTGTATGGGTTGTGTCTATAGTGGGCCACGCGAATCATAACATATTTGAAATTCAAATAAATGAGGAATCTTCTCACCTCTGGGAACTGGATGGGTGAGAAGTTGGACCAAGTAAGTGGCCTTTTTGTTGTGAATCTGAGCATTAGGGGCAGAGGTTACAATGTGAGAGGCTGAATTAGGCTGGCTACTCTGAAGATCCTGGACCTAGGGAGTGTTGACCGCGGAAGAACGAGGTCGGAGTACGTGTATATCTAGTGGCAATGAATGAAATGAGGGAAGTTTGAGGAGCACTGAAACAATGGAGAGGGGCTGAGGTCTATATTTGAGAAGCCGGCGTGAAGACTAGGTGCTTAATTGAGGGTAGATGTGTATTGGGGTGTGGATTATTGGAGGCGCCTCGGAGGACGTTGGAGAAGGTGGGGAGGAGGTTGCCTGAAGAGGTGATGGACGACCTGGGTGGGGGGTGAAGGTGATGGAGCAGCAGAGGGGCCAGGAGGCAGGCGTTTTGCTGGGGAAGGCGGGCACGGCTGAAATTTGCAGGGGAAGCTGAGGTAACCGGGGGCGAACTGAGGAGACCGTTGGGTAAGGAGCAGGGGCTCAGAGTGGGAAGCTGGGGCGCGGCAAGGCGGGGACCTGGGGGCGCTGAGGAGGCGATACGTAGGGGAATTGGGGAGGAGGAAGGAAGGAGGCAGCGCCAGCAGGGAAAGTAGCGGCCCGTCAGCTCGGAGGAATACGGCGGTCAGGCCGGGGCGGGCCGGTTCCTAGGGAGCCGCGGCGGCGACGTCTGGGGAAGGAGGGAGCCGGAGCAGGCAGGGAGGCTGGGAGGCAGACGGGCTGACGGACAAGCGGCCGCCTCCCAGTCCTAGCCCGGCGCCACCACCCCCGCCGCTGCCCAGATGGGCCCGCGGGCAGCGCCATGAAGCGGGCATGTGCCTGGACTGCGGCCCCAGCGAGCCGGGGCGGGAGCCGGGGCGGGAGCAGCGCGGAGGTGAGTGGGGAAGGGGGGGGAGGGAGAGAGGGAGAGCCCCCGGGACGGGGTGGAGAGAAGGGGGCACGCTGCCAGCTGCCAGCTGCCAGCAGCGATCCCCCTCCTCGGAGTCCCTTCCACTGAACCTCCTTCCTGTGTGCCCCTTCCCCTGATCCTTTTCGTGGAGAAAGCCCTCCTCTGAGCCGCCTCTCTTGAGATACCTCCACTGAATCTCCTCCCTGTGCGCCCTCTCCCCCGAACCCCTTCCCTTGAGTCCCCTCTCTGTGAGCTCCCTCTCCCGAACGCCCTCCCTTGAGACCACTCTCCTGAATCTCCTCCCTGTGCGTCCCCTCCCCTGAACCTCGAGAACCCCCCCTCCTTTAAGTCCCCTCTCTGCGCTCCTTTTCCTGAGCCCCCTCCCTTTGCACACCTCTCCGAGCCCTTTTCCCGCGAGTCCCCTCCCCTGAGCCCCATCTCTGTGCTCTCCCCCTCCTGAGCCCATTCCCCTGAGTTCTCCATTGAATCTCCTCAAGAACTCCCTCCCCTGAGCCTCCTCTCGGTGCATTCCCTCCCCTGAATCCCCTCCTTATGCGCACTGTTCCCTGAACACCCGCACGAACCCCCTCCCCTAAAACCTCTCTCCTGAACCCTTTCCCCACGAACCTCCTTCTCAGGCTCCCTCCTCCCATCCTTCTCCCCGCAAACCCCAATCCATTGATGATTCACTCTTTGAGCTCCTTCTTTCTTCGAGCCCTCTCCCATAAGCCGTTTCACTACGCTCTCTCCCCCTAAGCCCTCTTTCTTGTTCTCCCTTCCTAGAGACTCCCTCTCCTGAACCCACTCTCTCCATCCCTTTCCCCAGGCCCCTTCTTCCCTAGTGTCCCCTCCGTTCCTCAGGGGAGCTGTTGCTATGGCCCGGGCCCCCGACCTTGGCTCAGGGGGCCACATCAGATTGTACCCTCCCTGCGGGGCTGGAATGCTAGGGGTCCTGGCATGGAACCTTCTTCCAACCCCCACTCCCTACACGCTGTGATGTTTCCTCCGATCTTTCCCTTTTTATTGCCTCTCATACCCCAAAGGGGCAGGTGTTTAACCTGACTGCTACTCTCAGCCCCGGTGCTACGACCGCTTCAACCTGCTTGGCTTGGGCCTTGGGACCCCCACTATTCTTGGCAGCGATCCACCGCCTTTTACCTTCTAGGCAGAAGTACAGCGGACCCCACTAGCTCTCTCCCCTGTGGATTTGTTGTGGTACTGTGAGAGGAGTCAGGGAACCGAGTTCAAATACTGCCTTTGCTACTTGCTACCAATTTAGACAGTTCTTGTAATCTTCTTGAAGCTCAGTTTCCTCCTCTGTAAAATAAGGTTAGACTAACTAGTAGATGGTATCTGAGGTTCCTTCCAGGTCTAAATCCATGAATCATCCAAACTTAACTTTTTTTTTTTGCCCCTCCCCCTCCCCCCTCCAGTCAGACCTCCTAGGAGCTCTTGAGCTAACTTGTTAGCGGCCTCCTCTCCCCTCCCTCAGTCGTATCTGTGTCTTCTTTTCTGGACGGAGGCTTTGAGGGCGCTGCCACCTCTCCCATCCTCCAACTCGCCATTTTCTTTGACCCTGACACCCCAATTAGTGCCCCACCTTAAAGGAGCAAGAGCTAACCTGCCAGTTCTATGTTCTCCTGCTCTCAGCTCTTTGCTTGCTGGTCATCCCTCGAAGCTCCCTCCCCTCTCCCCATAAAGTAAGTTTATATCTTTGTGCTCCTATTCTTTGCCCCTCAGCTTCCAATTAACATTGCTCCCAATGACTAACTTTTTTCCTGGGCCTCCTGTTCTCAAAAAATAACTCTAAAAGTGAAGGTGTTTTCTGACTCAGACTCTCCCTTCCAAATTTGCTCCCCCCTCCTCAAAGAAGGATAATAAATTTTAAAAATTAACCTGTCAGTTCCCCTGTAGTATGATTCCTTCCCCTTTTCCTCTTCAATTTTTCTCTTCCTATTTACCTTCCAACCCCTGATTTTTAGTGATTCCTGTTGGAAAGGAACCCCAGAAGACATTTGATAGGTCCAGGTCTAGGGTCCCAGGCACTTGGGGGATCAGAGACCCAATCCTTTTCTGGATTTTTAGTATCTTCCCTCAGTCTTAAGTGAGGTGCTTGGAGATTACAGTTGCATAGGCTTTTTGGCAGAAATCCGGGTCATGACAGAAA
The DNA here is from genome assembly GCA_028627135.1 of Pseudochirops cupreus. NCBI lineage: Eukaryota > Metazoa > Chordata > Mammalia > Diprotodontia > Pseudocheiridae > Pseudochirops > Pseudochirops cupreus. The sequence continues at coordinate 232,164,234 of CM053581.1, forward strand.
TATCGAATTTCTGTTCAAATTTGGGGGCCCTGAGGAATGATGACTTTTCCATGTGTTGGAAGGTAATGGGTTTGTTTACAGACTTGTGCTTAATAGAATGTTCATCTGACAGTGAGATTTGGGGTATTTAGATCTGACAGACCCTGTAGAAAAATTCAATGAACTGGCTGAATGCCCGGGTTCCTGAGTGGTGTAGGCTGGGAGAATCAGAGCCCTTTGAGCTCAAACTGGGGCTCCTTGCAGTGATTAAGAAGAGCTGGGCTTCCTCCAGAGAAGTGACAGGAATCATCAGGTCTGGGAGTAAAGACTAAAGGTTAAATTTTGTTCCTCTTTCAAAACAAATCCCAGCCATGGCCAACATCATCCTCTCTTCTTTCCTCAACCCCTCTATATAATTTGTTTCTCTTTTCTTGCCTGAGAATGCAACACCAATGAGGTCTTCTGGGGTTAAAAATCTTCCTTACTGATTCACAGGCAGTATACATAGCCTACCTTATCCCCCTGCTGTTCCCAGCACTTTGTGAGAGCCTACCTTCTTCCTTCACCCCTACCCCGCATTGGCAGATCTGGCCCCAAATCAGTTTTTTCCTTTTGTAGTAGCTGGTCCCAGCCTTTCTAGCCCCAGCAAACTGGATTGGGTATGACTTCACCGAAACAGACCCCAGGCTGAGGTGCGGCTGGGAGCAGGACAAGGCTCAGACTCTGCTTAGGCAGAGATCTTGCCGGGTGGAGGGCACCAGAGACAGCTTTGAACCCATGATTACTTGGACTGAGTGGTATTTGAGTCACAAGTTTGCCAATTTTAGTGCAGGATGGAATTTATGGCTTGCCAGGAAATCTAGGAGCTCTACATAAGGCACTGAACCAGGTACAAATCCAGGTAACAAAACCAGGTACTCTTAGAGACATGGGGGCAACAGGCAGAGAAGGGCTAAATAAGATTTGAGGATCCAATCTCTACTTAATAGTAGTAATTAACTTTTTTTTTTTTATTTTTGGAAGGGGGAAGGCTGGGCAGTTGGGTTTAAGTGACTTGCCCAAGGTCACTCAGCTACTAAGTATCAAGTGTCTGAGGCCAGTAACTAACATTTTATAGCACTTTACGTTTTGCAAAGTGCTTTGCTTTAAGATATGCATTATCTTTGAAATATATATTGTTATTTGATCCTCACAACAGCCCTGTATGGTAACCGGTGCTATTATCATCCCCTTTTTGCAGAAGAGGAAAATAGAGTTGGCCAAGCTTAAGTGACTTGCCCATGTCATAGAGCTAGTATCTGAAGCAGCATCTGAACTCAGGCCTTACCTGACTCCAGGTATAGTACAGTATTTACTAAAATACTCAATGCCCTGGCCAAGATCTCTGAAAGGCAAAGAAATACGTGAAGAAAATAAGTTAGGAAAGGATAGAATTAGTGTCAGGGAACTATTAGGAGGAGGAAGGCTTGACCGGCCCCAGAGCCTTTCTGGCTTGTGCAGACTGACTGGCATCATGGGTGATTTGGGTTGATTGCTCCAGTTTCCTCATTCTCCAGCTCCTTTCCAGGTTCTGCTCTCCTATTGATTGGCTCTCCCATGGGCATTTGATCTTTTTCACCTTTGTTAAGTCTCCCATTATTTTAAGGTTGCATCTCCCCAGTGGAGACTGTAGGTTGCTCAGACTTAGTTGCATACCCTGATAAAAATCACACTCCCAGAGAGGACCAGACTAGCAGATAACTGGATAGGTGACTTAACTTTCCTGATGCTGGAGAAAATATGCTGATAGGATCTCCGGTCTGGGGTGGGGACCTGCTGGGGAGAGCTAGGTGGTGCTTTCCATAAAGTCCTGATAAGATCCGATCTGTCCAGCAGGTGGGGGTGGGGAGAGAGGCCTGGGTCTCAGCTTGCCTTGTTATTGGCTGTTAACGTGCTGGGCTCCTGAACCAGTGGCGTTTGTTCAGGAGACAATGCTTCAGAGTTTCCAGGCAGAATCCAGGTGCAGTGGAAAGGGGGTGTGGGGATGCCTTACAGGAGCTGAGCTTATGTGTGGCAGGTGGGGCTGAGCGGTCTCCTCCCACCCTCTTCAGGGTTGCTCAGCTAAAGAAACTTGTTAGCAGGTGAGTTCTTCCTACTCCCCCAGTTAGGGCACCTGCTCTTGCCTGGGAAGAGGGAACTTTTTGGGGAGTAAGAATTTCAGCCTCACAGTCCTTTGGTACATCAGCAGAGGGAAAGGGGAGGGGGCAGCTGTGACCCAATGCAGCAGGCATCTGCATTTTTTGCTGCTTTTGGAGTTTCCTAATTTGATTTTCTAGCTGGGATCATCAGAAGTCCTGGGCTCTTCACTCTGGAGCTGGGTCCCTGTGTGGCTTTGGATAAATTATGGAGCTGGTATGACCATTAGTTACTTCCTGTGTGACGTGTTGGCTCTGTACAGATATATACAGGGCCATCTTGTTGTTCAAACTAGATGTCACAGCTGCTTAGTTTGGATGGTGATTAAAGGTGTTTTAAGACTTCAAGATGTAACCAGAAAATAAAAACAGGGCATTTGAAGTATAAAGAATGGTGCTTTGTGAAAAATTTGGTAATGTCTAATATCTTTTCTCCAAAGTGTTTCAAAGCACTTTGTAGCTTGATCTATGCCATTTGGAGGGCACCGTGGTCCATTGGAAAAAACAGTGGATTTAGAATAGTTCAGATTTTGGCTTTGCCGATTTCTACCTAGGTAGAGGCTTTGGGCCTCCATTTCCTCATCTTTAAAATGAGGGGGTTGAACTCAATGACCCCTTTCAGCTCTTCCAGCTCTAAATCTATGATCCTGTCATCTCTGTACATCTAAGAGAAGGCCAGAGGGATTCAGTAAGTGTTTAATTGTTAAGTCGTCATTTAATAGATGGAGAAACCATGCTTAAGAAAGGAAAAGTGACCACCCAGGTTCACACAGCACATCTGTGCTGGTTTTCCTTCTGGCCTTCAGATTTCTGATGCTTGAGGATCTGACCTTTCTGCTTTTTTGCATTACTGTCTCCTGCAGTAGTCTCTCTCTGTTTCTCTCTCCTTTTTTATGCACATTTCAGGACTTCTCTTTTCCTTTCCTTCATTTTGAGGTTTCTCCTAAGGGTTGCCTTCTCACAACTCCTCTCTCTTCTGGTGTTATTGGATTCTTTCATTCTTTTGTTCAGTGATAATTGCTGGTTCCTCCATCTTCATTTCCTCCCTCTTCTGTTCTGTGTTTCCATCTTTATTTATGCTCTCTTTCCTTTCAGTCCTCAAGGTTCTGGATTCTCAGATTAATTCTCATTGGACCTGGATGGGGCTGGGCCAAGAATTATGTTGTACCCCAGGATAAAACTAGTATTGTATGGTCACTTGTTATTGTAGGATTTCTCCTGGAGCCAGAACTGTTCACACTGGTTTGTTATTGTAGAACTGCTTATAAGGGCTGGGTTGTATATAGGGATGGTATAAGATTTCTCCTCAGAGCTGGTCTGCTGACATTTACTCGATTTTCTGTGGAAAGATCATTGGTACATTTGTTGGAGGTGAGGGAGGATAGGGAAGGAGAATGTCTGCATTAGGCTGGCAGAAGGAATTATAGTGGTCTTACAAACACCTAAGAGGGCAAATTGTAGTCTGGGCAGAAGCTCTTTAAAAAACCACTCTCAGACTTACTGCCCAGCCAATCTTTTTTTTTTTTAAAGAGGAATTGGTCTCTGTATTTAGGCTCAGAACAGAATGTTGTATGTTTGAAAAGCTCAACGAATATCTAATCTTGCCATTCCTCCAGTGAGAAGGTTGATGAAGGGTGAATTTCAGGACTTTGGTCCTTTTTGTCAGGTACATAGTGTCCCAATGTCTGGACCCACCATGATAAGAATATTTTGTAGGCATCTGCTTAGTGAGGGTCAGAATATGGTAGGGTGGAAATTGAGTTGAATTAACCCTTTCTACATATGAGAAAGCAGACCTAACAGGGTCAGAGCAAAGGAGGATATGGGATTTGTACCTATAAAATACCAGGAGGAAAGAAAGTGGCTTAGGTGTAGGTGATTCCCAGAAGCATAGATGGGAATTGATAGAAACAGTGAGAGGCTAAGAATGTGGGTGGGGAAGGAAGAAGTTGGGAAAAGGAAGGTGAAGGCCATGGCGGCTCTAGAGGGAGAGGCCTGGATGGAAGGTGAAGGGGGAGAGACGGTCGCTTTCACTGGCTTTGCTCCCATTGTTTCAGTTTGCCCAATGGGGCCTCACCATCTGTTCCTTGTTAGAGACTTGACAGACAGGGCTCTGAGAGATTAATTAATGCCAAGCTGCTGGCAGGTCTGGCTGTGGGGCCTGGCCCTAGGGACCCCATTCCTGGTAGCAACAACTCTTAGCTGACCCCCTAAGTGCCATTTAGTTACCACTGAGTGATCCCTGAGGTATATGGAACCTTGCTTTTGGCACCTTTCTGTTCTCTAGTGGGTGCTGGGAGCTAGAACCTATACCAGGCAATCTCTAAGGAAGGGGCAGTTCTACTGTTGAGATTTCAGAACAAGAGTTTAACCTGAGCTACTAGCTGCCCTGAGCTATTAGGGTTTTACCCCTGATTCTTCTACTAAGTCATGGTGTGACCTTGGCAGGTCACTTTAATTTTCTCATGTATAAAATGAGGAGATCCTGAAATTCTCTCTGGTTGACTGTCTGGTTCTAAGACTTAGTCTGTGCACTATGGCCCTGTTCCCTGGTTCTGATAATGCCCCTTTCAAATCCCCAAATTCTAGCCCTGACCTCCTTAATAGGACTGTGGGCAGGGAATGGGTTGTTTGCCTCCAGGGAAATTAGAACAGGCTCCGGAGTGGGAAGTAGATCTTCATTCAGAGTCGCAGAGTATTGTGATATTAGGATAGAGAAAGAATTGTATAAATCTAGCCTCTGTGAGAGGATCCAGGTATTTAATATTTTATCCTCACTGTGGCCAGTGATAAGGCCCTTAATTGGGACTTTGGAACTCCAAGTATGGGTGGGAATAGTATAAGAGCCCCTAAAAATTTGTTCTGAGGTCGCATCTTGTTCTCATAAGAATGATGGTGTTGCCTGGCTCTCTCTAGGGCCAGACCACTTTTTAGGCAGGTGAGTAACAAGTGCATGGAAGGTCAGGAAGGCTTGAATTCAAATTCTGCCTTAGACACGTACTAGCTGTGTGGCCCTGGGCAAGTCACAACCTCAGGCTGCTTTTGCTCTCTCTTCTGAGGATGACGGTATTTACTTGTCAGGGTGGTTTTGCGGATCCAGTGAGATCGCGTTTGTAATGCACTTAGCAAACAGGAAAGCGCCACATAAATGCTGTCATGTTGTTATTGACGCTGCTCTCACTTGGTCACTCCCTCCCAGTCCCTGGACTGATTCACGGATGATATGAACGTCCCCTTTGGGTCGGACTTTGCCCTTATCCCGGCACCTCCTTTCCTTCTTCCCCCCTTCAGGCAGACGGACGGAAGGAGCTTCTGGCAGTTGTCGGGGCTGGAGTTGAATAGTAGTAAGGTGTGGCTTGGGGTGGAGCATAGGCTGACACTGTTCGATCCCCATTTTTGAATGCTGGAGGGGTGTGTTTGTTGGGGGAGGGGATTGATTCACTCCAAATGGTTGAGGAAGAGGTATCTTTAGAGGCAGAAGGTACGTTTTACCTCAAAGCACCAGGACGTGTTCTAGGTGTCACTACACCCCCCACCCTCCCAATTCTCTACCTGTTGTTTGGGGAGGGTAGAATTGGGAACATGCAAGTCACACTTGCATTTTAACTCTTTACCCAGGGAAGGCTCTACCTTTGTAGATTCAATGTCTAGGCCAAGGCCTGAGGAATAATGTTCAGTGAATCTGCAGGGAAACTTTGGGCTAGGGGCTCATCTTCCAGGATTGGGAGCGGGCAGACCTAGATCTGTTTCAGGAATGCTGAGCTGGAAGGGCCCAGGCCAAAACATCTTCCTGAGAGGTAGCTTCTGGAGGTTGAGGCAGAAGAAGGGAGGAGTTTGACCATAAAGACACCCTAACTCCTCGGCTGGCTAACATTTTTGCAGGGCTAATGGTTAACCGATTCTGACTCACCCAAGGCACCTCCTTTCCAGTGCTTCTTTCTTTCTGGCTCCCTGTCTGCTTTCCACAGGTCCTCAACTCAGAGCTTTAGGAACTACCCCTCAAAGGAAGGGGTTAAACATCAGCTGAGGAAACGGGGCTGTTCCATTTTCTTCTCTCGTGTCTACCTCGGTTTTCCTGAATGGTTCAGTCATCATCATGGGAACAGGGGTGGGGAGAAAAGAAGGGGAAAAGGGAAGGGCTTGTGGGGAGGAGTGTGGGAAAAAGGGAAAAAGAGAGAGGTAAGGGGAAAGATGTCACTATCTCTAATCTCTCCGAATTTTTTATTTTCCAGCCAGCGCCGAGAAAGCTCACAGAAAGGGACTTGCTAGAACAATGCTAAGGCTGGCGAGGTGAGGAGGAGCCGGTGGGAAGCCTGAGGGAGCGGCTGAGAACAGGTGATTGGAGGAGCTGATCCCGAGAAGGGAGGAAGCGAGGCAGGCAGCGGGAAGAAGAGTCTGCCCCTGGTATCCTACGGACTTAACGAAGCCCATCCCAGCCTGGAGGGGAGGCACTTCACAAATCCGAGTGTAGGGAGGGGCTAAGGAGTACCGGCACCATGGCGACCAATTTTAATGACATTGTCAAGCAAGGCTACGTGAAGATGAAGAGCAGGAAACTCGGGGTGAGTGAGCTGGGGGGCTGGAGCACTGACATGACCGTAGGGAGGAGCCTGGCTTTTAAAGATACTACAGAAATCTAGGAATGTGGAAAACTAAGCTGCTTTTGTAGATGAAAGGGTCCCCGCCTTTTGGTTAGGGCTGCTTTCTGACTTTGTTCCTAGATCTTTCTTTGGTAGCCCTCCTTCCTGGAAGCTCTGCTGTCAGCCCCAGTCTGGGGCTCAGATCTGCAGTTATTACTTAGTTGGTGGGTGGGAAGACTGGAACCCGGGGGCCAGCTCTCCCTCACTATTGTTAAAGTTGTCCCTGAGGCATTTGCCCTGGAAATCCAGGGCTGCAGCTAAGCTGTAAAACAGCCATCTAGAGGGATCTGGCAGAAATTGGTCTGGCCCTGGGGACTCTTTCTTTCTTTTAAGTACATTATCTCCCACAAATCAGATTGCTTGTGTGTATGTGTATATTTTTAAAGCTAGAGAAGGGAGGTGGGGGAGGTGTGGAAAAGCAGACACTTTTGCTTATTGATTTGATTTAAATGTAAGTGAGAATTCCTTGAAATGAACGGTTGTCCTTGGGGAGCTGGTCTCCTGTCTTCTTGTTTAAATAGTCCTTTCATTCCTCCCCACCCTGTGCTCAACAGGTCCTGGATAAATTTGGACAAACACCCTGTCTCTCCAACTGGGATTCCTAAGGCAGGGTGAGAGAAAGATCATGGACTGACTTAATTACCTAGCCCCGTAGCTACATATACCCTACGTATTTCAAGGGGAGTTTGTGTCCCAGGATAAAAGCAATAGCGTTTCCAAAAGCTTCTGTGGGGTTCAGGCCCTGGTGTCCCATTCCCCCCCCCTTTCTATATTACATGGGCAGTTGGAGAAATAAGGGACATTAAGCCTCATTTTGTTCATGAGAGGACTCTAGCTCAGTCAGGTTGTAGGTAGATATAGTATTATACAGTATATCCATTCTAGTAGAACAAGGAAATCTCCCTGCTCTAGATAGATCCCTCATGAGGGTAGATGTCCTCATCAGGTGAAGGGTTGACTTTTTTGTAGTTTTGTGGCATCCTGATGACTCCTTGGGGCAGTATGCTAGAGTGCAAAGGATGCTTGGCAGAGGTAGGGAGAGGGCTGTTTTATTGAGTTGGTTACTAGCCAACAGACAGCTGTATTTTGTGACTATGGGGAGTTGGAATCCAGTTAGGATTTGATTTGATGTATAATGGATCACATTTTAGATCTTGGGTTTATGAATATGTGTAGAACAGCTTGGGCCCTCAAATAGGACTAGGTTAGCACTGCCAACCTCTAGTTCCCTCACTCACATCCCAAGGAGGGAAGCATTTAACTCATTGACCTCCAATATTAGCCTCTTCTGTCTCAAAGCGATTGAAGTCAAGAGCAATGAAGCAGACCAAAGTCATCCAAGAGGCAGAGTTGGGACCTCAGATCTTAACATTCCCCTTCTGACCCAGGAGGACCTTCAGTAAACCAGATTTTAAGGACCTGGTGCCTCTAGGTTCTCAGGCTCAAAAGTGAGCCTTTCCAAACATGTTACCCCAAATGTTCATATGGACTATTTGTGCCCAACCTGTGGTAGAGCATTCCAGGCTTGTATTGGTCTGATCAGCCACAGTCTGACACCTTGAAACTTGACTTTAGTATAATGATGTCATTTTGGTCTTCTTTGAGAACAAAGAACAACAACGAACCAACCAACCAACATGACCCACAACAGGGCTTGGGAGTATGAGGAACAGGCAGTGGGAATAGTAGCCTGGGCTAAGAAGTCTACATATTAGATAATGAGGAGCCTGGAATGGGGAGAGTCATTGGTAAGAGCTGGATGTAGCCAAAGGTTAGAGGAGGAGCATACAAGGCCAAAAAGAGGCCAACTCTGAAATCCTGTGATTCTCTGTGGTATTGGCCAAGCTGGTTTGCACATGTACCCCATACCCTCCACCCTGAAATGCTGGATATTCCATGAGAACCAGTCCATTTTTCTTCATGACCTTCAGTTTCTATATATTGGCAGCCTAGGGTAGCTGATCCTTTGACTGAACATGCTATGGCCTCAGAGGCAGAACTGAAGTGGGGGCCCTTCTCAACTTCCTCTCAACAGCAGACTAGATCTCTGAGTTTTTGATACTGGACCCCAGAAGAGGGGGATGGTAATGAGGAAGGAAGAATCTTGAGTCCTTGATCTAGGTGCCTTGTTGAATTATACGATAACTTAGAACATCAAGCGTTGGTACTCCCTCAATCCTTAGGTAGGTAGGAGGCCAAATAATAGAGGACAGAACCTAGAAGCTAGGCAAGTATGGGATATAAATGAGTGATAGAATATTAGGGCTGGACAGGAATCCCTTCATTTTATAGATAAAGGAATAGAAAGCCAAAGAAGTGATGTTTATGTCACACACATTAGCTGAGGTTTTCTGACTTCCAAGCTGGTGTTCTTTTCTATTATGACAGATTGCCAGTCTGGGTCACCAGCACCAGCTTTGGCCTTTGGTGTAGTTGGTTTTCTTCTTAGAGGCTGGACTAAGACAGGTAGCTCAAGGAATAGATTTCTGTTCTGGTGGTCCCCAGGACAGGAAATCAAAATGTGACAGGTAATGGGCTTCAGGCTGTCCCCTTGGAGAATGTGCCTTCTTGGACTTGGGGGAACTTATCTCTTCTAGTGCTCATTCAGCTGAGTACAGGGCTGTAATCTCTAGTTTGCCTGCCAGGAGCCCTGAAAAATGCCCCACCCAGGATCAAGCCCTGGTTGGGGAATGGCACTGTATGCATGATATAGAAACTCCCAGCATACATGGCCACAGCAGGTAGAGCTGGGATGGAGTTTGGTGCCAGTCATGAGATTATGTGGAGCCTTTTTCAGTTTCCCTGTACCTGTATCTCCACCCCTCTGTTAGATAGGAAGCACTTAACTTTTTACTACCCCCAAAAGGCGAATTAGTACTTTAGGATTTTCTAGGTGACTAAAGCTCCAGGTGAAAGGGGACCTATTGGTATCCTCATCTATAAGGGAGAATAGGGCTAGTGAAGGAGTGGCAGGGGGCAATTACATTTTTTGGGAGTTAACAGGAATTTTATTTCTAGGGTTCCTACTGATCTAGCCATAGCCATGTGCCTTTTGGCAGGTCATTTTCTCTCTCTGTCCCTCAAATTCTATCTTATCATATGAAGGGAAATCCCGTTTCTTCTCCCTGGCTCTCTGAGCTATTAGAAAGGTTAATCTCAGTTCTAGAGACTGTTAAGACTTGCAGTAAAAGGTGCTGCAAAGAGGCTGGCTTGATAGACTGGAAAGATACTGGACTAGAGTCCAAGAGATTTAGAAAAACACTTGATCTCTCTCAGCCTCAGTTTCCCCATTTCCACATCGGGGCCCAAAATCCTTGCTCAGTCTATTCCAAAGAGCTGCTCAGAGGCTTAAATGAGATACGTGTGAAGGCCATTTAAAGTGTAAAGCACTGCATAGATGTGGGTGTTATTGTCATCAAGTATTAGGGTTTGCAGCCACTGTATAAGGCCAAGGATGCAAAAGAGGTGTCTGAATTCCTCCTGTCAACCTGGTTCAGATGCACTTGATAGATAAATCCTATATAATGATAAGACATATCAACTTTATAATCTTATGGATGAAGGCAACTGTTTAGGGTTCCCTTGTGTTGCTACTCCTGAGTTAAGGTACTAGGATTATAGTATTGCTGAACTTAGAACCATGATTGTAAAACGCTTAACCTATGTTAGATTTGGTTGGTGTGCTGGTTTTACTGGGATTTTTTTCTTTTCCTTTTTTATTCTTTGTTGTAAGAGATCACTTTCTGTGAGTTTTTTCATAAGGGCCGGGGAGGAAGGATATATTGGGAAATGAAGGCAGTGTAAGAACAGGAGGCAACAATAAAAGATTGGGCCTGAGACCATGTCCATGCTTTGAGGTACTTTGCGTTGGGGCCTTTTAGGATGTTGTCCGCATCCTTGGCTCTCACTTTTGTCTTGCCTTTTGATGTGCTTCTTACTCATTCTTTACATCAGGGACAAGGAACCCATTTGTTTTGTGCCAGGTTTTGGTGCTTAGTTGAAGAGCTAGTCCATGTTTTTTATTACTCAGGTTTTCTCTTCATCCATTGAATTCTATCAAGTGCTGCCCTCTGTAGTTGGGTCTGAAAATAGCTAGGTCATTCCACAGGCTGCAGTGATGGCGTAGGCTAGGTTAGGGGACTGTCCTGAGCCTGAGCTCACAATCATCTACCTGACAGATCTATCGAAGGTGTTGGCTGGTTTTCCGAAAATCTTCCAGCAAAGGACCTCAGAGGCTGGAAAAGTATCCCGATGAGAAATCAGTGTGTCTTCGAGGTTGCCCCAAGGTGAGTCAGTCACTAACCTCTTACCTCATGGCTAAGATGGCTTATCCTTAATCTTCAATGTATTTCCTCCCAAAGTATGGTTTTGTAGTTCTACCAAGAGCTTCCACCTTGGGGCAGGCTGGACAGCGGGGAAGCGTTCCTTCTTATCTGACTGGAACCTGGGGCATTCTAGGTACCTTTTTGCCCTGGAGGGAAACAGACCCTGGGGTTGAGTCTCCTATGGTTTCCATACAGGTGACTGAGATCAGCAATGTGAAATGTGTCACAAGGCTCCCTAAGGAAACAAAGCGGCAGGCTGTGGCCATTATCTTTACTGATGACTCAGCTCGAACCTTCACCTGTGACTCTGGTGAGTGACTGAGGTGGCTGACCTTAGCTGGGGGCATGAGGCAGAGGCCTTGGAAAGATTTGGGGTTAAAGAAGGTTGGCTTTAGTTGGGACTAGAGTTGAGGATCTTAGAGAAGTCCTCAGAATAATGGAGTCCTGAAGAGGATGTAGCCTTTTGCTCCTGACTATTCCTAATGAGAAGAGCCAGGTAACCGTCTTATAAAACTTGGGGTTTTCTCTGTGGGTGGATGGGTATGGAGTGGTATTTTTATGCTATTATTGTAGTAATTGAAATCAGGAGTCTTCTCTCTTCCTCTAAGGGGAAACTGAACAGAGCAGAAAAGACCATTTGGTAGGATAATGGTGAGGAAGAGCAGGTCCCCTTTGGGAGATCTGAAGTGCCTTCTTCATGGTTGAATTCCTGGTGCACAGGGAAAGGAAGCACAGATGGATATGCCTGACAAGTGATTAAACTTATGTTTCAGAGCTGGAAGCGGAAGAGTGGTATAAGACATTATCTGTGGAATGCCTAGGTGCCAGGCTCAATGACATCAGTCTGGGGGAGCCAGACCTCCTGGCTCCGGGAGTGCAGTGTGAACAGACAGGTAAGGTATGGGGCCTGGGAGACCCGAGTTTGCAGTTGGAGGAAAAGCGTCTCCAAGAGAAATGTGACGTTTTCTGTACAACTACAGTTCCGTTTTCTTTCTCCTTCCGTCCGTCTTCACTAGATCGATTTAACGTCTTCCTGTTGCCCTGCCCCAACCTGGATGTCTACGGTGAATGCAAACTACAGATCACCCACGAGAACATCTACCTCTGGGACACGCACAACCCCCGCGTAAAGCTCATCTCGTGGCCACTCTGCTCCCTGCGCCGCTATGGCCGGGATGCTACACGTTTCACGTTTGAGGCTGGCAGGTAGGGCCTGATCTTCTAACCCCACCTAGGGAAAGCGAGGTCATCCTTTTATTCTCCATCTGCTTACATCTCTGACCAGCATCCTGCCAAAAGCATTTTGGTTCCAGAACCAAAGAGATAACTTCAAGGGGCTGGGCTCTGCTGAATTTTTCAGAAGGCCTATGGATTAGGGGGTGAGGGAGCAGCATTAATTTGGTTGTCAATAAGCAGAAAACAAGCCTGTGCCATAGGTGATGCATATTAGCGTGGTATGTGTATGTACATTCTATATGTGTGCACTTCTGGTCCCCACCACCCTTCCCATAGCTCTAGTGCTGTCCAACAGGATGTGTGATGCAGGTGAAGGGCTCTACACATTCCAGACACAAGAGGGAGAGCAGATCTATCAACGAGTACATAGCGCTACCCTGGCCATCGCCGAGCAGCACAAACGAGTTCTATTGGAGATGGAGAAGAACGTGAGGGTAAGGCCCAAGGTGGGAGGCTGGTGAAGCAGGAAGGGATTGAATTGACAGGCAATGGAGGCCAGCATGCTCCCAAATCCATTGGGACAACTTTCTGTCCCTTTGAGACACAGCCTCCTACACTAGTGTAATGAGAAAAGCATTAGGCTTAGAGTCAGATTTGAGTTCAGGGTCTGCTACCACTTACTAATATGATCTCAGAGATGTCCTAACCTTTGTAGACCTTAGTTTCCTCACCTGTAAAATGAAGGGGCTGAACTAAATATTCCCATATGGTCACTTCTGGCTCTGACAATTTGTGCCTCTTCCAATCTTACCCTGTTTCTGGATCCTGGGCACAGGCCAGCTCAGATCCCCAGGCCATCTCTGCTATGTCTTGTCCTCCTTGCTCTATGATGTTATGTTAATGGCCTTCCTCGTCTCTCTGTCCCAGCTGCTAAACAAAGGTACTGAGCACTATTCCTATCCATGCACACCAACCACCATGCTGCCCCGCAGTGCCTACTGGCATCACATCACTGGGTCCCAGAACATTGCTGAGACTTCCAGCTTTGCTGGTAAGTGACTTCTCCTGCCTTGCCTATCCTATCCAAAGCATTCATTAACAGATTATTTTTTATTTTCCAAATTATTATTAGCAATCAACAATTATTTTTGCCCTCCCAGCAGGAGCTACTTTAGGCCCTATGGCCTCAATTTAGGTGTCACAGAATGCCATCCTTAGTCCACCCTACCTTTCTGTCCACAGGTGAAGCATATGGGGCTGCTCAGGCAAGCTCAGAGACAGACCTTCTCAACAGATTTATCCTGCTGAAGCCAAAGGCTGGAACAGGAGAGAACAAGGAGGCCAAAACTGCTTCCCAGTGATGCTGAAATAGCTCGTGTCATCCCAAGGAAGGGATTGGCAGCACACTGAAGGCTTCTTCCTTCCTGGCCCCTCTCCTCTCACATTTCTCCCCAAGGGGGCAGATGACCCAGGACCCTACCCTATAGAAGGAGAGCCTGGAGAAAGTGAGTGGGATAGATGCCTTTTCCTCAGCTGAGGGACAGGCATGGCCTGAGGAGAGGGGCCCATTCACTTCACCAGAGCATGCATGAGGGGCTAGAGCAACCAAGGGACTGTATATGGTTATGATTTTAATATATATTGTTACATAATTCTATATTAATGGGATTTTCCCCCCTTTATCTTTGCCCTCCCTACCCACAAATGCAATTTTAAGATCTGGTGACCAGTGGTTGGTGTCTTTGGAGCAGCTGCTCTCCTGCTGTCTGTGGAAAAGCCCCTCAGATCTCAGAACCTAGAAGGACTCTGGAATGAGGATTTGAACCCAAGCAAAAGTAGGCATCTAGTAGCCTGGCTGTCTCTAAGTAGGCCCAGGCAGAGGTCAGGGAGAAGCAGCTAACCCTAGAACTCCCATCCAGGGTCCTAGTAGAATGGCACAGGAAGATGGCATCTTGGTTGTGCCAGCAGCAAGTTTTATACTGTGACACATCTGGTGACATCTTTCCCTCTAAACTGCAATTTCTGCACAAACCCCTTCCTGCCTGTTGGGGCTGGAGGGGGTCACTGTTCATTATCTTACCCCTTGAGGAGGAGGCTGTGGGAAAGGAGGGCTAGGACCCTGAATGGTTCTGACCCAGTATACTTCCCTAAAACCAGGTTTGGAAAAGAGGCTTCACATCCTCCAAGTCAGATTATGACACAGTAAAGGAGGCAGGGTAGCATCCCTAAGGCCCCCCACCCTCCCCTGCCCCAACACCTCCTTGGGGAGTACCTCTACCACTTGTCCTTTCCTTTCACAGGACAGGAGGCTTCCCACTTGACATGGGGCCGATGCTGCTGAAATGCAATTAAAGCAATTGATTTTCTAGTGCTGGTATTTATTTGACTACCGTACAGAAGGGCTATCTTTCTATTCACATGGAACCTTTTTTTTTTTTAATGTTTGTGGTCCTGATTTGGGGAGTTGAACTTCTTGTAAATATTTATTTCAGTTGAGGCAAGGCAGGCTAAAGGAGAAGACCCTCCCACCCAAATCCAGGAGCAAGGGAGGTAGCCACTGGCCCAACTTTCCTCCTTGGTTTCATTCAATTTCTCTTCTCTTTGAGGAACAAGTCAGATTTTGCTTGTGAAGATGGGGGGTGGGGATGGGGGAGAATGCTCAGTCTAAAGGCCTTGGAATGGTCTGAGGGAGCAGAGCTACTTGGCCTGGGCCAGGGCAGAATGATGCATGGAGGAAGTAGGACAATTATGTGCTGTTTATTGCCAAAAATGATTTTTTTTAAAAACCTGCTCATCAATAAAGGACCCTTACTATCTGATTTGTTTTTGTGATTTGTCACCCAACTATCCCCTGATGTACTTTCCTTTGGAGCCAGTGGTGTGGGGTCAGGGCTAACCCACCCTCATCAACATTGAAGGATGCTTGCTTTCTCTTCTGAACTAAATAATCAAGCTATAGTTAGAGAAGTTTAGGATTGAGAAGGCAGGGGGCCTAACCTGAAGACTGGTAAGAAATTAACACAACACTTCAAAACAAGCATAGGAGAAAACACTGTACTCAATAAAGGCTCAAACCCAGCTAGCTGAAGCACCAACAGAGAATAGTAACACACTGGGAGACTGGGTCTACAATCTGGGGAAGAGGATTTGTCTCACTGCTGCTAACAAAGGTGCAACAATAGAGGTGTACTAAAGGCCCAGTATAGCCTTAAGGTTATCTATGACAAGGACTTGATAAAGATGGACCTACTCACCTCATCCTCCAAAATCTTTGTTGATACCCAGGGGGAAAAGGCTTTTTATTTTCTGTTCATACTAAGGGAACAGACCAATCCAAGGAGACCAGGATAAAATCTTGTAGGGAGTAAAGCCTCCCATCTCTCCTTCCCATGTTATCTTCCTAGGCTAATTACATCCCAAACTGGCAACAGACTTAAAAGCTGTAATGTGCTAGCCAGAACTTTGAAAAGACTAAATTTTAGTCCATTTTCCAGTGGCAAGCAGAAGCTCCAGCTAGAAGTCCATCCATTATCATCGAGTCCCATTTCTGACAGAAATGACTGCTGCTAGTTAATAGTCAGGACATCACTCTGGATCTCATGAGTTAGCTGAGTCTGGAGGTCACTCAACTTCTTCTTCAAACCAGACAAAGCAGAAAGGACAATGGTTTCAGGGCGAAGAGAGCCACAGGACTCCACATTGTAGTAGAACCTGGAACAGGGTCCAAAGGAAAGGCAGAGAATGTAAAGGCCCCTTTGTCCTATGACTTAAGTTCTTGAGTTTGGGGCTTACTCTACTCTCTATCACAAACTAATCCTTTCAATCAGGGTCAATCCTCCACACCTAATAACTTCAGGAAGAGGGAATCTCAAGATAGTTATTCCTAAAACTTTCTACATAATAGGGCATCTTCTGTTACACTTCAGTGTGGATTGAAAAACCTCAAAACAAATATATGCCATTTAAAATTTTGGAAGGGGAAAGGATATCATAAAATTGTTACCTTTTAAAACCTGCTTAAGAAGGCAACTCACTGGGGACATGAATTAAGCGACCTGGGAAGACTAACAGGCATAGTGCCCTCAAATCTGCAAGAGTTCTGATAACAGCTAAGTCAGCTGCAACTTCCTACAAATTTAGTTGGGTTTGGGTCACTAGATGTTGACAAAATAGAAGAATTTCTGCCTTAGTACTTATCCCATGCAAAACTCTATATCCCTACTGCCACAACAGAAGCCACCAAAATGAAGGTCACATAGATTGGCCAGCATTCTTAGAAATAACCCCAAGGGCCTGACAGATCTTACCTCTCTGGTTTGCCATTGGGATCATAGGGAGCCTGGGCTTCATCCTCATCAATCTCAGAATATTCACTCTTTGGCCTAAGATGATCAAAGAAAATGACAGCACAAAATTCATTTAAATGCTTTATAGGGAAACTAATAAGTATGCAAAATACAGGGGCATATAGGTATTCTTTGAATGATAGATTAAATCCAAGTGTTTTAACACAGATTCTTCTTTGAATCTAGCTAAGTTATGTTAACTTGCTGAATGAGTTTATTCTGTGTGGTATAACAAATATATTTTACTTCCAAACTAATGTGTAATCAAAGAGAGGAGTGTTTCTCAAAATTTTTTGTTCTCAGGACCTCTTTATAACATTACTGAGGACCCCAAGGAGCTTTTGTTTGAGTTGTATTTATCAATATTTACTGTATTAGAAACAAAGATGTCGTGGAGTTACAAAAATAGTTTTGACTTTTGACTTTACAGTAAGACCTCCTGAAAGGGTCTTGGGACTCCCTGGGTCTCTAGATCATGTTTTGTGGGACTGCTGAAGTAGACAAAAAAAAAATACATCAAGAGTATACACAGAGTGGCTTGGGGATATGACAGTGGAGGCTAGAAGAACCTAAGTAAGACAGGTCTATGGCCTTTATGGTTGTTACATTTGACATCTAAATAAGGAGTTAACCAAGAAGGATCAGAACAGATCTCAAGTCCACACTCCCTTTTCCTTGTAAGCATTCCACCTCTACCCAGAAGAACATCATACCATTCTTCAGGCTTTGGGTAGACTGTATGTCTCAAAGCATTATCTGGATCATACTCAAAGGCCACTCCAGCTGTAGGGTTCCATTTGGCGTGCTCCTTGCCAATGCCCTTTTTGGCATAGGCTCGAAGTCTCAGTTCCTGGCCTTTCCGGAGTTTCACAATGAGGATGTCTAAGGAGAAAAAACCTAGGTCAAGAAAGGCAACTGGAGATACAGTCTTCCAGATGTTGGATCAGACTTGTAGCCTAAGGAGCATAAAAATGTGAAAGCAAGTTTATCCTGAAAGCTGGTGATAAGAAGCTATGTTTGTTCTGTTTCCATTTATCCTACCAAGACATACAAGAACAGGTATCCGAATTATTATAAAAGCCACTTACCATCCTGTTCTACATAGTCATTGGGGTCATTGTCTCTACTCCGGGATGTCACCTGAAAGGAACCCAAGGTGAAGATTAGCTGCTCTTTTATTTTTAACTTGTTAAATGGTTTGAAGTTTTAATTGACTAAGTGATGACTACACAACACTTAGTCAACCTAAGAATGGCATGGTAGGAACAGTTAGGAGGATGCACCCATGTTAGTTTCAGGGAAAACAATTCTAGTCTAAATTTGCTGGCACTTTAAAGGGCTCTCCCCATAGCAGGGGCATAGTGCACTTGGACCAAGAACTAGTATCCACATAATTCCTGCCTGACACTAACAAGGGCCCAAGATCAGTAACTTGGTTATCAGCTAGGTAAAAAGGTAATACTTAATTTCAATGTTACAAGGAATGAATAATTTAACACAACTTCTAAGTGAGAGCTTACATGGTGGAAGAAGCCTCTGTAAGGGAGGAGGTCACTAGACACTGACCGGAATAACTCGGGGGGTATTAGAAATGAGATCCCGAGATGTGACATGGCGAGTCTGATCTTCATTGCAACGGACATCAAGTGTAAACTCTACTGAGCATTCAGGACAAAATTCTTCACATGAGCAGTCCTAGAAGAGGACAAAGAACAGAAATAAATCTGAAGCAAAAGAGCTAAGTCCAGATTTTGCATCCTATATCCAACACTAATTTCCTTAAGTTTCTAAATTCACAAAATAGTGCAATCATAGCATCTCAAAAACATTAATCTAGTGTTATTCTTTTGGGCTGACAGGCAGTCTATGACTTTAAAATGATAGGTATTTAGGAATGGCAATTCTGCCCCCTAACTATGTCCCACTCCTCCCTCCCCCTAGTAGAGGCACCATCATGTATATACAAAAATCTCTAGTTACATCCTAAGACAGAACTCCAAATATTTATTTTCCCATAAAAACAATGTTGTAAATGGGAACTAGGTCCCATGGTATTATTTCATCTTTATTATGTGTTCAAAAGGCTCTTCTAGGCTAGCCTGTATATCCAACCATCATTTATTTACACTTTCTCTGGAAAAGTTAATTCTATGCTCCAACCAAATGATTTAATACAACCTATATATAAACTACAGCCAACCTATATAATAGGCAGTTGCTAAATGCAGAAAATCTAACATGGAAAATTTCACTAAGGAACCCAATCCTCTATATATGCATATGCCACTCCCTTATTGGTAACTTAGCCTGACAATCAAGGTAATAGGATCCTCTAGAGAAGAAAAGTTTCTCAAATCAGAACTAATATAAAAGAGTATTTTATTTATATTAGCATAACTTATCAATACTATTTTCCCCTACACCTTGGTCCTTCACTTTGTCCCCTGCCCATTCTTTATCATTAGATACAGATGTCTTCCCATATAGCTAACCAACTTCACAGAGACAAACTTATCTCTTCCTAAAAAGATAAACAAGGCAAGATGTTACTACAGTTCCCCCTTTCACAACAATTTGCAATCAAAGAACATGATGTGATTGAGGGGAGACAGGGATAGTGGAATAAAAAAGCTTGAGAATTACTATAAGTAAAACTAGACAACTAAATACAATCTAACAGCTTGAAAGGATGTTATCAAGGAAAATACTCTCCAGTAATCAAACTGAATAGGTTATAATCTTACCCTAGAGTTTTGCAGCTTGTCTACAATGTCATCACTTGTAAGAGGGATTAATCCTAGAAAAAAACAAAGCAGTGTTTCAAGTAGGTCAAAAACCCTTCAGAAGTCAGGTGGCTTGCTCTCATTGCTTTCTGAGACACAAATTGGCAGCCCTTCTCCCCTATTCCTCCTGAACTTAACACTCACCAAGTCTGTGGGCAATGAACTCATCGTGCAGTACTGAAGAGTTGGCATCGATTTGGACCCAGTCTATGGCTAAAGAAAAAAAAAGAGGCAGAAATGCAGTTGAGTCACAGAGCTTACACTGAAGAGACAGGGAATCAAAATGGCTTTTGGGCTGACCCTTCAGAGAAGAGCAAAGCTTGCTCATTATATACCAATATCTACCATACTGTCATTTCCAAGTCAAGGAGTGCTGAAATGAACTGGAGGCTGCTTTTCTTTCAAAGTTCTCTAGAGTCTGTCCCCATACTATGCACAGAGCACCATCCAGCCTTATTTAAACCTCTTATATGTACTCCCTTTACTCTAACTAGAGTGGTCTCCTCACTGTGACCTTCTTAACCCATGCTCAATTTGTCTTTGTTTTATTTTGTTCATATTAAAAGACCCAGCTCAAGTCCCACCTCCTGAAAACTATGGCCTATAATGACCTCCTTTATCCAAACTTTATTTTACTTAATGCTTGCACCACACATTTTGGTGCTTTTAAAGTCAATCTGTCAACAAACATTTATTAAGTGCCTATTACATTCCAGACACTGTGCTAAACACTATGAGTTTAACTATTAAATAAAAACATATATTAAATGTTAAAAATTTAAAGGAAGAAGCTATCATTGTGGACTACAGTGACTAGGGAATACTTGATGGAGGGGGTTCAGGCTGATCTAAACCTTGAAAGAACAAGTCTGGTTGGTAGGGAAGAGAGGTAAAGACTGTAGACTATCTCACTGCAGAGTCATAGATCACTAAAGCTGGGAAGGAACCTTAAAAATCATCTACTTCAACTTCATATCATTTTTTTTATTCTCCACTTAATAATACGCAAATGAATGTTTCTAACTTCAAAACAGGACTGAAAAAGAAGGTATGTGAATCTCTAACATGTATGGCTTGCTTTTTCTTTTAAACAATATAATAAATTCAGGGGCGGCTGCGTGGCACAGTGAATAGAGCACTAGCCCTGCAGTCAGGAGGACCTGAGTTCAAATCCGACCTCAGACACGTGACACACTTACTAGCCCTGTGACTTTGGGTAAGTCACTTAACCCAAATAGCCCTCCAAAAAAGCAAATAATAATAATAATAAATTCAACATGTAACTTTCATAACATCCTCCCTGTTTGGGTTTCCTTTTGTTCTTTTATGGGAATTTTTAAAAAGGGTTTCAAAGACAACCTTTTTCTTTCTTTCTGGCAATCCTACTGCCATCCTTCCTTCTCCTTCTTTCACTTTCCTCGTCCAATGTGGAAAACCTTCCAATTAAACCCTTTTAACAAATGTGTATAGTGAAATAAAACAAATTCCCATAACAGATGCCAAAAATACATGCCTATTTGCACTTGAGATACTGGCTATGTTTTACACTTTGAGGCGATGAGAAGGTATACCACAGTGCCTAGTAAAAGCCTAATGTTCAATTAAATGTGGAACTGTGGCTGATTAGGAATAGTATGAACAGAGGAATAAAAATAGTTTGAGAGACTCTGACCCTGATAAAGCTTTTTTAAAAAATACTTTCAGTCAGATATGATGATGCCTCCCACTGCAATCTCTCAGCCCTTTCTGTTTTGACAACTCCTAATTACATTTCAATTTGTACTGGTAATTTCTGTAGTATCCTCACTTTCCTCTTCCAAGGCTTGACCTGGTAACTTCAAAGGTTTCTAACAATAGTTATGTTAGCTAACAGTTAGTTATATAGCAATTTTAAGTTTACAGAGCACGTTACATACATCATCTTATTTAATCTACCACATGCAAACAGCATCATGCTGAGATAAAGCCTATAACAGACCCTGCTTTCAAGGAGTTTAAAACCAAAAAGGGGGTGGAGAAAACACCAAGGTGGTTGTTTTACTCTAAGAGTGAGCATGAGGAAAAGGCTATGAGGATTTTGAGGAGGGTGAGATCACTTTCAGCTGGAAAAGGGCAGGAAGAACCCAAAGATGTCATGGAGTAGGTAGTATCTGAGCTCTAAGATGGCCCTTGAAGAAAGAGGGGACATCAACAAAGAGAAATGGGGTGGGGGAGGAGGAAGAGTGCCTTTTAAGCAAGGAACAGCATGAAAAAAGAAGGGAGAAGGGGGCAGGCTGGGAAGTATGAGGACAAGGAATAGATCAATTGGTTAATAAGGTAAGTGAAGTCCCCAACGCCCCAGCTTCCACACCACCTCCAAATCCGTGTGATGCTGAGCACCTTATTTCACCTCCCTGTGCTTCAGTTACACAGCTGCAAAACAGGGTAAACAATGAAGACACTACCTACCTAGGGTTATCTCGGAGAATGCGCTTTCCAGCCCCTAAAACCTTAGCATAACTCGAGGAGCTATTTATTATCAAAAGACCGAGGGGCAGGGGAGAAGCGCATTACCATGGCAGCGAGGCCGGACGCTTACCTATGATGGGCACCTCGGCGATGAAGACTCTTCGGATGGAATTGGCCACTCTGCGGGGAGGAGGTTACCAGAGGCTAATAAGGGGGAGGGGTCCCCAAGCCCACTGCTCCCTTGTCCCGGCCACCCCCGGGGCACCCCAGCCCTAGCCCCTTGCCCAGAGATCTCAAAGCCCGGAAAAAGCCCTCGCGCTCTCCCGGAACTCTCCTGGCCGCCCCGAGCTGCTAGCTCCTTACGCCAGGTCCGTATTCTCGATGATGAACTTGACGTTCTCGTCCGTGAGCTCGGTGATCCGCACCGTGGGCTGGTTGGCATAGGGCATCGCGACCGAAAACGACCCCCGACCTTCACGCTCGGCCCTCGGCTCTGTAATTCACTCAACCCACCGCGAGCCGTCGCTGACGTCACCGGATGCCAGGAAGAGCGGCTCCGTCCCCTCCCTTCCCCCGAGCCCTCCTGGCGCCCACAGTGCCCCCTCGCCCTAGGAGGAGCAACTACAGAAGGCGCAGCCGCAGTATCTCAGAATCGTGTAAGGGGTTTTACGCATCCAATCCAACTCCCTCGTTTCATAGATAGGGAAACTAAGTGTTCAGTCACACAACTAGTAAATAGCAATGAGAATTTAAACCTGAATGGTCTTGACATTACACCATGTTTTTATATAACCGGTGACCACATCACTTCTCAAAGATTCCAGTTCCCCCATAAGCAGACCACTCCCAAAGTATCCAGCCTTAGTTTCTCTCTTGAGCTCCCGTCCCACAAAATCAACTGGCCCATAAAATATTGTTTTCTTTTTTAAAAAAATTATTTACTTTCAGTTTACAACATTCAGTTCCACTATCCCTTGAGTTTCTAATTTTCTCTCCCTCCCTCTCCTCCCCCCTCCCCACCACTGGCCCATAAAATATTAAAACTGGAAAGGACTTTTGAAGTAGCTGAGTTCACTTAATCAATCAATAAACATTAAGTTAAACATTCCAAAATTGATGTCCTATAGGTTTCTCAAATGCAACCCATCCGAAACAGAACTTTTAATCTGTTTTCCCTCCCAAATCCACTCTCTTCCAAACTTCCCTTATAGTAGTACCACCAGCACTACCACTACCACTACTACTACTGCTGCTACTCCTCCTCACCTTTAATCACTGAATAGGTGTTGCCTCACACAAACTGAGACCTGGGAAAGGCCTCAGCTTAAAAAGCCCAGTCTCCCACCGCATCTGGGGCCACCCTCACTAGTCCTAATCTGTTTTGCCACTGGATTCTGAATGACTCTGGAGGAGAGAGTGAAGACGATGACTTTGCATGATTCTGCCTCACTTAAATCCTATTCATCTGCAAGTCAAGGCATCATCCTGCTGATATTATTGTCCTCTTTAAGTGTGAAGGATGAACAACAGTCCTAAAGCATAACTATGACAAAATCCTTCTTCTGCTTAATAAACTCATGGCCCTCCTAGTACATCTAGGGTAAAAATACAAATTCAGAGCACTTAGAGATGGGGGTGGGGTGGGGGAGTAGGAATCCTATTTCCTTAGACTCTAACTGTTCTTATTTAAAGCCTTTTACAACCAGGCTTCAACCCATCTTTATAGGCTTATTATATATTACTGTTCTTCATGTTTGCATTCAATGATCCAGCTAGGCTGGCCTTGGAATTCTTCATATTTAACATTCCCACTTCTTTTTGCCTTTTTACAGGAGGTCCTCTAGGCCCGAAATGCCTGGAATTTACCACCTCTACCTCTTAGAGTCTCTAGCTTTCTTCAAAGGTCAAATGCTACCTCCTTCATGAGGGCCCTAAGATCTAAAGGGCCCTGAAGATCACACAGGAAGTAAGTGGCAGTCAGGATTTGAACCTAGGTCTTTTAAACTACAAATCCAACACTCTTTCCACTGCATTATGCTGCTCTCTCATATGTATATGTCTTCCCTAATAGAGTATAAGCTCCTTGAGGACAAAAACTTTTATTTTCACCCAAGTACAGTGCCTAGCACAAACCAGTCAACCTGCATTTAAGTCCCTAGTAGGTGCCAGGCACTATACTAAGTGTAGGAAAACAGCCCCTGCTCCGAGTTCACAGTCTAATGGGGGGAAAGGGGGAAGGATAGCATGGGATAGAATAAAATCGCCTGTACACACAATGGGGTTTGCATCGGCAAGAAGGACCGCTTCATGTGAAACGGGTGAAGGACAAGACAGATGCAGAAAGCATTTGCATGATGTGAAATAAGGGCTGAGAAGGAAGATGAGAAAGGGTTGCTCTTTGAGAATGGTCTCAATTTTTTTCAGTGAAATGTGAGGCAAAATTCTCAAATGAGAGGAGGAAGTTTGAGGAAGGATAAAATTGCTTGGAAAAGCAACTGTGTTGAGTGGGATGATGCAGGATATACTGAGGGCGTTCTCAGACAAAAAGCATTAAGATTAAGGACTGGGAAGGGCAAGAAAGAAACTAAGGCTAGATATTTAGACCTGGGAATGATCTGCTCTTGGGGATAACTAGAATCTTTGAGAAGTGATGAGGGCACCAAAGTTATACAAAAACAATATAGTATAATGAATGGCAAGACCATTTGGATTTAAATTCTGACTGCTAGCTCTCTTTGTGGTGGCAAAAAACTAGAAATTAAGGGGATGCCCATCAACTGGGGAATGGCTAAACAAGTTGTGGTATAGGAATGTAATGGAAAACTATTGTGCTATAAGAAATGGGAGGAGACGGTCTTCATATTCACCTGGAGAGCCTTATACAAACTGATTCTAAGTGAGAGGAGCAGAACCAGGAAAAATTTGTACACAGAGACACATCATATGTGTGATGACCAGGTTTGATAAACTGGACTCTTCTCACCAATGCACAGTTATAAGAAAACTCTACAAGTCCCAGGATGGAAGGAGATATCTACATTCAGAGAAAGATCTAGAAAGAACAGAGTTTAAATGGAGACTGAAGGAATCTACGTGCTATCGTTCTTTTTCGTTTGGTTTTCTTTCTTTTTTCCCATTGTTCACTCCACTGGTTACTATCCTTCTATACAACCAGACTAATGTCCAATGTAAAAGTATTTGCAGATCCTATACTTGATGACATGCTGCCATGTGGGGGGGAGGTGAGAAAATTTGAAACTCAAGGGATTGTTGAACTGAATCTTGTAAACTAAAAGTAAATAATTAAAAAAATTCTGCTTGTTACTAGCTGTGTGACTTTGAACACTTCCCTTCTCTGAGACTCAGTTTGCAAGAGCAAAAGGTGAGATTTAGGTGAGACTTCAAGGAAGCCAAGGAAGCTAGGAGGTAAAGGTAAGGAGAGTGTAACAGGCATGTGGACAGTCAGTGAAAATGCTCAGAATCAGGAACGAGTGTCTTGTTTAAAGAACAAAGAGACGGGTGTCACCAGATTGCAGTGTAAGTGGAGGGCAGTAAAATGTAAGAGGGTAGGAAGGGTTCAAGCAGAGGACTTTAATTTGATCCTGGAGGCAATAGGGAACCACTGGAGTTCATTAAATAGTAGAACATGATCAGACCTGTATCTTGCGAAGGTCAATATAATGGCTGAGTAGAGAATGGATTGAAATGGGGAGAAACTTGAGGCAGGGAGGTCATTCAAGAGTATTGCAACAGTCCAGGTGTGAGGTGATGAGGACCTGTATGAAGTGGCTGTAGCGTTAGAGAGAAGATACATAAAAGATGTTATAAAGATAGAAATAACAAGATTTGACAGCTGACTGGATATGAGTGAGAATGAGTTGAAGATGACGCCTAGGTTTTGAGCCTGAGTGATTGGATGGTCACTCAATTATAAGGAAGGAAGTTGGAAAAGAGATTTTGGGGGTGGGAAATGAAAACAATGAGTTGGATATTGGACACTTTGATTTTAAAATGTCTATGGGACATCTAGCTCAAGTTACCTAGTAGGCAGTTGGAGATATGAGACTGGAGACTACGAAAGGTTAGGGCTAGTAGACAACTAGATCCAAGTGTCACCTGCAGAGATCATTGAAACCATGATAACTAATGAGATCACCAAGTGAAATAGTAACAGAGAAGAGAGCCCAGGAGAGAGTCCTGTGGAACAGCAGATTGTTGTGACCTGGAAGATCCAGCAAAGAAGACTTGAGGAGGGGTCAGATAGGTATGAGGATAACCAGGAGAGAATGGTGTCACAAAAATCTAGAGAGAAAAGAATATCAAAGAGAAAAGGGTAACTGACAGTGTCAAAGTCTGCAGAGAAATCAAGAAGGATGAGGACTGGTTCGCCATTTAAGAGGTCACTGGTAACTTTAGAGAGAGCAGTTTTCAGGTGAATGATAAGGTAGGCAGCCAGGCTCTGGAGGGGTGAGAAAGGAAGCAGAAGCACATATTATAGATGTCTTCTCAAGTTTATTCACAAAAGAAGACAGAGGATGATAGCTAGTGGGGATGGATGCAACAAGTGAGAATTTTGAGAATGATATGGGCATGTTTGCCAGCAAAAGGGAAGCAGTCAATAAAAAGGGAGCAACTGAGTATTAAGAGAAAAATAGGGATGATAGAGGGGCAGTCTGCTGGGGAAGACAGAATAGAATGTGATCACTAGTGTTCGTAGGGTGGTTTGTCTTGGCAAGGAGAACTACTTCATGTGAAACAGGGATGAAGCAGACAGTGGTAGAAGGCATTTGAATATGAAATAAGGAAGAGAAGGGGGAGCTCTGAGAATGATCTCAATTTTTTCAGTGATTTATGAAGTAAAATTCTCAAATGAGAGGGTGAAGTTTGTGAAAGGATAAAAATGTTTGGAAAAGCTACTGTATTGAGTGGGATAGTGAATGGTGGGTGGTGGAAAAAAGTTGCTTTGCTGCTGCAAGGGCCCAGCGGATATTATGTAACAAACTTGTAGTGGACCCAGTCATAATGGTTTCATGATTTTCTCCAGCCTTGTTCCGCAGCATGTGAATAGGAGCAAAGGCAGTGGATGGTAGGAGTAATTCAAGGATGCTTGGTAGGGTAAATGGATGAGAGAATGAGGGTTGCAAAGGATTTGAGAGGATAGCCCTGAGTTGAACTGGTTCATCAAGGCATCAAGACGGCAAGGGCAAGAGAGTATAGCAGGTATACGGGTCATGACGTGGGAAAGAACTAAAGGATAGAGGGACTGGAGGTCACTGTGATGTCAAAGAAAATTGGGTTTGGAGTTGAAGACAGAGATAGAATAACAACAAATTATAATCAGATTAAGGAATTTTATTTAGAGTTCTTGAACAAGGACATGGAACACTTGTGAGTAATGGCAAGATCAAGGTATGACCCTCTCTGTGTATAGCTGAGGGCAGAGGGTTAGGTGCTTATAAATGTTTCTTGATTCTTACCTGGTAGAACTCCCTTTATATGCCCCTCAAGTTGCTGTCCAGCCTCTTCTGTAAAATCACTGGTGATGAAGAACTTATCTTTCATGGCAGCCCATTCAACTTCTAAACAGCTCTAATTCTCATTTGTCCTTACACAGTTTCCTCCTAGTTCTCTCTAGGATTCACTTGCAGAGATCCTTGACCAGCTAATGCTACAGCTCAATTCAAATGTCTGCTCATCTTTGAAGCCTTTCCTGATTTCCTCCAGTCCTGGAAACCTTTTTTGGGGCACTAATTTGCACTTTTAATGAACTCAATCTTCATTATTTTGTGTTATAATTATGTATATGAATCTTACTGTCCTGCTGGGCTGTGATCTCTATGTGGGAAGGCATCATACCTTCCCAAATACCTTCTTAACTGGTAATCTTTTTCAGAGTGCTCTGCACATAGGTGATTAATAAATATTTCAATTAGGAAACAACTAGCGCCCCACTGGCTGCTGCAGTACCAACCACTTACCTGATCTTTTGATCAATCCTTTAAGGCCACTGGGAGCTCTAAAATGTCCCATAGGCAGACAGAACTCTTTTCCCATAGTAAGTTCCTTTTTCCACAAACCTGATTTTATCTTCCCAACCAACAAACATCTGTTGTTGTTTATGCTATGTGCAAGGCTCTGTGCTGGGCCTAGGCCCATATTGCGGGGATATATAAAGATATATACAACATAGTCTTAATATGCTTTTAATCTTAAGGGATGGGGAAGATAATGCTGTCAGAAGAGTATCAGAGATTTAGAGCTCAAAAGGGCCTAGGAATCATTATCTGGTCCAACTCCTTCATTTTACAGATGTTAAAACTGAGGCCAAATGAGGTTAAGTTATCTGCCCATAGATACAGAGGTAGTAAACATAAGAAGTAGGATTGGGATCCAGGTCCTTCTGACTCCAAATTCAACAATACACTGAGGCTGAGAGGCTGAGGAAAGAGGGAGAACTTGGTTTTACACATAGGACTACTGAGTTTTTAGTGCTGAAAGGGACCCTCAGAGATAATCTATTCCTATCCCTTTATTTTAGAGACAAAAACAGGCCCAGAGTAGAGAAGTAACTTGTCTAATGTCATGAGTTTGAGGTGTCTTAAGGCACACAAGTAGAGTTGTCCAGCTGGCAGGTGAAAATATGACTCCAGACTTAACAATTTAGGAGTTATTCTCACAACCAATAGTTAGAACTGTGGGAGTGGATGAGTTTGCTGACAGAGAGTACCAAGACAAAAAAGAACCCTGGTGAATGTCCACATGTAGAGAATAGGAGGAAGAAGAGATAATGGAAAAGGAGAAAAATAAGTTAGTAGGAAAAGGCGAAGCAGGATAGTGAATGTTATGGAAGGAGCTATGCTGGCAATTTCAAGGTGCAAGTGAAATTGTATATCACCAGGGTCATATACTCCAAAAATCAAAGTGGAGGAGCACAGAAAAAGGCCAACTAAATATTGTGATTATCATTAATAAGAGGGGAATTCTTATGGTTATAATGTTTTTGTTATGAATTATCTCATTTGATCCTCAATAATCCCATGCAGAATGCAAAGAAATTATTACCTCCAGTTCAGACATGAGGAACAGTCAGTAAGTGGAAAAGCTGGGGTTAAAATTTACATTTTCTCATTCTGAGTCCAGTCCTTCTTCCACTATATCCTGTTGCCTCTTCTCTGAATACTTCTTTCTGACCTTAAAGAACATTGTTTCAGTAGTGAAGGAAACTAGACTACAAAAATGTTAATGAGAGGCAAGGAAGGAGAACCAGTGAATGTAGACTACTCATTCGAGAAGTTTGGTGGCGAAAGGTGAGAAACAAATCAGCTGGAGTGAATAGCATGAGTAAAGAAGATTTAGATTTTTATTTTTAAACTTAAGGAAATGTGTGCACATTTGTAGGCAGAAGGAAAGAAGTCAGTAGAGGAACAATCAGGTATACAAAGTGTGAGGCAGATGTCAGCTGACAGAACAAAGCTATGGGAAGAAATAGAATCAAGAGCAAGGTAGAAGAGAGAAGTCACCTCTCGGTCCTATCCTTCTGCACTTCTAAGGACCTACTAATAAATGGAATTGTTCCAAACAATTTTATTATCTTCTTTACAGAATCTAAATTCACTAACAATTCCTTAACAGAATAGGTATAAGGCTCCATAAGAAGCAGGGCCTAGGACCATATGCAAGGCATAAATGGGCACAACTATCTGCGAAACACCTGAATCAAAGATGATACCCACCCTTCCCCTCTCCATAGGTGACCTTAGCCAGAAAAGCAGAGATTTCTGTGTGGGACCACCTCAAAGAAGATTATGTGTAGTACACATGAACTATGCTGCCCTTTCACAGAGCTCAACTGGGATGGATGGCAATGTAACAGTAATCACAGGAGAACAATGGTGGAGTTCAGTTATCAAATTATAGCCTTAAGAAGTTCTTAGGAGAAGGTTAAGACATGATCAACATATTCCCAGGGCCCATGTGCTAGGATGGTGAGAGTAAGGTACTCAGTGGGCATTGTGGGTGAAGTTTCGATTTTCCAATAACACAGTTGCTACACAGAGGTGTGAGGTTGCTGAAGACAAGAGGCCTGATGTGGCATTAGGAACTGAAGAACTAACCCAGTTTCTGGCCAGGAATAGTCAGCAAAGCAACCAACACAGATGGTTCACTGCACAGGGTAGTATTTGGGACAAACTCTTTTTTGTTCTGAATAATACCTTACATTGGTACAGCACTTTACGTTTTTCAAAGAGCTGTCAAAATACTTTCATTTTCTTCTGGGCACTCAGGCTCACTCTCCTTCCTCCTCATCGACGCTGGTTTAGGCCTGTCAAGTTCTTGAGCTAATGAAGACAAATCAAAGCAGACAGAAGGAAAGGTTAGAGTCTGGTCCTGACTAAAAATCAGGTAGTGGTCACTGGGAATAACAGTTTGGAGGAGTAGCAGCGATATGATGTAATACTGAAGGAGACAATGTATGAAAAAGCACTGTGTAAATTTTAAAGCTTCATATAAATGCTAGTTATTATACAATATACCATTGACTCCAGGCTCTGATATTTTCTGCAGTACCACAGAAGTACCACTGAAGAGGTGGAATAATTGCAACTAGTGGGCACATGAGATTAAACTAGTGTTGGCTTTTTCTTACTTTTCACTCCAAGAATTAAAATTACTTGAATTACACAGCATGTAAGGTTTTAGGCTAATACAAACCCTAATGATACTCACAGTCACGGCTGCTCCCATCATTCCCTGCACAAGTGCTTCCCCAGTAGATCTGACCTAGGAAAAACAGAATGAAAGCTCTCAAGTGCTCTAACAGGTAATTAACGATAAAGCAGGTATTAAAAAACAAGCATGTTTAGCCCAGATGAAGGAGTCTGTGCAATAGAACAGTGGTCTCAAACGCAAATAGAAATGACTCTCTGTGGGCTGCATAATGACTTAGAAAACCACAAATTAACAACATCTATGCTTTACTGTATATTTATTTTGTTAAATATTTTCCAATTACATGCTAATTTGGCTTGGATCAAACTAGGTTGTGGGCCTAGTCTTTGATACCTTTATACTAAAAGATAGTTTAACTGCCTATGCAGAGGTCAAAGGATTCACTGGAGCAATGCTAGCACACAGCTATAAAAATACAGTGGCAGGGTACAAGAGGTTACATTCTTTAAGTGTCTATGTATGTGCCACCCATTTTGAGCATGAGGGAAGGGAGTGTTTTAGTGGAGAGTTGCAGGTAACATGTTTTTATTCATCAAAGTTTAGAACATCACCAGTGGGAGGCTTATGCCAGCACAGTTAATTTCAGACAACCTGTTTGGCTGTGTGTCCCATGTTCATGGCATCATTGATCCTGTTTTCAAGGAAGCGCCAAGTGTCTTCAAAGTCAGGAGATGAGTCTTGCATCATCACTAGCTCTGTAGTGTTGTAGATGCCGGCCAATACTGCCCGACGTGTGTACCAGTTAATCTGCATCAAAAGCAAGCAAAGAAAACAAATTCAGAGTTGGTGTGGACCCTGGGAGAGGACAGGCTTAGGCCAAAGCCAAATGTGACATAAGGGCAAGATCTTCCTTTGCCTCGATGCTTCCCTTCCCTTTGGCCTATGTAGCGATTCTCCAGAGTTAGGAGAAGCCTTCAGCAACTTGTAACTGCACAAGGGAGGAGCCTGTCCTGGTAAACCCCTCTTTAAAGCACCACCTCAGCTGCTTAGTGTTTTATTCCTTTAATTTCTTTGCTTTCCAATTTCATTTTCCTACCATCTCAGTCAGTGGTATATTCCCACATGGAGGAAGTTTATTAAAGCAGTTTATTACAACTGTGGTGGGAGTCTTTCTCTGCTTCCCCTACTCAGAGTCCACAAAATACCATCACTTATTAATTGTTTTTATGAAGGTATACATTACTTTTACTTCCTGCCAAAAAGATGATGCTTTTTAACAAGGCAGATTCTTTGTTGGTGGCTGCTTTAAATGAGTTTATTGATCACTCAGTGGAGGAAGAGAGTTTCTTTTTAAAGAGATGGGTGTCTTAGTGGCACTCTTTTTTGAGAGTGGTGCTAATGAAATCAGCCTGAGTTTAAAAAAAAACAACACCAAGAGACTCTGCTGCAGGATTTAAATCTTGAGAGGTTGTTGGGAAATGGTTATAAAAAAAGGAGTTCTAAATAAAAACAATCTCTTGGGTTTTAAGTCATTATTGTAGGTAAGAAAAAATGCCGTAACAACTTTTAGTTTTGTGGTCAGGACACTGAACTTTGAACAAAAAGTTAAAGCCTATAGTTTGCTCTGTGAGAACTGTCATCAAAGAACATGCCATTGCCTTTCTTTATTGTTTCAATTTGTCTTTTCTTCTGAGATGATGATACTGTAGGCCCCATAAAGGAGGCTTATAATTAGAGAACTTTCATAAAATTCTACAAGGAATCTTCATTTTAAGTTTTGGAGTTGACTGAGACTTAAATCAGACCATCAGAGACCTGTGTTCTAAGAGGATTAAATCTCTTGGTGACTACAGCAGATCACCCCACAATTGTTCTAGGCATAAGTACAACTGGGCAGAACTTGTAGCAGGTACTTACATCAGTAGACTGGTCTCCAGCATAGTGCCACATGTCATCTACCATACTGGTGAGGAGGTTTAGGCTGGCTGGGATATTATGAGGGAGCATAAGGATGCCGAGGGCCTATAACGGAAACAACACAGAAACAAACAGAGGATAATCCCATAATGGGACTGACATGTGTAGTTAAGAGGAAACAGTTTACTTTGTAGTTTCAGCTCATACACACAAAAACAAAAAAAGCAATGAAAGAACTGGGACTTTTCTTCATTGGTTGATAGGCCAAGTCTAGCCAAGTAGCACAAAGTCTTGACAGTCCTGCTTGCCCAAGCTGTTCATCAGTTTCCTCGATACCCAGACACACTTCTGGTAGCAACAAGCAAGGGCTCAGTGTTGGTAGCAACGTAACTTTATTCAGGTGACCGATGGCATTCCTTCTTGCCCTTTTCAATGTGGACACTCTACTTCAGGCCTTCATAACCTTTCACCAAATGGACTGCAATGGCTTCCCAACTGGCATTCCCACCTTCAGAAATCTACTGCATAATAATGCCAGATTAATATTCCTCAAATTGTAGCTCTAACTATACCTCTCTCATCCTTGCTAAAAAATCTTCACTGGTTTGGTATCATCTATCAGGCCAAAGTCAAAACTTAAATTCCTTATAGGATGGCTTTCAATACCATCCATAATATGGCCTCAATCTATCTATCTTTTTATTATTAGTTCCCACAATTTCTCTATTACCATGCCCTATAATTAAGCAAAACTGGATTACCAAAACATGTCAAACTTTTTTACTTCCATGTCCTTGCTTTCCTCAATCCAGAGCCTTCTCTTAGGCCCAGAGAACATGAGGTGGCTGTTAAAAAGTGCCCTATGTTATTTTTTTTTTTGGAGGGGAGAAGGCAAGGCAAGGTAATTGGGATTAAGTGAATTGCCCAAGGTCACACAACTAGTAAGTATCAAGTGTCTGGGGCTGGGTTTGAACTCAGGTCCCCTTGACTCCAGGGCTAGTGCTCTATTCACTTTGCCACCTAGCTGCCCCCAAAGTATTCTATGTTAGGTATGCAGCAATAAAATCACTTGCTTTCTACAACTCACTTCATGGACTCCTACCACCTTATAACAATGAGGCTTGCGTAGGCTGGTAGGACTGAGCCTATCCTGTGAGCCAGGGCCCAAGGCCATTCATATTGCCAGACTCTCCTTATTTCCCTTCCCCATGCTCCAAAAAAGGGGATAAATGGTCTGGATTAACAGTCACTTTAAATTATTTAATAGAGGTGTGTTTGAGTCCTGGTCCTATCATACTGTGTATTTCTAGGCTTTTCATTTGCTGTGATGATTAATGAGTTAACTTTGGTGTAGTACTCAGGGCTGAGTTGGCACTGAGTATCATTAATGTTATTACTGTTATTAATAATGATATGAGGACTACATATAAACTTTGTACCCGGGGCCAATGTTCAATATATGGGATCAGCATTCTCAGTCTGGTTTCCACTGCATCCCTCAGGAACTGGTCTGTCTTCCTCTTCCTAGAAGAGGGAAAAGAAAACAGTGTGTCTATGTGTCAGATGGATGGCTTGGAGCTATCCTCAGTCCTAGGGCAGGAAGTGGCTCTTTCTGGCTCATGACTCTGACCTGGCCAAAACCATCTGTAACTCTGGCCATCAGAACAACTGGTCAGTGGGGATTTTTTGCCTAAAAGAGCTGGACCGCAGGATCTTATTTTTTCCTCCTTGTTCTTCTGAAAGCCTTGTAGTTAGGGACAGGCTGGGAGATCTAGGCCCTAGCAAATGTGTTCCTATACTCTTCAGTATTGATGCTATAGGATACTCACTCTGCCTGGCCCAGCTGTACGAGCTTTTGTTCCTCTTCCATCACACGACCAAGTTTAGCATTGCACTGTGTCACAAAATGCAGGATCAGTTCACTGCCATCATTTCCAAACATGCCAGCTGCTGCACTAGAGAGACCCAGGGACTGTGAAAGAGGAAAGAAAGAGACTGAAGAAGTCTCTAAGATGATAACTCACATTTCTGTAGTGTTTTGAGGTGTACAAAACACTTTGCTCATAATAACCCTGAATTATTATGGAAATATTATTCCTATTATACAGATCAGTCTCATAGACATTTAGAATCTTCCCCATGGTCCTACAGCTAATAAGTATTACAACCAAAATTTGAACTCAGGACTCTTCTCCAGGTTCGGTGCTTGTTACATTATACCACAATAAAGAAAGACAGACAAGAACCTCTGGGTGTATGTGGGAGAAGGGAAGGAGATGGAAAGAAAGGGAATACTAAATTCCATCTTTTCCTTTTTGGGGGAAGAGATCTAAGAAGCCCCAAAATGCCCAGCAGTTTCGACTTTCTACTAACTTTTCAGTTATCCACAGATTCTCCATATTCATATATACCTGAGCTCCTTCTGCAATGGCTTCTGTGGTCCACCCATGGGTAGGCACAAACTCCAAAGCTGCAGTCAGGATCCGATGCTGCAGCTGCTCCTCACTTTCATAATCCTCATCCTCCTCACCACCCTGATCTGTATACCTGAAGCCCAAATCAGGAAAACGAGCTGATTGTGAGGACTGAGATCCAAATGCTATGTTTTCTTATGGTGCTGAGAAGCACATCAATCTTATTTTCCTTTGTACCAATGTCACAACTGTTTCAGTGACAAAAGGATTAAAAAGATCTCCATTCTCTTCTCCCACTACTGTGGGAGCAAGAGCATCTATTATATACTAAAGTTGTTACTCAATAAATAAAAGGATCTGCTTGACCCAGATGTGTCCCTTGGCCACTACACAGAAAAAAACATAACTTTTTTTTCAGTAGTGGAATTAATAAAAAATACTAGCACTCTGGGAGACTAGAAATCAGATGACTGGGCTGCTTGGTGCTTACCGGGGAGGTATGCGCGAGGACTCTGGATTGGGCTCTTCTGTTCCCTGTGACTCTGAGTGCTGCTGAGAAGAAGAGGGTGGGGGCTGGTACTTTTGTTCATCTGAAGATTTCATTGCTAAAGCTGAAACATGGAAGGCACGTGGCATCGGGGAGGGCTGACATCTGGTCACTGAAATAAGAGCTAAAATGGTCAGTCACAGACATGTTCACAAGTGGGACCAGAGATTGCATGGTATAAAACAAGATCAACAGGATACACTGACATATTTTAGGGGTTTGGGATGAAGACCTCAGGCAACAAATAGCCCTGACAGCATGGCACATGAGGACACGAACTGAGAAGAGCTGAGTTCTAGTTTTGGCCATGTCACTTCTTGGCTGTGTGACTGTAGGTGTCACTTAACATTTCTGAGCCCAGTTTCTTGACCTGTCAAATGGGGAACATCATCCCTGCCCCATCTATCTTGTATGTTGTAAAGAATAAATGATATGACATATATGAAAGTAATTGGGAAAGCAGTTAAGTTTTATACAAAAGAGTATTATTGTTATTATCATGGAAAGAGTGAACTAGGTTCCAGGACCTATTCTACTTCTGCCCATTTTGAGACATCCAAATCATTAATTCCTCTATGTTTATTTCATAATCTGTAAAACAGGGATGTTAATGCCTGCCCTACCTCATAGGGTTGAAAATCAAATGAGATCATGGATTTATGTACTTAGAAGAAAAAAAATGCTCTATAACAAGCTATTCTTATTTTTATTTAAGATACTTAGTTCATAAGACCAAATGTTAAGTCTGGAAGGGACTATACAGTTTATTTAGTATAAAACCTTAGTTTTTGTGAGATGAAGAAACTGAGGTCCGCAGAAGTAAAATTATTTGCAAAGTCACACAAACAGTAAGCGGCCTAGTCCAGATTTGAATCCAGTTCTTTGGATTCAAAATTCAGGGTTTTTTCTATTATACTATATTTCCATATCTGCTTCAATAAAACACAGAATCAAGAGTAATTTTAGGGCAGCTGGGTGACACAGTGGATACACTGCTGGGGCTGAAGTCAGGAAAATTCTTCTTCCTGAATTAAAATCTGGCCTCAGATACTTACTAGCTGTGGGACCCCAGGCAAGTCACTTAACCCTATCAGTATCAGTTTTCTCATCTATAAGATGAGCAGGAGAAGAAAATATCAAACCATTCCGGTATCTTTGCCAAGAATATCCCAAATGGGGTCACAAAGAATCAGACATGACTGAACAACAATAAAGAATAATTTAAGAATTCAAGTTTAAAATTTGAATAAAGAACAGTTAAAACTTTAATAAGATGTATTTATCAAAATAAATATTTTAGTAGATAGGTAATAGTTACACATCTTAGATAAGATTACTTGTTCAGTCAATCTTTAGTTAACTTTTGCAAGAGATTCTGAATACAAGAAACACTATTTAAGATTATGGGATATTGCTACAACTGAGTAGAGAACAGATATCCTTTCCAGAAAATCATTATAGATTTTCTGTTCTAATGTTCTTTTTGAATTGACAAAAGAGAATCTGACAATAAAGATAATGTATTTCATTCATTCAACATTAATAATCTGCTATGTGTAGTCTAGTATTATGGGGCATATAAACAAAGGAGAAATCATGTATCCTGCCCTTGAGTTTGTAATCCAACTGATTATAAGTCTGCTGTTGCATATTCTAACTTTTCCAGATTCTAGCCTGCCTCAATATCAAAACAATGATAAAAAATGAAAAAGGACAAAACCAGAAACCTTTTGGCAGAAAAAGGATCTGAATCATAAAGTTATTCAAATCAGATTTAATGCTAAGTGAAAATATACATATTTAAAATATTAAATAGAGGGTTAAGAATAATAATTTCCAGATGAATAAAATTTTAAGATCCTTCTTGAAAATCAAATGAGATCTTGAGTCCCCTATCAAAATATCACATATCTTAAAGAACCCACTAAATAAGGGTTAAGATGCAAAAGACAAACTAGTGGAGGAATGCTCAAAAATGTAAAAGAGAAAGGGGCAATGGTGACAGGACTGAGTTCACAAAGTGCTAGAATATTAATGTTTAAAAAGGGGTGGGGGAGAGAATAGAGGAAAGAATGCCTGATTTTAAGTTAAAGGCATGGACTAAATTTTAGAGTTGCCATTATTAGCTGTACGTAGCAGATAGAGCGCTGGACCTGGAGTCAGGAAGACTCATCTTCCCGAGTTCAAGCCCCACCTCAGACATTTACTAGCTATATCATCCTAGGCAAGTCACTTAATCCTATTTGTCTCAGTTTTCTCATCTATAAAATGAGCTGGTGAAGGAAATGGCAAACTGTTCCTGTATCTTTGCCAAGAAAACCCTAAAAGGGGGTCACTATAAGTTGGACATAATTGAGACGATTGTTAATGGACAAGTTACTTTCTTAATCTGGGCTTCTGAATTCTATCTGTAAAATGGCAAGCAACATAGTCTGGTGAAAAGAGCCACAGATTTAGGGTCAGGGCATCTGGGTTTGAATTCTAGATCTTTCAATATCTGTGTGACTTTGGATAAGGTATCTGACCTTAATATTTCTGGGCTTCATTTTCCTAACCTGAAAAATGATGGGGTTGGACTACGCAATTAAGATCCCTTCCAACTTTAGTTCCTATTATCTATGGATAATAATGTTTGTGAGACTCAAATGGGATCGCATTTGAAAGCATTTTATAAACCTCAGAGCACTATTTAAGTGTCAGCTATGACTTTTCCCCTGCAAAAGACCTACTTTGGATCCCTTTATCATAGCATGAAAATGACACTGGGTTCTTAAAGGCTCCGTTATGCTCTACTATCTTGGAAAGGTTTCGTGTAGTTCCAATAACTTTTTTGAGGAACTTCAATGGAGAGATTTATCACCAATAA
Source organism: Pseudochirops cupreus (assembly GCA_028627135.1). NCBI lineage: Eukaryota > Metazoa > Chordata > Mammalia > Diprotodontia > Pseudocheiridae > Pseudochirops > Pseudochirops cupreus. The sequence goes on from CM053581.1 coordinate 232,202,519, forward strand.
GATGGCTACTTGGTGACAAATTCTGCCATGACAAACAAGAAAATAAAAATGTAAAATTATCCTTGGTCCTACACAATTCCCTGCCATTTTTGCTGTGACTGTGACAGCCTACTGGATGACATATGACCTATTTAAATAAGCTGTTGATGTCATCATGGATGGACAGCAATCCTTGGAGTCAGGAGACTTCTGGGTTCAATTCCTACCTCTGACACATATTAGCTGAATGACAAGTAATTAATTTACTTAATCTGTCAGTGCCCCAGTAAATCTCTCAAATGATTAAGTAATAGATGAGCTGTCAGTCTATATAGTGAAGGTAGTTGTTTCACAGGGAATTTCCTAAACCAATGAAATCACAGGTCTAAATTTAAAAAACAAATTAAAAATGATGCTCCCCCATGGGAAATTAGTAAAAGAACAGAGATGAATAGATATTGCCATTTTCTAAAGAAATTTAATTCTTCTAAAACCATCACTTCCAGAAGGGAGCTAGAAGAATCCAGAGACTGTCTTTGTCTCCTTGCCAAGTAGAGCTAGATATAAGCCAAAGATAACATCATTTTGTAATAAAAAGTTATTTGTAAAACCCTCCAGAGAAGGATAGTGGAAGATTAAGACTGCTATTGCCTTATAAAGCATGAAGAAATAAGGGAAGAAAAAATAAGTTTATAGAAAGCTTGTTGAGAGAGACCTAGTTAAGTCAGATCATCCCAGGGGTTTTAAAGAATAAAACTGGAAGGAAAATGAGCAGATGGAAAATGGAAAATATTATTTCCTCTACCAGTAACAATAGAGCAACCACATTTGGACATAAAGTCTCAGACATGCTTTATGAAGCAGAAATGGTATTTAGGAAAACAAGGATGGGAAGAACAACTAGAACAGGCCAATTATGCACTAAAGAGAATAGCAAGCAGCAACACAATTTCAGAGATTATGAAGATATAAGAAACATTTGGAAAAGGCAGCAGTGATTGTGACTGAGAAAATATAAACAACTAATCCATATTCCTAGATTCTTAACTATACAAAATCTTTATGAAAAAACCTACGTATATACTGAGAGCATCCTGGAAGGGATGAGAAAGGCTTTTGCAAATGATATTTTACAGAAGCCTACAGCTCTAGTCACAAAACTAAAAGGTCCAGAGAACTTAGAGAACTTAAGAACAACTTGCTTATTGTTTATCGACTACAAAAAGACATGTGATTTGGTAGGGCAGAATATTTTGTGAACTGACATAGACTGAAGTAGAACCAAGAAAATATGCACAAGGACCACAGTGCTAATGCTAAGAACAAAGAAATGAAGTTGAATGTTCATGAACGCTTTTGTTTATCTCTCCTATTCTCCATGAAGAGTTCAGAAACAGAACCTTATTCCCTTCACTGTGGAGGTAAGGACCAAGGGTGCAGAATGCTGTAAATATTATATTGATATGTTGGTTATTTTTCCTGAACTGTTTTTTTTTCCTTTTAAAACCTTTGTTACAAAGGAAGGCTTGATTGGGGAGAAGGTGTATATTTGGAAATGAATGGGATATAAAAAACAAAAGGTATCAATAAAAAAGCTGCTCTTTCACAAATACTTCAAAATCATACAACGTTCCTTGAAAGATGTATTTGACAACCCTCTGATTATCATGTGAGGGATAAAACAGGGAGAGTCATTTGCCGCCACCACAAACAATATCCAGTAGTCTAAAAGGAAGATTACCTATAGAGGGGTTCTCCATCGCCTCCTATTTGTGGATGACTCTATGCTGACTGCATTAAATTTTGCAACACTGTAGAGCACTTTAAATAAGATCCAGGGTCATATAAAAGTGTTCAAACTACACAGGAGAAACCAAGTAGATGAAGAATGTCTTTTGTCTAATTTATGATAAGCCGAACAGTCAACACATAGACCTCTTTCATCAACATAAAGATCCTGGAAAGGAAATTTTGTAGTTCGGCCATTTCCAACTCACAGTGACCCTCCTTTGGGGTTTTCTTGGCAATGATAATGGAGCAGTTTGCCATTTCCTTCTCCTGCTCATTTTACAGATGAGAAAACTGAGGCAAACAGGGTTAAGTGATTTGCTCAGGGTCATAAGGCTAATAAGTATCTGAGGCCAGATTTTAATTCAGGAAGACTACTCATCTTTCTGACTCTAGGACCAGCACTCTATCCACCGTGCCACCTAGCTGCCCTGGAAAGACAATGGATGGGACCAAAAATAAAGAGTAGGAAGTAGTTTTAAAATCCTAAGCTTCCACTTGGAAAAAAAGGCTGTATTTTTAATAAGAATATTCTCCTGATGATGATATACTGATGTATAATGTATTTTAAGTCTTAGAAGAATTAAAATTCCAGAGAAATGGCAATAGGGATAAATGGGGGGTGTAAAGAGCCTGGAGCATATTACCAACAAAGAACTAGGTACCAGAAGCTCATAAAAGTTATCATTGAAGAAAAGTAGGATGAAGTTGAACGTGGGGTGATTTAGTAGGGGGATGTTAGATAACAAAGGGCCAGCCCATATGCTCCAAGACATTGTATTTTTGCAAGGTCAAAGGAGACAGAGAACGCCTTCCGTGGACTCTCCTGTGGAGGAGAACGTGGAAGAGAATGTGGAAGGCTTGTGAGTTGCCCTTGGTAGGATTACCTACATCGATGCACCTTGGTCAGAAATACAGAGGAACTTAAACAGCAGCTATGCACACTCTAAGACCCTAATCAAAGCGGGGCTGGATGAATCAAGGACCAGTGCTAAGATTCTAGTCAGGTCAGGGTTAAGGCCAGATCGGGGACTGGGAGCCGGGAGTGACTGGTCAGGAATTAGGGACCAGGACTTAGTGCCGGTCTCAGTTCAAAGAAAAGTTCGAGTCAGAGTTGAAGTTCACGTTTGGGACACAGCATCAGGACCGAAGTCGGGGTTGGGGTAAAGACCCAGTTAGTCAAGCCCGAGGAATCCAGACTCAGCCCCGTTGGAAGACGGTCAAGAAGCAAGGCAAGGGCCTCCTCCGGGGTCCAGCCTGGCCCAGACCCTACAGTGCCCTTCAATTCACCTTGCCAGAAGCCCAGAGCCTGATTCCCCTCTGCCACTGTCACACGGATCCCCTCCTGTCCCTGCCTCCGCGTCCCTCCCAGACCCTGGGGGTCCCGGCCCCGCCCGGCCGCCTCCCTCACCGGGCCGGCACTGCAGCCGCAGGAACCTCCATCCTGTCCGACGGAGGAACCCAGCCACCGCCGCCGCCATCTTGGAAGTGGGCACTGGCCCGCGAGGAGTCTCCACGTGACAGCCCCCTACACGTGTGTGTGTGCGTGAGTCCGCGCGAGGGGGTGGGGTGGGGCGGAGAGTGGAGGACGCCCAAGGGCGGTGAGATCCCGCCCCTCCTCTGGCGTCAAAGCGCGTGTGCGCACGCGGGCTCCGTTTCCCTATCCTCTTCCCTCCCCTCCCTCTTCTCCCCTCCCCTCCCCTCCCCTCTGCTCCCCTCTCCTCCCCTCCCGTCTCCTATCTTTCCTTCCCTCCCTTCCCCGCCCCGTCTCTCCCCACAACTCCCATCTTTGAGTCTCCTCTGAGTCCCCGCGGAGCCAGTCACCCATCTTCTCGCGAGAGTGCGGACGGCGCGGAGCCGGCCGCTGAAGAGTGGGTGCCGGTGGTGGCTACCGAGTGTGCGGGCGCTTGGGTGAGCGTTGGCTGTGTCTCTGTCCCGTTACTCCGCTTCCTCTTATCCAATTGCGTTACCACACTTTGGGACCCCAGTTCCTTCGGACGAACTCTGGTATCTCCTGTCCCCTCTCCCCCTCTCCCCCCCTCCCCCCCTCCGCCTCGCCACTGTGTTCTTCCCCTCACTCTCCCTCTTCTCTTGTCTCTTTCCCTCCCCTCCTCCGCCTCCCCTTTTTCATTTCCCTTCTCCCTTCTCTGCTCCATCCCTCCTCTTTCTCGGCCTGCTTCCCTCCACTTCCCCGCTTTCTCTCTCTCGCCCCTCTTTCCCATCCTTCTTTTCCTCTTCCTCCCCCTCTTCCCCTGGCCTCCTTTAGTCCCCTCTCCCCTTTCCCTCCCCCTTACCTCCCCTGCCTCCTTTTCTTCTCTTGGCCTTCCCCTCCCCCTTCTCTCCTTCCTTCACTGGTTTCTAATCTTGCGTGACCTTAGAAAAGTTATTTGGCCTCCCTGGACCTCAGTGCCCCTACCTGAAAAACGAGGAGGTTGGGTTCTTACACCCTCTGACGCCCATCCCAGCCCCTTTAGTTTATGAATCAGGCCCGTGCCCAGGCAGCTTAGGTTGGGCTGGGGTGGGAGAAGCACCTACATCATCTTGGCTCGGGTGGGAGGGGTCAGCAGGTGCCTCCCGAGGATGGTGGCATCTGAGCTGAGCCTTGAAGTAAGCCAGGGCCTCTCTGAGTCTGGAGGAGAGGGTGGATGGAGAGCATTCCAGCCCGTACAAAGGCAGGGAGGTGGGGCCACAGTCAGTAGGCCAGTTTGGCTGGGATATCTGGTGGAGGAGACAAGTGATGTGGACATCATCAGGAAGGATAGGTTGGAGTCATATTGTAAAAGTCTTCATAGAACAAGGGAGTTTCTCTTTCCCAGGCTCTTAAATCGTCATGTGTCTGTGTCCTAATTAGAACCTAACTTTACAAACCTAGTATTAAATCTGAGTACTGTATGTAAAGTTAAACATGGGGGTTGGTCAGAGCCAGTTCCATATTTTCCACAGACTAGGGATAAAGACGATCTGCTGAGCATCTTTTGAGACCCAACTTATACCTTCACCACCTACAAAAGGTGAGATGATGTACCGTTTGAATTGTGGGCACATCTGCCCAGAATGTGACATTCATGTGAGGAGTTTGTTTATGCCTAAGAGTAATTTCCTCTAGGTCCTGGAGTCTAGGAAAACTAGAACTTCTTCCTCTGCCCCTCAGATCTCTGTGAAACAATGATTCTGTGCTTTTTGGTTATGTAGTCCCAAGAGTCGTATGGTATTTTTATGGATGGAAGCAGTAACAAATCTTCCCATTTTCAGATCAGAAAAAATAGCAATCTGAGAAAACAGTATTCCTGAGTTATTTGTCTCTCTTCAAGATCTGGCATCATCACAGTACTGATCTCTGAAGTTAGAGAGCTCAAATTCTGTCCTCACTGTCATATGAGAAGACTAGATGGAAACTGTACCACACAGATATTATTACTGAAACTTTTTACTTATGTCATCAAGGTAGTCCTGAATTCACCTGATTACTTCTGAAAGAAGAGGATTTGATCTTCATTCTTCTGAGTTTTCTCTTTCCCTCTTGATCCCCTTTCTTTAACTACTTATTTCTGTCATGTCCCATTTTTAAAAATCTCAATTCTGAAATGTAACTGCCATCATCTTCAGGATTTTTCATTAACCCATTTTACAAAACTAGGCCTTAGGTTGAAATTGAAAGCCTTAAACTTTTATCTTCGATTCTTGATTTCATCACTGACAAGGAGGGCCTAATGGTTTAAGGTTTGCTTTCCACAAGAAAGTAAGTCTATACCAGGGAGCACATGGCTTGGGATGACAACAGCATCCTTGTAGAAATGATTTAGAGAGTCAGAGTTGGAGGAGGGGTATCTTAACATTACATCCAAGGTCAGCAACATGACTGTGACTTTGAATTTCTCCTTCACCTCTTATTATTACTAGGCTAGCTTGAGTCAAAGCTTCTAAGAAAGCTTGCTTAATTACTTGATTTTTTTCCCACCTGTTGTGGGAGTGGGTTTTTTTTTTTTTGTGCTTTTTGGACTGATTCACCAAACTCAAAACATTTTGATTGAAGATATCATCTTTGAACTGTTAAAACATTTCCTGCAGTGTCTGCTCTGTTACCAAGAAAGCTGAGCCTGTGTCCTTCTTTTCTAGGGTTGATATTTAACAAGCATTTTACTGCCATCTTCTTGCTATTAGATATTAATTTGGGAGGTAGGAACACAAAGCATTTTTAATATCTTCTAAATTAGTGATCTGTTCCCATTGAAACACTGAGATATCATAAAGTGCAGATCTAATACTCTCTGATCTTAGCAGTGAAAAATGAAGCTTCAAAGCTAGCTCCATTCTCCTCCCTAGGGAGGCCTCCCACTAGGCAAAGCTGGATATTAAGAACAAAGATTTTATGTGCCTGTTTGAAGTAGAGGCAAGTAAACTGAACTGAGAAAGGAGGATGAGCGATGGCACTCTTAGAATTTTCTGCTTCTGTGATGCCATGCTGAAAAAGGCCTGACATTTTTATCTAAAAATTAAGATACAATATATAAAACAGAATTGAGCAAACTCCCTAGATCTAGTTTCTTTTATAAAAATTGTATTAGAATGTAGTCAGTAAAAAACACTCTGTTATCAGTCAAAGGGCAGTTTTTAACTAGGAGAAAAAAAGTCTGCTTCCTGTTTTACTGAACAGCATTTTCCATTGTCCCTGAAAGCAATGAAGCATTTCTAGCATCCCTGAAGAAATCAGTATTTATTTGTAGCAATTTAGTACTTTGCCCTTAACACTCTTTTCATCTCCCCATAGCAATCCAGTGCTTCTAAGCTCTTGATTGACTGGCTTTTATGTATGAAACAATGATCCTGAATCTTATTAACAGCCAGATTCCTTTGTTAATAGTCTCTATTCTTGGTCAGGAACATGTGCCTTAAAATTATAGTTGTTGAATGTGCTTTTTTAGGAATTAAAAAAATAGATTAATGGCTATTTGGCCAAGAATATCCTTTTGTCATATATACTTTAGTGAGTTGGGAGTTTTAAAAATGTGGGTACGTAGGTTTTTTTTGGGGGGGGAGCTCCGACTATATTAATAATACCCCCATTCATTTAGAGCTTTGCAAAATCCTCACCTTCATGTGAGATGGTAGTGTAAGTACTGTTACCCCCATTTTAAGGATGAAGAAACAGTCTTGGAGAAGTTTAGTGACTAAGTGATCATAGGATCATAATTTAGAGCAGGAAGGGACCTTAGAGGCCATTATGTCCAAGAGAAGTAAAGTGGCTTGCCCAGGATCACATAGCTAGTAAATGGAAAAATTTGGACTTAGGTATAACTGAGTCCAAGTCTGCTGCACTAATTTTATCAAGCTGATTCACAGAGTGAGCAAATGGTACTGTGGTAGGAACCCAGATGGCTTTTCAACTATGCTGTTTCTAACCCATCATCATCAGATTAATTTGAGGTGTATTTCCAGTAGTGGTCTTTTCTTGCTGATCTGATTCATACACTCATTTTTTCCTCTCCACCCCCAACCCAGAGGTTCTTAACTTGAAGTCTGTGAACTTGGCTTTTTTGTTTTTAATACTTTGATAACAGTATTTGAATATAATTGGTTTCTTTTATAATCTTAAATGTTATGCATTTTAAAACGTTCTGAGAAGGGATCCATAGGCTTCACTAAATTGCCCAAAGGGTCCATGACCCTTGTGAGCAACATCTGTAGGTAAGGAAACTAGGGTTAGTAATACATTCATAAAGAGAAGCAGTGTTGCTCAGTGAAAAGAGCTATGTAGACCCGGGTCAGAAGACCCACATTCAAGCCCTGTGGTTGCTACTTGTTAGCTATCTAATGGGAAACTTCTTAGCCTTAGAGCTTTTCTTCCTTCCTTGTACAGTTTTCTTTAGAGATTTGTTGTGAGAAATATTTTTAACTTGTAAAATGTGCTACAAATGAATTGCCATTGTTTATAATAATACCTGGCCCTTGTGTAGGTCAGACCCATCACCTGTCTTAGTACCTTGCTCTGACCAACTGGACTCTTCTCTCTTCATTCCTAAGCAAGTCATCATTTTCCTATTTCTAATAGAGTAGTAATTCACTTACCTGCCCATTTGACCAAGATTATGAACTCTTGCCAGTCTGTTAGTATTTAGTATTTATACAGCTCCCATTATGTGCTCAGAATGTACAATCCTGTTTGATAGTGGGAGATACAAAGAATTTGATACGGCCAGCAACTTGGTTGGCTAGGAGATTTTAGGTTTTATTAATTCCTGAGCTACATTCCAAAGAACACCTACAAAAAGTCATAATCATTACTTATTTCCTGATGATGACAAGCATTGATGAGACACCTTCAGCTGAAGTGAATTTTTCAGTTATATTTTAAATGTCAGGCTACCATTCCAGGTGTTTATTACTTGGAAGAGAAATGGCTTCCTTCTTTCCAGAGGCCCAGAAGGTTTTAGGGGGGGTAAGTGATTTGAGAGATTATAGAGGAAAGAATGTTTTCTTGATACATCCTTGACCAGGATCATAGGTTCATAGATCTAGAACTCAATAGAAGAAAGGAATTGAGGAAGCAGACATTTGTTAGGTGTTTACTCTGTGCCAGGCACTGTGATAATCCCAGAATATACAAATACAAACAAAGGAAAAGACAATTCCTCCCTCAAGGAGCTTACTTGGCCTGAGCCCCTTCACAAGATGAAGGTTCCAGGAAGAACGCACCAGTGGAAGAGGGGCAAGCCTTGCAAAAGGATGAGGGTGAGCATGCAGCAAACGTTGGAGCATGTTCCAGGCTGAGGAAGCCCCAGGTGCTGAGAGTTCTTCAATGAGATGGTAATAGAAGCAAAAAAACAATAACAAAAAGGGGCAGCTATGTGGCAGAGTGAATAGAGTACCGTCCCTTGAGTCAGGAGGACTTGAGTTCAAATGCAACCTTAGACAGGGAACACTAGTCATGTGACCTTGGGCAAGTCACTTAACCGCAATTGCCCTGCCCTCCTCCCCTCCAAAAAGCAAACAAACAAACAAACCCAGTGAGATAGTAATAGAGGCATGACTTTGAAGTCCATTAAATCAGGAACACGGCCAAGAGGATCTGAGAGTTTATCTAGCCTTGATTTCCTTGTTTTACAGATGGGGAAGCTGAGGCCCAAAGAGTTTGTGATTTACCCAGGATCATACAGATAGTAACAGAGTTAGGTTTCAAATTCAGATCTTGTTATTCCCAAATTCAGTGCTCTTTATACAGAGCGGACTGGGTACAGTGCTAGATTTTGGCCCTACTCTTCTCCACATGTTTCTTAGTGGACTACCTAAATCCTGTTGAACTTTCTATCTCTACTTCTTATTTTTAGGCCCTGGCTTTCAGAAGTTGGCATTAGTATTTGAAAAAGAAAGAGAGCACTGGAGTACCTAGGTGAACGTTCCCAACCTCATTCTTTTTTTAATGCGTTTTCTCTACTATATTCACAAAATCTCAAGGGACAGTAGAAGCTTGACTTGCGTACAGAATAACTTTTTGAACACTACAAAACTAGGTAAAACTGTTTTTTGGTATTTATTTTGGTGAAAGGGGAAATACTATTTTACTAAACATTTGACCTTGAAAAACTTAATTCATGGTCAAGAGAAGTCAGCCAAGTTTCCTTTCTTGCTGAGTCACTGATGACTTCTACTCAGCAAACAATAACATTTGTGTTTTACGTTCTATGCTTTGGCTAGGTTATGAGCTGTTCCAAAAGGGAGTTAATCTTCTGCCTTTACCTCCTCATATCAATCTAATTATATTTTTTTTGGCTTTTCATGTTTTTCTGAGAAAGCTAGGGATTTTCCTAGAGAAGTTACTGATTAGTTTAGGAATTTGGGATTGTGGAAATTTGAAATAATAGGATTATTTATTTAGGCCCTCTCATTAGCAATATGTTTTTCTGATGTCGGTATCTCTAGGTGTCTGGTCTAGTCTGTGCCAAAATGCTAATTGTGTTTATTATATTTCTTGGGTTAAACTGGGTCCAGGCTCTTTGTACCTCTGGTCAGCATTGATTCATCCTTTGGCCATTTTCAGACCGGTGACATTGCAGCAATGGCAGAGTATGGAATCTCAGCTGGGCAGCGTGTGGCAGTGATCTGGGATAAGTCATCTCCAGTGGAGGCTCTGAAAAGTCTGGTGGATAAACTACAGGAATTGGCTGGTGGTGAGAGTCATGTATCTGTGGAAAATATCAACCAACTATTACAATGTAAGAACTTTTCCTTGATTCTTCTTTAGGGGGACAGGAGGGTATGGATGGATGGATAAACTTTCTGAACATGTTTGGGGTTTTCTTGGCAAAGATACTAGAGTAATTACCATTTCCTTCTCCAGCTAATTTTTCAGATGAGGAAACTGAGGCAGAGTTAATTAACTTGCCCAGGGTCACACAGCTAGTAAGTGTCTGAAGTTGGATTTGAACTCTGGAAGATGAGTCTTACTGACTTCAGGCCCAGCGCTCTATTCACTCTATCTAGCTATCTAATGGGCTATACTTCTCTGTTCTCTTAATCTCTGGGTTTCTGCTTTGACTAATAAAAAACTGATGTGCTGTCCGATGGGCCTGTTCTTTTTCTGTTGAGAGATGATGGACAGAAGAGTATGTTCACTCATAAAAGTACATCTTTATCTTACAACTAACTATAATAGAAGAGAAAAAAAGCTCACTTAACTATTACCATTTCTAATTTATACTTGTACCTGAGCATATAGGTGGATCTTGTTGCATTGGTGAGAATAATAGCAGGGGGAACATGTCTGGAAGAGAGAATAGGGTAATAACCATAGAGAGTAATAGCATGGTAGCACCTGTAAGGTCCATTGAACCACCATTAAACTGGGGAAGATTGATGTCTCCTGTCATTTGGGGCCTATGGCATTTCTAAGACTTCTGGCATGTGGAAGAGACTGTTCTTGCTGTATCTCAGGCATTCTGCATGATGCCTTTTATAATTTTAATTTTGACTTCTCAGCTGATCACAAAGAATCCAGCTTCGATGTTGTTCTGTCGGGTCTGGTTCCAGGAAGTACAACACTGCATAACACTGAAATATTGGCAGAAATTGCTAGGATCCTTCGACCAGGTGGACAAATCCTTCTGAAAGAGCCAGTGGAGATAACCTCAGGTAAAGAAACTGTGTCCCTGTTCCTTTAATCTTCACTTGAAGCACTAAGCCAGAGTTTACAAGAAGAGCTTAAGGTATCTGCTGTTACTCTTGAGATGGCATGGAACTGTGGACCATGAGATGAGTTCTGAAGGCACTTTGGAAATTTAAAAGCATCAGACAAACATAAAGTAGTATTTTTATTTTTGTCCTGTTCTTCATGGGATGTAGCTTTTAATGGTACTCCTATAAATCTATTGTGATTGTTTTTTTTTTCTTTTTGATAGTTCATGAAAGCAAAGTAAAAACAGCAGCTAAACTGTGCTCAACCCTGACACTCTCTGGGCTTGTGGAAGTGAAGGAGGTATGTTTTACATGTGAGCTGCAACTCACTTTACTGAAACATGACATAGAAGGAATCATGTCTTTGAACTCACCCTTATGCCTCTATATTATTTCTTCCACAGTAACAAAAAGTCCTTGAAGTGTGTCACCAGAATGTCTAGTCTTTAGATTTCTCTTTGGGATTATGTGATTAGCACTGTACCTTTAAAAACGGATGCAGCCCTGACCTTGATTTCTCACTAGGTCACTGATTTCCTCTGTGAAAGACGTCTTTGAGGTTTTCTTTTGTTGTTGTTATTATTGAGGTTTTTTTTGTGCCTGCCTTTTTTCCACATTTAAAATGGTAATGCTGTTTTCTGCCTGTGTGGGAAGAAGAAATAGTAAGAAAAGAGGTAATATTTGCAAAGCATTCCAAATTTTGAAAGATGGCCATTAACAGAGAGAAAAGTTGAATTCTAGTCATGACACTGATCAGAGAGAAGTTAAATATGAAGCATAAATAAATAGGTACTCTGTGTAGAAGTTACATAGTTAATATCTGTATATTCTATTCTTTGGATCTTAAGTAGGCTAAAAAATTATACTATAAAACATTGTAGCATGAATGAGTATTGTTTTCAACCTAGACTAAATTTTTTTTGTGCCTTGAATTTCAGTTGCAGAGGGAGTCCTTAACCCCAGAGGAGGTACAGTCAGTACAAGAGCACCTGGGTTACCAAAGTGACAGCTTGGTCTCTGTTCAAGTCACAGGCAGAAAACCAAACTTTGAAGTAGGCTCTTCTACCCAGCTTAAGCTTTCCTTTCCCAAGAAGTCTGCTGTATCAGGTAAGGATAATCCACAATTATACCAATCTACCATATTTGGATTTCATACTGGGCCAAAGTGGAATATGTTAAGGACTGAACTAGGAGTCTGCATGGAGAGTTAAAGCTGCCAGTAAATTAACCTTTCTAATACTTAGGAAGGTTTCATTTTTCAATGTAAAGGGACCTGATAATGTGTTAGTATAGTGTGTTCGTTCAGTTTCTTTGTATTCTTTACATAGGCTAAGAAAGTTAATTTTCCCAGTGTGGGAGTTCCCTTAAGATTATGTGACTTGTAAAATTATATTAATTTGCCCAGTTGTGATCGGGAAATGTTTCCTTCTCTTTCCCTCTGCCATCATTACTATTCTTGTGATCTTAAAGAAAACTGGCTAAATTGAAGTATGCAGATAAGTTTTCAGATACTTGATGCTGTCCTCACTTACTATTATTCTGACTTTCCCAAGATCCTCTAGTAATCCTTTGGAAAACCTTTGTGTTCAAGATTGCAAAATGAGCAAGAGCACTGTAAACAAACACCCTGTCCTATTTGAAGGATTTGATCATGCAGTTGTGCTTGGGCTGGTCTGGGGATGTACATTTGCCTGAACTGACCTATTTGAAAATCTGCCCCAGAATGACCTGGTTTCACTCAGCTGCTTCTGATTCATATTGTTAATTTTGTGGCCTGTGCAAAGGCAACAGCCTCTGATAGATTCCAAATCAAAAGCCCTGAGATCTGTTTCCAGCTCTGCCATTAACTTATCATGCATGCTTAATCTTGGAGGCAAATCTCGGGGGCTTTTTGGTCCATATTTTTCCATCTGTAAAAGGGGGATGAAGCCTCTCTTACTATTGAATAGTATGATGGCTAGTATGGTGTCTATAGTCATTGTACCTGTATGAAGAAAGAACTTTTTAGTGTCACAGCCTGTATCTGGCTTCTCTTGATATTTCTTTTGTTGGCTTATTTTAGAGAAACCTGCCATGGACCCTAATGCCGCCAAGCTGTGGACACTCTCAGCCAACGACATGAATGATGATAGCATGGTGAGTCAGGCCCAATGCCGAACCAAGTGATAGTTTGGTTTACCTCCAGCAAACTTTTCAGGGCCTCCATGCTCGGTATTAACAGTCGTATATTAAAACCACACCTGCTAATCATGTTTGTTATGCATTTGGAGAGAATTTCAGCAATGAAGTTACCATGGTTTTCACTTAGTTTCTACTCAACTTAAAAAATTTTCTTCCTGTTATTTGGTATATTGGTCCCAAAGCAAAATGAGTATGTTCACACATAGGCTTTTTGTCACTTAAAAAAAATCTTTTGGACTCATTTTTCAAGGGGAAAATGTCTAAATTGTGGGGAAAAGTTACTTTTTATCTCTCCATCCTCACTGAACACCTACTTTGCAACAAAACAAAACAGCTAACATTATATACATCTGGTTGTGTTTTTACATTCCACACTTAGATAAATTCTTAAGTTTTAACTCTTCTTTGGCCAGTTGATTTTTCTCATACCTTTCTCACCATTCACTTGCCTCCCCCCCCCCATTCTTCCCCTCCACAAGATGGAAATTATACTGTATCTAGTCCATGGCAGGGGCTAGGCTTTATAAAGTACTCTTTGTTATTTTTGGGCAGTTCATGAGTAGCCACTTTGTGACATCCTTCTGGGCCCCCTTCCCCTGTTATCAGCTGGTGGATATCAGGAAATGCATGATTTTAATTTAAACTGAATTTAACTAGGAAGGTAAACTTACTGTCTCCAGCCCCTCCAAATACTTTAAATTGTATGTGAATGTGATAAGTATAAATAATTTTTGTATTATCTATGCTTCTGGTTCCCTCCTTTAGTATAACTATATGAGAGCTTCTTTACTGAGGTAGCTTTTTAGTCCGTAGACTAATCTGAACACTTTCCAGGATCTCATTGATTCTGATGAACTCTTGGATCCAGAGGATTTGAAGAAGCCAGATCCAGCTTCCCTACGGGCTGCTTCATGTGGAGAAGGGACAAAAAGGAAGGCCTGTAAAAATTGGTGAGTGTTGGGGAAGGTTTGTTACTTTTTCTCAAGGAATGTATAATAAAGCAGGAAAGAGCTTAGCTCTTAAAAGTGTCCTCCATATGATACAGGCAGAGGGAAGCCATGACTTGGGATTTAAGTACACTTTATTGGTTCCATTGGTTATGTTTCACTCTAATGGTATTACCTAGAAGGTCACAGAGAAAATAGTTCTGTTGGGACTAGCCCTAGGTAAAGAATGACTGGAAGGTTGATGAAAAGAGAGTGTCCTTCTACTTACCATAAACTGGTAGAAGCCATTTTTCAGGATTTGTGGGTTTCTGGTTCTTATAGTATCTTATCTCTTATCTAGCACGTGTGGCCTAGCAGAAGAACTGGAGCAGGAGAAAGTGAAGGAGCAGAAGAGATCCCAACCCAAGTCAGCTTGTGGAAATGTAAATATTTTGGTAGATTTTTGAAATTCAGACAGTACCTTGGTTATATTTAGGCTTTATCCTAAAATTGCACATATACTATTTCTATGTCTAAATAGCTTTATAATCCAAATGATCACAAGTAAGACAAAGTGAAGCAGATCTACATTGGAGAAGAGAAGTTCCATACCTAATAAGGGCACTAGCATTCTCAGAGACCTTTTTTTTTTGGAAGAGGGAAGATAGGCAATTGGGGTTAAGTGACTTGCCCAAGGTCACACAGCTAGTTTTGTGTTAAGTGTCTGAGGCTAGATTTGAACTCTGGTCCTCCTGACTCCAGGGCCAGTGCTCTATTCACTGTGCCACCTAGCCACCTCCTACCCCCCTCCAGAGACCTTTTGCTATTTTATGATAGGAATTTCTCCTGCCTCTACCTTTTTTCTTTTAATTTTTACATACAGACTTAGTATTCAATGTTGTATTTTTTTGTTTTCATTATTTGGATTCTTAACTTTGAATCTGCCTTAACTTTCTAAAAACTATTAGGTCCTGAACTCATTGGTTGCCATGGCATTGGATATTCTTGACTTATCACAGGAGACTATGAAGTTTTAGTATTTGCAGTCCTACTGAGCATGAAATCTTAGCCAGCTGTTTTACTTCAGGACCAAAAAGCAACAAGATTAGGGATTACTTCCTCTTGGTCTTTGAGTTTGTATTTTTTTGATTAGTAGACACCTTCAACTCCTGCTTCTCTTTCTCTCAACAGTGTTATTTGGGTGATGCCTTCCGCTGTGCCAGCTGCCCCTACCTTGGGATGCCAGCCTTTAAACCTGGGGAGAAAATCCTCTTGAGTGAAAAAAATCTTCATGATGCCTAAAAGGCAAACTCACTGGGACTTGTGGGGGTTATTCCATTCCAAAAATTGACTCCAGACTCATTTCAGCAACTGTTCAAACCCTGCCTTGTTTCATGCCT
>CM053581.1:232218460-232238471 GCA_028627135.1 Pseudochirops cupreus
AATTCTGGCAGAAAGGAGATGTATACTGGAGAAGTTACCCTCTTCGCATTAGTATTTGGTAACCTGATCACACTGTCTTTGGCACCTGAGCCCCTGTCAGCTTGGATCATATTACCCTAGAACATAGTTAACGTTTAGTGTTAAACTAGTGATGTATTTTCAGACCACAGATCTGCCTCCTAAATTTATTGATAACTACTTGTTCTATGAGCAAGCACATTTGTTCAGTTTGTTGTTATTGGAAAAGATAGCCAAGTGTATTGTAAGAACTCCTTACAGTAACTAGCTTCCAATCCATATGGATTTCTGAAACCTTTTGAACCATTCATATTTTTGAATTAAACTCAACCTCACTGTTTCAGAGCATTGTTATTGTGATCTGGTTATTAGTGAATTAGCATTGGAGCTGTGTCCTTTTTCTATAATTTTGAATTTGTAGGTGTTAGTGTAATGCGTTCTTATATACCAACTCCAGGGGTGTGTGTGTATAAGAGAAAGAACTGGGGAGTGTGTGTGTGTATGCGTGTGTAAGAGAAAGAACTGACCATGCTGTACCCAAGAAAACACCTTCACCAAAGTGAGGCACCTAAGCTCACTTCTGTCTTTAGATAGCACATTCACATTTATTATCATATCTGGAGGCACATCAGGGAGTCAGTGTCATAAATAACCCTTCAGTCATGGGATGGAGTGGCCTTTTTTCATCTGCCCAGAACTGTTCCGTCTGGGGTCTGGAGATGAGAACTCAAACCAGCTATAATTTACTTGGTGCAAGATTTACTTCTGTCTTTCTTGTTGACCTGTAAGGACAAGGATCCAATTTTGCCAAATATTGATAAATGTGTGGATTTAGAGGAACAGGAATTTCAGGTGTGTGACTGATAAATAAAGTATTTTAAATGGTCTTAATCTTTGAAATGTGTACTGATTCTCTTGCTTGCAAGGACCAGTGTTCTGGTACTTGCAAATAGTTCTACATTATACTCTAAGGAAATGATAGTCCAAATCAGTCTTACTTAGTCTTAGCATCAGCAGATAGTTATGGAACAGAATACTGCATATATAACTTCATTGTCTTCCCTTGTTTGAATTCCTTTTGATAAGGTTGAGATCAGAACGTTTACCATTCTGTTTGTGCTGAGGAGCCTGTTATATAGTGGTCTTTGGACCCTGTTGAAGGCCACAACTTGCTGATCTGCTATTGACTTTGCTCCTCATTTGCTGCTTGCATTATTGTCAGTTAGGAACCAAACAGGTGTGATGTTGCTTTCTGCTGCAGTTAGCAGCCTTAGGAACAACTAACTGCCCTGGAAGAAAGCCAATCAAATGTGGGAGTGCTAGTGGGTCAGGTATACTAGAGAAAAAGCTTGTTAATCTGCAGGGCTAAATTTGGTTTGGGAGGTTGCTACATCTCTAGCACAGAGTAAGCATCTGAAGAAAAGTTGGATATTTATTAAACCTTAAAACCTGGGGGTGGCTTTTGAACTTCAGTTGAACCCTCTTTTTTTTTTCCTGATGTTGAATCCTTAGTCTTACCAACCCTGTGATGCTGGAAAGAAGGTACATTTTATATCTTCATCTTCTCCCAGTATTTCTACTATTCCTGCTTCTTTGCCCCAACTCTCCTATGGAACTTATAATTGGTTAGCATTGGAAGAAATCTTAAGAGTTGGTCTAGTCCAGTTTGCGTTGCAGATGAGGACTTGTTGCAATGGATGTCATTTAGGATTGTAGGCAGATGTTAGATGGAATTCTGATCTAATCAATATAATAAGAAACAGAATTTCACTGTTGGAAGCGGCCTCCATGGCAATCTAGTCCCATCTATACCTGAAAAATAACCTACCACATGACTGACAAATTACTACCTTTGCTTGGAGGTCTCCAAAAAGAGGGAGATCCACTACTTCTTGGGGCAGTGGATTCCAATTTTGGAAAATCTTGGGAAACGTTTTCCTTACATCAAGGCTAAATTTGCCTGTGCAGTTTCTACCAGTTACTCCCAATTCTGCCCTGGGGCACCAAACAAATCCAGTCTCTTCCATGTAACAAACCTTTTAAATTTGTGAAGGATCTATCATGTGTCTCACCTCAACTCCCATATCTTTACAGGACAGAAATCCCTCTTCCTTTAACTGAACTTCATATGGCATGAACTCAAGGTCTTTCATCATTCTAGTCAACTTCAGATAATGGTCTTCCTAAAATGTAGCACCCAGATCTCAATAAAATATCCCTGATGTTTTACCAGGTTCACTAGGACTTATTTCCTTATTCTTGGATTCTAGGCCTATCTTAATGTAATCTGTGTCCCATTAGCTTTTTTGCCTGCCATATCACATTGTTTTCTCAAATTGAGTTTGCATTCGACTAAAATGCCTAGATCTTAGAAAAACTGCTGCCTAGCCATGGTTTTGTTCACAACAACAACAACCATCTGTGAAACTGATTTTTTGAAGCCAAGTGTACAGTTATTTCTATTCAGTTTCATCTTACTAGATTTGGCTTTGTTTTACCTTGTAAAAACCTTCACATTCCGGGATGCAGTGAACAGACCACCAGCCCTGGAGTCAGGAGGACCTGAGTTCAAATGCGGCCTCAGACACTTATACTTACTAGCTGTGTGACCTTGGACAAGTCACTTAACCCCAATTGCCCTGCCTTCCTCCCTCCAAAAAGCAAACACCCCTCCCCCCAAAAAGGAAAAATCTTTGAATTCCGATTGTCATACATTGTATTAACTTTCTTTTCCGACTGTGTCACCTGAGAATTTGAGAAACATGCCATCAGTACCTTTAGCCAAGCCACTAATGAAAATGTTAATAGCCAAGTAAGGGTCATCACAAGCACCTCTGAAGACTTCAAAGTTGGAGTCAACTAATTGTACATTTAGTACTGAAAAGGAGATCTGGCAGTCCACTTCAAAGAAGAAGCTGTGTCCCATAGAGATTAAGTTACGTACTTGCTTAAGGTCACAGCCAGGTGAAAACTCTCCTCTCGCTCTGAATCAAGTGTTTTTTTCCACTGCACCATGAAAAGGGCCTGGAATTTGGAGAACCTATGGGTTATTCTTGACTCACAAGTCCTTTTTCCTGCTTCAGATTTATCCTCTGTTAAAAAGAAATGGAGTGGTGGTGGTCACTGAGAAAGGAACATAATTATACCTTCCATCCACCTCAGAGATTGATTCTCAAGCTTAATGTCTTTGTTACCAGATGCTCTTGTGAATGAGGGGACTGGATGAACCTGACATTTAAGCAGTGATGAAAAGGCAGTTTTGCTGGCCCAACGTATTACTGAAAAAGTGAACTTTAAGGAATTTTGGTTTATCTCAGTCCAAAATATCTGACCTTTCCTAGATGGAAAAGTAGAAATTCTAAACATTCTTACCCTTGTTTATCTCATTTTCTCCTCTATAAAATGAGATGAATTAACATGTGAAGAAATATTGATAATTTATTCATAAGGGGATCACATCAGCACAAAGGCTGGTTACGTGGGGTATTTATAGTCACCATCACCCTTCGTGCTCAGGACAATGAATTATTGATGAATCCACTATTAATGCTCCCTTAGTACCCAAGCAATATGTTAATATCTATAAATTATTGAAATAAGAGTTATTACTAAACCCTGAGGTTTATGATGGTTTACTTGTTTCCCATTAATACTCTTCATAGTTTTTACTGTTTTTTTTGGTCACTGCTTAAATTGGTTTCTCCTCAGAGCAGCAGACAGGGTAGTATGGTGAGCATTGAAGGTCTCAGGAGTTACCTATCTGGCCAGCAGGAAAAGTTGGCTTCCTGATTGGCTTTGTGGGCCAGTGTTTGACTTGGTTGGGAGTTAACCTGGGTTCTTATCCACCTTCCAAATGTTAAATTTTGTAACATTCAATTTGAATGTTATTCTCTGTATTAATACACCTTCAGCTATGATCCAGACACATTTCTGTAAGTCATGGTGAGGAACAGAAAACCCAAATGAAATGGCTATGCCTTTTGTGAACTACAAATCCCAGACCCACTTACTTCAAGGAAAGATACCCTCAGGTTATCTTCATCTCATCATTGTAATACATATGCGCAGATTGACAACGAAATGGTACAGGCTGGGTTTGAATCAATCCCATTTCCAACAGCAAGGAATTACTGATTTTCTATGATGATTGGGGAATTTAAAAAATATTTATTAGATGTTTACTATGTACAAACACTGTGCTAGGTCCTGGAGATTTAAAAAAAAAATCCTTCCTTTCAGGGAGTACATGTCAGGATTGTTTCATTCTTTGTAAATGTATCCCCAGTGCCTACACATAATAATAAATGCTTAGTAAATACTTATTGATTAGTGATAAGCAGATCTAGATCTGGAAGAGACTTTATAGGTCATTTAGTCCAAAACACTCATTTTTCAGATGAGGTAACTGAGGCCCAAAGGGGTCAGGCAATTTGCCACAGGTCACACAGGTAGTAGGAGAAAGAGTCCAAATTCCAGTTCAGGTTGTGTGACTCAAAGTTAGTGATTTTTCTACTGCACCTTATACACACCTACTTTGAAACTTAGAGAGTTTACTAGGGGACTGAGGTTAAGTGACTCACCCAAGGTCGATATATGTCAGAAGTAGGACTTGATCCCAGGTCTTCCTGACCCTGAGGCCAGCCAGCCCTCCACTAAATAGGCTTCCTGCTTCTCAATATAAAGTATAGTGAGGTGGAATTGGCTTATAGGGTTCTTCTCATGGGACATGGCCAGAGTTGCTAATCCTGGTTCCTATTGCTCTTGTGGGAGCCTTGTGCCCTGATTCCAGCCATAGTTACTTAAGGCTAAAAAGTTTAGATTTTAAGAGGATGAAATGTCTCCTTATTAGCTGTGGAACTAGAAAAGCTGATGACTCAGTGCATGCTTAAAAGGAATCAATCCAACCCTCAACTCTCTTCTTTTTTGACTATAAATTGTGTCAGGTTTGTTTCCAACTGTTTCCCAAGAGGGGAGATGATGGCTTTCTCTAAATCCCACTAAGGACCTCCATGTGGCCATGATCACTTGGCATCATAGCACATGTCCTGCCTAGGCAAGTCTCAGCTTGGGTTTGAGCTGCCCCTTTTGTGTTTATTCTTTTCCTGTTTTAGGCAGATTAGTACCTATCTCAAGATAGACCTGTGTGGTTGAAAGTGAGCTTTGTGAATTCGAAATGACCAGAGCTCCTAAGTCCCATCAAGCTGGAGCTGAATGGTGGTAAAGGAAGAGCCCTTGGTAACTATTCAATGCTTTTCGAGAAGTTGGCCACCAGGATTAGCTCCAGTCTGGCTGTTTTACCAGCAGACATGCTCCAGGAATTATTTAGACTATGCAGAACCAAGGAGAAATTTAAAATACCTAATTAGCAGTCCTGAAAACTGCTTTATGTTTTGATAAGGTTTGAGTGTCAGCCTCTAGATTGTTAACAATAGTTATAAGTTGTTACTGAATCCTGTTTTATATCTGTTAATATTGTGTGGTGGGAATAAAAACCTGAGAAAGTGACCTCAAGTATCATGGTTAATTTAAACAGCAAAAAAGCAGCTCCATCTCATAGGAAAACTTGCTTGAGACCCTGGGCATCCCTGGCACTCTGCCTTCTTTGTTCTGTTTCTATATAATATCTGGTCTGACCTGGGCTTGGTGTGGAGATCTATCATCGTCCTCCTGTTGCCAAGGACTGGGCCTCATAAGTAAGTTCCCCACCAATAAAACCTATTTACAACCAAGCTGGCATGGGTCCCTCTTCCTTTGATATCATAGTAACCTCTCATTATGGTGGGACCGTCCTTTAGGATAATTCTGCCATCCTACAGTTGGCATAATCAGGGCAGAACAGAACCTTACAATTGTTGTAGTCATTAGGATAGTCTGCCCCTTACAAATATACACAGTCTTTTATCTTTAGCATTTCCTTTATATGTAGAAATAAATATCTTATACCTGATTCATATTGTATAATGAACCTTTTTTTTACCCCTTTTAGTGGAAACCTTAGATATGAGATAGAGCCTAACTTATAAATAAATTTGTCCTCAGAGCTCAAGGATGGGGATATAATGAGTTTGAGTACAGTAAGCTTTTCCTCTCTTCTCCTTAGGAGCCAGACTCCCTGTGACTGAAGCCAGACCAAACTTCATGCCTGGGTACAAAACAAGGAGTAGGAGCAGCACTCTTAACTCATGTGGACACAGCACAAATTTCTCAAGGTCAGAGAAGTAATTGTGATTTCAAGAGGGAGAAGATGTTAATAACTAGGGAGATCAGGCAAGATTTGGGCTGTACTTTGAAAGAAGCTGGCAATTCTCTGAGACAGAAATTGAGGAACAAGGAGATATAATGCAAGGAACAGCAAATGGACCCATATGATTAGAACAGAGAGTGCATGGAAGGAAGTATTATGAAATCAGATTGGGAAGGAGGGTGAGAGGCCTAATTGTGAAGAAGTGTTGGGTCCTGCAGAGCTCCTTGTTGAGAAGAACTAGGCAATTGATATTGGATTTGTGGGTGCTCAGCCCCTGGGAAAAGTTGTGGGTCATTAGGTCACATATGGACTATTAGCTTCATGGTCACAGAATCTGTACACAGGAATGCCCCCTGGTGATCTGTTAAAAATGAAACCAGTTTTGATTTCTGCATCTGAGACTTAATATGGTGATTATAGCAGAGTTTGTCCATTCTTTAAATTCAGTTAACTAAATATCAGGTACCTATTATATGCCAGGTAGTGTGGTAAGCAATGGAGATACAAAATAAGGCAAAAGACAGTCCTGCCCTCAAGGAGCTGTAATGCCAATATGATATTCACAGTGCCTGTGGTGGCTATGAATATGCCAGCATAATTCTGAATCACAAAATATAACCGACTGTCTGGGTGGAAGACAGAACCAAAACATTTATTCAAATACCAGAAAGCCAAATTAATCATACCAACAAAGAAATCTATACACAATAACACCAAAGAGGGCACCATCATCCCCAAGCCTTCTCCCTGCTAGGGCCTTCCCACAAACAACACAGCTTACTGCCTGCTTCCTCTCTCTCTCTCTCTCTCTCTCTCTCCTCTAACTACTCTCACCAACTTCCTCTGGGGTCTGCTCCATCCTTCCTGCTCTACTTATTCAGTAAGCTCCTCACATCACAGACTCATGTGACTCAGGCCTCCATGTCACATGGGCCTATTAATGGCTGGGAAAGATCTTCTCAATAAGCAAAAATACATTAACGATACAGGAGCCTACAATATAAGGGGGTGGGGCGAGGAGGTAACGTGCAAACAAATACATACAAAACAAGCTGTGGACGGGATTAATAGGATATGATTAACAGAGGGAGAGCCCTGGAATTAAAAGGGGCCGGGCAAGGCTTCCTGTAGTTCTTGGATTTTAGTTGGAACTTAAAGGAAGCCAGGGAGGTCAGTGGTCAGAGCGGAGGAAGGAGAGCCTTCCGGGTATAGGGGCAGCCAGAGAGTTGAGGGATGAATGTCTTGTTCATGGAATAGCCAGGAGGCCAGTGTCTCTGGACCTAAGAATGTGTATTGGAGAGTAAGGTGTGAGAAGAATAGAAAGGTAGGAGGGGGCTGGGTTGTGAAGGGCCTTGAATGCTAAACAGAGCATTTTGTATTTGTTCCTGGAGGCACTAGAAAGTCATTGGCGTTATTGAGTGAGAGTGGGGGTGGAGGCGGTGCGGTGACACAGCTGGACCTACGTTTTAGGAAATCATTTTAGTGACTGAATGGAGGATGGATTAAAGTAGGGAGAGACTTGAGGCAGGCAGACTCCCCAGCAGGCTACTGCAATAGGTGAGGTATGAGGGGATGAGGGTCTGTGCTAGAGCGGTGGCCTTGTCAGAGGAGAGAAAGGAGTGTATTTGGGAGATGTTTCAAAGGGGAAAGCAATAGGCCTTGGCAAGTCTGGATATATGGGAAGGAGAGAGGGTGAGAGATAGTGAGGAATCCAGAATAACTCCTAGGTTATAAACCCGAGGGACAGAGAAGATGGTGTTGCCCTCTATAGTAATAGGGAAGGTATGGGGTGGGAGGAAGGTATAGAGGCAAAGATAATGAATTCTGTTTTGGACATATCAAGTTGGTTTTTTCCCCCCACTTAATGGTATTTTTTTCCCCAATTACATGTAAAGATACTTTTCAATTCATTTTTATAATATTTTGAGTTCTGAATTTTCCTCCCTCCCCTCACTCCTCTCCAAGACAGCAAGCAATCTAAGTTATACATGTACGCTCATATTAATCATGTTCCCACATTAGTCATGTTGTAAAAGAAGAATCAGAACAAAAGGGAAAAACCACAAGAAAGTAAAAACAAAACAAAAGTGAAAATAGTATGCTTCGATCTGTATCCAGACTCCATAGTTCTTTCTTTGGATGTGGATAGCGTTTTCCATCATGAGTCTTTTGGAATTGCCTTGGATCATTGCGTTGCTAAGAAGAGCTGAGTCTATCATAGCTAATCATCGCACAAAGACAGAAAAATTTTAGATGTCTACTAGACATCTAGTTTGAGATGTCTGAAAGATAGTTGGGGATGTGAGATTGGAGGCCATCAGAGAGGCTGAGGAAGGTTAGGTAGATTTGAGAATCATCAGCATAGAGATGATAATTAAATCCCTGGAAGCTGATGAGTTCACCAAGTGAAGAGTATAGAAGAAGAAAAAAGTACCCAGGATAGAAGACTAAGGGACATCTGTGGTTTGAGGGTGTGATTTGGAGGAGGATCTGGCAAAGGAGACAGAAAAGGAACAGTCAGATAAGTAGAAGAACCAGGAGAGAGTGGTATCCCAACAACCTAGAAAAAAGAGGGTATCAAGGAGGAGAGAGTAATCAGCAGTGTCAAAGGCTACAGTGAGGTCAAGGAAAATGGGGATTGAATGAAGGCCATTAAATTTGGTCAATGAGATTATTGGTAACTTTGGAGAGAGCGGTTTTGGTGGAATGATGAAGTAAGAAGCCAAATTGCAAGGGATTAAGAAGAGTGAGAAGAGATAACCTCTTGTAGACAATTTATTATAAACAACCTCTTCTAGGAGTTAGGTACCAAGGGCAAAAGAGAAATAGGACAACAGTTAGCAGGGATAAAGGAGACGTGGGCATGTTTGTAGTCAGTAAGGGAGGAGTCCATACTTTTTGTGATGGATAAGAATTAGAAATGGAAGGTATGCCCACCAATTGCAGAATGGCTAAATGAGCCGTGGTATAGGATTGTAATGGAATATTATTGTACTATAAGAAATGTCAAGAAGGATGATTTCAGAAAACCCTGAAAGATTTACATGAACTGATGTATAGGGAAGTGAACAGAAGCAGGGGAGTGTTGTAATCAATAACAGCAATATTATTTGATGAAGAATTGTAAATAACTTAGCTATTCTCAGCAATACAATGATCCAAGATAATCTCAAAGCGCTAATGATGGAGCATAGTATCTGCCTCCAGAGAAAGAACTGATATTGTTTGAATACAGACTGAAGCATGCATGCTATTTTTCAGTTTCATTTTTTTCTTTTGAGTCTTCTTATATAAAATGACTAATATGGAAATGTTTTACCTAATTGCACATATATAACCTATATCTGATTGCTTACCATTTCAGGGAGGAGGGAAAATAGGGAGGGCTAGAATTTGGAACTCAAAGCTTTAAATTAATAAAAAAAATTTTAATTAAAAAAATCAATAAAAAGAGAGAGAGAAATTGAAGATAAATGATAGAGTGGGAATGACAGAGGGGGCAATCTATTGGAGGAGATGGGATGGAACAGGATCACTTGAACAAGTGGAGAGGTTAGCCTTGGTAAGGAGTAAGGCCGTTTCATCCTGTTAGACAGGGAGGAAGAAGGAGAAAATAGTAGAAGGCATGGGAGATGAAAAAGGAGTTTGCTGCGAATGGCCTTAGTTTTTTTCTGTAAAATATGAGGCAAAGTTCTCAGATAAGAGAGTAGGGAGGAGGGAGTCATGGGAGGTTTATGGAGGAGTGAAAACATTTGGAAGAGCTGCTGTGGAGAGTGAAATAGTTAGCTGATAAGGGAGGTGTAGTAGGATTGCCTAGCAGCAGTGAGGGCCCAGTTGAGGTTAAGAGTGTGGAACTTGGAGTCAGGAAGACTTGAATTTGAATTTTGCTTCAGACACGCACTAACTGTGTGACCTTGGGCAAGTCACTTAACCTCTCAGCCTCAGTCTCCTCTTGTGTAAAATGGGGGTGATACTAACACTTAATTAAAGTTGCAATGAGGACCAAAAAAGATAACTTACATAGCAAACCTTAAAGTACTATATAAATGGTAGTTAGTAGTAGTAGTAGTAGTAGTAGTAGTAGTAGTAGTAGTTGTAATAATAATATCAGTGGTAATTTCCATAGAGATCCAGTTATATTAACACCACCTCTGGGCTTGCTCTCTATTTTTTATCTTTAAGGGCTCTGTACTGTAAAGAATTGCTTAGGTAGCCTTGAACCCAATCTTTATTTCTGTTATGATCAGCATTTCCCTGAGCTGGGGAGGTACAGAGAGCAACTGAGCTTCTATTAGTAATCCTGCCTATTAATAGGAGGGAAAACATAGGGGAAGGTAATTCTAGAAAATGTGTGTCAGGCAGATTTAGTAGAAGTAGCAGTTCCGATTTCAGTGTCTTCTTAAGATTATTAAAGTGCTTTCTTTACTACAACCCCATTGAGTCAGACATTGCAAATATTTTCACTTCATTTTATAGATAAGAAAACTGAGGCTAGTAAGTGATGAAACCAGGATTCATATCCAATTTCAGTCTTCTTTCTACTCTACCAGGCTGCTTCCTAGATGGTACATAAGCCATGGGGCCGGCTACATGCTGGAAAAAGTAGAAACAGAATTTAGTGTCTGTGGCTACATCCAGAAAGTGTACCTCCTCACAGTGAGAAATCATGTGGTCTTGGGAGACTGTGTTATGGGGTCAAAGAGGTGCTGGACTTTGGCAGCAAACACAGATTCAAAGGCAACATTTCTCATCCAAGGATGCGTCCTAGCACCTCCCTTACTTTGGTTCAAAAAGCACAGTGTACTGAAAATTTTTTACTATCATTTATAGAAATTTTGCTCTTTGCTAAGAGCATACAGACAACCAACAAAGACCCTTGATTTAGGCCTTAGAAGAGGCAATCTTCTCATGAAAAGTGTATTTGATTTTTATTTCCTATCAGTTAAACACATGCCCCCCAAAATATCTTTTGCTGACTCATTTTTTCTCCCATGTATGTCTCATTTTACACCTCTAGTCCATTACTTTCCTATCATGAGGTAGGTTGCATGCTTGATGGTGATGATGATGATGATGATGATGATGATGCAATAAATTCTCTGATTGTGGTACTAAGTGACTTGCCCAAGGACACACAGCTCTTTGGGAGTTCTCTAGTTGTGGTTGGTCATTACGCTGATGAACATTTTTAAGCCTTTCAAAGTTATTTGTCTTTATAATGTAGTCTACTTTTTTTCTAGCTCTCAAAGTAATCTTAAGGTAGTTTGGTCAGATTAGCATTGAGTAAATAAATTAAGTTACATAGAATTGTCATCATTTTATATTGATACAGTCCAACCATGAATAACTAATATTTTTCCAATTATTCACATTTGGTTTTATTTCTATAAAATTTTTTTTGTAATTGTTTTCATATAGTTCCTGTGTATGCCTTGCTATGTGGATTCCCTAGTATTTTTTTTTCTAATACATTCTTCTTCAGTTTTCTAATGGAATTTTTCCTTCTACTTCTTTCTGTTGGGTTTTATTGGTGAAATAGAAAAAGACTGCTGAATTATATGAGTTTATTTTATGTCATGCTACGTTGCTGAAGTTATTGTTTTAATTAAGTTATTTCTTGAATCCCTAGGGTTCTCCAAGTAGACTAGCATATCATCTGCAAAAAGTGATAATTTTGTTTTCTCTTGCCTATGCTTGTTCCTTTAATTTCTTTTTTGCTGTTGCTGTTGCTCGTATTTCTTTCTTTCTTTCTTTTTTGGAGGGGAGAAGGTAGAGCAATTGGGGTTAAGTGACTTGCCCAAGGTCATATGGCTAGTTTTGTGTGTGTGTGTGTGTGTGTGTGTGTGTGTGTGTGTTAAGTGTCTGAGGCCGTATTTGAACTCAGGTCCTCCTGATTCCAGGGCCAGTGCTCTATTACTGTGCCACCTGGCCACCCCTATTGCTAGTATTTCTAAAACAATATGAATTTAATTTAATCTCAGCCACAAAGGGGCCTGGGGCTAACGAGAGATAACTATAAATGTAAATTAAGGTAGAGAGGTCAATCTTTGCCTAAATGTCAAGAATTTTTCGAACTGGGAGCTCAAAGCAATTATGACTGAATGCAAATTTTTTGTCTAAAATAAACTCCTTAAAGTTAAAGAGGCAAGAACCACAAGGACCTTAGAAATCATTATGTTGCCCTCTAGACTGAAAATAAGCTAGTTATTATACTATAATAATTGTGAGGGTATTCATGCTATTTTTGCAGACAGTTTATGTAGTATTAAGATTAATTACTCTCTGAATGTTATATGGATTTACTTGTAAATTCTTGTGGTCCTGGATTTTTTCTCCTTGAGAGTTCATTTATGGCTTATTAAATTTCTTTTTCTGAGATTATTTAAATCCCCAATTTCTTATTTTCTTAATCTGGGAATGTATTTTGTATTTCTGTAGATCTTAATCTGTTTATTGATTTTGCTGTCATAATTGGACAAGACAGTTTCTAATATTTTCTGTTACATTTTCTTTTGTTGTGAATTCCCTTTTTTCATTGTTTTATACTGGCAATTTGATTTTCTTCTCTCTCTGAAAAACTATGTTAGCAAAATAATTTACCTATTTTGTTAGTTATTTCAATAAACTAGCTGTCAGATTTTAAAAATCAGTTTGGTAGATAACATAAACCCAACAAGAAATTTTAGAAGACTTAAAGAAAGAAACAATTTTTTAAAAACCAAATGACAGTTATGAAGAAAGACATGAAAAGAAAATTAATAGTTCGTTAAGAGATACAAATTCTAATTTTGATTACATTAAATTAAAAAGTTTGTATACAAATAAAGCCAATGCAACCAAAATTAGAAGGGAAGCAGAAAGCTAGGAAGCACTTTTTGCAGCCAGTGTCTCTGATAAAGGTCTCATTTCTAAAATATATAGAGAAGCGAGTCAAATTTATAAGAATACAAGTCATTCCCCAATTGATAAATGGTCAAAGGATATGAAGAGGCAGTTTTCAGAGGAAGAAATTAAAGCTATCTATAGTCACATGAAAAAATTGCTCTGAATCACTATTGATTGGAGAAATGCACATTAAAATGACTCTGAGGTACCACATCACATCTGTTAAATTGGTTAACATGACAAAACAGGAAAATGATAAATGTTGGAGAAGATATGGGAAAATTGGAACACTAAGGCATTGGTGGTAGAGTTGTGAACTGATCCAACCATTCTGGAGAACAATTTAGAACTGTGCCCAAAGAGCTATAAAAATATGCATACTCTTTGACCCAGCAATACCACTTCTAGGGCTATATCCCAAAGAGATCATAAAAGTGGGAAAAGGACCCACATGTATTAAAATATTTATAGCAACACTTTCTGTAGTGGCCAAGAATTAGAAATTGAGGGGATTGCCCATCAATTGGGGAATGACTGAGAAAGTTGTGGTATATGAATGGAATACTATTATTCTGTAAGAAATTATATGCAGGCAGACTTCAGAAAAGCCTGGAAAGATTTGCATGAGCTGATACTGAGTGAAGTAAGCAGAACCAGGAAAACATTGTACACAGTACCAACAATATTATATGATGACCAACTTTGATAGACTTAACTCTTCTCAGCAATACAAGAATCTAAGACAATTCTGAAAGACTCATGATAGCAAATGCTATCCACATCCAGAGGAAGAACTATGGAGTCTAACTGTGGATCAAAGCATACTGTTTTCTCTTTTTTGTTTCTTCTTTCTTATGATTTTTCCCTTTGATTCTAATTCTTCTTTACAACATGACTAAAGTGGAAATATGTTTAATATGATTAAACATATACATGGTATATGGTATAGCCTATATGAGATTGCATCTTGGGGAAGAAGGAATAGAAGGAGGAGGAGAAAATTTAGAATTCAAAATCTTATAGAAGTGAATGTTGAAAACTAAAAACAAATAAATAAAATTAAAAAAAAAAGAGATACAAATCCATACTGAAGAAAATAAATCCTTAAAATTAGAATTGGTCAGATGGAAGCTATAGACTCCATGAGTCATCAAGAAATAATAAAACAGTCAAAAGATTGAAAAAAATAGGAAATATGAACTAACTCATAGGAAAAACCACTGACCTGTAAAATTGGTGAAGGAGAGAGAACTTAGGAATCACTGAACTATCTGAAAGCCATGAACAACAACAAAAGAGCCTAGACATCTCAGTTTCAAGAAATTATAAAACTGTGCAGACATCTTAGAACCAGAAGGCAAAGTTAGAAATTGAAAGAATCCACTAGTCACTTCCTGAAAGACACCCCAAAATGAAAACTTGCAGGAATATTGTAGTCAAAATCTAGAACTCTCAGGTCAAGGTGAAAATACTGCAAACAGCCAGAAAGAATTCAATTACCGCAGAAATACAGTCAGGATTACACAAGACTTAACAGCCACAACTATTAAAAAAATGAAGAGCTTATAATATAATATTCCAGAAGACAAAGGTTTACAATCCAGAATAACCTACACAGCAAAACTGAGTATAATCCTACAGGGAGAAAAATGAATTTTTAATGAAATAGAGGACTTTTTAAGCATTTCTGATGGGAAAACCAGAGCTGAATTTTTTGTTATAGCTAAGAATTGGAAAGAAAGTAGATGCCTATCAATTGAAGAATGACTGAACAAATTGCATGCAATGGGAAATTACTATGTTGTAAGATATGATACGTGAAATGAATACAGAGAAACGTAGAAAAATCTATATGCTGAGTGAAATAGGCAGAGTCAAACTCTGCCCCCCACCATTTTACATAGTAACTATAATAATGTAAATGAAAGAACAATTATACCCCCCAGTCGAAAGTAAATGTAACAAAATTATAAAGATCAAGCAAGACTTGAATAAAAAAAACTCGAGAAAACACCCCCAACTTATCCTTTTGTGGAAGTGGAAGAACTACAGGTGTTACATATTGCACATGTTTTTAGACTTTTTTTAATGTATCAATTGTTTTAATGTATTAATGTATTGTTTTGTTTATTTTTCTCCTCTAAAAATATTTTTTGGCACATGGGATGGCTTTCTTGGATGAGGAAGGAGAGGAATACTTGGGATAACTATGGGGATGTTAGAAACAGAAAATATCAATAAAAACTTATTTTCAATAAATGGAAGAGCAGAACAGATTAGAAAACTTGCAAATGCAGGACTCAAGAGAAACACAAATAGGGAAACATGAATGAAAAAGCATAAGGGACTAAAGAATATTAAAATGCTTATATTCTTTTAAAAAGAATTTTAATTTAAATATATATAAATATATATTTATTTAAAATAATATTTATTTATTTTTAGTTTTCAGCATTCATTTCCATAAGATTTTGAATTTTGAATTTTTTTCTCCACTTTCTCCTCTCCCCTCCCCAACATGGTGTGCAATCTGATATAGGCTCTACTTATACATTCATAGTAAACATATTTTCAAATTAGTCAGGATGTAAAGAAGAATTAGAACTAATGGGAAAAACCATGAGAAAGAAGAAAAAAAACAAAACAAAAGAAAAGGAGGGCAAATAGTATGCTTCCATCTGCATTCAGACTCTTCAGTTCTTTCTCCAGATATGGCTAGAATTTTCCATTGTGAGTCTTTTGGAATTATCTTAGATCCTTACCTTGCTGAGAAGAGCTAAGTCTATCAGGGTCAGTCATTGCACAATGTGGCTGTTATTGTGTACAATGTTCTCCTGGTTCTGTTCATTTTACTCAACTTCAGTTCATGTAAGTCTTTCCAGATTTTTCTGAAGTCTCATCATTTCTTTAAGCGCAGTAGTATTCTACCACAAAAAAGAGCTGTTATCAATATTTTTGCACATGTGGGTCATTTTCCCATTTTTATGATCTCATTGGGATATAGAAGTGGCATTGCTGGGTCAAAGTGTATGCACATTTTTATAGCCCTTTGGGCACAGTTCTAAATTGTTCTCCAGAATGGTTGGATCAGTTCACAACTCTACAACCAATGCTTTAGTGTTCCAATTTTCCCACATCTTCTTCAATATTTATCATTTTCCTGTTTTGTCATGT
The DNA here is from genome assembly GCA_028627135.1 of Pseudochirops cupreus. NCBI lineage: Eukaryota > Metazoa > Chordata > Mammalia > Diprotodontia > Pseudocheiridae > Pseudochirops > Pseudochirops cupreus. Next base: position 232,234,782 of record CM053581.1, read on the forward strand.
TAGCCAATCTAACAAGTATGATGTGGTACCTCAGAGTCATTTTAATTTGCATTTCTCTAGTCAATAATATTTTAGAGCAATTTTTTTATATGACTATAGATAGCTTTAATTTCTTCTGAAAACTGTCTGTTCATATCCTTTGATCATTTATCAATTGGGGAATGACTTGTATTTTTTTTTTTTGCTTTTTTTTTTTTGGAGGGGGAAGGCAGGGCAATTAGGGTTAAGTGATTTGCCCAAGGTCACACAACTAGTATTAAGTGTCTGAGGGTGGATTTGAACTCAGGTCTTCCTGACTCCAGAGGCTGGTGCTCTATTCACTATGCCACTTTGCTGCCCTGAATGACTTGTATTCTTATAAATATGGCTCACTTCTCTATATTTTAGAAATGAGGTCTTTATCAGAGACACTGGCTGTAAAAATTGCTTCCTAGCTTTCTGCTTTCCTTCTAATCTTGGTTGCATTGGCTTTGTTTGTGCAAAATCTTTTCAATTTAATGTCAGGATTGCTACCTCTGCTTTTTTTTTACTTCATCTGAAACATAATATATTCTGCTCCAGCATTTTACCTTTACTCTGTGTGTATCCCTCTACTTCAAATATGTTTCTTGTAAACAACATATTGTAGGATTATGGTTCTTAATCCACTCTGCTGTCCACTTCTGTTTTATGAGGGCATTCATCCCATTCACATTCACAGTTGTGATTACTCTCTGTGTCTTTCTCTCCATCCTACTTACCCCCTGTTTATGCTTTTCTCTCTGTCTTCTCCCTTTCCCTCCTCACTAAAGTTCTGCCCTTGACTCCCTCCTCCCTCAATCCGCCCTCCCTTCTATCAGCCCTTTCCCCTTTCTTCCCCTTACCCCTTCTTCCCTCCATTCTATCCACCTCCTCCTGCTTCCTCTAGGGTAAATTAGATCTCTGTACCTGATTATGTTATTCCCTCTTTGAGCCAAATATGATGAGAGTAAGTTTCAGGTAATGCTCATCTCCCTCTACTGTGATAGGTTTTTGTAACTTTTCACGTGATAATTTACCCTTGTCAGCCTCCTCTTTTCCTCTTCTCCCACTACAGTCCCTTTTTACTACTTAATTATATTTCTTTATCATCACATCAAAGTAAACTTATGCCCACGCCCTCTGTCTATGCATACCCCTTCTAGATGCTGTAATAGCCGTGTGGCTCTCAAGAGCTGCAGTGTCATCTTCCCCTGTAGGGATGTAAACCGTTTGCCCTTATCAATAACATTGCTTTTTTCCTTTCCTGTTTACCTTTATATTTCTTTCTTGAGTCTTGTATTTGAAGATCCAGTGTTCTGGTCTTTTCATCAGGAAGGTTTGGAAGTCCCCTATTGCGTTGGATGTCCATTCCTTCCCTGAAAGATGATGCTCAGTTTTTCTGGGTAGTTGAGTCTTGGTTGTAATCCAAGCTTTTTTGCCTTGTGGAATATTGTATTCCACTCCCTCTGATCTTTTGATGCAGAAGCTGCAAGGTCCCATGTAATCCTGACTGTGGTTCCATGATATTTAAATTATTTCTTCCTGGCTGCTTCCAATATTTTCTCTTTGATGAGAGGAAATTTTGGAATTTGGTTACAATATTCCTTGGCATTTTCAATTTGGATCTCTTTCAAGAGGTGATCAGTGGATTCTTTCAATGACTATTTTACCTTCTGGTTCTAGGACCTCGGGGTAGTTTTCTTTGATGATTTCCTGAAAGATGTTGTCCAAGCTCTTTTTTTCATCATGGTTTTCAGGTAGACCAATAATTTTTAAATCATCTTTCCTGGATCTAATTTTCCAAGTCAGTTGTTTTATCAATGAAGAATTTTACATTTTCTTCTATTTTTTCATTCTTTTGTTTCTTTTTGACTGATTCTTGATTTCTCATAGAGTCATTAGCTTTCACTTGCCCAATTCTAATTTTTTAAAAATTGTTTTCTTCTATTAGATTTTGTACTTCCTTTTCCATTTGGCCCATTTTGCTTTTTAAAGAGTTCTTCTCTTCAGTGAGTTTTTGTGCCTCCTTTCCCATTTGGCCAATTCCACTTTTTAAAGACTTGTTTTCTACAATCAATTTTTGTCCTTCCTTTTCCAAGCTATTAACTCTCTCTTGCATATCTCTCATTTCTTTTCACAATTTTTCTTCTACTTCTATTATTTGACTTTTAAAATCTTTCTTGAGCTTTTCTAAGAAGGCTTTTTGGGCTTGAGACCAGTTTTATTCCCCTTTGAGTTTTTGGATGTGGGTATATTGACAGTGTTCTGTCCTTCTGAATTTGTGCTTTGATCTTCCCTGCCACCATAATAAGAATCTATGGTCATTGTCTATTTCTGCTTTTTGCTCATGGTGTTTGCCTAATTTCTGGCTTTAAGAGGTGGAGTGCAGGACACTCACCCACTTCTTGTGCTAGGACCCTAGGACCTGGTCATGGGCTTTGTGTGCTGGGGCCTCAGGTGCTGGCAGCTGGAGGCTGTAGGGGTCTGACAGCTTACCTGGTGCTAAGTTGGGGTCAGCAACACTGGAATTCTCAGGGTGGGGGTCAGGAGCCTGGCCCCTGGGGGACATCTGCTCACCTGAGCCTTGCACTCAAATGTTTGATTCCTGCTTGCCCAGGCCTTGTACTTGAATGTTAGGCTTCTGGAGGATATTTGCCATCCTGGAGCTGTGCCTCCTGGAGTTGTGCTGAAGCACCAGGAGATTTGGTTGCTGGAATGCCATTGCAAGTAGTAGTCTTCCAAGTTGGTGTCTACTGGTTCCCCTGCCTGTGGTGAAGCACTTGGGGGTCCTGGTGTTGGTATTTGCCTGCTCTATCACCCTGAGGCTCAGGTCTCCCCGTGGTTTGTTGATGTGGGGCTTGCTACTGGCTTTCTAGGACACCTCCCATCCTGTACTGCTCCCGCTCCCTCAGAATGAGAGGGGCCTTTCCTGTTAATCTGCCAAGCTTCCTGGGCTACAAGACTGCTGCACTCCATCTTTCTATTGGCTCAGCTGTTCCAGGGTTTTTCCTGGGGCAATATTTTCTGGGCTTTCAGAGTTCAATAAAAGAGGGTACCAGCGACTTACTTCTTACTTCACCATCTTAACTGCTTGTATTCTTGCATGGTAAGATGATACATATAACTGCTCAGAACTTTATCATCACCAGGGATCTTAGGGAGAATCTAATTAGACAGAGGGCCTTGGGTGTGATTCTACTCTGTTTGAATGATATTAAAAGAAGAATAGAATGTACAGTTGATTGCAGAAATTCATTTTACCCAATGAGGAAGTAGGAGGGAAAGAGATTAAGGGAAATGATGAAGGTTGGGGGGGAGGGAATTAAGAAAGTCAGTAGTCATAAGCAAAATGGATTATTAAAGAGGGGACAGGGAATAGAGGGAAAAGTATAAGAGAATAGGCTTGAGGAAAATTATAATTATTAATGATAACTGTGAATGCAAATTGAATGAACTCACCCATAAAATGGAAGAGGGTAGCATAATGGATCAGAAACCAGAATCCAACAATATGTCGTTTACAAGACACACACTTGAAACAGAAAGATACACAGAAAGTTAAGATAAAGATGAGAGTTAAGATATTTATTTTTTATTATTATTTTTTAAATTTTATTTTAGTTTGCATCATTCATTTCCACAAGATTTTGAGTTACATATTTTTTCCCCCTCTTTCCCCCACCCACCACC
>CM053581.1:232238971-232268842 GCA_028627135.1 Pseudochirops cupreus
ACTGGGATGGCTGTTTTGGGGTGGTGGGTAGGGGAAAGAAGGGGAGAAAATATGTAACTCAAAATCTTGTGGAAATGAATAATGTAAACTAAAATAAAATTTAAAAAAAAAGAAAAAAAGAATTATTCTTTCAATATAATTGGTTTCCATTGTATCCTCTATATTTTATTTTACATTTACAACCATTATTCTTAGATGAGGTCCATCACACACACACACACACACACACACACACACACACACACACACACACACACAGATACACATACATACAATTAACATAGGGCCATAGGGCATTGGAGGAGAAAGCAGGGCTGAAGTGGTGTACACTGCCATGTGGAGGGGAGAGGGTGGTGATTATTAGGACGATGGACCTCTGTCTTAGGGGAGGACAAAAGAGGAAGCGAAGTTAAAAAAAGAAAGAGGGTAGTGGGAAATGACAGCTATATTGGGCAGATTTTAAAATTGAAGTCCGACTGTTTGGGTAGGTCCTGCAGACCTCAACCTTATATCTTCTGGGCATGGTCCAACACTGTACACAGCAACTCTATTGATGCTGATCCCTCATAAAGGATGGAGATCAAGGAGGAGGTATCTGCCTTCGGTGCTTTCAGAGCAGAGCTGGACCTCTTCTCACTTTTTGCTTTTGAGAGTCATGAGGGCATACTTCACCCAGGCCTTCTGAGGGTCTGCACAGATCTCACGATCTTTCCGTGTTCTCAGGCTAGAAAGAAGAAGAGTTAAAGAAATGTTGTCACCAGTGAGTGGGATCCCAGCTTGTCCAGAGTTCAGCATTTATTAAGTTCCTGTTGTATATGGAGTACCCTGCTATCTCCTAGAGGGGCAATGAATACAAAGTGGAGGGAAGGAAGGGGGCAGTGGGAGGGATGGGCTAACTTTAAAAATACTTATTTATTTGAAAAATAAAAATAATTAACTATCAAAAAAAAAAAAGGAAAAACCAAACAAAAACAAAGTGACTCTAAATCACTTCCCCTTTTCTCACCCTCAGTTTCACCATTGGAAAAATGAGGGGATTGGATTACATGGCCTTTAAAGACTCATTCCACACTAACATGTGAAGTTCTAAGGTCCTTTTTCATCCTAACATTCTGTATTCTATGTTCCATTACCTGGATTCTGAGCAGGAGTCAGTCCAGTCAACAAGTATTTATTAAGTGCCTATCATGCATGAGGCAAGAAGAGTGAAAGATAGTCCCTGATCTCGAGGAGCTCATGGTCTAATGAGGGAGACAACATGCAAATGACTACACATACAGACAATACAAACCATGTACAGGTGTGCATGTGTCTACAACACCTTGGGGTTTACAAAGCATTTTCCTCACAACAACTCTATGAGGTAGGTAGTGCAAGTACTACTACCCCCACTTTAGAGATGAAGAAACTGAGGGTCAAAGAGGATTAGTAGCTTATACACCCAAAGTCACATAGCTACTAAATGGCAGAGCCAAAATTCAGACCCGGTTCTTCTTTCTCCAAATTCAGCCATCTCTCTGTCTCTCTGTCTCTCCATTGCATCATTCCACTTCTCAAACCACTTTCAGCTCTTATGTTCTTAACTGAACTTTATTCTGTCTTCAGATTCTCATTCTCTTCCCCTCCTCCACTGAGCAAGCAAGTAAAACAAAACCCTTATTACAAACACACATAGTCAATCAAGACAAATTTCTGCTCAATCTTACGTTCTTGATTCTATGCTTTATGTCTTAAATAACTAGCTGAGTTGCTTTTATTTTCTTATGTACAATGTAATACATACAATAGGTCAAAGTGCAAAATCTGTTTTTAAAATAGACACAATCTTATTGGTAATTCCCTTAATTTTATGGGCTAAGATTGTTTTCAGCTATGATTTTTGTCTGTTCTATGTTCCAAAGTCCTTTCTAGTTCTGATATCCTGATTTTCCCAAAAATAAATGCCTTAGGGCATGATCTCAAGAAGCATGTAATCCAGGCTGGCCTAACAAACATGACAGGCATGAGAGAAGCCTCTAAGCATCTATCCCACCTGTATGAGGACTCTTGGACTGAAGAGTGCTGAGTGGACATCAGATCAAGGATCAGTCATGGGCAGGTGAGTCCTAATCTGGGAAGGCTTTCTGGAAGAGGTCACTCCAAAGTCTGACAATACCCATTTTCAGAATAAATTGATTCTGACAGGGAGACAGAGATTACTGAAATTTTTCACGAATTTTGTCTTGCCTCAGTGACCAAACCCTCTTGTCTCCTCAGGTCATAGAGTCATCAACTTATTTTCACTTTAAAAGGTTCATTTGGAAATTGAGGGAATGCCCATCAATTGGGGAATGGCTAAACAAGTTGTAGTATATGAATGTAATGGAATACTATTGTGCTATAAGAAATGATGAGCAGGCAGACCAGAAAAACTTGGAAAGACTTAAACGAACTGATACTGAATGAAGTGAGCAGAACCAGGAGAACATTGTACATAGTAATAGCAACATTGTATGACGATCAACTATGACAGACTTAGCTCTTCTCAGCAATACAGTGATCCAAGACAATTCCAAAAGACTCCTGGTGGAAAATGCTATCCACATCCAGAGAAAGAACTATGAATCTGGATGCAGATCAAAGTATACTATTCCCACTTTTTTTATTTTGGGGTTTTTTTTTTAATGGTTTTTCCCTTTTGTTCTGTTTCTTCTTTCACAACGTGACTAAAGTGGAGACATGTTTGACACGATTGCACTTACATAACCTATATCAGATTGCTTGCCTTCTTGGGGAGGGGGGAAGGAAGGGAGGGAGAAAAATTGGGAACTCAAAATCTTGGAAAAAATGAATGTTGAAAGCTATCTTTACATGTAATTGGAAAAAATGAAATATTATTTCCAAAAACCAAATCTTTTTTTTGAGTTCCAAATTTTCACCCTACCTCCCCTCCCCCTCTCATTGAGAAGGCAAGGAATTTGATATAGGTTGTACATGTGCAGTCATGCAAAATATATTTCCATTTTAGCCATTATTTTTCTGTGTGCTTGTCATAACCCACCCATTGGAATCAATTGTCAGTCAATAAACATTTATTGAGTGCTTATTGTGTTCCAGGCACTGTGCTGAGTGCGGGGGAACAAATACCAATAAATCAGACAGTCTGTGCCCTCTCTATGTAGTGAGGGAAGACAACACACAACAGGTGCATTAGAAGCTCCCTAGGGCAAGAACTGGGTTGCTTTTCATCTTTATATCTCTCCCTCTTTCTCCCTGACCCCACTATAGCCAGCACAATGCCCAGTACCCAAAAAGTGCTTCAAGACGCTTCTTAAACTGCATTGATTTCTACCTATTCCTCACTGCTAGAGCTCCAGCCTGTGTCCCAATCCAGCCAAGTTCATCTATCCAAGAGGGAGTCTCCATTAATGACTAGGAATCACCTGTGATGTCAGCACGTGTGGGCTTGCAGGCAGTGCCCACCACGGGACAGGAAGGAGGGAATTCAAGCCAGGCAAGGTTGGGGCTGGGCTGTCTTGTGCTTTCAGGCTTGAGATCAGTGAGTGCAAAATCAGGCCCTCTCTACCAGTTGGATTCAAGAGACCCTAGGGAAGTCCTTCATCTTTGCATGGGATCCTAGATCCTAGAGCTGGAAGAAACTTCAAAGAATACCTAATTCAAACCTATGTTTTCATAGATTAGGAAACAGGCCCAGGAAATCTTGCTCATGATCCCATCAATAGTAAGTGTTAGCAACAGGATTCAAATCTAGATCCTCTAACTCCAAACCCGGGACTATCTCTCCACTATATTCTGCTGCTTCACCATGAAAGTTTTTGCTCCTTTGTATCAAAACACTTCAGCCTTTTTAAATCTGCAAATTTCCCTTAGGAGGAAATCCCACCGCTTTCATTATTAAATTAAACTCTTTTCATTCCATGAAACCATTAGATTTACACAAATCTTTTCCTAAAAGCAGGCCTGAATATGGAGATGAGGACCATGGAGCACTAGCCTAGCTGAGTAATTCCTGTGGTTGGCCATGCCAAGCATCCACGAAGAAACTGATGTGAAATAGAAAGGGAGATGGAGAGCAGGGCAGAAGATGGTTGGTGAGGAGGCTCTTGAAAACCAGCTGTTTAACCTTGAGTGAATCAATTCTCCCTCTAGCTCTCAGTTTCTTCATCTGAAAAATGGGAACACTCAGGGCTGGGCTAGGCTGCATTTCTACTCCTTCTCCCTCAGGGGGTATTCCAAGTTCAGCCAAGAGAGAAATATCTTGTCTACTTGCCAACCTACAGAAGGGCCCCACAGTCTGTGGCCAGGGTCACCTCTGACATGTGCTTCTCACGACCCTTATCTGCCTCCTTGACTTCCTAGGAAAAAAGTACTCACATCACTCCACGTTTCCGGCATGTATTGGAGGTGAAGGAGAAATCAATCAGGGCCTTCACAGGCAGGGGGAACCAAACGAATTCCTTGCAGCAAACACTGCTTTCCATGTTTACACCGTAGGGGCCTGCCAGGAAAATAATCAGAGTTCTCATTTCTATGGTGTTTTCTGGTTTACAAAGTGCTTTCCTCCTGATGACCTTGTGAGCAGATGTTTTTAACTCCTTTTTTGTAGATTAGGAGACTGAATTCTAAAGAGGTGAAATGATTTGAGTTAATAAGGGGTGCAGATCAGATTCTGAACTCAAGGCTTGTGATTCCTAGGTCAGTGAGTCTTCCAGGATACCACTGCAGAAAAAGCAAAGAAATGGTGCCAGGCAGGTCTGGGCAACCAGCAATGACCTTGGACGCTGGAACAGAAAGAAATTAAGTGGGCCTGTACAAAACTCTGGAGAAAGTAATTTTAATTTTTTTAAGTTAATTTTACTGGCATTTATCTGGTACTTTGCCTGTGTTACTTCCTTCAAACCCCCTAACAGCCTACTGGTGGCTACTACAGTTCAATTAAATTCAACAAACATTTATTAAGTACCTACTTCGTGAAAGGCCCTATCAATACAAATAGATATTATTATTCCTAATTTACAGGTAAGAAAACCAAGGCCAAGAGAGGTGAAGTTATTTGTTCAGGGTTACACAGCTACTAAGTGTGAAAGGCAGCCATAGGATAGGAAGCCATATCTTCTGGGGAGTAAGTCCAGCATTGTAGCCATGAGACCCCATTCCCTCTCACATCAAGGCTCTTCTCCTCCTCTGTGTACATGGTCTAACAGGGCTCAGAGGAGGAAGAGGTTACTCTTGGGTAGAAGGAATCTGGAAGAGCTCTTGGATTGAGAGACAAATGAGATCTCAACAGGTGGAAAAGGAGAGATGATATTCTCAGAAGACTCAAGTAAATGGGAAACTCATTTGGTGGTTTCATTGTTCTATGGTAAATGGGGGCATCACAAATTTGGGAAGGTTGGAAGACTTAAAAAAGAAAAGTACCCTATTTAAAAGGAAGGACTGGTTTATAGCTCAGTACACACCATCGAGACCTCCTCAATGGTCCCTCTTGAAAACAAATCATATGCCCCTAAACATGTAGGCTGAAAAGCCCTTCACATTCCTCCAGTTCGGCTCCTTCATGAAGTTCAGAGAGCAGAAGGGACTTGACCCAAAGGAAGAGGGCTAGCAGAAGCAGGACCAGGACCAGAGCCCAGTTCTCCTAACTTCCAGTCCAGCGTCCTTACTGCCATGTAATAAAAACGTTTCTCCTATTTCTAACCCTTGCCAGGAGGGGCCAAAGGAAGAGGGAGGATCTTTGGTCAAGGAATTCGAAGGCCAAGAACCCTGCTTCCCACCTCATCCCTGATGGCTCCTTACCTGCTTCAGTGAATGGAAGAGAAGTGCCCAGGATCAGAGCCATCAGCAGGGTTGTCTGGAAGTAGAGCATCATTAGCTGGTGTCTATCCTCACCCTGAGCCAGTGATCTCGATACAGGAATGAAGAAGGTCTGGCCTGGGTGGTATTTAACCTCCTCTAGCCTGGCCACTACACCCACAGCCCACTTCAAAATCTTAGTCATCAAGGAGGCCAAAATATTTTTGACATATAAATCATGAAAGGGGAACTCACTCCTTCCTCTCAAATTAAGGAAATTCTCTGTGACCAGGTAACTATCCCATAGGGACCTTTCAATTTTGATGGGTTTTTTTCTTTACCTTTGTATCCCTAGTGCTTTGCATGAAATAAGCATTGAATAAATACTTGTTGAATGAATGAATTAATAATGAATGAATGAATGGTGGAAGATATCATTAGAGGTGGTTCTTACTTTATACAGCCATCCTATTCCCGAAGGTCCTATGTAAATGGAATTCTACTTTCCCATTGACATCAATTATCTCATCTGAGAAGTTTGGTTGATTTCTGGTTCATCTCTGAATGGGCTAACTCCTCATGTTATAAATGAGTTTTTTTTTTCTGTTGCCTATCAAATAGTTATTAATGTGTGAATGAATGGAATCTAAACCAAATGTATAAGGAGAACCTCATAAGTAAAGGCAGTCTGTGGTGAATTCTTCTGTAAAGTGAAGATTTTGGGGAAGGGAGGGGGAAAGCAAGGCAAGTGGGATTAAGTGACTTGCCCAAGGTCACATAGCTAGTGTCAAGTGTCTGAGGCTGGATTTGAACCCAGGTCCTCCTGACTCCAGGATGGGTACACTATTCATTGCACCAACTAGCTGCCCCTGAAGTTTTTTTTTAAGTGAATAGCACTCCCATAATTTATCTCTTGTTTTTGTATTCTGTATGTATTACATATTTAGAGTATGTCTTTATCAGGAAAGAGATAGCTTGCTTTGGCTGATTCATGCCTTTCACAAGTATGAACACTCAATTCTTCCTCATCAACCAATTAAATTAAATCTTGCCTAGGGGCAGCGAGGTGACTCTGGGGATAGAGTGCCAGTCCTGGAGTCAAGAGGACCTGAGTTCAAATCTGTCCTCTGACACATACTAGTTGTATGACTAGTAACTGCAAGTCACTTAACCCTCTTTTCCTCAGTTTCTTCATCTATAAAATGAGCTGGAGAAGAAAACGGCAAACCACTTCAATATATTTGCCAAATGGGGTGATGAAGAGTGAGACGACTGAAAACAACTGAACAACACAAAAACCAATTAAAAGGCTTTTCTTTTCCTCAAATACGTAGACAGAGAACAGTTACAGAATGTCTGTGCATGTTCTGAATGCTCCTTTATTACAAATCAATTCACATTTCTATAAGCAGGTTCACCAAACACCCCCCATGTGGGCTGGCCAATACTCTGAGGATTGGGCCTCCATTGGCCATTACAGAAACAATGGACTTTCTTAAATGTGATTCCTGAAACGATAGCATGGCATAGTGTGAGAAACTCTAATAACCTAGGAATCAAGAGACCGTTCTGATCTCAATTCTCTTACTAATTTGCTGCAATGCCTAGCAAGTCTCTTCCTTTCTGGGACTCTATTTCTTCCCCTATAAAACGGGGGAGTCGATATCACCCTTTTCAGATCTGATGGTCTACATGAATAGTCTTGGGTCTCTTCCAGCTCTGACCATCATGGTCCTCGGGTTTCTTCTAGATCTTTTCATCTATATTCAGAGGACCTTCCCAGTGCTGACAGTGTTCTCAAGGTCCCTCTAGGAAAATCCAAAGTTGTTCTTATATATGAGCTTTGAAAGGATGTGTGTTAAAAATGAACAAAAAGTCAATCAGTCAATAAATGAAAGAAAGTATGTGTGTTGATCCTCCCTGAGGATTATTCATCGGTCTGGAACTTCCTTCCTTTCCACCACTCAGCTGCCTGATGTGCTCTCCTAACTTTCTCCTCAAAATCCTCTCAGAGTTTTCTCCCCCATCTTTTTCTCCATCGTTTACTTTACTTTCTGAAATCTTAACATTCCTCTTCCTCTTCCCCTCTCCAGCCTTCATGCTTCCTGGAGGGTAGGGAACTAAGCATTTTACCATTTATTTTATATTATAATACAGTCTTAATTCCCAGGACAATATTGTCAATTCTCTGAGGGTTAGGGTCATTGTCCTATTTACTTTTGGATCTCCTATAAGACTGAGGCAGCATGTCAAAAAAAGGATAAGGGTGAGGATGATGATGGTGAAGGCTTGATTAAATGCTTACTATGCCAAGTCAGGCAGTTAGGTGGCTTGGTGGATAGAGCGCTGTGCTTAGGATCAGGAAGATTCATTCTCATGAGTTCAAATGTGGCCTCAGAGATTTCCTAGCTATGTGATCCTGGGCAAGTCACTTAACCCTTTTTGCCTCTGTTTCCTCATCTGTAAAATGAGCTGGAGAAGGAAATAGCAAACCAGTCCAGTATCTTTGTCAAGAAAACTCCAAATGGGGTCACAAAGAGTGGGACATGACTGAAAGGACTCAACAATAATCACAATGTGCCAGGCACTGTGTTAAACACTGAGAAGACAGTTCCTGCGTTCAAGGAGCTTACATTCTAATAGTGGGAAAGTCAGCATAATGGAGAGCTAGAAATGGGCAGGGAGAGGGGGTGGTATGCCAGTCTGGGCAAGATAAAGGCAAAAACAGAGCCCAGGGACCCAAGGACAGAATCTACATGGTCACTGTAGGTGGGGGAATCAAGAAGACCTAGGTCCATGTCCAGCATCTGACATATACTCCATACTGGCCTTGTGACCAAGGCAAATGAGTTAAGCTCCCAGTGTCCCTAAGCAACTAAGATGCTTAATTGTAGAATAGTGATCTGTATCAGGAGAGGGACTTTCCTTATGCAGAGTTCCCCAGACCAGTGAAATAACAGATCCAGTAAGAACAGACAAAAACCAACCAAGGCTGAGCACAGACCTCTACAAACTTTTTTTTTTGGAGGGGGGAAGATAGAGCAATTGGGGTTATGTGACTTGCCTAAGGTCACATGGCTAGTTTTGTGTCAAGCATCTGAGTTCAGATTTGAACTCAGGTCCTCCCGACTCCAAGACTGGTGCTCTATTCACTGCACCACCTAGCCACCCCCATGTACGAACTTAATAAACATTTGCTGAATGAATTCCTCTGTTGATTAGCCATGTATTTAGACTGACCGGTAGAGAAGATGCACTTACTTCCCTAGCAGTTTTTCTCCAAGAGGACAAGTCTTTCTTATTTATTTGATTTACTGAACCGAACTGAATCCACCTGGTGCCTAATAAGAAGTGAGCTCAATATCAGAGGGGTTAGGAGGCCAGCAGAAGACTTCAGCTGATCTTTTCTCTCTCTCCCATCTCCCTCCCCTCAATATACACACACACACTGGGATTTTCCCAGACTTAGGAGCAGTTTTTATGAAATCACAGTTAAGAACATCAGAATATTACCAGTAAATTATCATATTGTAAAATCAGAAACAGACTCAAAACCAGTCTTTCAAGGAAAAATAAGGGGAAGTGCTCTTTTCAGGGACCTAACTTTTCAAGTTACACCAAGAATTAGGGGAAAACCAGGGTTAAAAATAACCTGAGGGTTTCCCCCCCAACCCCCCACCTCTGCCCACCCAGTCCACATTACTCTGCTTAATACATCTGCTTGGTTACACATCTGGAAGTTCCCTGTGACCAAATCCTATTTGCTTCCATCCCCTTTCTGTGGCATTTGGTTTCCACTGGGATGAAAAAAGAAGAAAAAACCCACAACAACAATGTGCAATCTGCAACTCCACTGTCCTTCTCTTTGGTTCTTTTGTCTCATAGACCAGGAAAATCCAAGAAAGGTTAGAGGGTTGGAGTTGGGTGGTAGCAAAATCACCACTATCCCCTGATGTTCCTGGCAGGAGTCCCTTAAAAAGATGGGAGAATTCTTTAGAAAGAAAGAGAATTACACAAAATAAGACCAGCTTGGAATGAGTCAATCCCTTCTCTTCTGGGTAGAGCACAGTACTTGCAATAAAAAAACTCTGAGTTAGGAGAGTCAAGTAGCAACCCTGAAGAATCATCTCCTCCACACCTTGCCCCACACAAAAATGTTCCATCTTTCTTGAGACTATCCTCTTCCTGCAGTCTCAGATAGCTTCAGAGAGTGTTGGTTTCACTGGAAGTGGGAAGGTGGGGAAGATGTGAGCTAGATATGTTACATTTAATTGCAAGGCTATATTAATCAGTAAGAATTATCCAGCGGAGTCCAATCTTCCAATGACTTTTATTGTTAGCTCCACCCCCACCCCACCTTTGTATCCTCTATCTGACAGATCTTTAGCTGAGAGTCTTCCTAAGCCTTCATCATGAGTCAGCCATTGGCACTCTTTGTAGAGCAATAAAAACAAAGAATTTCCGCAGCTTCCTTTGGAGACTACAGTGATTCATTTTCCTAAAGCTCCCCCCTCCCAACCCTGCATTCTAGAATAATGGCCCTGGCATCACATGACACACAGCGGACACAATTTCAGAACAGAAATACAGGAATTTTAAAGGGAAATTTTATTGGAAGCAGGTTGGTTTTTTGTTTTAAACCCCCCCCCCAAACCTCCTAGAAACAGAATGTTTCCATGAAAAGTGGATTTTCAAGTTGTGCAGGAAAGTAGGCAATGAAGTGAGATTAGTGGGGATGTTCAAAGGGAAGGAGGGAGATCTCAAATTTCCCAACAGGCCCCTGGGAAAGTCCACTTCCAGTTCAGGGCTTCACACAAGAGGGCTCCCTCAGGGCTGGTAAGGTGAATTACCTTCATGTCTGTGCCTGTGTCCATGTGTGATAGGGAGAGTTCAGAGCTCAGAGCCACAGGGAGAGATGGGAGCTGAGGGCCAGGTGTGGATGCAAAAAGCTGATAGATTTTCAGTCCCCAGCTTTGGAAAAGCAAAGTTTAAAAAAAAAATGAGCCAAGAGTTCAAATGATATTGGGGCAGGGGAGCTATCTGTCTGCATTAGGCTCAGTTTCAGGTGGGGACAATCTGATCTGAAATACAGCCTAAGTCCCTGCAACATTTCTCTGAATCTCTGAAATGGCTGTATCCCAAGGATAATTTTCTTCTCTCCTTATCCTTCCCATGCCCAGCCCCCACCTTCCCCACCGACTGAATAAAGGAAAGACAGTTGCACTCAGAGTCATGTAAGTCTTAGTGCCAGAGTAACTGTTAAGTCGCCATATGACTTGACTTTACCTAAGTCTCAGTTCCTCATCTACAAAAAAAAGTGATAATCAGCAGAGTTCTGCACTGCACCCCTCATTGGTTTTTTTGTGGGGAAATGGCTTTTTAAATCCTCCCTGTGAGCTAGAACAGGGCAAGTCCATAATGCAGATGTGGGCCCTGGCTTTTCCCAGAAGCATTTTAAAAGGCAGTGCTGAAGAAAACATTTTATAACCATGCCTTTTCATAAGCTTAACTGTTTTTGTACACAACACTGCAATTTGAAACCGTGTGCACAGATATGAAGGATAGGCCTACTGTATTATAGATTTCAAAGAGCTAAAGTATGTAAACAGACAGGCTCCACCTATCCTTGAGATACAGAGATAGAGAAGCACCTACATTTCTAATCTTAAACAATAGCTGCTGAGCTCCTGGTTCTGGGGCAGGGTGGCGGTGAGAGTGGGGCAGGGAAATGTACCACTCCTTGTTCCATACCTGAGCTTGTGGTTTGGACAGCATTTAGTCCCAGGGAGCTAAGACTCTAGCAAGAAGGTTTAAATTCCTTTTTTTGAACCCTCTTTAGCTCATTAAAACCCAAACTTGGCATAACGGATGTTATTTTATTTCAGGTTCAAGTCTAGGGTCTCTCCAAGAAAAGAGGGAAGTAGCAAGGTATTCAATGTACAATATGAACGAGGCATGGGACAGGTAATTTATTCCTGCACACAACACATGCTAAACATAAAAGACTCCTAGCATACATTAATAGAAGGAATTAAACAGGATGTAGTAACTTCAATCATAATTGCAGTTACAAGCTGCTAGGAAACTGAGACTTAAATCTCATCAAAACATAAAGCTGTTTGCACAATTGCTAATTATGTATTTAATTAGCTTTTGTCCCAACACTGAACCAGTCCTGGTGTAGGTCTGCTGGTAAAACAGCTGGGCTTGGATCAATCCTCTTACTGTCTGCCTCCTTCCTACTGCCAGGTCACTCCCGCTGTTGCCAAAAGCAACGGATCTCATCGGACCCAGGACCTTCAGATTTTTTGGATTCACAAAGTTGCTTCCAAGCCTGGACACATACATCTTGAGTATCACACTGAGTCATACACTCAGGAAAGAAAACAATAAAGTGGAAAAAGTAGCCAAGGCATCCGACACAAACTGACCTTGTTGAGTTCATTCTCCAGTGGAGAGCAGTTAAGGAGAAGGGAGAATGAGTGTCACATATCCCTTTATCCCTTTCACAATAGTTTAGAGACAGAGCACACTAAAAATAAATAATGTGCATAGCTCTTTCGAGTTTGCAACATGCTTTGCAAATAATATCTCATTTTATCCTCATCACAGCCTCGGGAGGTAGAGCATATTATTATCTTCTCTTTATAGATAAGGACACTGAAGCAGAGTCACAAAGCTAGGAAGCTTGTAAAGTGTTTAGCATAATATCTGGCATACAGTAGGTGCTAGAGAAATGTGTATTCCCTTACCTTCCCCATCACATTATTGACCATCTCTCACCTCCCCCAGTGAACTTGCCGTTCGCCAATAACCCTCGACTTTTTTCAGATCAACTGCTATCTAACCATACTTCCTCCAGCTTCCTCCAACTTGAGATGTTGGTTTTTGAACCAAAGGGAAAGATTTCATTTCTATGCCTATTAAACGTCACCTGATTAGATTGGGTCTAGCATCCTAACCTGTCTGGGTCTTTCTGCATCCTGACACTGTCATTACTAAAGGCTGAGTGGGAGTACCCGGGAAAGGGAGACAGGAAACTTGGGATAGAGCCCCAGTTTGGCTACTAACTTGTTGCGTGAGCTAGGGCAAGTCACTTGGCCTCAATTTCTCCATCTAAGAAATGGGGATAATAATCCTTGATCCTACCTACTTTCTTATGAGAATCCAAAAAGGGGGGCAAATAAGAAAGTGTTTTAGAAAGGATACGGCACTATTCACCTGGGAGAGACTGGCATTAATACTAGTTTGGGTCATTAATTATCCTTAATATTCCTTAGCACTATTCCTATCTTTTTATTCCCAGTGGTCAGTACATAGTGTCTGTTGATTTACTGATTGATTGACAAATGATATCTAAACTTCTTGGCTGCTCCAATAGTCTATTGAGAATCTAGGATCAGATGTAGTTTGACATAACCCAAGGCTATGAATGCAAGAATTAAGTATGAATGGAGGTCTTGAAATTGTCCCAGACCTAGAAATAGAAACCATTCAGATTTGTTCTTCATTTAGTAAATGACTGTTGTGATGATGACGGAGAGGGCTTCCAGATGGGGTCCAGATGACCCCAAAGATCCCAGTAGAGTTTCCACCTTGGCAAAGTCCAGAATCTAATTATTCTCTTTGCCAAATTGAGCTTCTGGATTACAAAAGGAAAGAAGTAGGAGTTGAAAAGGTAGAATATAGAGACCTTAGTTAGAAATGAAAGGTATTTCCTTAGCCGGCCAGGTGGTCAGCTGTCCCTCTGGACCCAGTTTCTGTTCCCTGAAGAAAAGACCCTGCTCCTAGAACATAGATGCCTTTGAGGTGAGAGCTCCCAAAGGGCAGTTCTGAGAACAGAGCATGGCCCCACCGTCCACACACCCCAGAGCAATTTCAGATAAGGCCAATCTCCTATTTACAGCCCTGGGTGATGGCCTCTAGGAATTTGGGCTCTAGCCAGTTCTACTCTGCCAGGTGGCAATGTCCTCCAGAGATGAATATGGCCAAGCCCTCTGGGCTGATATGCTCCTAGGGGAATGGGGCAGACCAGGGCACTCAGACCGAGAGAATATTTGCAGGCAGCCCACTTCTCCTTTGTGGTCTCTGCTGGAGGAACTGGTCTTGCCTTGACAATCCTGCCTTTACATAGACTAAAGGAAATATATTGGGTCATACCCTCCCCCACTCACTTCTGGCCCAGAGAGCCACGGCCATACTGGGGATTCCTGAGTCTATAGCACATCATGGTTCTGCTTTTGCCGCATGCCACCCACCACCGGTCCTCATGCTGACACTTGGCCCACACATCTAGGTCATTATAAAATAATTCCATCGAGGGGAAGAACTTACAAGAAAAGTTCAGAAAAGGGGATCTGACCTGGTATAGTACATACAGATATTTGGGGATGTAGCCAAAGACAAAATAGTTCCTATCTTCATGGAGCTTACATTCTTTAGAGTAGTGATTGGCAATCTATGACAGTGGGACAAATTTGTTTATGGCCAGCAAGCTTAAAGTACTTGAAAATGTAAAAACCATTCTTAGCTTGCTGTCTATACAAAAATAGGTGTGTGTTGGACTTGGATTTAGCTTGGGTGGGAGGCAACAGGCATACAATAAATACAATGTGTACTATATGTGTATATGTGTATATATACATGTGTGTATGTGTATATATACATGTATATATTAGTGTATATATATATACATGTATATATGTGTGTATATATATATGCACACATATATTATACTTATATGCATAAGAATATATTTTGTTGTTGTTCAGTTATGTCGACCTCTTTGTAGTTTGTGGTTTTCTTGGCAAAGATACTGGAGTAATGGTTTGCCATTCCTTTTTCAGATGAGAAAACTGAGGCAAAGAAGGCTAAGTGACTTGCCCAGGGTCACATAGCTAGTAAGTGTCTGGACTGGAATTGAACTCACAAAGAGGAGTATTCCTGATCCCAGGCTTAGCACTCTATCCACTGTGCCTCCTAGATGTCCCAAGAACATACTTATATATACATATATGTATGCATGCATATATGTATGTGTATATACATATGTATATACATATATATATATATATATACATACACACATATGTTATAAGTAATTGTATGGATAGGGGGAATAGGGAGGAGGCACTAGAGATTGATGGGATCAAGAAAGGCCTCACAGTAGATAGCACCTAAACTGAGTTTTAAAGGAAATTAGAGATTCCCAGAAGTAGAGATGAGGGAGGAAAACATTCCAGACATGGGAGACAGTCTAAGGCTTAGACTCTAAGCAAAAGCATGGAGATAAAAGACGGACTACGCTGTGTGAGGAAAAGCAGTCAGTATGGCTGGACCATAGAGTGGGGAAAGGACAGTAACATAATATAGTTGGAAAGCTGAGTTGCAAAGAGCTTTAAATGCCCAAAGATTGCCAAAAAATATTTGATCCTAGAGGTAATAGGGAGTCAATGAAGTTAATTTAGTAGGAGAGTGACATGGTCAGGCCTTCGCTTTATAAATATCACTTTGGCAGCTCTGAAGTGTAGCCTGGAGGGGAGGGAGATGTGTAGCAAGGGGGCTAATTAGAAAGTTATTACAATAGTCTAAGCACAAAGGAATGAAGGCCAGAGCTAGGGTGGTGTCTATGTGATTGGAGAGAGAGTGAGAAATGCTATGAAGGTAGAAACGATAAAATGTGGCGATGGATTGGACTTGTGAGGTGAGTGAGGACAACACCGAGGTGATTGGGAGGATGGTAATGTCCTCAATGTTGTGAAGGTAGAATTAACACAGCTAATCCAATCCATTTTATAGAAGGGAAAATGGACCCAGAGAGAGCAGCAACGTGACATGTGAGTGAGTGATGGAGACAAAACTAGAATCCAGTGCTCCTGACTCTGAAGTCAGTTCCAGTGCTCTTTCTACTTCAACCACAAATGCCTCCTCATTTGAGGAATTCAGCTCACATTACTGGCACTTAGCTCATAGCCCACTGAGTTGGGCATGAATGATACTTATAAGTGCTTTCATTGAAGCATGTGAGGGTTCAAAAGAAATCTATGCCTCTACCTTCAAAATTTCCAAATGAGTTCATGGCAAGAGTTCTGTAGGCCATATCCTCAGTAATACAGTGACTAACTTTCAGTTTCCATACTGCCCTCAAGCACAGGAGGAAGAAGGAGGGCCATCCTCATGAATGATGGCAGCGCTGCTCTCCAACATCAGAGACCCCAGTTAAGGCCAGGAAGAGAATGTAGACCTAAGAGGAGGTTCCACTTCCAGCCTCCCAAGCACAGTGTCTATCCAGTTGTGACTGCCACAGTAAGCTGCTCTCTGGCATTTGGGAAGCTGGTCAACGCTCATTTCACTGATATCCCTACCTCCACTCTTGCCCTTATCCCAGGTCCTCTTGCAGGCAAAGTCCTGTCTCTGTCCAGGGGCTAGTGCTGAAGGGAGTGGAAAGAAGAGGAGGAGAAGATAGGGAGGAAATAAAGGGCAACCCTCAGCCTTCTCATCCCTCCTCAATCTTTCCATGGCTCCTCTTCACCCCATCCTCTATGCTAAAAATCTTTCTTCATATTTTATTTTAAAAATTGAGGTCATTCACAGAGAGCTCCCTCTTCTCCCCTTCTCTTCATGTCACATCACTCAGTTGCCTTCTGCCACTATCTCATCCTTTAACCCCTCTCGCATGCTGAGGAGAGAGCCTTCTCTTTGTTAAGGAAAACTCCTCTATGAGCACAAGTGATCTCAAACTACTCCATCCCTGATAGATTACCCCCTTTATCATCCCTCCTCTTTCACTTCTCTCTGTCTATTGGCTACTTCCCTACTGTCTACAAACATTCTCACTTCTTCCCATCCTCAATTTTATTGGTCCATTCCCTCTAGCTATCACCCCATATCTCTCCTCCCTTTTGTGACTAAAATGCTGGAGAGGGACTTGTATATATGGAGAAGGTGCCTCCATTTCCTTTCCTCTCACTCTCTTTTTAAGTCTCTTGAGTCTAGCCTCTGACCTCATAATTCAATTCCAACTACCCTTTCCAAAGCTACCAGTGACCTCTTAACTGACATATCAAATGGTCTAGTCTGAATCATCATTCTTCTTGATCTCTAATCCTTCTTAATCCTCTCTTATTTCTAGGTTTGTGACATTACTTTTCCTATAGGACCATTCCTTCCCATTCTCCTTTGCTGCATCTTCATCCAGGCTGTGCTGGCTAACCATGAGTGCTCCCCAAGGCTCTGTCTTGGCCTCTCTCCTCTTTTCCCTCTGTACTATTTCACTTAGTGACTCCCTCAGCTCCCAAGGATTCAGTCATCATTTCTCTGTATATGATTCTGTAATCTGTTGAAGTCCAATCTCTTTCCTGACCTCCAGTCTTGCACGGAGAGTTGCCTTTTGAACAGTTTGATCTGGACATCTTTTAGATATTTTAAACTCAATATATTCAAAACTGAACTCATCATCTTTTCTCCAAACTGTCTTCTCTTCTGAACTTCCTTACTACTGTTAGGTGTGCCACCATCCTCCCGGTCATCCAGGCTCACAAGCTAGGCTTCAAAGAGAGAAGAAATAAAGCTTTTTAGAAAAGACCCAGCTTATCATTGACTTTCTATGTCTGTCTTCGAAACCACCAAATTCTTCCAGTGTCTTAGGTTGCCTCAAAAATAGGTGACCTCATTCTTCAGCTAATAGTTCCTTGAGGAAAAGGTTGTAGGATGCAGGAGGTAAGGAGCCACTGGGTGGGGAGCAGCAGGCAGGAAGCAGAGTTGAGCTAACTTGCTTTGTTTCAGTCTTGGCTGCTATGCTCTTTCTGTACTCCCCAGCCCTAACTCCTCCACAAGGGACCAGTACTTCCTCCCTCGTTACTTGCTTAGCACTTTATCTACAATCTAGCAGAAGGCTAATCCCTTTGTGAGTGAATCATGGGTCAAGACATAGAGTTCACTAACTTAGCATAATCAGGGAAATAGGACAATTGATCTAAAGTGTGGTCAGTGACCCTGGCAACCAGCTCCTCTCTTCTGTTGTGGCCACCTATAACTAACTTCAAAAGGTGAAGCTAGTCAAGGTCAGCATCTATCTGGTGACTGGTCGATGGTAAGTCATTGGCACAAACTAGCATCAATTAGTTCAGATTAGAGGAAAAAAAATTCCTCCAGAGATTAAATCCAAATTCAGTGGTAATGATAGAAAGGGAACATCCCATTCAAAATAACTTAGGAAATAAGTAAAATATCTGGGAGTCAATCTACCAAAGCACAGAATATCTGCCTAGTTACTATTATAAAAGGTTGACTCAACAAGCATTTATTAAGCCTTAATATGTGCTAGCACTGTGCTAAATGATAAGGATATAAATGAAAGCAAAAACAGTCCCTGCCTTCAAGGAATGTACATTCAAGTGGGGGGGGGAAGGAACAATACACACATATACATACATACATACACATACATGTACATATGGAGATGATGGAAGATAATCTTAAAGAGAAAGTATTAGTATGGGGGGTCCTAGAACTAGGAAAGGCCTCTTGTAGAAGGGAAGCTTTGAATTGAGTCTGAAGGAAGTCAGGGAAGCTAAGAGTCAAAGGTAAGGAGGAAGAACATTCCAGGCACAGAGGGCAGCCAGTGGGAAGGTTCAAAGTGGGGTCAAGGAGCAGCAAATAGACCAGACTCATAGGTCACAGAGTGTGTGGAAAGGCATAAAGTAGAAGAACACTGGAAAGGCAAAAAGGGTTAGATTATAAACAGATATCAATGCCAAACAGAGTACTTTATATTTGATCCTGGAGGTAAAAGCAAGCAAATATATAATGAGGAATTGAATATGAGTGGGGATGAGAGTGGGGGGAAATCTACTGGAGAAGATGGAAATGAACAGTACAAGCACAGAGGGTAGCCATGGTAAAGAGAAGGGTCTCTCCTTCATGGGAGACCAGAATGAAGAAGGAAATAATGGAAAATATTTCTGAATGATATGAGCTGGGGAGAAGGGGAGGCTTCTGTTAATAGTTTCTTTTTTTTTCCAGGGAAATATGAAGCAAGATCCTCAAGTATAAGAGTGAAGAAAGAGAGGGTGCTATGAGAGGCTTAAGGAGATAGGGAACAGGATACTAATCATTAGGGAGGAGTAGAAGGATTGTCTTGCTTCAGTGAAGAACTAAGTGAGATTAGATAACAAATCTGTGGTTGACTCTGTTGGGCACTGTATTGTCATTTCCTCCAACTCTATTCTGCATCATGTAAATAGTGGTGAAAGAAGTAGATGATCCGAGTAATGCAGGGAAGGGGTTTCAGAAGGTATGATTAAAAGGCAAAGAATTCAAAGACAGAGGATAGGGTAGAGTTGAGTTGGTTTACCAAGTGGTTGAAATACAGAAGGGAGAAGAGTATAACCAATGCAAGGGTGAAGGCCTCAGAAAGACTTAAGAAATATAGGGAATGAATAGAGATTCCAGTGAGAAAGAATGACGGGGTTAAAGGACATAAGGCATAGGGAAAGATGTAATGATAAACAATTACAACCAGATAAGAAATTTCAGAATTCACGAACATGGAAGGAGAATGTGGGTAATGGCAAGATCAAGCATATGATCATCACTGTGTGTAGCTGAGGTGGAGTGGAAGAGTAGGTCAGGGGAACTGGGAAGTTGGAATATTTGAGATTGCATCACTATGCATATATTAAGCCTTTAGTATAAGGGCAAGAGTTGAAGGGGAGAGAAAGACTGTGAGTCAGACGAACTCAGAGAGAAAGGAAAGAGAATTACTGAGGGAGATGGGATTGATAGATAATGGCCATGAACATCTGGATTGGGTCATAAATTTGGATAATGTGAACTTTAAATTAAAAATAATTAAATCACTAGAGGACTATTTAGTGCTCATGGCTGAAACATGACAATATAATATTACTGAAGATAATTTTCAGATTTAGTGCTATACCAATCAAACCACCAAAAGTATACTTCAAAGAACTAGACAAAATTATACTATAATTCATTAGAGGAATAAAAGATCTAGAATATCAAGGGAAATAATGAAAAAAGGTGGAATTAAGGGAGAATAATTCTTCCAGGCCTTAAGCTATATTATAAAGTAGTAGTCATCAAAACCAGTTGGTATTAGTCTTAAAATAGAAAAGTAGGTCAATGGGTTCCTCCTAGACAAGGAGGAATCAGAAAGAGTTGACTTTAACAGTCTAGAGTTTGAAAAATCCCAAAATATAAATTACCCAAGAAAAAACTCCCTATTTGACAAGAATTGGGAAAATTAGAAAGAAATCTGGCAGAAATTAGGTTTAGACCAAAATTCTTGCAACATTTACCACAATAAATTTAAAAAGGATACATGTCCTAAATATTAATGATTGTAAAAAAAAATAGAATTGAAACAGATCATTTATGCCTATCATTTAGATCACTTTATGCCTTTCATAGGGGTGAATTCTTAAAGAATAGAGTCAATTTACATGAAATTGAAAAGCTTTTGCATAAACAAAATTAATGCAACTAAGATAAGAAAGGAAATGGTCGGGTAGGAAAAAAATATTTGTATAAGACATCTCAGGCAAAGATTTAATATCCAAGATATAAAAATAACTAACAGAACTAAAAAAGACTAAAAACCCTCCATCATTAAGCAGCAAAGGATATGGAGAGTTAAAAAAAAAGAATTTCAAACTAATAACAATCATATGAAAGAATGCTCCAAGTCAGGAATAATAAGAGAAATGTATATTCAAAATAATCCTCAGGATATTTTACCTCACACCCAGCAAATTGATAAAGGTGCCAAAAAATTATTGGTGGGACTGTGAATTTTATAACTTGTGGGCTCTGGCTCTCACTTCTAGAGCCAGGCTAGCTACATTTTCCTCCATCAGAGCTCCAGGTGCTGACCCTGAATGGTTAGGATGACTCTTCTCTAGGGCCACTGGTTTTTTCCCCCATTGTTGGGGGCCGGTTACCAGTGCCCCAGTTCCATTTAATCATTTAATATCAGTTAGGTTTTACAAAAGATTATTTATTTCAAAGATATAGCAAGAACAAACATATAAACATTTTCCCTAATTGTAATGGTAATAGGAATTTGAAGATCTTCCCTGCCCCTTAATAGGCCTAAAGTAATCACATGGAGCCTGTGGTGGGAGGAGTTTGTTGAACTGAAATCGCAGAACCTGGAGGAAGCTGTGAGTCAGAGCAGTTAGAATTGTGAAAGGAGAGGATGCAGGCAAGGAGACAGCTAGGCTTGTGAGTGTTTATTTGTGGGAAGGCTAAAAGATTGTATGACTCCCTGCTGTGTTATAGTATATTAACTTCTTTGTTGTTATGATGGATTTGACTTCCTGGGGTCTGGATAAATGTTTTGCTTCTGTCTTCTATATGGAGAGTCTGTTATATTTTGCTATTCAGAACTATGCTGGCATCTTTATAGTCACTGTCAGTGCTATTAATATTGCGTTGGTGCTACACTAATACATCTGGGGCATACTCTCCCCTTCGCCACCATGGGTCTCTGGGGGTATAGGGTCAAATTTAGCTCAGTTCCTACATAGTATTGATCCCATCAAGTTCATGTCCATGTGTGGCATGGCTTCCAGGTAAGCTTTTCTACTAGACTAGAGTCCCAAAAGTCACTGCCAAAGATCATTCCTTGTTCCTCAGTGCTGCTGTTCCTCAGTGCTTCCTCCAATGCTGCACTGGCTCTAGAACCCACACTCTGGAACACAAGGATGCCAAAGTGCCCTCCTGATTAACTTTTAAACTCACTATGTCTTGAGGCTCTACTTCTTTCACCTAGAAAAGGAAACAAACAAAAAGACCGAAAACCAAGGTATGTTTCTTGGGGCCATATAGCCTCAGAGTGGGGAAGACTCTAAGGCCCTTCCCCTTCCACATGGTCTCTCACTGGACACTGGGAGCAAGACAGTCCCCGAGCTCCCCTAGACTTGAAAGAAGCAAAGGAAGAGTGGCCGAAGTTGACCTGGGCTTTTGTAAAGATGCTGATAATTCTGGCTATGCAGCCTTATATGGTTGGCCAACTAGTACCAATTAAAGAATGTCTGTGCGTACTCCACAGTCTTTCCAAGGCACTGCTCTTACACATTAATGATAATGATGATGGTAATAATAATAGCTAGCATTTCTTTGGTGTTTCAAAGTATCAAAACCTTGGGCAAGTCACTTAACCCCAATTGCCCTTACTTCCCCCCTCCAAAAAGCAAAAAAAAAAATTTTAATTGCTAAAAAAAAAATTTGGGTGGCTAGGTGGCACAGTGAATAGAGCACCAGCCCTGGAGTCAGGAGGACCTGAGTTCAAATCTGGCCTCAGACACTTAACACTTACTAGCCATGTGACCTTGGGCAAGTCACTTAACCCCAATTGCCCTGCCTTCCCCCTCCAAAAAGCAAAAAAATAAAAAATAAATATAGATTGCTAAAGTATGCAAAGTACTTTACAAATATTATCTCATTTGAGCCTCACAACAGCTTTGGACGGTAGAGACCACTATTATCCCTATTTTGTAGATGAGGAAATGAAGAGGAGCACAAGTTACGTAACTTTACTCACGTCACATCGCTAGAAAGTATCTGTGGTCAGATCTGAACTTAGGCCTTCCCGACTCCAGATGCTGAGCTCTATCTGCAATGCCGCCCAGCTTCACTGTTATCGTGGTTTGGCCGGGAGTCAGCTCCCTAGCATCCTCCACAGGGAGACACTGCATCAGCCGAGCAAGCTGATAGGGTCTGTGTGCACCAGACCTTTTCTATATACTCTTAACCAGTCTGGAAAGCAATTTGGAGTTTTGCAGATAGTGAGAGTCCCCTGCTAGGTGTATGTGCCCAAGGAGACCAATGACTAAATGAAAGGCCTAGTTTTATTTTTAGTATTTAAATTTTTAAAGTTCTTACAGCAGAACATGTTTTATGGAAGCAAAGAACTGGAAACAAAGTTGGTGCCTATCAATTGGGGCATAATTAAATTGTCATACAGGAATATAATTGATTGTTGCACTATAAATCACAATGGCAATGATGAATACAGAGAAGCATGCAAAGACCTGGGTAATGGGGCTCTGGTGCATGCCCGCAGTGCCTCAGAAGTCTCACATAGAGGATACTAGGGAGAATATGGCATCTCTCTACATGGAGGTCTCTAGGGAGTTGCTTCTTAGACAATTATGATGATGGATGAGGAAAGTGCCTTGGAGTGATCGAATGTAAAGTATGCATAGACATTTCATAACTGGTTGCATTCTGCTAGCCACATGATGAAGAGAAGGCTCTTTGATTGGCAACTGAGGTATTCAAAAAATCCGGTTGGTTTCCATTACAGCCTCTTGCCTGTAACTTCCCCCAGGCATATGTAAAGGGCTATTGTGATGATTAAATGAGATAGCAAATGTAAAGTGTTTTACCAGCCTTAAAACACTACATAGATGCTAGTTTTCATATGCTTATTAGTTTTGTTGAACTTTTTTTTCTTCCTATTTTTTCCTCTATTAGATGAAATGACTCTGTGGAGGGAATGTGGGAAAGGGAAATATAGGTGATGTGAAAATAAAAGATTTTAAAAGATGTTTAGGTCTATTTCCAAAGATGATTAGAGAAAAAGGGAAAGAACCTATATGTTCTAAAATGTTTATATCAGCTCCCTGTGGTAGCAAAAACTGGACATTATAGGGATGCCCATTAATCAGGGAATGGCTGAACAAGTTATGGTATGTGATTGGGATAGAATACTACTGTGTTATAAGAAATGACGAGCTCAATGAACTTAGAAAAACATGGAAACACTTGCATGAACTAATGAAGAGAGAAATGAACAGAACCAAGAGAACACTGTATACAGTGACAGCAATATTGTTTTAAGAACAGCATTGAGCAAATAATTCATTTTGACTCTTATAAATATCCAAATCCACTCAAAAGGACATATGAAGAAAGATGCTATGTGCGTATAGAGAAAGAACTGATAAATAAATGTTTGTACAGAATGATCACACACACACACACCTATTTGTGTCTAATGATAGCCATCTCTAGGGTGGGGGAGAGGGAAGGAAAAAAAAAAGAAAAAAGATAAATTTACATGATAACTTTATTATATCTTTAAAAGAAACAGTAAGTTCTACATGATAGATATGCAATTTCACATGCAATCATATTTTTATTATACTACATTATGGAAATGCTTGTTTTATTCCATAAATTAACAATAAAATAAATAAATGTGAAAAAATTAGGTGCTGATAGGCAGCTCTAAAAAAGAAAAGAAAAGATGTCCAAAAATATTTGTTTAATAAAATCTGTACCATGTGAAAGAATTCCTTCCACAGGCAGTTATTGTCAGCATCACCAACAAAGCTCGTAGGCCCGGCTCACCAGGACTGGGTGGATTTGAGCAATAAGAGCAGTATAAGGGTAGCTGGGACTAAGGCAAATCATCAAAAAAGACTTAATAAGTGCCTACTATGTGCCAGACACTGTGCTAAGTGTTGGGTATATTAAAAAAAAAAGAGCGGGGTGAGGAGAGGGAAGATTTTTGTTCTCACAATCTAAAGGTGGGGGAGCAGAGACAACTTATGAGCAACTATGTGCAAACAAGATATATATACAGGACAAATTGGAAGGAGAGCACTTACATCAAGGAGGCCCCCAAAAGGCTACTAGGCAGTGTTGCAGACAGAAGAATCAGAAACACCTGTTTTCAAATACTACCTTAGATACTTACTAGCTGTGTGACCCTGGGCAAGTCGTATGCCTTCTGTCTATCTCAGTTTCTTCCTCCCATCCCCCAGGGTTGTTGTGAGGATCAAATGAGATACTATTTGTTAAAAAAAAAAAAGGAAAAGCTTCTTTCAAAAGGTGAAATTGTAGCTGAGATTTGAAGGAAGCCAAGGAAGATAGGAGGCTAAGAAAGGAGAGAATTCCAGGCATGGGGGACGGCCAGTAAAAATACTGAGAGTTAGGAGATAGAGTGTTTTGTGCAGGGATCATTGAGGAACTGCAAGGAGGTCAAGGTCAATGGATTATAGAATATGTAAAAGGAATAAAGTGTAAAATAATGGAAAGGTAGGAAGGGCCAGATTATGAAGGGCTTTTTTTTCCTTTTTATTTTTATTATTTTTATTTTTCTCCACTTAATAGTATTTTATTTTTTCCAATTACATGCAGAGATAGTTTTCAATATTCGCTTTTATAAGGTTTTTAAGTTCTGAGTTTTTTCTCCCTCCCCCCTTCCCAAGATAGCATACAAACTGATGTGCAATCATATTAAACATATTTCCACAATAGTCATATTATGAAAGAAGAATTAGAACAAAAGGGGAAAACTATGAGAAAGAAAAAAAAAAGAGAAAATAGTATGTTACGATCTGCATTCAGACTTCATAGTTCTTTCTCTAGATGTGGAGGGCATTTTTCATCTCGAGTCTTTTGGAATTGTCTTGGATCATTGTGTTTCGGAGAAAAGCTAAGTCTATCAAAGTTAGCCATTGCACAATGTTGCTGTTACCATGTACGGTGCTCTCCTGGTTCTGCTCACTTCACTCAGCATCAGTTCGTGTCAATTGTTCCAAGTTTTTCTGAAATCTGCCTGTTCATCATTTCTTATAGCACAATAGTATTCCATTACATTCTCATACCACAACTTGTTCAGCCATTCCCCAAATGATGGGCATCCCCTCAATTTCCAATTCTTTGCCACCACAAAGAGAGCCTCTATAAAGATTTTTGTACATGTAGGTTTTTTAATGATCTCTTTGGGATACAGACCTAGAAGTGGTATTGCTGGATCAAAGGGTATGCCCAGCTTTAGAGCCCTTTGGACATAATTACGAAGGGCTTTAAAACACAAATAAAGGAATTTCTATTTGACTCAGGGGGCAGTCTGGAGTGACTGGAGTATATTAAATAAAGGGAGTGATATGGTCAGACCTAAACTTTAGGAAAACTGTTTTGATAGCTGAGTAGACAATGGATTGGAGTGGAGAGAGACTTGAGGAAGGGAAGCCTACAACAGTCTATCATAATAGTCCTTGTATGTGTGATGAGGGCCTGCATTGGGAGAGTGGCAATGTCAGAGGAAAGAAGGAGTCATGTACCAGACATGTTACAAGGTTGGGATTAATAGGGCTTGGCAACATATTGGATAGGGTTGGTGAGAGAGAGAGAAGAGAGCTAGGTGATACCTAGGTGACAGGTGATCCCTGCATGACTGGGAGGATGGTGGTGTACCCAACAGTAATAAGGAAGTTCAGAAGAGCGTATGGTTTGAAGGAAAGATAATGAGTTCGGTTTTTGATAGCTTGAGTCTAAGATATCTATGAGATGCCCAGATCAAGATGTCTGATAGGCAGCTGGAGATGCAAGACTGGAGGGCAGGCGAGAGACTGGCTGGACAAGTAGATGTGAGAATGACCTACAAAAAATGATCATTGAATCTGTAGGAACTGATGGGATCTCTAAGTGAAATGAGATAGGAGAAGAGAGAAGAGCCCAGGACAGAGCCTTGGGGGATATCCACCGTTAGCAAGCACAGCCTAGAGAAAGCTACCAGCAAAGGAGATTGAGGTATTGACAGAAAGATAGTAGGAAAACCAGGAGAAAACCTAGAGAGAAGAGAAGAAAACAATAGACAATGTCAAAGGTGGCAGAGAGTTCAAGAAGGATGAAGACTGAAAAAAAAGACCATTAGATTTATCAATTAAGAGATCATTGGTAGCTTTAGAAAGAGCAATTTGAGTTGAATGATGAGGTCAGAAGCCAGACTGCTAAAACTCAAGGAAAAAGGAAAAAGAAGGGAAGTGGAGGCACTTATTATAGACATCTTTCTCCAGGATTTTATCCACAAAAGAGTGGGGAGATATGAAATGATAGCTAGAGGGGATGGACAGATCAAATGAGGGTTGTTTTTTTTAAGATGTGGCTTGTTTGAAGGTAGTAGGGAAGCAGCCAGTAGTCAGAGAGAGAGAGAGAGAGAGAGAGAGAAGATAAGTCAAAGAGTGGGGATATTAGAGAGAGCATTCTGCTAGAGATGTCAGGATAGAATTGGATCCCTTGTGCATGACAAATGCTGGAGAGAATGAGGGAAAAATAAATACATTAATGAACTCCACTAATGGTGGAGATGTGAACTGGTCCAACTATTCTGGAAATCAACTTGTGATGAGGTACAGGCTCTGGGAACCCCCTTGAACTCTGATTCAATCTTCCCATTTGATGATGCATTTGCATGAGGCCATAGGCCTTTCACTGTGGCTCTACCCAAATCTTTAGGCCTCCTTTGTCTAGTAATTGCCCACCCTTGATCCTCCTGTTCCACCCTTGAAGGGGCCTAGTCCACCTTTGTCTGTCAGCTCCAGACAGCCTCCAGCAACTTCCCACCCTTAATCACTCATTTATTGGAATCTGACCTCATTAACGTTTCCTGAAGACCCTCTCCAAACTCATTGCTGGAGTCTGACCTCATCTGACTCCTCCTGAAGACCCTCCCCAAACTGCTCCTCCAGACCACTCCTAGATTTCTCCTACAACCTTTCTGTATATAAGACCCCATCTTGCCTCCATGGGGTATGAGAGTGCCATAGAATGACCTAGCACAGACTTGCTCTGGCCTGCTTGTCCAATGCAAGTGTCACAGATACTGAGGCTCCTTAAGAGTCAACCTGATATGGCAAACTTTTAATAAACTTTGCTTTTCTTTGGCTGAGAGAAGATTTGAGTCAAATTCATTAGGCAGGACCTGACATGTTGGTATTTTGGGGTCTCAAGCACCCCTAACCCTAATCATGTACCTCTTCAATTTGGAACTATACCTGAAAGGCTATAAAACTATGAATACCCTTTGACCCAGTAATACTATTACTAGGTCTATATCCCAAAGTCATCAAAGAAAAAATAAAAAATAAAAAATAGTTACAGCAATTCTTTTTGTGGTGGCAAAAATTAGAAATCAAGGGAATGGTCACCAACCAGGGAATGGTTGAACAAGTTGTAGCATATGATTGTGATG
Organism: Pseudochirops cupreus; assembly: GCA_028627135.1. Lineage (NCBI taxonomy): Eukaryota > Metazoa > Chordata > Mammalia > Diprotodontia > Pseudocheiridae > Pseudochirops > Pseudochirops cupreus. The sequence goes on from CM053581.1 coordinate 232,266,777, forward strand.
GAGTACTGTAAGAAATTACAAGGTGGGTAGTTTCAGAATAACACAGTAAGACTCATATGAACAGATGCAAAATGAAGTGAGAAGAACCAGGATATCATTGTGTACAATAACAGCAATGTTGTAATGATGATCAAGTGTAAAAGACTTGGCTACTCTGATTAATACAATGATATGAGACAATTCCAAAGGATTCATGATAAAAAAATGCTATTCACCTCCAGGGAGAACTGATGAACTCTGAGTGCAAATTGAAGTAAAGTTTCTCACTTTATTTTGCTCCCTTTTTTTTTGCAATATGGATAATATTGAAATGTTTTTGCATTATTTCTCACATACAATTGATAATCATATTGCTTGCCTTCTCACTGGGTAAGGGAGGGATTAGGAGGGAGAGAAAAAAATTTGGAACTCAAAATTTAAAAAGAAAGGAATGCTTAAAATAAATAAATAATATATTTTTAAAATTCCCTTGATGCACTCTGTAATTATTAAAATTTCTCCTCTCAACCAACCCACTATGAATCCTCTGATTTAGTTTATCTAGAATCCATTTAACTAGGTTTGTTCCCTTAGTGGATATATGAGATTATGATTTAACTATGTTTGTTCAACTTCTATGGCCTAAGAGGGTATACCAGGCACTATGCTAAGCACTTCATAAATATTATCTCATTTGATCCTCACATTAACCTTGAAAAATAGGTGCTATTATTACCTTCATTTTACAGATGAGGAAACTGAAGCCAACAGAAGTTAAGTGACTTGCCCAGGGTCACACAGCTAGTGTCTGAGATAGAACATGAGCTCAGTCCTTCTTGATTCAGGGCTCATTGCTCTATCCCCTACAACACTTTACTGCCTTGGTCCAGCCAGCCTTTGCTTGGAGACTTTCTCATAGGGTCAACCCATTGCCTTTGGAAGCAACACAATCTACTTTTGTTCAGCTCTAATGGTCAAAAAGTATTTCCTTTTATCAAGCTGAAAGTGACCTCTCTGACACTCACATCCATTGCTGCCAATGGATATGAGTTTGTTCTAAATGGGACCAAGAAGAACAAGTCTAATTCTTCTTCACCAAGAAAGCCCTTGAAAATGAAGAGGTATAAGTAGGGGGCATTTCGATTGAAATCCTTTCTAGGTTTGTCGTCCGAAAAGAATTACCAGGCTTAAGCAATCTTGGCAGTTTTATAAAAGTTTATTATGCTTATCAGCGGGCAGGAGAGAGTTAAGAAAAAGCCTGAAAAGAGCAGGGAGTAGAGATGCAGTTTTTAAAGACACAAAACTGTCAGTTATAGGTTCATTAGACTAACTAGGTGTACAAAAGTGGAGTTAGGGAGGGGCCTGGGAGGAGCCAGGGAGTGACTAATACTTAAAGGAACACACACCCTTCACACCAACTGTGCATGTGTTTTGCCCATAATTCACTGGGAGAAATCCTAGGGGGCTAGGAGCAAGAGGTGTGGTTTTTGCCTTGAAACGTCAGCATCAAATTTGAGGTCAAATTTAAATGAGAAGTACCCATCCAGTCTGCAAATGGAGGAGTCTTGTTTACTAGAACAAAAGGAGGTAACACTTTTAAAAGAATTCATTATCATAGCTATAGAGTAAATGGTTTCAGAGGAAATACCTCTAGGCTGGGGGCAGGGAAGGGACAGAGTTAATGCTTTACAGCTGTGGGGGGAGGGAAGGGACAGAGTTAATGCTTTATGGCTTTTACAACTTAAGCTGATGTCACAAACTGATGGTATATACATGACTGACATTACAACAATGTTTCTTTTATTATTATTATTATTTATTTATTTAAATTTTTTTGAGTTACATATTTTCTCCCTGTCTTTCCCCCGCCCACTGCCCTAAAACAGCCATCCCAGTGTTTTCCCCCTCCCCCAGTCTATTCTCTCCTATGTCACTTTTTGGTAGGGCAGGATGGATCTCCCAACTGCAGTGCCTGTGTATCTCAAGTTCCAGTTGGATGTAGTCAATAATAATAATAATAATTGCATATAGATAGACAGATAGATACACATTCATAACATTTGATTATGGAACTCCAGATTCCAGAT
>CM053581.1:232269342-232287579 GCA_028627135.1 Pseudochirops cupreus
GTGGGAAGTATCTTTGTGTGCATTTTGGAGTTCTAGGATTGGTTTACAATCCTGTTTTATGGGTATTTTGGGGTGGCTATGTGAGAGCTGCGATATGTTGCTGCTGCTACGCTGCCATCTTGGCTCCGCCCCCCAACAATGTTTCAAAATTATAAAATCACCCCAAAAAATATTACAAAGGCCACTCAGCACCACCTCAGAGTGATGGAAGACCATTGTCACGTCCTTCCCTCTCTAAGCTAAACATTATCAGTCCCTTGAGATCCTGAGATAGCATTGATGGGGCTCTGGGAACCCCCTTGAATCTTCCCACTTGATGAGGCATTTGCCTGAGGCCATAAACCTTTCATTATCTTTAGGCCCAAATGTCTGTTACTCTTAAATTAGCTTAGCCCTCCATTGTCCAACTACTTCCCACCCTTGATCCTATCAAAATATCTATACTCAAATCTGTTACCCTCCATTGTCTGTCAAATCCAGGCAGCCTTCAGCTATTTTCCACCCTTAATCCCATTCCTAGAGTCTGACCTCAGTCTTGGTCAAGATCCCCCTTAGACTCCTCATCAAGACCCTCCCCAAACCTGTCCTCTAGACCACCCTAGATCCCTCCCACAATCTTTCTGCATATAAAATCCATCTTGCCTCCATGAGGCTGCTGAGATTTGATCTAGTGCAGATTTACTCTGTGTCAGATTGTTCTGGCCCGCTTATGTTGACAAGTGTCACAAATACCTGGGCTCCTTAAGAGTCTACTCATTATGGCGAATCTTTAATAAACTTTGTTTTACTTTTGCTGAGAGAAGGCTTGAGTCAAATTCATTTGGCAGGACCCAGTATGTTGGTATTTTGGGGTTTTGATCAACCCTAAATTTCAACAGCATGATCATCATTCTTCTCACTAAGCTGGTCATTCTTTTGGGGATGTACTCCCCCTTGTCAATGTCCTTCCTAAAGTGTAACACCCAGAACTGGAACCACATCACTATGAGTGTGGTCTGGCCAGACCAGAAGACAGCAAGACAATCTCTCCCCTCATCTTCTGGAAACTGCCTCTCTTAATACAATGGAAAAAATCACAGGAATTTTTTTGGCTGTCATAGATCACATTCTTGACTCATACCAAAATAAATTCAACACGTATTATTAAAAAGCTACTGAGTACAAGGCAGTGTTAGCTGAGTTTACAGTTTACTGAATTCTCATCTTTTTGTTGCTGTTGTTGTCCAGCCACTTTACTTTGTACTTATAAAATGATTTTTTGAACCCAAATGAAGGACTTTACATCTACTCATTTTAAATTTCATTTTATGAGATTTGGTCCTTTGTTCCATCCTGTCAAAGTCTGTTTGGATCTGGATATTGTTTTCCAACAAGTATTACCCCCCCCTCCCCCCAGCTTCACATCACCTGCAAAGACAACAAGTGTGCCCTCTCTGCCTTCATCTGCATCACTGGGCCTTGATATTGCATTCATCTCTTCTTAGTATTTCCCCCTTGTTCCCTCCCCCCAAAATTCTTACCCATAACTGGTTCTTACCTCATTTTTGTGCTGCCATCTCACTGACCAACCTATTGTTGACACCCACACTCAGTGATTAGAAGGGCATCTTTTTGCCCTTCCAGATCCTGCTAGGATACAGATTTCTTTCTTTATTTTCCTTGGATTTTTCTTCTTCTAGAGGTTTATTGGCATTGTTGTCTTGTGCTTTCTAGAGATTTCTCCCTGCTTTCTTTTATGCATTGGTACTTGTTCATTATTTGAGATCTCTTTCTTGATTACTCATTTCTTCTTTTCTTTCCTGTTAATTTTCCTGTAAAGTTTTCCTTCCTTTGTTTTCTTCCTCTTTTTTCTTTCTTCCTTTTCTTCTTCTCTTTCTTTTAATATTGAGGCTTAGAGAGATGACACAACCTGTCCAAGACTGGGATCCAGGTCTTCTGATTCCAATATCAGTACTCTTTCAGCTACATCTGAATGATTCACAAATATATCAGTGGTACAGTAGATAGACCACCACGCCTGAAGTCAAGAAGACTTGAATTCAAATCTGGCCTCACATTTCCCAACTGTGTTACCCTGGGCAAGTCATTTAACCTCTGTCTACCTCAGTCAATAAGTATTTATTAAGTGCTTACTATGTATTAGATACTCTGCTAAGCCATGAGAATACAAATACAAGGAAAAAATAGTCAGTACCTGCCCTCAAGGAGCTTACATTCTAATGAAGAAGGCAACACATAAAAGAAAGCTGAAAAGGAAGAGTGGAGGAAAGAAATTACCTGGCACAGGGGCAGGATGGAGATGCTCAGAGAAGAGCAGCCTGTTGGGAAATGAAAAGATGGCTGATCTGGATGCCCTCCTAAAATGGAGGTTCTGGAGCCATCCATCAAATTAGAAATTTATAGTACGATGATATATGTTTCCTTCATTTCAAGAAAAAATGAGGTGTTCAAGGTTAGTAAACTAGTACAGTGGTCTCCAAAGTGGGAGCTCCTGCCTCCCAAGGGCCACATGATCAAACAGTTGGAGGATCAGAAGACATATTGCATCCCATTCTCCTAAGGATAACCAATCATGAAGCCTGTCCCTAATTCAACTTACCTACCTTTCACCAATTATCAGCTAGCACTCCCTGACTGCTCACCTCCTGGCTATGGCAGGTGCTCCACCACGGGTTTTGTGCTTGGAGGCAGTGATTTATGTATCCCCTTCCCTTCTCTTCACCCCTTTTGTTTGGGGTGGGACAGAGGTAATTACAAATGGGTTACTAATCACAAATGGGTTGCTATTTCCACTGTAGATCTCGTCACATTATCTTTCCCCCGCCAACCCACCCTTCTTCTGAACTTCTCTGCTTCTAATAAAAGGCATCATAATTTTCCCATCCACCTAGATTCATAAGCTCAGTGTTATCCTTATCTCCTCACTTTTACTTAACCAACATATCTAAACACTTGCTCCGAACAACATTCTTCACATCATCTATCACATCCCTGCCCCCCTTTTTTTTCTACATGCACATCCACTAACTACCCTTACTCACTTCTTGCTTGGACTATTCCAATAACCTAATTGATTTCTTTACCTCAAATCTCCACTGCAGTGCAGGTCTGACCATGCCATACAGACCACCCTTCCCAGCTCATCTCAATAAACTCCAATGGCTTATCATTGGTTTGTCAAAGATAAACTTTTGGCATTTCAAACCCTTCACAACCTTGCTCCAACCTACTTTTCCAGCTTTATGGCACATTATATCCTTTCCAATGATCCAGTCAAATTGGCATTCTTACTCTTCCGCCTACTCATACAGAAACACAGCTAAAAGATATAGACATGATGGAAGTTAAGGCATGATACCACCCTTTAGTCACATCAAGGGATATGGATTCATACTCAAAACATTCTGCTGAGTTAGACTCAGAGACATTTCAGCTTTGCATGTTGTTTTTGCATTGTGTCTGATGAATAACTATACACAGAGAAACATGACTCTTGCTGAAAACTTGTTATAGTCGCTATTATATACTATTGTTTGATTTTTGCACTATATAACTTTACTTTAAAATGGTTTATTTTTATTTTTTCAATTAACATTTTTTAATCTGTCTCACCTACTATACACGCCCATTAAGCTAATAAAACAAATAAAGCCATGATAGCTTTATTTAAATATACTTTATTTTGAATAAATACATAGCTGCATACTCCAGCAAAACAAATTCCCACATTATCCATGTCCAAAAAAAGTATATGTCCCTGCATTTAAAGTTCTTCACCTCTCTGTCAGGAGGTGAGTAACAAATTCCATCTTCATTCCTTTGGACTTATGGTTTTTCATTGCATTGATCAACATTCTAAAATCTTTCAAAGTTGGTTTTCTCTATTTTATCATTGTATAAATTGTTCTATTGCTGCTCATTTTGTTCTGCATCATTTCAGAGAGGTCTTCTCAGTTTCCTCTGAAATTATTCCATCACTTTTTTTTTGAGGCAGTTAAGGTTAATTAAATGACTTGTCTAGGGTCACTAGTAAGTATCTGAGGCTGGATTCGAACTCAGGCCCTCCTAATTCCAGGGCCCATGCTCTAGCCACTATGCCACCTTGCTGTCCCTCCATCACTTCTTATGACATAATAATATGCCACTACAATCATATATCACAATTTGTTTAGACAAGGATACAGGTTTCAAAAATCTTTTAGATTACTGGGTGGAACTTCCCCTACTTCCTGTGATAAATAAGGAGGGAATGTCCAGTGGAGTATTTCCTTTGCTAAAAAAACAAAACCAAAAATGTTCAAATGCCTTTTTAAAAAGAAAATTATTTTTAACATTCTTTTCTTTTCACCAAATGCTTTTTGAAGTCCAAGTTCCTTGTCTGGGCAAGAGACATTGAACAGATTGGATTTAGATTCTGTGGGAGGAGGAAAAAAGACAGTAGGGAATTAATCTAGGTGATCAGAAAACCTACAGATCAGTAATCAGAGATAACCAAATAAATAAGAAAAACAAGGAAAGTTATTTGAGTGTGATCTTACTGTTGGTGTTTGTCCTTTGTTCTCCAGAGAGAAGAGGAGAGGACGGTGACATCAGGGAGGTGATAACGTGACATGCAGAAGAGGAACAGAAAGGCAAAGGATGACTATTTTGATTGAAATTTGAATCCCAGGTAACTTAGAAATCTAGTCCAACCCCTTACTGTGGCCTTTTGGAACCCAAGCTTCCTAATGGTCTCTAGTCCTGCTTCTACTCCAACTGCCCTCTTATGTAGAACTGAAAGTAGCTCTTAGAAAAGTTTCCCTTTTATGGATGTGTTCATTGTATTCTTAAAGGCCTAGTAACCTCCCCTTCCCCTATTCCTTTTATGGACCAGTTTGGTCTTCAGGAAGGAAACTGAGAAACTTTTAATAATAATGATCCTTGTTTATATTCTAATAATGCTACAAATGCAAGTAAGCCCCATCCCCCTTATTCATGGGGGCACATGACCAAGACGATATGTAACACCATGTCCCTGTCTAGGCTCACACAGTTGTTGACATATTGGGTCCCCAGAAGAGGGATTAGTCCTAGTCTCAGAGTTCTGGGGATGGAACCCTATGGGCCTGATCAATAGGCAAGTAGTTACTGGTGTGCTCCTGCAGTCAACTAGTAGACATCTGTAAAGGTGATCACACTCACTTAAAATTAATTGCCTTTGTTTGCTAAAAATATTTCTTGCTTAAATCAAGCAATCAAAACCCAGTATGAACAGGCCCAGTGTGAATATATAGATATATTTCCTTGAATAAATCAAATCCATTGTATGAGAGACTTGGTCATACCCCAGGAAATTAGTTAAAAAAAAAAGTATCTGTCTGAGAAATAAATAAAGAACTGATAAATAGACATATGTATAGAATAATTTTACATATGTATACCTATTTCTGTCTAATAGTAGCCACCTCTAGGGTGGAGGAAGGAAGAAAAAAAGGGGAAAAAAAAGAAAAATTTATATAAGAACTTTATTATATATTTACAAGGAACAGCAAAATAGCAAGTTGAACATAATGATTTGCAGTTTCACATGCAATAATCTTTTATTATACTTACATTATATTATTTTATTATAGTTTTATTATAATTGGGTTCCAAAAGGCCACAGTAAGGGGTTGGACTAGATTTCTAAGTTACCTGGGATTCAAATTTCAATACTTTATTATACTATGTTATATTTATTATTATGGAAAAGCTTGTTTTATTCCATAAATTAAAAATAAAATATTTTTTAAAAAAAGAATCTGTTTCAAAGAGAGAGATTTTGAGGGTCTGTATTCAAGATGCTGAAGCTAGCACGATCTACCCTGCCTACGAGGAGCAAAGTTAGAAAGCCTGAACAGGGGCAGAGAAGGGTGAGACCAAGGAGGGTCATCTGCTCTACTGACGTGATTGAAAAGCCTGCGCTGGGGGAGGTTTTGTGAAAAGGCTGGCTCTTTCCCCAGCTTCCCCTTCTGGTTCCTATATATTCACAGACGCTTAATACATATCGACCACAAAGAGACCAGAGTTTAACTACAGGTAGAAATAAAAACAACGCTAGGCAGAGAGCCCAACTCTGCCCAAATATTAGAAATTTTCCTAATTCAGAACAACTGTGACTGAACTCAGAACATTTTGTGTAAAATAAACTTTTTATAGCTGAGGAGCAGGGAACCACATGAATCTTAGGGGTCATTATATATCATCCTTTAGGCTTGAAACAAATTAATGGTGTAACAGGATGTTGTAAATTGAGGTCTTATCTAGAATAACTTTTTTTATTCTCTCTGTTTGGGGGTTTAAATATTATGCTGGGGTTTTTTTTTATTGTTTTGGATTCCTTTTAAGCAGGATTTCCTGCATTGATGTTCAAGCATTATTTTTAACCATTTTTATTATAAGAATCTTAGTTTAGATCTATGAATACCAGCTGCTTTATAATTGTCTTAATTATAGTTGAAACTGTTATTACTATTTCTAATTTGTTGGAATTAGTAAAATTGTTTGGTCAATTGGGGTATCACTTAGTGGCTGTCCCTTATACCAATACATATATATATATATATATACCTACACATATGTATATATCTATATATGCATATAAAATCAGTTGTCTCTTATGAACATAAAAAATCTATAAATTAATATTTTTCAGATGTCATTCTCAAATTCTCACAATGTTTTCCATAATGCTAAAATTTACCCAACCACCAAAAGATACTACAATTAACCAAAAGATTTGTATGAATGTGTGTATTGTGTGTGTGTGTATGTATATATATATATGGTGAGAGAGAGAGAGAATGGAACTTGTATTTAACAAGAAGGTGCTAGAGGGACTTCATAAAGGTCAGAATCCAAGAATTGGGGTACTGTAAAAAGTATATATAGCAGCAGGGTATAGAACAACCAGAACCAAAAATATGCTCTGTGAATCACTTAAATATTCAAGAACACCTAAAAAAATATTTTAGATAGGATACAGTATCTGGAAATTGGTTCATGGTCCCCAATTAAGGGCAAGGATTTATATAACACACTTGAAACATTAATGAATGGAAATGATGATTTAGCATAACAATTGAGGTTTGGGTTTGAAAATAGGTCAAGGGTTTCATCCATACAAAATGTTACAGAACACTGAGGCAGCAAGGTGGTGCAGTGGTTAGAATACTGGGCCTGCAGTATGACCTGATTTTAAATCCAGCCTGAGACACTTAATAGTTATGTTACAATGGGCAAATCACTTAAACTCTGCCAGCCTCAGTTTCCTTTACTGTAAAATGGTGATAATAATAGCACCTCCCTTGCAGGGTTGTTGAGAGGCTGAAATGAGATAGCACCTGTAAAGCGATTAGCACAGTAACTTGTATATAGTAAAGCTCTTAAATAGGCTTTTGTTCATTTCCCTTTCCTTTCCCCTTCCCCTCTCCTTGGCAGAAACATTGAGGCTATACTTTATATCACGGGTATTTTCCTTACCACCACCCAGCTGTCCGAGAAAGACAAGCTTCTCCAACTCAAATAACAGCTTGACTTTGAAAAGAACACCCAAAGATAAGTCCCTTGTGGTTTGTGGTTGAAACGATTATTACTCTTTCTAATTTATATTGTTAGAATTAATCAAATTGTTTGGTCAATTGTGATATCGATTGGTGGTGGTCAGGAAGCCTACACTCCCTGAAAGGTTCAACTATGCTTCCCCTGGGGAGAGATTGCAAACTGTACACATCATTACAGAGAGCAAAGCAATCCAAATCTAGGAACGCATTCAGGGAAGATCTCTACCCCTCCCTCCCCCTCGCCCCGCCCCCAGTCACCCCCACTCCCCACAAAGACTGTAGAAGACGGGGCTTGACAAATAACAGAATTGTTACAGAGATTGGTGGGCCTCTGGCATGACAAGATGTACTGCTTGATGAGAAGCCTTAAAGATCCCACTTTCAAGCACACCTGGATGTGTGAAGAAGCAAAACCCTGGCTTCCCATCCTTAGCATGCATTTGTTGTAGTTCAGTCATTTTCAGTTGTGTCTGACTGTTCATGACCCCTTTTGGGGTTTTCTTGGCAAAGACACTGGAGTGGTTTACCATTTCCTTCTCCAGCTCATTTTACAGATGAGAAAACTGGGGTAAACAGGGTTAAGTGACTTGCCCAGAGTCACACAGCTAATAAGTGTCTAAAGTCATATTTGAACTCAGGAAGATGAGTCTTCCTGGCTCCATGACAGGCACTCTATCCACTGGGCCACCTAGCTGCCCTCTTTGTAATATTAGGAGAACTCTAGGCTTTTCAAGTGTAAAAGCAAAACGATACCATTCAGCTGCCTCAATTCCCATCTTTTCAGAGATTGCTCCATGTGTGCTCCCATTAATACATAAAAATTAATGAAAACAACAATGTGCGGTATGCCAGGCCCATGGGTTATTGTACTATGCTTAAGCAATACAATAGCATAGCAATAGACATGAATTCAAATAATGAAAACGATGACTCTTTATGTATCAACACAGATTAACTATGCATATAGTAGCAATCAGACTTTTAAGAGATGCAACCTATCATTAAATTCTGCAATTGCATAACAATATTTTCATACTAACATTGACTAGGAATGCAGTCAAGCTAGTTTGGATAAGCTTTATTTATTTATTTACCTATGGATCTCTGTGTTGGATCTGTGAAAATGGAGAGACTGCTGAATTCTCTAAACAATATATCTCTCGTCTGAAAGAAAAGCTAAGGGAAGTTTACCACCTACCCACAAGATCAGCTCAAAAGATTGCTGTCAGAAAGAAAGGTATGATGCTGTAGTTTGTTGTCAAACAAACCTTCAGTAAGCTGGCAGAGTCCTGCTGAGAGATCTTGGAGTTCATGGGACACACAAGTTAGCAGATAGATGGAAAGCTTCTTCTTACTTACTAGCAGAGATTGGGCAAATTGACTGTCTACAAAATGGCCCCAGAGACTGAAGTGAGAATGGGGTTGGGGGATCCTATGGAGAAACACCTCTGGGTGACCATCCCTTTTCCCTCTTGAGACAGGGATTCATTTTCCAAAAAAATTGACAAAGCTCTCAAGTGACCTGATTGGCTCCTGCTTCCCTGATACCTGGTCACTTAAGGGGATAAAAAGTCAAATGCACATGCAATCAGTGCCCCTTAGACTTGGTGGATTTTTGAAGACTCCACAAGTCACCACGTCCTTCACCATACCCTACCTTGATGACCAGACATTTCTGTATGAGAAGATGTGGGCCTTAGCCAGAGAAGTGAAGTGCCATTGTGTCCTTGCTGCCTATCTTTGCTAGGGTAGGGCAAAGTAAACCTCCTTTTGCTAACTATTCAAAGATTTGCAATGGCCTCATTTCATCCCAACATGGAACACAAACAAAGAGAGTGCAGGTATTAAGAGTCATCTCCAGCATTTGGTATCATTATGGTAGTAGTCTAGGACAAGACATGACGGCTTCGTGGCTTAGCTTACATCAGGCTGACTTGGGGGAAGAATTCTGCAAATATAGAGGCTAATGTGATTGGATAATGGGATACTGTATAGTTCTAGGTTACAAGAACCCTCCTGATCACATATGAGAAAATTTTCTCTATGGAACAGGGAACAGGGTCGTGCTCAGTGGGTCCTGGAAAGGGTTGGGAGGGTAAAAAAAGCACCAAGTCCAACATTCCTTGGTTTTTGTTGACTATTCTGCCCAAGTTGGACTGCCAGGATAAGACTGAAGGTAAGTAGGGCTGTCACATTTATTAGCTTAAAACAGAGCTCTTGGCTTTCAGGGACTCTGTGATGAAAGCTGAGGGACAGCCCAATGGCGCCAGTGGCTGTGGAAGTAAAGGGAACCTCTCCTAATGGAAATGGAGAAAACTGCTCAATGATCTGCGACCCAGAAATTCTGGTGCTTGCTGAGATTGAAGCAGTGAAACAGGAGAATAGATCTGGGAACTCCCACCAATGGTGAGAAAGCTCTAGGCTAGACTATCACTGCTCCCTGGAAGAGGATGACTCCCTGCCCAGAGAGAGCCAGTGGTAGGCAGACATTCTCCACCAAGGAACTGCGCTGGTCGCTCAAGTTCAAACTCAAACCCAAAGAGTTACTAGCACAATGGCTCCTGAGGGTATGAGCTGGGGAAGCCAATGCTGAGCTGTTCTTTGCAGCTGATTTCCATAGACTGGGAGAGCTCTCTAAGGTCTTTTATAGCACCTATAGCATAGAGTCAACCAAATTTATTTGCACCTCCAAACCGGGAATGCCTTTTATTTCTTTTTAGGTGGCTGAGATGGGGAATTATTCATAGCTAGGCTTGTTAAGATGAATTTCTATTGTAGCCAGGTCTCTACTAGGGCTCTGTAAGATATAGAGTGAACTTCTTAAAGGAAATGGGTTAGATGAATTGGATTTATGTGACCCACCTCCCCAGATGGAACTTCCTCATCTTATCTCCAACTTGAAGGGTTAGATCCTGACTCTGGGTGGAGTGCCACCTAAATGATTTCAGATTTTGGCTATGGGTCTCCCCTGCCATACAATCATACAGGTGTGAGCTGAGTAAGTAATGCTATTTGAGCAAGAGATCAGGAAAGTTGTGGTGTGAGTAAATATTGCTGTAAGTAAAACTAGACACTTTGAAATGAGGAGAGGAGTCACGGAGCCTGATTTCTTGCTTGACAAGCAGAGGGCAACGACACCCTCAACCAGAAGGAATCTGAAATGTAGCCCCTGAAACACAGGGTTGATAAAAAAGCAATTGAAGGCCAGTCCGTGGGACCTACTAGTAAATTGTACAGGGTAATTCAGTGCCAGGGCACTAGGGAACCTCCAGCCCTACCCAAGCCCAAGGTATTCTACATTTAGATCGTCCAAGAGGAGGTTACCAAGGGCAAAACTTGGAGGGAAGGGGTATTATGGGCTTAGTATCTGTGTGGCCCTTTCAGCAACCTTTGTGCAAGGTTCTTCCAAGGTGCTGGCTGGGCTCCACTCTGAGCTTTCATCATCAGCTCCCTAATCTGCCAATCTGGGAAAGTCAGTACCTCCCCCCGGTATAATAAAGCTGTGCGACCTTGGGCAAGTCACAGAATCAGAGACTCTCAGAGCAGAAATGGGCATCCAAGGCCATTCAGGACAACCTTTAACTGTACAGGGAGTTTCCTCCATGAACCCCCACTCAGAAAACTGGCCTGCCCTTCTCCCACCTTTCTTTCCCTCACTCTTAGCAGCTAGGTAGTACAGTGAATAGAGTACTGGACTTAGGAAGATCTAAATTCAGATCCAGTCTCAGATACTTACTAGCTGTGGGCAAGTGGGCAAGTCACTTCTGTCTCAGTTTTCTCAAATTAAAATGGGGATAACAGCACCGACCTTCCAGGGTTGTTGTGAGAATCAAACAAGATAATATTTGTAAATCGCTAAGCACAGTACCTGGCACCTAATAGATCCGTCCGTCCTTCCTTCCTTCCTTCCTCAAAGTGTCCCCCAAAACCCTGTTTAACAGGAAAAAAATAACTGTTGCTAGAGTCAGAGAGCAGTCAGAAGGCAGCCCATAATGAAGGGCCACAGTCTATCTCTCTCTCTCTCTCTCCCTCTCTCTCTCTCTCTCTCTCTCTCATTTAAGCAGTTACATCAAAGCAGCAGTTACAGTCTGGGCACCTCCCAGTTGGATCCCCCCACATCCCCTTAGGTCAGAGAAGGGAGGGATCAGTGTGAGCTATAATGGAGAAGCTCTTCTAGGGGAGGTCGGGCACACTGCAAAGCCTTTGGCAGCCTTTTCTTGGCTGCCCTCCCCCCTTCCGCTTCACAATGCTCCTCCTTGCCTCCCCTGCCACCTACACCTCCAACTTGACTCAACTCAAAAAGCACCCAGCACCTGCCTACACCACACACCCCCACCCTAGCTTCCCCTCACAGCTGATTCCCATGGAAACCAAAGGAAAGGAAAGATAATTTCCTACAAAGCTCAGCTCAAATGCCACCTCCTACAGGAGGCCTTTCGTGATCCGCCCTCCCCCAGCTGCTAGTGCCTTCCCTTTTCCACCCTCACCAATTATCCGACATTTATTTTAGCTTTCTTTTAATGTACTTATATACGTACAGGTCATTTCCCCTGCGGGCTCCTTGACAGAGAGGATTCGTCATTTTTGTCAGTGTCCCCAGCACATAGCCTGGCAAACTGCTTAAGAGCAGGAGTTAAGCGTTTGCCTTTCTTAGTTTCAGTAGAGCTTAACACAGTGCTAGGCACACAGTTAAGCTATATAGTAATGGCTTAATAAATGCTCATTAATTGGCCAGTTGGTTGACTGACAGGGAATCTTGAAGCTCTCTCCATCTTCTTCCTCTGCCTCTCATCACACAGACAGGGCTTCGTGGGTGGGGGCTTATCCTCAGCCAAGCCTTTTGTTCCCCTAAGGGCAAAGGCTGTTCCTACCAAAGCCAGGACTATCTCTCCTGTGAGCACTGAGGATCACATCCAAGAGATCTCTTTGCACTGAATGGCTCTGTTAGCTGGCTCTCTTAGGTCACCCAAGGGCAGGCCTGGACCTCTCCACTGAGACCCATTCCCAGGAAGCTAGTACAGGAACAGAGGGGTCAAGGGCTCAGGCCAAGCAGTGGAAAGGGTGCTGAATTTGGAATGGGAAGACCTGAGTCTGAATCCTGGACCAGCTACTTACTACTTGTGTGACCTTGGACAAGTCACTTAATTTCTCTGGGTCTTAGATTCCTCATCTGTAAAATGGGGTTGTTTGACTAGACCAGGACTTCTTAACCTTATTTGTGTTGTGGACCCCATTTGTCAGCCTGATTAAGCCTATGGACACCTTTGCAGAATGATGTTTCAAAATGTATAAAATAAAGTATATATGATTACAAAGGAAACCAATTAAACTGAAATGCAGTTACCAATTTTTTTTTAAGACAAGTTCTGGGAACTCAGATGAATAGCCAACTTCTAAACTTCCTTTGAGCTCTAAGTCTATGAGCCGATAACTCCTGATTGGACTGGAAGGGGGGATGCCCCCAACCCCTGTCCCAGGCCTCCTGTTTCAGAAGTCTATCCTTCACATTAGACATTTTCTCTTAAATTATTTTCCTCTTTCTTAAAATCACAGGCCCCATAGAAGACTGGCTGCTGCCTCTAGTACTACCTGTACCTTCTCTCACATCCAAGCACATTGGGCCTGGAGGAGGAGCCAATCTCCCCCTTTCCCTCACTGCCACTTCCAGACCCCCATCCCTCACTCTCCCTTTGAGGCTCCTTCCATATAGATAGGCCATTCATAAATTACTCATAGGATTTAGAGCTAACAAGAATCTTAGGAATCAGGTAGACCAACCCCAGCCATTTTACAAATGAAGAAACTGAAACCCCAAGGGGAAGGGATGTTGCCCAAGGTCATACAACGAGTAGCCAGGACAAGACTCAAAGTCACTAACTCTAAATTAGGAGTTCACTCTTCTAACTCTAAATCCAGGGTCTTTTGTTCTATACCCAAGTGTCTCTTTAAACCACAAGACAGGCTTAAAGCAGGACTTTTTATTCCTCAGCCAGAGGGAAAAAGGATGTCATTATGTCAACATCTTTGATCCTTAAGCACAATGGGGTCATGAACCTTATTTTCCTGGACATGTATTATACTCCAGCCAGCTCTTTCCCTTTTCTTTTCCATCTATAGCCGAGGACATTAAGATACATAGAGGGCCAGTCCCAGGGATTTTCCCAGATTTGCTCATGGAATATTATAGGAGGAGGTCAGGGGAATTTTTCTCACTTCTTAGGCTTTGATTTGGCCCTAGCACTGGCTCCTGATCATATTATCCCAGACTCCGTGGAGTCAATGGTGCATTTGCCTTGAAAACAAAAAAAAATACTTTCACTTTGGCTCCCAATTTAATCTCATTCTCAGCTCAGTCCTTTCATAGGATCTAGGATCCTTCAATACTTCCTCTATATGAAGAATTCCTTCAGTGGTCTTAAAAAGCAAAAAAGAACACCCATTTTTGTGGCTCTGAAAAAGTTCATCTATTGAGAGGTCACAGAATCTGTCCACTTTTTCCTTTCCAAATGATTGTTTCAGAGTGGGGTCAAAAGAGAGTCTGGGCCTTCCAAAGCAAAACCATCCCACTATAAAATTGAGAATTTGCTTAATATGCCTTGGCTTCCCCTTCCAAGGTAACCTTATGCCCAGTGGCCTCCTGCTGTCCCAGATGCCTATATTCTAGAGGGAAGCATCTGATTGTGACAGAAAGGTCTTCCTTTTTCTGGAGGGGAAAGGCATGGGGAGAGTGCTGCATTTTTTTAAAAAGAGACAGAGAGCTAGTATGCTTAAACCAAAGGTATTGATCAGTTATAGGGGAAGTTCAGATACTACATGAGAGAGGTACTTTTTTTTCAATAAAGTACTTTACAACCTATTGGCCACATGGGCTTCTGGTCAGTGTAGTTTTTTTTAAAGTAAGCTGAATGATTACAATCCATTGGGATAGAGAGAGTCTAGGAACATTGAAGAGCTGTGTGGAGAGGGGACAGGAGTGCAGATGTTCAGATGGACATTGGGAGTCAATTGAAAGTGGAGGCTGTTCTTAATCTAGACTTACCGTAGGTAGGAGCTTTCTCTTGCTCACTGGTCTGTGTAGGAAGTGATCTGATGGCACAGAACTTGCCCAATTGTGCCTGCTCTGAGGCACTGCTGGTACCTCATGAATTTATCTCCTCTTCAGTTCTTTCCTCCCTCTGTTTCATCATTCACTGCCTGGCAAACTGGCATTTACTTACTTTGGGGAGTTTCCTGTTTGAGCATTATTTCCTTGTTATTTGTACTTTGACGATGGATTTTGTCTCCATAGAAAGCTAATTTTATCTCTTTCTGAGTGTTTGTCAGTGAGTATTGATAAGAGGGAGACATGCAGGGACTAGCTGGAATTTCATAGTGTATTACAGGGCAGAGAGGCCAATTTCTGCCCAGTGATTAGAGAAAAAAATTCTTCTCTAGCATCAGGGTTCAAAGTTTTATTATCTTTCATGAATAATCAGCATTAATCAGCTCCCTGAAATAGCAAGGGGAATATCTATGTGACCCCAGAGGTGCCCTTGCTCTAGAGTGGCCTTGAGGATGCAGGTTCCCCACTCCTGCTCTCCAGTGATTAAGAAAAAGAAAAATGAGTTTATGCTGAGGTCTCTAGCGACTCCTAAAGGCTTCAAATGGGAATGTCATCCCAGGGGGGGAAAATCAGTGCCTTTTCTCTGAGAAGTGCACACACACTTTAATCTTTGTTTTTGTCTTTTTATCAGACTTTATCTTCAGATTAGCTTCCATCCCTTCATATGGTTATTACTGATTGCTAAAGAATGATGTTAAAGCAAAAATATTAGCTGCCATATAATTGCTTCATATGATGTAACTACATTTGTATGTTGCTCGCCTGAACTGAATTAGTTGGTTCATGAGCTGCTCTTTGATTATTGGCTAAATCCTGGCATTAGGGATGGAAATCATGAATTGCTGAGCATGATTCTTGGAACAAACTATCATCTTGCTAATGTTAATTTTCATAAGGGATTAATGATAGTGTATCTCAAGTATAAGATATTTTTTAAAAAAATTATTGTTTTTAAAAAATTATTATTTTTTCAATCAGTAAAAATTCACCTTCTAATGCTCTCTATCTCCCCACCCAAGTCTGAGAACTAGAGAAAAATAAACATTCGAGTAAAACAAATTTCCACACTGAGATATTTGTCTCATCCTGTTTTCTGAGTCCTTCATCTCTCTATCAGGAGGTGGGTAACATATTCTATCATTATCCTTCTAGAATAATGATTATCAATGTTTAAGAGTAATACAAAAGAGAAAAGGAACATTAGGATCACCGATGTAGGGATAGCGTCTGGGTATTAGTCTATAATTTTCCCTCTGAGGCAGAGAAATGATGGAATGAACTTGTGACATTTAATAAAGGGAGATGACAGCACAGGACAGAATGTGAGGCCCAAGTTTGCCATCATGTTTGGGTTGACATCTATATAGCAAGATATTTGTTGCTGGAAACAGACTAGATTGTTCACATGCAAACGATGCCAAGTCTGTTTGCTCTCTGTCATTGGTGAAAACCCTACTTACCCATGCTAAATAAAACAGTGGCTACCTCCCCTCAATCGGAGAGCTGGCACTGTGGCAATGGGGAAAAGGTCCAAAGCTACTTCTGCTTTGTTAGAAAGAGAATTCAACAAAATTTTGAAACGGAGCCTAGTGATAGACCTCTGAAACTGCCCAAATCCAGTTACTGGGGAAGAGATGGCAAAACGATGCCCAACATAAGGACTTCCTCAGAAATTGACCTGAGGCCTCTAGTAGAGATCAGGACCAAGGAGGTGAGAGAGAAGAGCTAAAGGGTTGGTAGGACTCAGACTTGGGTAAGATGAGCTGTTTGATGGAAAGCTCCGAAGACACCCCTCCTCCCCCCAACTGAACATCTGAGGGAGCTAAAGGATATGTGTCTGGACTGTTTAAATTATTTTGGGACATTTTATGGCTCCTAGGTAATCAGTGAAGAAGGTACTTGGAGAGACTGGGAGTATCATACAACAAAGGGTCACCCTCCCAATTTAGGAGACTGGTGGACACAAACTTAGAGAGTGGGGAAGAATAGTGTGGGAAAGGACAATTTCACCCGATGCAAAAAACATAAACAGGTTGAATCAAGTGACCAAAGGACTAGTAGGCTGCAATGACTTGAGGACAGCCCTAAACAGTGAAATAGCGAATGAGTGCCACTGATCACTGAAGTCGATGAAGTAATGGAAAAGGGGGGGGGGGGAAGCTTCACCTCTAGAATGTCTGCTTGCCCATGGGCCAAGGAAACTTAACTGGGAGAAGAGGCTGGGTGGGAGGGAATAGCCAGCAGGTACAATTAAGGAAATTTGTAAGGAAACTTGTAAATTGTTGATAATCAAATCCGTATTTTGCTCCTAAAGTTGTCTCCAGCGCCATGGGGAGACAGGTGAAGATTTGTGTGCTTTTTCAGCCCTTGGGGAACCTAATTTTTATTGGAGAAATGAAAAGTGCAAGGCTGTCTTAACATATGAAATACTTAGGAGAGGGTATAAAGTCAGAAGAGAGGCAGCCTTGCCTAGTGGATAGAGCGCCGGCCTCAGTCTTCTGGATGCGGGTCCTGCGCCTGCCTCTATATAAACTAGCTGCTTTTAACCTCGGGTCCACAGACTCCAAGTGGTCTGTGGATAGAATTCCGAGGGTCATGAACTCGGATGGAGGAAAAAAATACATCTTTATTTCAACAGGATCGGTTTCCTTTGTAATCCTACGTATTTTCATTTTATTAACTTAAAAATACGATTCTGAGTAACGGTCCTTAGATTCCACCAGACTGCCAAGGTGGGGGGGAGGGGATGATTCGGGGGTAAGCAGGAGCTCTTGAGCCGGAAGTTCAGTTGTTACACTTTCTCAAGCTTTTACACCCGGGAAATCGGCAAACATTGCAAATCGGGACTTGAATTATTGTTTTGTTGCTTGACTAAACTAAAGTGATTAAGGAAATAGTAATAATGCAGATTAAACTTTACGTGTGTCGGTTGCATTTCTCTACCCGCTCCGCTCTCCCCAGAGTCACTTCAGACGTTTACCAGAACTGGCACGGTGTGTGATGACAAAGTAAAAGTCAAAAGAAATTCAGAGCATTGCCTGTATCTGTGGGTTATATTTCCTACTTACTCATAAAACTTCATTCAAATCTCCCCACTCCCGGTTTCTTCTGCTACCCTGGGCAACCCCGGGGCAAGTCAAATGCACTCTCTAGGCCTCAATTTCTCCAGCGTAAGAAAAAAAGAGGGGGAGGAGCTGGACTCGGTGGCACGTAAGAACACCGACAATTCAAACAATCCGTGATTTTTATAAAGGCAGGAAACTTTCCCTCCCCTGCGGGATCCTGGAGGTGAACCTGACGCAGTATAACTTTGCATATGTTGCAATGACTTGCAAAAAGAGTGTCTCCTGGAAAAGCATCAGTTCCTTTTCTGCTATTTTCATGCCCTCATTGTAAGTTCTTGGCATCGGTTAAAACATACCAAGCCCCAAGATGTCGGAGGCCTTGTTCCTGCTCCAACATTCGCTTCCGGGTCCTTGCTCTGTTTGCAGAATTGTGTAAATCGCACTGTCCGCACGAGCTTCGGCCATAGCTTCCCAAGGATTTTGGCAAACA
>CM053581.1:232288079-232329170 GCA_028627135.1 Pseudochirops cupreus
TGACTTTAGTGGAAGGTATATTTGTGTGCGTTTTGGAGTTCTAGGATTGGTTTAGAGTCCTATTTTATGGGTATTTTGGGGTGGCTATGTGAGAGCTGCGATATGTTGCTGCTGCTACGCCGCCATCTTGGCTCCGCCCCGAGAGTTAAGATAAAGATGACATGATGAGCAAATTGGAGGAGCATAGGAGAAATTACCTGTCAGATCTATGGTTAGAGGAAAAGTTCGTAACCAAACAGGATATGGAGAGGTTCACAGGAGGTAAAATGGACAATTTCGATTACATACAGTTTCTTAAAATTTGCACAAACAAAACCAATGTAGCTAAAATTAGAAGAGAAGCAGGGCATTAGGATAAAATTTTTGTAGCAAGTTTCTCTGATAAAGGTCTCATTTCTAAGATATATAGGGAATTGAGTCAAATTTATAAGAATAAGAGACATTCATCAATTGAAAAATGGTCAAAGAATGAATAGGCAGTTTTTAAAGTAAGAAAACCAAGCTATCAGTAGTTATGTGAAAAATGCTAACAGAGAAATTCAAGATAAAACATCTCTAACCCATCAGATTGGCTAAATTGAAAAAAAAAATGAAAGTGACAAATGCTGAGGGACTGTTGGAAAACAACTTCTTTAATGCATAGTTGGTAGAACTGTGAACTAGTCTAATCATTCTGGAAAGCAATTTGGAACTATTCCCCAAGAGCTATTAAACTACATACCCTTTGACTCAGCAATACCTCTTCTAGGCCTATACCCCAAAGAAATCAAAGAGAAAGGGAAAAGATCCCTATATCTAAAAATATTTATAGCAGTTCTTTTTGTGGTAACAAAGAATTAGAAACTAAGGGGATGCCCTTAATAACCTCTTTGTTGAGCATTTAGAAAACTTGCTAAATATTACCTGGTTATGGAAGAGGTCACTTTTGTTTCTAAGATGGTCCTCAAGAATTGCCGTACCTTAAACTTTCTCACACTGCAATAAGGAGATTTCCTTGATCAATACCTTGTGCTGTACGCATGTCAACAACTCTGGACATTTGTTCCAAATATGCCAGGTACAATAATGACTGCCAGTAGACCCCACTTGACTTGTTCTTTTCCCTCATTTCTATGTCTGGCTGGATATGAAACTTACTCCAATTGATCATAAAAATTTTGATCATATTTCTCTAATTATATGTTCTATTTTTTAAGACTTTTTTTTTCTTTTTGGAGGAGGGGAAGGGAGGGCAATCGGGGTTAAGTGACTTGCCCAAGGTCACATGGCTAGAAAGTGTTAAGTGTCTGAGGTCATATTTGAACTCAGTTCCTCCTCTGACTCCAGGGGCAGTGCTGTATTCACTAAGCCACCTAGCCGCCCCTATATGTTCTCTTTAAACACTTACACGTCGTTTGCTCCCAGTTACAATGTTCTCAGATTCTAAGCCTTCTTTCTGTCATCAGATCACCCTTCAGATGAAGTAAACCATTGTCTTGAGTGGAACAAAAGGGGAAAATGAAGAGGAAGAACAAGACTGACTGTATTTTGGAGTAACCTTGACAATTAAAACTGATATGACAAGCACATTTTAATGAAATCATAGGACACATGAGGCAACATGTTTTAGAAGATAAAAGAGACATTGCAGTTTGAGGATATAAATCTAGAAACTACAAAAATATTATTGCATCCTTGACATTTTCCCACTATTGCTTAATCCATTCCCCTTTCGAAACCTATAAAAATATAAAGCTATGATATATAGAACTGGAGCAGCTCTCAGAGCAAAATTTCTTCTTTTTTTAAAAACAAAACAACAAGTAAAGTCTCATTCGGCTTATGTGATTGGATTTGGTACCTGGTTTATGACACTTCTTATCTTTCCCCTACTAGATTAAATTCTCTGAAGGCAGGGGTCATATAAATTCAATGGACACAAGAAATGGGAAACCATTAAAGGCTTTTGAACACTTAAGTAATATGATAAAAAGTGGTGTTTATAAAAAACAGATTCAACAAATAATTTGATAGAGCAAGCAAGTATTAAGTGCTTACTCTGCTGGTATGGTGGTGTGTGGGGGGAGGTGGTGGGGGTGGGTGTGAGGAGATGCAACATTTATGTGAAGATCAATCCCAGGGAAGCAACATAGTATTTTAATCAGCAAATCAAACATTCATTAAATTTCTCTTTTGTGTCACCTTTATGCTGGGCATTGGAGACACATAGACAAAATTTCAGTAGTCAAAGAGTGCAATATAGCTTGAGGAGAAAAAAACACATAGATATATACAAAATACATGGATTGGATACAAGATAATTTGGGGGGGTCGAGGGGGGAGGCCCAAGCATCTGAGGGGAACATGAAAAGTTTCAAGCATAAGTGGGTGTGAAATAAGCCTTGAAGGAAAATAAGAATTCTAAGAGGCAGAGATGAGAAGAAAGTACATTTCAGGCATGGAGGACAGCCAACACAAAGTCATGGGGAAGGGAGATAAAACACCTTGTTTGTGGAACAGTAGGAAGGCCAATTTGGCTAGGTTGGTTGAGACCAGGGACTTTAAATGCCAAATAAAGGACTTTATGTTTACTCCTCTAGGTAATGAGAAGCCTCTGGAATCCATTGAGTAGTAGAGTGACAGACAGCATTAGACCTGGGCTTTAGTAAAACTGATTTAGCATCTGTATGGAGTATGAATTGAAACGGAGTTGGGGTGGAGGGAGACTTGAAGCAAGGAGACAAATGAGATTCTTTCAATAATGCAGGCAACAGATGATGAGAACTTGACCAAGAGTGGTGGTTGTATGAGTAAAGAGAAGGGTGCAGACAGGAGGTCTGTAGATAAAGCAGTAGATAAAGCACTGGCTCTGGAGTTAGTGGACATAGATTTGAATTCTCTTGTTGGTGTTCCCTACCGGTGTGACCTTAGGCAAGACCTCTATGAACCTCAATTTCCTCAGCTATAAAATGGTGTTGGACTAGATGGTCTCTGATGTCCTGTTTAGTTGTAGATCTATGTTTCCCTGTAATCAAGGAAGTTAATATTCCCCTAGTAAGGGAATAAAACACCAAAAACAAACAAACAAACAAACAAACAAAAATCAAAACAAGGAGTATCTATGACCCAAAGAGGAACATTTGCTTTGAGTTAGCACAAAAAGGCAGAAGTGGGACTGGATGGGCTACTTGGCATGCAATCTCTATGAGAGCCAGCAGAGGGCACTCTTAGATCAAGCCATTGAACACAGGCGGTATACCCAAGGGCCCAGATCCTCCCAGACCCTCTGAACACACAAGGTTAGGACCGGATTTTTCTCTCTGGATTCCTTAACTTAGGTGCAATCTAGCCTAAAAGTACAAATGCATATCTTTTTTTTAGTGCTTTTTGAAGGGGGGAGGGCAGGACAATTGGGGTTAAATGACTTGCCCAACGTGATATGTCTAATAAGTATATCAAGTATCTGAGGCCAGATTTGAACTCTGGGCCTTCTGACTCCAGAGCCTGTGCTCTATTCACTGTGCCACCTAACTGCTACATATGAATCCATTTCTGACAGTGATTTATAACTTATTTGGCTCATGTTCATACTCATCCCACTAACATTCGTTATTAACTTTGACCAGGAAAGACTGCTCATTCATTCATATGTGGATTAGGGAACATTTACTGGATGAAATCTAAAATATAACATTAAAATTTATAAGTGCCTGAGCCCTGCCACTCCTAGAAAGCTCTGTTCTTTTGACATTCTATGTCCTATCTTCTACTCTTGAGTTTTATAACCAAATTATTTTGGGGGGAGAGGCAAGTATATAAGAAACACACATGGTCAAGGGGAAGGGGAAAGAGGTAAGTATTTTATTTAGTGCCTATTATATTCTAGGCACTGTGCTAAGTACTTCACAAATATTATCTCATTTGATCCTCAGAACAACTCTGTAAAGGAGATGTTGTTATTATCCCCATTTTATGGTTGAGGAAACTGACGCAAACAGAGGTTGAGTGGCTTGCCCAAGGTCACACAGCCAGTAGATAACTGAGGCTGAATTTGAACTATGGTAGTTTTGACTCCAGGTCCAGGGCTTTGTCCACTGCACCATCTAGCAGATGTAAAGCAACTTACGTGGTAGAGCCCTGATATGTTTTCCCTTCTAATGGTGTTCTCACTCTGCTCCCCCTGGGTGCAGTGTCTCTGTTGAACATGCTACTTCTCTGGGATCCCTGGGCCTAGTCCTCTTTTTATCTCAGCTTGATGATAGTGGACATTCTATTCCCAGAGATAACTGTCTGGACTAATAAAACACCTGCCTTAACTGATTCCAGAATTAAGAAGCTTTAAAAAAATTAAAAATATATTTGCTATTAATTTATTATCAATATTAATTTAAAATTTTTTGAGCCCTGAATCCTCTCCCTTCTTCGAATCCCTCCCCCACCCATTGAAAATGCAAGCAATATATCAGTTATACATATAAAATCATACAAAATATTTCCATATTAGCCACGTTACAAAATAAAAAGCCAGAAAAATAAAGTAAAAAAATATTATAATTTCAATCTGTACTCAGAGCCTATCGGTTCTCTCTGGGGAGGTAGATAGCATTCTTCATCATGAGTCTTTCAAGACTGTCTTGGATCATTGCATTGATCAGAATAGCTACATTTTTCACACTTGATCATTGTTACAATACTGCTTAGTATTGTGTACAATGTTCTGGTTCTGCTCACTTCACTTTGCCTCAGTTCATATAAGTGGAAGCATAACAGGGGTGATGGCTGATTCTTCAGTTAGGATTTGATTAAGGAACCTCACACCTCGGAAAGGAGCAGAGGAATATAAGCATTTCTTTGTACTTTCTTTATACTCCCTTTTTTACTGGCAAGTCAGGCTAATGTATCAACAGGCTGATCACCAGCATCTTCTGGTGTTCTCTCTTGGACTACAGCAGTGCTAGTCCCTAAACAAATTTCCTTCCTTATAACAGGTAGAACTGCTGTGACAGAGATAAAGCATCATACTTCAGGAACATAAGTTATTGAATCTGGTGCTTTCTAAATTCTTCACTCAGCAAGTGCTTATAGATAAAGACCTCCAAAAACATAAAACCATAAGGACTCACAGGGAGGACCTGCTGGATGACCCACTCTGGGTCTTTTAACAATTTCACCAATTCCAAACTCCCTTTGGAGGAAAAGGACTTGCAGGTTAAATAAAGGCCATTAGGATATCTAGGTGGGTTCTCTAGAATCCAAAGAGTTCAATAAACTTTAGACTTTTGTTTTTGGACTGAGGGCAAGCCAATACCAGTATCTTGTTCTAGTACCAAATGGGTTCTCTCTATCCACTACATTCCTTAAAATTTACTTGATCAGGTTGGACTCTAGATTTTCTTAGGGTTGGTCTCCTACTTCTTGTCTCTCATGTAGGCCACCATCCAATATAGGGCCTCTGCCACCATGGCTTCATTTGACCCTGACAACATTACATTGTCAGCTTGAAAGAACTTAATCCCTTCAAGAAGTAAGGACCATTTCAGGTCTTTGCCCCCTAGTTTGAGGGAAAATTCAGGTAGTTCAAGGAAAGGATTGTGAAAGTTTACCAGAATCTTTTCCAGGTGAAAGCAAACTGCTTTGATAGTCAGGCAAAGGAATCAAGAAAAAAGCATTTACAAGATTTGCAACCCCATACCATTCACTTTGATATAGGGTTACCAGCTCCAGCATGTTGATGAGAAATGCTGTGACAACTTTATTCAGTTCTCTGTAGATCCCCAGGTCCTATCTCTGTTTCCTTACTAGCCACATGGGGCCATCGTTAAGGGAGGTGGGATCACCAAGTACTCTAGCCTTCGTGTCCATCATTAGGACATCCCCATAGGATATGGTATTGTTTAGCGTTAATTCCATAAGATGATTCAGGCCATCTCTCAGAAGTTCCATTTAGTCCTACTTAAAATAACTGGCATTGAGACTGCCATAAGAGCCCATACACATATCAGTTCCCAAAAGCTCATGAAGTCCATTCCCACAATACACTCACCCTGGTTATCCACCACAACTGTGATCCAGACAGGGGTCTTTGACCTATCTTCACCTGAGCAAGGATGCCTCTTCCCTTGCTGATTCCACTGAAACACCCAGTGAAAACTGGGATGCACCTAGTTTTAGAGGCCTCCTGTTATGAAAGTAAGCTGGTCTCTGGTATCTAGCAGCCTTTTTTATAGTTGGCAGTACCCTTCCCCTTTCCTGAGCATTGTGACTAGGACCTCTGGTTCTGTTAAGGTCCTATAGTTAGGATGAGTTGAGCCCAGGGGAACTTGGTATAGCGGCAATCACACTGGCATACCCAGGATGGCTACTAGCATAGGTTCTTAGATCTGCTTTACTAGGAAAGATAGCTGTTCAAGGGGTCAATAATCTTATTTTTTAATTACATTCACTAGTTCAGGGGAACAGTCAGCACCCTGAACTTCAGAGAAAATACAAGCAGAGAAATAAAGACAACAGACAGGGCTCTGACTGCCTGAGTCAGCTATATACTTTATGTACATCCTTGGATTGAGAGATGAGCAGTTGGGACACTCTGATTATATGGCCACTCAGAATCTCAACCAGGGAAACACAAGAACCTTCTCATAAGCAAGCCCCTAAAGCAAAATACCAACTCAGGTTTCTTGGTGGTGAAAACCCACCCACCTTCTGATTCCTTGGAAATTATAGTCTAGGAGTTACTAATAGGATAAGTCAAAATGTTTCTTACTACTGGTGACCATTCCTAATTCATTCTGGCTTTCAACCTCATTATGCAACCAAAACTACTCTTTCCAAAGTTACTAATCATCTTTTAATTGTCAAATCTAATGGTTTTTCCTTCCTACCCATCTTTTCCCACTAAGAAAAAACATGCTTGTAACAAATATGCATAGTCTAGCAATATAAATGTCGATATTGGCCATATCCAAAAATGTATGTCTTATTCTTGATCTTGAGTCTATCACCTCTCTTTCAAGAGGTGAGTAGTATGCTTGATCATTAGTCCTTTGGAATCTAGTTGTGTTGATCAGAGTTCTCAACTCTATCAAAGTTATTTTGCTTTATGATGTTATTGTTACAACATAAATTATTATCCTGGTTCTGCTCACTTCTTTCTACATCTGCTCATAAGATCTTCCAAGTTTCTCTGAAACTCTCCATTTCATCCTCTCTTACAGCACAATAATATTCCATTACATTCATATACTATAGTTTGTTATGCCCAGTGTATTCTGCTAATACTCTGAATAAGTTGGAGTTGGTTTCAATTGATGTTTTTGCTATTCCAGAAATGTTCACACAACTGAGAGTCTTTGAATTTCCTTGAAGACAATTTCCTCAAGACAATTCTATCTTGATATGCAACATTTTACTCACAAGTGCTAAGCCAGAAATAACATTGGCTTCTTTCAAGACCCATTTCAATGCTACCTTCTTGAGGGGCCTTCCTGGTCTCTACCAGACACTTTAGTCTTTCCTGTTAATGCCACCTTCCTTCCACTTGTATGTATCTTGTATATCCTTGTTTTATTGACTTGTTTCACCCTTTAGAATGTAAGCTTCTTGAGGACAGGGACTGTTAATGTACAAATCTTTATCTCCCCAGTGTTTAACATACTGCCTGACATATAGTAAGTATTTAATAAATACTTGTTGAGTGATCAATTAATGAACAATCTAGAGATTTTGGTGTTTTTCCTCTCTTAGGATGAAGAAAGAGGATTTTGTCTTTTGTCAAAAAGCTACTAGGACATACCCGTTACTCAAAGCTTTCTTCCTATGACTTCATGGTGTCACTGTCTGGGAGGACATTCGTCTTGCAATATCAAGATATTAGGTATGAGAATGTGATGCTAATCAATCTGATACTAAATGCAATGAAGTCTTTCTCCCCTTTGACATTAAGAGATCTGAAATCAAGATGAAAGGAAGTAAGGGAGGAAGCATCCCCCTTCTCCTGCACGTCTATGCCATAGCTTTCTCTAGCCTTTGAGCATACTCTCCACTAGTACCAGTGAAGAAGGGAGAGCCAGATGATCAAAAATTTCTCTCTCTCTCTCTCTCTCTCTCTGTCTCTGTCATCATCATTGCCAGGCCTCTTTGTAAAGTCTGGCAGCCTCTGGATCTGAACTCACCACTAAGGTTTTGGGAACTTTGTGGTTTGACTTGTTCCTCTCTAGGCCAATTATATCAGAATCTACAGGTCAAAATTCAGTTAGCTGTTGAAGGGAACTTTTCCATTGCTATGGACCCTTGGACTATACACTTTGCAGCCAAAGGTGGAGAAGCTCTATGCAGTTAGTTAAAACAAAACCTGGCGCTACCTATGGATCAGATCCTGAACTTTTTAGTGCAAAAATCAGATTTAACTTAAAGAAAGTAGGGAAAACCATCAGACCATATGGGTATGACCTAAATAACATCCTTATGAATATGAAGTGGAGACGATGAATGGATTTGAGGGATTAGATCTGGTAAATAATAGTGCCTAAAGAACTATGGACAGAGGCTCACAATAGTATAGGAGACAGCAACAAAAAACATTCCAAAGAAAAAGAACAGCGAGAAAGCAAAATGGCTGTCTGATGAGGCTTTACAAATAACTGAGGAAAGAAGGAAAGGGAAAGGGAAAGATATACTCAACTGAACGCAAAATTCCAGAGAATAGGGGTGGCTAGGTGGTGCAGTGGTGAATATAGCACCAGTCCCGGAGTTAGGAGGACCTGAGTTCAAATCAGCCTCAGACATTTAACACTTACTAGTCCTGTGACCTTGGGCAAGTCACTTAACCCCAATTGCCCTGCCTTCCCCCCTCCAAAAAAAAAAATTCCAAAGGATAGTAAAGAGGATAAAAAGGTTTTCCTAAATGTGCAATGCAAAGAAATAAAAGAAAACAATAGAATGGGAAAGATTGAAGGCAAAAGGAAAAGGGGACAGCAGAAGATGGGTTGGATAGTATCATAGAAGCAATGAATATGGGCTTGGACAGACTTTGGGAGATGGTAAAGGATAGAAGGTCCATGAGGTCATGAAGAGTCAGACATGACTGAACAACAATGGACTCTTAGAAAGCTAGGGCAAAATGAGAATGGATGGAATAGCCATGTCTCTATTTTTCTTCCCCAAAACTCCTCTTGAAGGTGTCTGTGAACTCCAACACAGATGGCCAACAAATTAGGTACTCTAATTTAAGTCCACTCTGAGGCAGGGTCTGCATCTTGCTCTGACTAGGGAGTGTAACCATTCTCCATCTACATGTAAAATGAGGGTATTAGGCTAATGTTCCCGAAATTCCTCTCAAGCATTCAATCTACAGTCTTTCATATTTTTCTCACTTTCCTGACCCTGACCACAGCTCACTGTAGCCTAGAATAAGGTTAGATGTTAATGTCTGATATAGAAGTAAAAATGACTGATCTATCAGTCAGGTGTATTCTGGTCATGACTGCACCATTAACTGCTCACTACTTCCCTTTTCCTATCACCCTCAGAGGAGCTCTGTCTAAATTTCTGTACTCTCACTCATTTATTACTCCTTTAGAGATTTTGGTGTTTTTCCTCTCTTAGGATGAAGAAAGAAGATTTCGTCTTTTGTCAAGGCAGTCACCTTTGTTGTTCCCAGCTGTTCATGCAAACAAGATCTTGGGATTTTTCTGCCTGTAGAAATTAATCTTCAATGCCATGCTACGCTAACATATCATCTTTCATTCACATCCCTTTAATTTGGAATTCTTGTTAGAGAGGCAGGGTGAACTTTACCTTCCTGCACCCTATAAAATCCTTGGGGGCAGGGACTGTCTTTCTTTTTGTTATTTGTATCCCCAGCACTTAGCACAGAGACTGACACATAGTAGGTGCTTAAAAAATGTTAATTGACTGATTGACTTACTCCTTTCTACTAAGAAGGAAAATGGACCCTGAGAGCTTGTTCTAGCAGGTGAATGGAGCCGTTCTTATACCCTTGGCCAAAGAATGGCTTAACTCTATCTATCCCTTTGTCTGGTCTCCCCTTTGGAGAGAGAATACTGTGCCATAAATGATGAATATGATTAATTCAGAGAAGCATGGAAAGATTTGTATGAATTGATGCAGAGTGAAGCAAGCAGAGCTGAAAAAACAATATACACAGTTACTGCAACAATGTAAATGGAAAAACAACCACAAAACAATTTAAAATGAATGTTGCAATACTACAATGAGATGGGAGAAGGCACCCCCACCTCACCTATTTGCAAAGATGAGAAGTCCATACTGCATGTATTTGCAGACTTTTTTGATGTATCAATTAGTTTTGATGACTTTTTTCTCTTTTTCTTTTTTGTTGTTTAAAATATTATTTGTTATACTAAATGACTCTCTGGAGTGGGGGGGGAGGAGGAGGAATAATTTGGGGGACAAAAAACAAGAGACATAATGAAAATTGTTTCTTTTTTTTAAAGAAAGAAAATGATAAGAAGGAGCCATGTGGAATAAAATGCAAGCAGGGTGAGCATCCTCCAAACTGTCCCATACAAAGATTAATTGAAGGATTGGGGGAGGTTTACAGTGGCTAAGAGGAGACTTAGGGAAAAAAAGGATAGCAGCCTTTAAGCATTTAAAGGACTATCATGTGGAAGAACTAGAGTTGTTCTGTTTGGCCCCAGAGGGATGAACTAGGAACAAAATGGATCAAAGCAGCAGAGGCAGATTTAGGCTTCTTTACTTTCTATCTCAGCCTAAATTATACATGACCCCTGTAAGTACTCCAAATCCAGAAAAAATCAGCTAGGATAAAGCCACACATGGCTGTCCTTAAGATTCCTCTAGTTCTTTGGAAACTCTTCCTGGCATTATCCTTAGAAATGGAAAAGTGTGGAAATGATTGTGAGTGAACTAAAAGGTCAAGGAGAATCATGCTCTTTTCCCTGCTGGAGATGGGAGGAGAGCTCTGAAATCTCTGCTTGGGAATAAGTTATTGGCCACCAGGTGGCAGCACAAGGCAAAGCCTTCTTAGTATAATACAGCAAGGTACCTTCGGTGTTTAGAAAGAACTAGCACCTCTGGTGTGAGGGCTTAACAAGTCCTTTTCAGGGCTGCTCATCCACCTTTGGTGTCCACCTGTCACTCAGCTCTCACCTGTGGCTCCAAGAAGCTGTAGCATGCAGTGGTCACACCACGTAAAACCCTCAGCAGACGGGTAACTGACAGGCCTCAAACCCATTGGTGAGTTAGAGGGTTATCTACCACCAGAATGTGAAGACTTCTAGCCAGACGGACAGATAAGAACAATTTGTTCCAATGGCCATGAAGGTGGCTGAAGCAGGCACTACTGAGCCCTTAGAGCTCGGTCGGGCACTGAAGACACCAAGGTCTTGGATTTTGATGACTCTAGAAGAATGAGTCTGATGACTTTGGGCAACTCTGCCTCCACTTAAATCCAATCCATAGACAAGTCAAGACATCACCCTGTGATTATCATTGGTCCTCTTGAAACAAGGGCAAACAAGAATAATGTAGCATAGGGAAAGGAAGAGAACAAACTTTTATCAATTGCCTATTATATACCAGGCACTCTACAAATATTATTTCATTTGAGCCTCACAATAACCCTGTGACATAAATGCTATCCCCATTTTGCAGGTGAGGAAACAGAGGCAATCAGAAGTGAAGTGACTTGCCTAGGATCACACAGATAGGAAATATCTGAGGCAGAACTTGAACTTGGGTTTTCCTGACAGCAGACTTATCCATCTCTGCATCAATGTCACCACTGAACACCTAAGCTAATTGCTTCCTCAATCAGTCGTTAAGCACTACAAAATTATGGAGTTGGACAAGATTTCAAAGATGGTACAGTAGGAAGATCTTTAACCTTAGAGTCAAGAGATCTGGATTCAAATCCCACCTCTGACCCTCATTGCTTGTGTTACCTTAGACAAACACCTTAACATTTCCAAGGTGTCCTTTTCATCTTTTACAAAATAACAGGGCTGGACTTGATGGCCTCTGAAACACATCTTATTTCTTATATTTGAGAAAAATGAGGCATCAGGAGGGCAGGCAATATCATAGATCTAGAGCTTGATAGAACATAGAAGTCATCTAGGGTCACCTTTCTCACTTTACAGATGAGGAAACTGAGACCTAGGGAAGAGATAATCCTCTACTTTTTCCAAGGAGCTCAATATACAATAGAAAACCCCTTCCTGTCTCTTGCAAATCTGATCTCCAAATGTTAAAACTTTAATTCCCTAGAAAATCTCTTTTCTCTGACTAGAAGGGTAATTTCCAGGATCATGCTACTTAAAGGATTAAAAATGTTTCCCCCTCTTCACTGGTGGTTGGAGTTCAGGAATATTACCCACTAGCTCCCTTCTTAGGTTGTATGAAAGTACATGTCTGCCTCCACCATGTACTTCTGCCATGAATTACTCAATAGCTCCTAGAGGAAAGATATTTCAAATGGGACAACTTTAACGCCTATTCCAGAACATACCAATCTGTCTTCTCAAAATCTGAGAAAGACACAAGGACTCTCAACTTGTTTTTTATAGACCCCAGGGAGGGACAGCTCCTCTGACAAGATTATGGCCCCATGAGTTTCAGTCATCTCAAGTTCCCTGTGGTTTAGCAGCAAGGCACTAATGGGCATGCCTAACCTATAAGGAGCTGCCTCTTAAATGCCTTCTAAAAAACTGTTGCACCCTGCAGTATCATTCCATTGACTGGGAAATTCAGCAAATTAATCAGAAATGCCTTCAATTGACCCTCTCTCCTTAGAAGTAACTGATAATAATAATAATAAGGAGGAGGAGGAAGAGGAGGAGGAGAAGGAGGAGAAGAAGGGAAAAAGAAAAGGAGAAATGTTTCTTAAAAATTGAAGAAAGTTGCAATCTAGTGTTAATTCAGGGCACACCTACTCTAAACTCTTAGAGAGTGATATAAAACAATGTATAATTACATAGTATGGTCAAGATCAGAGAAGGGAGCGACTGCTGTGATTTGGAGGGGTGAATGAATGACTATTCATGGAAAAATGAGCTTTAAACTAAGCCTTGTAAATCCAGATTAGATTCAAATAGGGGAGGGGTGTTGGACCAGGTAAGATTCAGATGTAGTAACCTGTTAGTGAGTACACTGCAGTTCTGGGGACAGTGCATAGACCTGCCTCACTGACTAAAGAGAAGAGGCTGAAAAGATAAGAAGAGTCTGGATCAAGAAGAGTCTCGAATGCCAGGCAGATTTGCCTTGATAATGAGGAACCACTGAATGTTTTTGAACGGGACAGTTATATAGAATAATATTTAAGAAGAGTTAATTTGTCACTGGTGAAGTCAGGCAGATTAAAAGGCGAGGAAAAGAGGAGACCAGAGGCTGAGAGGCCAACAAAGGGCTCTTGAGTAAATCAGTGGCAGGGAAGGGAAAGTATAAGCAAGAAGGAATCTTCTTCTGAAGTCTTGGAGAGAAGAATAGGAAAGGGATACTATAAGGATGTATAGATGGGAGAGGAAGAGAAAAGTTTTAGAATCTTTCCAACTGCTCCTGAGAGCCCTTGGCAAAACCACTCGCTGCCTTGTTCTCATTAAAGGAGAGTTCATGGGGTGCCTAGGTGGTGCAGTGAATAGAGAACTGGCCCTGGAGTCAGGAGGACCTGAGTTCAAATCCAGCCTCAGACACTTAACACTTACTAGCCTATGACCTTGGGCAAGTCACTTAACCCCCATTGCCCTGCCCTCCAAAAAGCAAAAAAAAAAAAAAGGAGAGTTCAGAAGGGGAAAAGATTTATTTGCTCATGAGAATGGGCATTCCTCCCCATTCAACATCTCTGGGTATTACACGTGAGTTCCTTCCCACATGCCTATCTCACCCCATGGGATCTTTCAGTCCCCATCCTTCCAAACCAAGGCCTCCTTTTGGCTCATTCTTTGTCTGTTTGGCAGGCATTTGAACACAAGGGAGATAGAACACAGGCAACATGTTGACAGAGACAAAACTTTAATACCGAGGGAAGAAAGGGGTCATAGCCAGAACAACAACAAAATGAACCAGTGGTTTTCCCCATCCCTCTCCCCACAAACCTCTCCTGCCCCTAGAGACCCTAACTCAATTTCATTTAACACCACGGTTGGAGCTGAATTTAGTTTTTGAGATGAATAGAGCTGGTGAGTGGAGATGTTGAGTTGAGGTGTTGAGTCGAATTGGTTTGCTGAGAGGGCTTGAGCTGGGTTCTTGAGGGGAGCTGAGCTGAGTTATTGAATGGCGTTTGGGAGTTGGGTGAAGTTGAGTTTGATAAATTCAAGTTTTGTGGACCTGAGTTATTTTCATGATGGGAGCCAGCCTTCTGATTGTCTTTGATGTTTTTGTTCAATAATAACTTGATCGCCATCTTCACCCACCTTTCCCTGGGGTTTGTGCAGATGAATTTCTTTAGAACAGTAACAAACCTGTGTGAAGAGGATCAGAGAACCATAGAATTTTGAGCTGAAGGAGACCTTAGAGAACATTTATCTCAACCCTTTCATTCTACAGGGGAGGAAACTGAGGTCTGGAGAGTGGAAGTGACTTGTCCAGGGTAATGTAGTGAGTGCTGACACCTCTAAGAGGCAAGAGCTCGGCAACAGAGTGGGTGTGACCTGGGAGCTTTGAATACCTCTTTCTACTTCCTAGGGTATAGGAGACTCTAAGTTACTCTTGCTATTACAGTCTTTCTTCCTGCCTCTACTGAAGAATAAATACTCCTAAGTGCCTTTAGAGAATCCAGAGTTATTGGACTTTCCATTTTCCAGTAACTCCTTCTCAAGCTCTCCAGTTTGACTGGTGTGTGTGTGTGTGTGTGTGTGTGTGTGTGTGTATGTGTTGGTGGGGCAGGGAGGGAGAGCAGTGGGGAGAAGGTATTGAGTTTTTTGGTCTCTTCCTCTGAAGCAGGGCCAAGGATATGATTGGGTTGGGGGAAAGGGTGACAGGCTGATGGAAACACCAGGTAATGAAAACTGTTCCAGAAGAGGGAAAGTGTTGTTAGTTAATGCCAAGGGAGAGGACCTCTTTTTCCTTATACTAGAGCTGTACCTGTGCACCTCTGAGACACAGTTCCAAGACAATTCCAAGAAAGCAGCCCTGTCTGCCTCTTCCCTAAGCCAGGGATTGAGTGACAGCTCACACCTGGTCTGCCCAGTTTTGCCCTCCCCACCTCATCTTCGTACCCCTCCTCTCGTCCCCACCCCTGGAGCTGAAGTCCAGGGGAAAGTACAGACTTACACAATAGCCTCCTTGCGACAATCTGCTGGGGTCTTGTACCATGACACCACCTTGGAGAGGGGAATGGCTCCTTTTACATAGGCATTGCAACATTCCTGTCCTGCATTTGGTGCTCGAGCTGAGGAGAGCAAGGGATGAGGGACTGGTTTTAGCGGGCAGAGATGTCATGAAGCGGCGTGAGGCTTAAGCAAGCCTCAAAGGTTTTATGTTTGTCCCTCTGGCTTTTTCCTTTTCTTGAAGATATGTTAACCCCCTCTCCCCAGCCCGCCCAAGGAAATATTTGTAAAGCATTTAGCATGGTGCTTGGCACATAGCAGGCACTTAAAAAGTGCTTGTTTCCTCCCCCTCCTCAAAACATTATCCTCTTCAGCTTGGGAGTCAACAGGATCAGGGAACATAGGTGGCTGACACCTCACTTCTTCTGGAATCTCAGGGGGTGACTGAGACTCAAAGAGGTTGTGACTTGTCTAAGGCCACATAACAAGTAGCAGAGCCAGGATTTGGACCCAGGTGGTTGACCTCATATCCATCACATTTTCTGCTGTATCAGGCTCTCTATATCATGCCCGATATACCATCCCCCTTCCCAATGGAGCTGGGCCACCAGTCTATAGACAGGTTAAAGTCCACCAGTACCGTACAGATACACATCTGCCTTCTCTATTCGATGCAGAGCATTATGAAGACTAAAAGTGGGAACAATGGCACGGACCAGATTCCTCCAATGGAAACTATGGAAAGAAACCTGAACATTTCTATGGAAGTAAACAAAAGCATCTTGCAACAGAGTTATGGGTGCCTTGATTGATGAGAAGAGCAGGAACTTCACAGATTCTGGCACCTAACCACTTGACTTCTGGTACTTTCCCCCATATATCAATAACCCACTCATTTGGATGTCTTGACTTGTTCAACAATTTTCACTACTGCTGTCTCACTGCTTGTTCCCCTCCTCCCCTTCCCCTTCCTGCTTGGTCCTCTGTCTTGTGTTCAGTAGTACATGGAACACCTCTTTCATCTTTTTCTTGATTCTCTAGTTCCTCACCTGAATGGCTGTGCTGAAGGAATATCCCTAGGAAAAGGACCACCAGGAGAGACATCTTCAAGCCTTTCATGATCCCAGAGTCCAGAGGATGCTCTCTCTCTCTCCCCTCCAGCTGTGGCTGATAGCTAAGAGGAAGAGCTGGCTTATTTAACCTCTCATGTAGACCACTTCCCACTCTCAACCCCCCCACCATCTGGGGTAATTCAGAGAATTTGCAGACAGAATTAGGAAAAGTCTTGGAATTCCATTTGTGGCTTTCTGGAGAACGGTCTGAATGCAGAAGACAGAAAAGGTAGGAGAGAATTGACAAAGAAGACACACTTCTCCTTTTGAAAGGGACATTCTTAATGCTTCATTAGCAGAACTGAAAGTCCATTTGTAAACTCTGTTAGGGTTAATATATGAACAAAATCTGCAGTGAAACTCAGCAGGGCATAGTGATGAAGGAAACACAAACCCAGGATGTCAAGTCATGCTTCCATTTAATCTGATAAATATTGAGTGACTAATTAAGTGTCTGGCTCTGTTGCTAGAAAAATAGAAAAAATTTGCAAGGACCAGGCTTCTGCTATTTCTTTCTCCCTGAAAAAAGAGGGGTGTGTGTGTGTGTGTGTGTGTGTGTGTGTGTATGTAGTGGGGGCATCAATTTGGGTATAGCTGCAAGAACACAGGACAAAGGTCATCAGCTTCATCCTTTCCCTACAGTGTGGCTAAATGAAGTTTCAGTGTAATTTTCGAGGCTATGGTACCTTGGCATGCAAGGGGCATGATGAGAGTTAAAAGGAATTCATTCACCTCTGCCCCTAAATCGAGGAGGACTAATGGAGTTCACTCCCTGTCCGCAGAGCAGAGTCCCTCAGGTAAAATTGGATTCTTTTGCTGCCCCTCAGCAGAAACTTCCCCAAGTCTCCTTAATATTAGAACTTGGGTCATATGAATTCCTTTCAGCTCCCATCATGCTCATGGTCAGTAGTGCCACAGTCATGCATATTGGCATGGAACTTCACTTAACCACAATGGAGGGGTTGGCTGGAGCTGGTAACCTTCGCCTCCATTCCTACAGCTATGCTCAAATCACTGGTGCCCCCTAAAAGGCAAGAACTTTCCCACAGGCTTCTAACCAGCCATCGGACCATTCTGGGGAGAATTGAGTCACCTTAATAAGAAGGAGCATTTGCATCTGACTCACAAACTAGATGGGTTCTGGATCATCCCTTCTCTCTGCAAGCACTAACTGTACCCTTTGCTGTCTAGGGGTTGTCAGTTAAACTGCTATCAATAGTATTTCCTTCTGGAACGGTTCATCATCTTTACCAATATAGAACTGGCTGTATGTGACATGGGATTGGTGGCTCAATAGCCGCTTTACAGTCTCCAGGATAGTAGTAATCTCTGTGGCACTGCATGTCCTAGTAAGTCTAAACAGAAGAGGCATTACTAGCCATACGGCCCTCAAGCCAAGCAGCATGAACCTTCAAATGAGCTTTGTAATGAATGTAATAAAGACAAATTTGGGAATGGGGGATTAGTTACTATGATCGTTTCTATACTGCTAAAGAAGTGTGTGTATTCAGTTTTGATACCCCCTAAATTTTGTCCCTTGGGACAAAGGCCCCCACCACCACCACACCCTAGTCACAGTTTTGCTGAGATATCCAATATGCCCAAGGTATAGATAGAAAAGAAATAAGGGATAAAATATTTAATTAAAATTTAAGTGAAGATGGAGTGAGATTGAAGAAACCTGCTCTTGTTTAAGAGTGAGGCAATTGTAGGACATTGTGGGGGGAAACCCATTACACTTTGATCCAAGAGCCTTTGGTTCTAGTACCAGGTCAACCAATGTCACTGTGTGAACTTAGGCCAGTTAACACCCTCTCTGGGCTTCTGGCTCCTCTTCTGTAAAATGAGGGGATTGGACTAAATCTTAAAGGTCTCGAAATACTGTGTGATTCTTTTTTTTCTCTTTGTTTACTTATTTTTTTTACATTTTAAATTCCAAACTGTCTCCCTTCCTTCCTCCCCACCCCACACTAGAGAAGGCTATTATTTGACACAGATTGATGAATATATGTAAAACCATACTATGTATACTTTTATCTGTCAGTTCTTTCTCTGGGGGTGGATAGCATTTTTCTTCATAGATCCTTTGTAGTTGATTTGAATATTTATAATACTCAGAATAACTTGTTCACAATTATTCTTCAAACAATATTACTGTATATTACTGTTATGTTACTGTATACAATGTTCTCTTGGCTCTGCTCGCTTCATTTTTCATTACTTCATGCAAGTCTTCTCATGTCTTTCTAAAAATAAACTAACTCATCCTTTCTTACAGCACAGTAATATTCCATCACAATCGTGTA
Source organism: Pseudochirops cupreus (assembly GCA_028627135.1). NCBI lineage: Eukaryota > Metazoa > Chordata > Mammalia > Diprotodontia > Pseudocheiridae > Pseudochirops > Pseudochirops cupreus. Next base: position 232,306,743 of record CM053581.1, read on the forward strand.
CCACAACTTGTTTAGCCCTTCGTCAACTGACAGGCTCAGTTTCAGTTCTTTGCTACCACAAAGAGACCTGTTACAAATATTTTAGAATATATAGATTCTTTTCCTTTTTTTCCTGATCACCTTGGGAAACAGATTTTATAGTGATATTGCTGAGTAAAAGGGTATATACAGTTTTATAACTCTTTGGGCATAATTTCAGATTGCTCTCCAAAATAGTTGAATCAGTTCATGGTTCCACCAAAAGTATTTGTGTCCCAATTTTTCCACATCTCCTCCATCTGTCATTTTCCCCTTCTATCATTTTTGCCAACTTGATAGGTGCGAGATGATATCTCAAAGTTGTTTTAATTTGCATTTCTTTAATCAATAATGATTTAGAGCATTTTTTTCATATGACTATATATAATTTTTATTTCTTCATAGAAAAACTGCCTGTTTGTATCCTTTGACCATTTATCAATTGGGGAATGACACTATGTGATTCTGTAGAACAGTGGTTCTCAACCTGTGGGTTATGTTCAATTTGTAACAATGAAAATACATCCTGCATATCAGATATTTATATTATGATTCATAGCAGTAGCAAAATTACAGTTATGAAGTAGCAATGAAAATAATTTTATGGTTGGGGTTCACCACAACATGAGGAACTGTATTAAAGGGTCGCAGCATTAGGAAGGTTGAGAACCACTGCTATAGAAGAAACTGAGTCTGACCTGGCTATACTGAACTGTCTGCTCTCTTAAGTTCAGTCTCACCTCTATCAATTTTCAGCCAAAGCAAAGTAGATTAAGTAGGTCAAGGACATTTCCTCCCTTGCACCTGGCTTCCCTTTGAACAGAACAAATACACATTGCATACAAGCCTCTGTTTAGGTGCTAGGAATATAAATTTGAAAACTGAAATGGCTGTTGACCTCAGGCAACTTAAAATCCTTACTCTTTAACATGTACTTTTCAATCCAGTGACACTGACCTCCTGGCTGTTCCAGGAACAAGACACTATCTCACGGCTCTGGGCATTTTCTCTGGCTGTTCCTCATACCTGAAATCCTCTCCTTCCTCTACTCCAGCTATTGATCTCTCTAGCTTTCTTCAAATCCTAACTAAAATCCTACCTTCTACAGGAAGACCTCTTAATTCTAGTTCCTTCCCTCTGTTTTGTGGTTTAATTGTTTACAACTGACTCTTTGTAACCCTTTTGGAGGTTTTCTCGGCAAAGATACTGGAGGGTTTGCCATTTTCTTCTCCAGTTCCTTTTACAGATGAGGAAACTGAGGCAAATGGGATTAAGTGACTTGCCCAGGGTCACGCAGCTAGTAAGGGTCTGAAGTTGGATTTAAACTCAGGAAAAGGAATCCTTCTGACTCCAAACCTGGTATTCTATCCAGTCTATCCACTGTACTAACTAGCTACCCTCTATTAATTTATTGCTTTTTATTCTGTATATAGCTTGCTTTATATATATTTGTTTGCATGTTGTCTTCTCCATTAGATTGTAACCTCCTTGAGGGTAGGGACTGTCTTTTGCCTCTTTTTGTATAGCCAGTCATTAGCACAGTGCTTGACTCATATTATTTGCCTAGTCAATGTTTAATAACTGATTGGTTAATCCAAGATATGGTAGTAGGGAAGAGAGGAATACCCAGAAGATATTAGGAAATGTTTCCATGAATGGGAGTGGGGACAAAGGAGAGGGAAGTATGGGAGGGGGGAGAGAGGAATCCCAAACAAGAGTGACTTGAAAGATGTAAAGAGAGACAGATCGCTTCTAGTTGGGGATATCAGGAAGACTTCATGAAGGAGGTGGCACCTGAGTGACACCTTAAGGAAGAAGAAAAATAGCAATGGGTAGAGATAGGGAGAAAGTCTGTTCCAGGCATGGGGAGGCAATGGCATACTTGGCAGTTCCAGCTACATGTTCCAGGCATGCATGTGGGAGATGTCAAGATGAGATGAGGAGACCACTACTAGTGTAGTTTGACTAGAGTATAGCATGCTGCAAGGGGAGTGCCATGAGAAAAAGGAGAAGAAGAGGTTGGAGTCATATTGCTGAGGGCCTTGGTGTCTGGTTAAGGAGTTTCTATTTGATTCAGAGGCAATAAAGAACTTCTTTACAGATAAAGCAACTGAGGTAAACAGAAGTTAAATGACTTGCCCAAAGTCACATAACTACTAAGTGTCTGAGGCTAGATTTGAACTCAGGTCTTCCTGATTCCAGGTTCAGCACTCTATCCAGTATGGCACCTAGCTGCCCCTTATCATCGATATCTAAATCTTTCTCTATATTTACATCTGTCATCTCTCTCTCTCTCTCTCTCTCTCTCTCCCTCCCTCCATTTCTATATAATACCTCTGTCTATACGTACAGGATGTTCGGGGAGAACTAGCACTACTGCTGTGAAGGCTTGCCAAGTCCTTCTTAGGACTGCTGATCTATTTTTGGTGTCTGCCTGTCACCTAACTCTCACCTGTGGCTCCAAGAAGCTCGGCAGCCTCAGTAAAAGATCTTGGCAGACAGGCTAAACCAGGCTGAAGGTAATCTAAACGCCTCAAACCCATTGTTGAGTTAGGGTGATAGCTACCCCAAGCATGTAAAGACTTCCTCCAGAGAAATGGGTGCATGAGAACAATTTGTTCCCATGGCCACGAAAGTGGCTGAAGCAGGTGCAGTGGAGCACTTAGAGCTTGGTTAGACATGGAAGACACCAAGGTCATTCACTGAGTCCCAGCCGCCTCCAGTCAGCTTGACTTTTGTCTTGTCACTGGACTTCAGTGATTCTGGAAGACTGAGGCTGACAGCTTTGTGCAACTCTGCCTCACTTTTATCCAACTGATGCTCAAGGCAAGATACCACTTCATGTTGTTGGTCCTCTTTGAAAACAAAGGATGAACAAACAACAACAACATCTATGTCCACACATTATCTATATCTATTCTTACCTATAGATCTAGATTCAGCTATGTATACACACATATGTACATATCCAAATCCATTTCTCTCTTTTTCTCTCTCCTCTCTCTCTCACTCAGCATTGCTGGGGAGCCTCTCTGACCTGCGCCTCACAAGGGCAAAATATAGATAGGGTTTTCTGCTTAGAAGTGATAGTCCAATCCATGGAGCTGATGAGATTACCAAGAGAGAAAATATAGAGATAGAAGAAAAGGGAACCTAAGATAGAACCCTGGAGTCCCCTAATGAAAAGGGGGCAGCACCTAGATGAAGATCTAACAAAGGAAGCAGAGGAATGGCCAGGCAGGCAGGAACAAATGGGGTAGACATCTCCACAGAGGGGGGGAGCTTATTGAAGATTTTATTGAGAGTCCCCCAGGCATATGTATATTCTTGTTTTTGGTTGTCCAGGCAAAGGCAAGGTCATCTGCACATAGCTTTTAGATTCAGGTGCCAGTGGAGACTTGGTTGGCTGCCAAGCGCCAGGAGAGACATGGTCAGGACTTTCCATTCCTGTTCAAGTTAGAATGTGAATAAACTATATTGTTCTAGAGAGTGAGCAAGGTGGCCCTGGTGATTGCTACAGGGTTTGGGGGCCTGTGGCCTGGTCTGGATTCTCTTAGCACATAGCAACAGACTGTTTGGACAGACATCCTAAGTACTGGAGCTTCTGCAGGCTCAACGCAAACTCGTAAGTGCTGGCTTCATGTATACTTCCTCCTTGTCTTCCTTAGTGGAAATGCCAATGCTGCTAGTGTTAATGCACTGTGACTTCTGTCTGCAGGCAGGAACGGATGGAAATAGTCACCATCTATCCTGCAAGGGGCTTACTGGGCCAGGAGGGCCCCTTTCTCTTTCCAGGTCACTGAGTAGGTGAGTGGCCCTCTCCGGAGAGGGGGAGTTTGGCGATTACTTTTACTGAGAACCAGCCTGCGTCTCCACGTGAGAGTTCATGGGGGAAAAGTACAAACACAAGGTGTTGTTATTTTTAGCAATATTAGTTATTAGCATTCTGAGGGGCCGTGATGTCCTCCAGCTAGTTCTAGGGAAATTCCCTAAGTTTAAGTTCCCCTTTGCTTCCACACAAATTTAAAGTTTTTCACTAGAAGGACCCAAAATTCCCCAGTTGTTCTGCTAAACTTTTTTCACAACAGGAGAAGGGAGATTCTGGACCAACATCTGGGGCTAGATTGGGGGAGGGCAGAGGAGAGGGCAATTCATCATCAAAAATATCTTTTGAGCACTTACTTGTATAGGGGCCTATTCCAGATTTCACCAATATGATTGAGGGAAAGTGGGGTGTGGAGCAGGAGAAGAGGCAAAGAAGATGGAGATTGGTTTCTACCCTTACGGACTTGTCATCAGCCCTCCACACCTCTAGCTAATCCAAGGTACCATGCTTCACACCCCTAAACAATATGAGAGATGGTACTTCACCAGGTTCAGTACTTTTCCACTATCAACTCAGTGGAGAAAGGGCATTGTATGTGTTGTTGTGTTAGTCAGTGTGTCCAACCCTGTGTGACCCCTGTTGGGGTTTTCTTGGCAAAGATACTGGGTTTTCCATTCCCTTTTCTAGTTCATTTTGTAGGTGATGAAATTGAGATAAACAGGGTTAAGTGACTTGCCCAAGGTCATGTAATTAGTGTCTGAGGAGTCTTGCTGGCTTCAGGCCCAGTATTTTATATACTGGCCACCTAGCTACCCATGCATTGTATATAGAAGACAATTACTACCTGTTTACTGAATGAAGGAAGTAAATCCAGGAGAGTGAGAAATTTGATACAAACGGGAAGGAGTGGGTGTTGAATGCTGTCTCAATGACTAAATCAAGTCAGACAAGTTGTGCCTATGCTAGTTCCTTCCCAAATTCACAAGCTATTTTTATTCAATCTGACCAGTTTCAGTAGTTACTGTCACTCTAGTAACCAAATATGGGGGGCAAAGAGACCACTTCAGCTTGAAATAGTCCAGAAGAAAAATTCTTGCCTTATCCTGAAAGGCTGAGGATAATAAATGCTTGATTAGCAGAGACTAGCTGCTTCTCCTGGCCTCGTTTATGTGCAACTCAGGACCCATGGGCTTATAGGAATATAGATTTCCAGCTAAGGCTGCAAAGCATCTTAGAGGGTTATATAGTCCAATCCTTTCATTTTGCAGATGGGGAAACTGAGGACCAGTGAGGTTTAAGTGATTTTCTTTGATTTATACAGCTAGTAGAGGTCAGAGGCAGGTCCTTCTGTCCTCAAGTCCAGCACTGTATCTGCTACACTGCAGGCCTCCGGATTGAGCTGCCCATTAGCAGTTTTCTTCTAGACTTGTGATTCCATTGTTATAGGAAACTCAAAATGAGGAAACTTCTCTACAGATACAGTTCAACAGGTTCTCAGTCCTAATTAGAGTGTTGCCTCAAGCACAGGATGGTTAAAGTGACTTGTTGATGACAAAGGATAATTAATATATGTCAGTGGTAAGCCTTGAAGCTAAATATCCCTTACTCCAAAGCCAGCTGTTTACACCCAGCTGTCTATAAACCTGCTAGTATCTTTATTCCTACTCTCCACAATCTCAAACACTGCCCCTGGGTTCTAGCTCGAGTCATCAAGTTGTTTTCAACCAGTTCTCCTCTGGAAATTATGGAATAACATGTCAGAACTAGAGGGCTTCTTAGTGCCTCAAGTCCCTCCTCTGCCCCCATAATTTTTTTTAACAGATGAGATTCAGAGAGGAGAAGGGACTTACCCATGGTCACAGTCAACTGATGAAAGAACCATGACTAGAAATATTGTTTATTTCCTCCTAGTTTGAGGTTCTTGTCCTTGTAATGGGTCCTAGATCTCAGCACTACTACTGAACCTGAAATCTCCTGGCTCTCCTATACATGGATGTACTCAAGGTCCTAGAAGTATGTCAGGAATGCCTCCATACCCAAAAGAATATTTTCTATGCTCCATGTATAAACTTCTCTCTGAAAGTCAATAGTCCTTCAAGGCTTTCCTGAGGTATATGCTTTAATAGGGCAGAAGTTTTATATGGGAGGAGTGACTGCTTTAACATAATAACAAGCATTAGAATCATTTAGGTCCTAAGGAGTGAGAACACTATGAAGTCTTGTAGGGAAAGGAATAAGGGAAAGTTACGGGGGGTGCCAAAAAAGATGGGAGTGATGCGGTTTAGGTTCTGGGAATCCCCTAGAATCTTTTTTGATGAGGCATTTGCCTGAGGCCATAAGCCTTTCATTATCTAGGCCAGCAGTTCCCAACCTGTGGATTATGTTCAATTTAAATACATCCTGCATATCAGATATTTACATTACAATTCATAACAGTAGCAAAATTACAGTTATGAAGTAGCAAAGAAAATAATTTTATGGTTGGGGGTCACCACAAAATGAGGATCTGTATTAAAGGGTCACGGCATTAGGAAGGTTGAGAACCACTGATCTAGGCCCAAATCTCTGTTACTCTTAACCTACCCTAGACGTCCATTGTCCAGCTACTTCCCACCCTTAATCCTGTCAAAATATCTATACTGAAATCTATGACCCTTCAACTTGCCTAGCCCTCCATCTTCTGTCATCTCCAGGTACCCTTCAGCTATTTCCCACCTTTAATCCCATTCCTGGAGTCTGACCTCAGTTCCATTAAGGTCCTCCCTAGACTCCTCCTCAAGACTCTCCCCAAACCCCTCCTCTAGATCACCCCCTAGATCCTGCCCACAGTCTTTCTGTATATAAGATCCATCTTGCCTCCATGAAGGGGTCAGATTCAGTCTAGCTCTGACTCAGTCTATGTCAGATTGTTCTAGCCCTGCTTGTCATTATAAGTGTCACAAATACTTAGGCTCCTTAAGAGTCTACCCATTATGACAAATATTTAATAAACTTTGTTTTACTTCAGCTGAAAGAAAGTTTGAGTTGAATTCATTCTGCAGGACCTGGTGTGTTGGTATTTTGGAGTCTTGAGCACCCCTAAACCCCCAAACCTCAACAGGAGCATGAATACCAAAGATCAACCAAATTATAAATTCCCATGACAGGAATTTGTCTCTCTTCTTTAAAGCTATGTTCCTTCACCTGGGCCTTTCATCTCATTCATTTCAGATTTCTGAGCAACTATGTTCTAATTATTCTCCATCCAGCATCTTCATTCTCTATCCACCCCTTCCTTGTCTTCAAAGTTCAACTCAAATAACATCTTCCATGAAGCAGTCCAGAGAAAGAAGAATTCCTACCTCTAATCAATAGCTGACAGATTGAGAGACTAGTTCCTCTCCTCTGTGAATCCCATCTCTTTCTACAAGCAGGAAAGAGAATAGACTAGCAGAGGACTTCTAGTAGTTTGCAGCTACAGAAAAAGCAGCTTGGAGGCAAATGACATCATTGGACTAGGAGATGATGTCAATGGTTTTGTGGGAAAGCAAACAACATCAAAAGAAGAGAGGAATCCTACAGGAGATACTGACATAGGAACATGAGCTGCCTTGGCTACATATGCGTTCATCTATATGGGCCCCCTCTCTCACAAGCATTCTCTGAACAGTATTATCCTTATATGTTTCTCTTTCCCAATTAATTATGAGGCAACTGGTGGGACAGAATACTCTGGTGGATGAATATAGATTCCTCTTGCTGCCTATTTTTCTATACTGTTTAAATTATTTTTGTGTTGAACTGCTTCATTTTTTGGTTGACCCAGTGAAAGAAAAACATTGAGTGGAGGCTGTAGTTTTTGGTGGATAAAAGCTAATGCAATATGGGTCTTAAATCTGGAATATCTTTTAGGAGCTCTTGTATAAGAAGAACCTGGAGACATATGTATTATAACAATTTGTTATACTTGTGTCCTTCCTAAGGATTCTTAACCTGGGGTTCATGAACTTTTAAAAAAATATTTTTTGTGGGGGGTGGGAGGCAGGGCAATTGGGGTTAAGTGACTTACGCAAGGTCACACAGCTAGTAAGTGTTAAGTGTCTGAGGCTGATTTGAACTCAAGTCCTCGTGACTCCAGGGTTGGTCCTCTATTCAATGCACCACCAAACTTTCTTTCAGCTGGTTATTTTGATAAACATATTTCAATATGATTGGTTTCCTTTGTGATCCTATGTATTTTATTTTATTCATTTAAAAACATTATTCTGAGAATGGATCCACAAATTCTATCTGACTGCCAAAATGACAGTCCATAGGTTCATGACGCCAAAAAGATTAAGAACCCCTGATCCAGGCCATTGTCCCCATGAAGTTAAGGACATCTTAAATAAACTTTATACCAAAACTTGCACCTCCCATACTAGTCTGTACTTTTCTTTTTAAAATCTTGACTTGTAATTCCAATAACATAGGGACTTGTAATTCCAATAACATAGGAACTTTTCCTCACTTGGATACAGACTGGCAACTCCCCTGTAACTTATAGTCTTAGAGAGTTGTCTGGGATAACAAGATACTAAGTGACTGGCCCATTGTCGCACAGATAATGTGTCATTTCAAGGTCTTAAACCCTGGTCTTCCAGACTCCAAGATTAGTCCTCTCTCCACTATAACACAATGCTCCTTATAGCAGATAAATTGAATTTGTCAATTTGGATTGAATTGAATTCATATTCATTCTGAATTTATCTGGTTCAGTCTATTGGTCTAGAGGATTGCTAAAGCCCTCTGGAAGCCTATGACACTTCAAACGCATACAAAATTCCCCCCATCTTGAAATAACCTTCACTTGACCCTGCTGTGTCCACCGATTCTTGTCTTATTCCTTTTCTTCCTTTTGCAGTCAAGGTCCTCAAAGTGTCGTCTATAACCACTACTTCCATTTCCTCTTCACCCACCCACACCTTAATCCTCTGCACTCTGGCTCCCCACCCCTACTGTTCCACTGAAACTGCTCACTCAAAGGCCACTACTGTTCTATCTTCAGACTTCTCTGTAGTACTGACACTATTGACTCCACTTCTTGAAACTCTTTTCTTTATTGGTTTCAGTGACACTGGACTACCTCCTCTCCTGATTCTCTACCTCCCTCCTTGACAATTCCTTCTTTCTTCTCCCAGCCCTGCCTCATGGGAATACCTCTATGCTCTGACCTAGGCTCCTCTTCCTTTCCCTCTCTATACTCTCTCTAGGGAGTACATCCCCAACTGTCCTCTCACTGTTTAAACTATCCTCTGCTTGTGATTGACTGCATCTCCATGTATGGACACCTTCCCAAACTCTAGTTTCATGTCTAAAACTGTCTGCTGGCCATCTCCACCTGGATCTTCCATCAGTACCTGAAATACAACATGTCTAAAACTGAATCTACCCACTTTTCCCTCTTCCTAACTGGACTATTTCTGTCAAAGATACCATTATCCTTTCAGTCAACCAGGATCTCAACCTCATAGTTGTCTTCAATTTTTCCCATTCTTAAAAACAGATTTTTATTATTATTATTTTGGAGGGGTAAGGCAAGGCAATTGGGGTTAAGTGACTTGCCCAAGGTCACACAGCTGGTAAGAGTCAAGTGTCTAGGCTGGATTTGAACTCAGGTCCTCCTGACTCCCAGGCTGGTGCTCTATTCATTGTACCATGTAGCTGCCCCAAAGACCTGTTTTCACATCATCTATATTTCCCCCTGTATCCTTCCCTTCCCCCTCTCCCAGAAGGCCAAGCCTTATAACAATTTTTTTAAAAGAAGAGGAAAAAAAGACAGAAATATTCAGCAAAAAATACAACAACAAAAAAAAGCTGATGTTAGATGCAAGTTTCCAAACTCACAAATCCCTGTTTCTATTCTCTGATATCTCTTCTTTGAAGCCAAGTTTGGTTACTAGAATTTCACATAATTCAGTTTCAAATGTTTTGTTGTCATTCTTTCCATTTAAATTGTTGTAGTCATTGTGTATGTTGTTTTCCTGCCTCTTATTACTTCTCTTTGCTCTGTTTCATATAAGTCTTCCCATGCTCCTGTGTGTTCATCATTTCCTACAGTGCAGTAATATTACATTACATTTGTAGCTATTCTCTGGAGCTACTCTCTAAACACCTCTGACAGGTCAAGTCTTCGGAAATCAACTACTACACCAATCCCACTCAAGACTTAGCCCTGAGGGGTTGGGGATGTCTTTTCTAGTGCCATAGCTCATGAGCCCCTAGTGGTGTGCTTATATAATTATGTGTTGATCATCAATTAGAGATATTTACTAAGGTGGTATAGTAAGAATAGTTGGCACAAACATCCCCCCAAAAGGCTATGACACACTCTCCCACAGGTAAATAGAGAATCCATGGTAAAGTATTTTCAGGCTTAGAGAGCATATGTCAGCTCCTGGGAGTCTTTTTCGCTAGAGCCCCCAAGATATACCTCAGGTATGGTATAGTTGGGATTTTTTTTCCTTCTGTGTTCTTTGAAGAGCCTTAAATCTGCATCTTTTCTGTCCTTGGCTCTGAGTGCAGACACTGCTCCCAGTCACCACTGCCCTGGGGATGTTTCAAGGACACTTGATGGAAAGTCCAAATCAAATCTTCCAACCTCCACCTTCTGAAGTTCACAAGGTGTAAGATAGATTGGAGTGGTGAGAAGATTGAGACAGGGAGGCCACGAGGAAGCTCTTGAATTAGTGTAGATGAGAGGTGAGAAAGGTCTGAATTAACATCGATGGCTTTGTGAGTAGAGAGGACGTAAGAAAGAGAGAGATGTGGAAAAAGACACAACATGAAGTGGTGGCAGCTGATTGGATATGTAGGGTGAATGTGAGTGAGAAGTCAAGGATGATTCCAAGGTTGTGAACCTGGGTGACAATTATACTTTTAATAGTATCAAGCAAGTTCAGAAGAGGAGTAGGTTTTGGTGGAGAGAGATAATGAACTCTGTCTTTGGACATGTTGAAATTGAGATGCTTAGGAGACATCCAGTTCAAGATGTCTAATGGACAGTTGATGATTTGAAACTGGAGCTCAGAAAAGAGATTGTCAGTCAGTCAGTCAATAAGCATTTATCAAACACTGAGTATGTGCCAGGCACTGCGCTAAGCCCTGGAAAGGCAAAAACAACAACAACAACAACAGCAAAAACCCTCAAGTCCTTCCCTCAAGGAACATACATTCCAATAAGGAAAAAAGCATGTAAACAACTAGGCACATGCAAGATAAATACAAAGTAGGTAGAGGGTAATCTTAGAGACAGCAGCAGCTAGGGAGGGCTGGGGGGGGGCTGGGAGAAGCCTCTTGCAGAAGATAACTTTTGACATGAGTGCTGAAGGGAGCTGAGAAGCCAAGAGGGAGAGCTGAGAGTTCAGAAAGTTCCTGGCGTGGGGGATAGATGGTCAAATGCAAAAGCTCAGAGAGGAAAGATGGAATATTGTACGTGAGAAACATCAAGTAAGCCGATGTTGCTGAAACATAGAGTGTGTGGAGGGGAACAAAGTTTGAGAAGATTGGGAAGGTAGGAAGATACCAAGTAATAAAGAGCTTTAAGGGCCAAACAGGGGCCCTTAAATTCGATACTGGAAAAAATAAGGAATCACTGGAGTTTACTGAGCAAAGTCAGATCTATGTTTTTAATAATCACCTTGACAGCTGAGAAGAATGTGGATTGGAGTGGCGAGAGAGGAATCGAGGAGAACAGTTAGAAGGCTATTATTACGATAACCAAGACAAAAACTGATGAGGCCTGTACCGAGGTGGTGGTTGTATGAGTGGGGAGAAGGGGAAGTATGTGAGAGATATTATGAAGGTAGAAAAACAGGATTTCGCAATTGTGGAATGAATATGAGGAGGAGGGGAAGAAACTAAAGCTTCAAGCTTAGTTGACTCAGAGGTGATGGAGACATTAAGAAAGAGTAAGGGTGTGGGAGGAAGAATGAGGAGTTCTGTTTTAGGCATTGTTTGATACGCTTGTGGGATGGACAATTGGAGACGTCCAAGAGGCAGTTGGGAAAGCATGACTGTAGCTCAGGAGACAGACGAGGGTTGGAAATAGAGATACAGAAATCATTAGCATGGAGATGGCCATTGAATCCATGGGAAATTATAAGGTCACCAGATGAAATAGCATAGAGGGAGGGGAAGAGAAGAGAGCCCAGGAGAGAACTTGGGGGCACAGCCATGGTTAGTGGGCATGACATGGAGGAAAAATAAGCAAAATAGACTAAGAAGGAAGAGTTGGATAGTTAGGAGGAGAACCTGGACAGAGTAGTGTCAACACAACCTAAAGAGAAGCATTTAGGAGAAAAGGTGATAAAAAATGTGAAATACAGCAAAGGATTCCAGAAGGATAAGGATAAGAGAAGACTATTGAATTTGGCAAATAAGAGGTTGTTCTTTGGAGAGAGCAGTTTCAGTTGAATGATGAGGTTGTTAGCCAGATTGCTGAGAGTTTAGAAGAGAGTGAGAGGAGAGGATATGGAGGCAATGATGTAATTGATTTTTCCCTCTTTTAAATTTTTTTCTCTTTTTATTTTTAACAATTTTTGAAACTTTGTGTTCCAAATTCTTTCCTTCCCTCCATCCCCTCCCTCACCCATTGAGAAGGCAAGCAATATGATACCCATTATACATGTGAAACATATTTCCATATTAGCCATATTGATTTTTTTTAAAAAGCAAGAACAGTAAAGAAAGTGGGGAAAAAACACTTCAATCTACATTTGGAGTTCATCAGTTCTTGTTCTAGGAGTAGATAGCATTTTTCAGATTGAGTCCTTCGTAATGGGCTTTCTTAGAGAGTTTAGCCAGCAGAAGTAGAGGCATCAGATGGTAGCTAGGTAGGATGTTAGGATTAAGGAAGGGTTTTTGTAAGGATGGAAGAGACATGAATATATTTGTAGGAAGCAGGGAAGGAACCAGAATGCAAGGGGAGATGGAATAGAGTGGGGAGATTTAGATGCATATTATGTATCTATAGATTTTATATGTATATGTATATGTATATATATATATATATATATATATATACACACACATATGTGTGTGCATATGTGTGTATATATCTATATGTATATATGATAAGGGGTGATGGTGTGGGAAACTTGTGCACAAAATCAGGACAGGCTGAAATTAAGGGTGTTTGTTAAGGAATGGGCAAGGGGAAGGGCCATATCTTCATCTATGATCAGAATGAAAGCGAAGAAAATGAAGAAAAATGTCTGAATGATATGAGATGAAGAAGAGGGGGAAAGGGAGATTCTGGTGAATAGTCTCTCTTTTTTGTTTTTTGGCAAAGAATGACAAGTTCTCAGCTGGGGAAGTGGAGAAGAGGGGTGCTTATGGGAGGTTTGAGGAAGGATAAAATATCTGGAAGATCTTGAAGGTATTTATAGAATCTGTGTTTAATTGTATGCCCCCATGGGGAGAGGGGGAGAAAATGTCAAGCTCAAGGGATAGTGGAACTGAATGTTGTAAACTAAAGGTAAATAAATAAATTTAAACTTTTTAGAAAAGAAAGGAATAGTAAATTGTGCATAGTAGATTTGCAGTTTCATATGCAATCATCTTTTTTCTTGTACTGTGTTATGGAAATGCTTGCTTTGTTCCATAAATTAAAAGTTAAAAAAAATAAAATTGAAATAAAAAAGATTTGGAATATCTTCTGTGGAGCATGAAATAGTGAATCAGTTAGGGAGGAGTAAAATGTCTCCCTTGCTATAGTGAGGTACCATTTGAGATTAGATTGCATAAATCTGTAATTGGCTTGAATAGCATCATTTTGAGATTTCCTCTGGCTCCTTTCAGTACCATGTGAATAGGATCAAAGGAACCAGATGGAGGGAGTAATCTAGGATTAGGATTCGGTAAGACTTGATCAAGCAGAGAACAAGGGGGCAAGGGATTTAAGAAGAGAGGATTGTAGAATTGCATCAGTTTACCAAGGAGTTGAGATAGGGAAAGGAGAATATAGCCTGTGCAGGTGTGTTGACCTGGAAAAGAATTGAGGGACAGAAGGAGCTGAAGTTATTATAAGGATGAAGAATAAGGTTAGGGGTCATAAGGCATAGGAAAAGATGGAATGACAGAAGATTATGATCAGATAAAGGAATTTCAGAGTTGGTGAACAAGGAAGTAGAATACTTGTGGGCAATGGCATGATTATGGGTGTGGTCATCTCTATATGTAGCTGAGGTGGAGGTAGATATAGGACCCGGGAAGTTAGTGTATTTGAGGAGATATCAATATGCATATTGAAATCTCCTAGCATGAGGGTAGGAGTTGGGTGAAGAGAGAGATTGGGAACCAGGCACTGTATTTACTGAAGAAGACAGAATGCCCTGGAGATAACAACCACCTGGATTTGGATTAGGTGACAAATTTGGATAGTGTTATCCTCAAAGGAAGAGAGATTACTTAGTTAAAGAGGTAGAAGGAAAGTCTGAACCTGTCAGTGGAGTAGTCCAACTCTCCCAACTGAATCAGTGAGTTGGGGGCATGAGCAAAAGTGTAGCTCATATGAGGACAGGTGGTGAGAGAAGTAATGTCCACAGAATGGAGCCATGATTCAATGAGAGCCAAAAGGTGAAAAGGGTGATAAAGAAAGAGGTTTAAGATATCAAGATAGAAAAGCAGGAGAAAACAGAATTGCCCAACTCTCTCTATAAGTATTTGAACTAAAACCCAAGAAATCTATAAGTTCAAAAAGTGACTGGGGAATCTAAGGGAAAACCTCAGTGAGACTTCTTTACAATCCAAGATCACAAATTTGACCCATACACAGGTAACCAGGACACAGGGATGGGGAAGGATCAAGGACTCAGCCCCGAGGACTTCAGTTAGGTAGCCAGGCAGGATTTCCCAGAGCATAGCATGAACTTAGCCTTGTGCCCAGGTCAGCAAGCTGCACTGGCTCTCTTAGAGAGGCCTGACTGAAGACAGCCCCCAGGCCTCCCAGCAGGGGTAGGCCAGCAGCATGAAGCAATGTAAGCCAGCCTAGAATAGGTCTCTTTTTTTGGACAACAAATATTTTAATTTTTCTATTCCTTTTGTTTGTTTGTTTCACAAAGACAAATGCTCTTTAAGTTTGTTTTTAAAATTCATGGCTAAACCACAAGCAAGTACAACCAAGACACATAACTTCACATTGACACACACCCATCTGATTGATTCTCCAACTCCCTGACAACCAGGGAAGGTGAGAAGTTTTTCCTTAAGTAGCACCAATACAAAGCCCAGGAGAACAGAAAGAAGGGGAGAACTCTGCGCGAACCCTTCCTATTTCAGGTTTCTCTGTAGCCCGAGTGGCATGCTGCCAAAGTCACCACTTGTTCCAGTCCCCTGGCCATGGACTGAAATGATTGATCAGCTCTGCTGGGAAGAGGGGTAATCCATCTCAGCTGAAGTGAAAAATCCCATCTCCTCTTTCCACTCTGAGCCGGAAGACCTTGCTTGAATGCCTAGTGACCCATTGGAGACTGGGATCCTACTTTTCTCTATGAAACAGACCCTTGTTGCAATTCATAGCTGTTTATTCAGGAAAACCACCAGGTTGCCTGGTATAATGTAGAAGCAAATCTTACTGTTTCTACACAGCAAAAAAAAAAAAATCATGTTTGCAGGGAATGATGAAGGAAAGATGTAGATTTCTGGTCCCACTAGAGAACTTTGTTTTCAAACAGAATAAAGTCCCATTTTGATTTCTTCTACAAAAACTTAGCAACTTAGTATCTTACATACATCTAAGTAGTTATTGGCTGAACAAATTCAATGTTTACATTTTGATAGAAAATTAAGACTATTTTCAGAAGCCCTGCTCTGGGAGGGGAGGATTGAAATTTGGAGACCTCTTCCTGCCCATTTCTGGTTGGGTGAGCACTAGGAAGTGGGGAGGGTGTTGCTAAGCCTGAGAGAAAAGCAGCAGCAACTTTCAAAAGCAAAAGGTTGGGGAAAGGAGGGGAATTGAAGGGTCTGGTCTGTTACGAAACATTATGAATATTATGTGTGTATACATATATGGGCAGATAGGGCATTGGATAGAGTGCTGGGCCTAAAGTCAAGAAGAGACATCTTTTTGAGTTCAAATATGACCTCATACACTTACTAGCTGTGTGGTCCTGGGCAAGTCACTTAACCTTGTTTGCCTTGGTTTCATCTATAAAATGAGCTGGAGAAGGAAATGGCAACCCCCTCTTGTATCTTTGCCAAGAAAACTCTAAATGGGGTCACAAAGAGTCAGACAGGACTAAAATGACTGAAATATATACATGTATCTATATGAAGATCTGTATCTACATATATATATATATATATTTATATATACATATACACACATACACATTTATATGTATTTGTGTATGGGTGTGTGTGTATCACACCTGTCAAATATTAGTAGGATAAGAAGTTGGAGAACAGGATAGAAGTTAGGCATGTTCCGTCCTGACCTGTTCCCTAAAGTAGAATGTGGAAAATCATTGTTGAATGCAGTAGAACTACTCGAGTCCAGAATTCGGATTTTCATCTCCCTATAAAACCTGCACCAAATCTTTGACTATGTGCTTGGGAAGCCCAGATTTATCTGTTTGCAAAAACGTACAAAATAACTGGAAATAGAAAAGGGTTGGTAACCTAAGGCCATCTGTGCAAGCCTGCTGGGGAGGGAACCTGAAGCAGATTTCTTTTTAAAAAATATTACTGTGAAAAGGTGTTTAGATTTTAAAACATCAGAAGTAATCCACTAAGATTAGCTACAAAGGTCCCCACATTCCAAATCCCTGATTCCCTTCGAGGGGACTTTTTCTAGTGAAGGGGGGATCAGGGAGTGCTGGGGGGGCTTCTATAGTCTGTAGTCACATAGCAGCTCTTCACTGGCTTTGATGTCCCTCAAGGCAATGAAGATGAGATGAGGCATGCTGTCAGTGTCAGTGTCCTGGAGTTTGCTTTGGCAATTACCACACTTGCTGTGATTGATGGTCTCCTGAGAACATTTGCTTCTCAGGTGGCATTCACACAGTAGCTGTTGCTCAGCTAAAATGTGAGCACTGAAAATAGTATGTGTAGCAGCCTGTGGCAGGATCCTGAGCCTAGAGAGCCCTGTGCTTCTTGGTGCTAGTGATCCTGAGGAGGTCCCGGTGATACTCAGACTGTTATAAATTGTTTGGTGGCAATCACTCCTCTGTCTTTGCCATCAATGATACTGATCTTCATGCCTTCTTACCTTCCATTTTCAATCAATTTGCCTGGTTTTTTCTTCAGAATGTAGTTTTGCTTTGCTTTTCTAGGAGTGACTTTTCAGTGACTGTGATTCTATTGAGTTTTAACCTGAGCTTTTCTTCTCAAGGCCTGCTTGGTTTTGAGGGTGTTTCTTGGGGGAAGGGGTGCTTTGCTCTGGAAGCATTGGCTGCAGTGGGCAGAGTCACAGCTTTGGGGTTTCCTGTAGCTACTACAGATTTGTGGTCTGGAAGGGCTCCAGAGACTCCCTACCTCAGGTCTTTGCATTTCTGCTCTTCTGATTTCGTAGTGCTCACATGTGTGTTGCCATTAATTCTTTTCTTTTCTGCTTTCTCAAGAAATTTAATTAAGGCTTTCTTCTGACATTTGATGCCATCATGTGTAACAGGGTTTTCCTGCTGGAGTGGAGGACAAATTCCATAGGATCTATGTGGGTTCATGTAGGAATAGATCTTAATTGGCCATAAATACATTCTCCCTTTTTGTTCTGTGCCACACCACAGCCCTTCTGTCCACACTCTCTGGGCTGGAACGAGGGCTGGTGCTCCTGTCCTGCTCCTCCCACTTCTTCCATCTCCTCTTTGTGGGCCTTGGACATCTTCTTACCTTGTAGAGGGGCTGTTTGGATTCAGGGAAAGGTGGGGCAGGCTGGGCATCTTCCAACACAGCCCTGTTTAAAGGTCCTAGAAGCTGCTCCCCTCCCACTTCCAGCCACAGGGTGAGAGCTAGAATAGGTCTTGAACTTTAACCTGAGCGCAAGCCATGCCGATCTCCCAGAAAGCTATACCAGTGTTCTAAATAGGATTAGACCAGCCACACACCCAAAGAAGACTGAGAGCTTAGATAGACCAGTAGTACAGTCACTCTGAACCTGCTGAGCCTCTTAGCTAACTGTCTAGGGACAATTACTGTCAACTAGAACATTATCCAATTATGCAGTATATTGCCTAGACACAGGATTTGGAACTTGGAAAACCCAGGAGGGCAGTGATCAAATCATGCCCTTGATCTGACCACATAGGGTCCTAATATAATCAGGAATTATAGGTAGAGTCAAATAAGACAGAGGATCTGGGAGTGACTTTTTAATTTTAACTTGTATTCTCTGGTTCTGGCTCCCAGAGCATCTTCCTTTTGAGTTCTAAGTTCTCTAAGGTATTATGCAGTGTCTCTTTTCTCTGCCATTGGCTCAAGATTCAACTGGCTGTATTCCCACTACCCACCCCACCATTTATTAAATTGGTAAGTGACTAGCACCCTGGTATACCCCAGTTCCATTTAACCACTTAAGCTCAGACAACTCTTTCAAATGGTTTACTTTGACAGTATATATCAAAAACAGCTTTTAAAAATTCATTCATTCACACCACACACACACATACACACACACACAGACACAGACACAGACACAGACACACACACACACACACACACACACACACACACACCAGTACCCCTAGGGAATATTCCCTCTTTTATTTCCCTCAAAATTAGGCTCAAAACCTAGCTTGGTTCCTATATAATGTTGGTCCCAGCAAGTTCATTTCCATAGATAACATTGCTGCCAGATGATTCCTAATTTCATCTTTTGATGATATGGGTCCTACAGATTGCTCCTTTTTCCTTGGGCTATTGATGCTGGTCTGGAGCCAAGAATTCTGACTCCTGGATCCTTGTGACTCATTGTTTCCATCAAGGTAGAGACTCCATTCCCATCACCCAGAACAAAGAAAACAAAATAATCCTTCTCCAGCCCTCCAATGAAAAGGCCAAGAACAAAGGATTATTTATTTGGGGGCCATTTGGACTCAAAGATCATTCAGGCTAGAGGTATACTTTCTCCCAATAGTCTATTATTCAAATTACATAAAGTAATAATGTGAATAAATTATCTTTCCAATGTTGATATGAATTATTAGAGCTTAATTTCCTTAACTGTTCTTTCAATAATCCATTCATTCTTTTAGTTAACCCAGATGCTTATGGATAATATGGAATATGATAGATCCGTTCCATATTGTTTAATATACAATATCTCTTCATTTCATTACCTTTGAAATGTGACCCATTGTCACTTTGAATCTGCATTGGGGTTCCATAATATAGACTTATGAGATGTAGAGTTTTACAGGTGTTTTTGTGGGTTGCATTCTTATAAAGATAAGCCACTAGTGCACCTGAATCGGTGTCAACACAAGTACATATAAATTTGCATCCTTTATCTTAGGGTGGGGGACCAATATAATCTATTTGCCAGATTTGGGCTGGGACTTTTCCCCTTGTTATCTTGTTATCTGAAGAACAGTTCATTCCTTTTCCAATGGACATACATGACATTCTTCTGCTATCTGTTTTAACAATGAATGAAAGATACTAATACCTTGGTCTTGTGCACACAGGTGTGTGGCCTGGACCCCTAAATGTCCAACCATCTGATGGACCAGGTCATCAATTATTGTCAAAGTAGGGACAATATGTTCAGTAGCAATCTTTGCTAGTTGATCAGCATGTACATTGTACTCACATTTTGGAATGGTGAGAGCCACGTGAGAATCTGTATGAAAAACTGAGAAATCAATAACCAAAGACATGTCTCATATATCTTCCCACAAACAGGATAAATACACCAACCATGACTACAAATATTCCCACTTGTTGCTCAATCCCAAAATATAACAAACTCTCCATATAGAGGACAGAAGCAAAGCATTTATTTTTTAGACACCAGAAAACCAAATCCCAACACCAGGAAACTGAATTCATCATAGGAACATAGAAGTTAATACACCACAGCATAGCAGAGAACCATGCCATCCTTTAGCATTCCCACAAACCAGTATAAGATCAATATTTAGTCACAAACCTCTTTATCTCGTTGCCCGAGTATCCTTTCTCTCCCACTGTCTCTCTGACTCTGACTCCCAGCTTCCTGTGGGCTCTGCTCTACCCTTCAGCAAATTCCTCCCACAGGTTCCTTGTGACTACATTCAGCCCATTAAGGGGCAGAGTATAGTTTTCAAAGCAGGGAAGATCTTCAAATTACCGTTACCATTACACCCATCTACAAGGTTACCCAACCAGAACTAGTTAGAAAACATCCATGCATGTTCCACAGTCTAAGACATTTCTCTTACATATCATTATAATGAAAGAAGCTCCCTAGTGCCTGCCAAGTAGAGGTGCCATCTGAGGCACTCTGTGCATTATATTGCTTTGATATTCTTAAAAGAAGAGAGGAGATGGGAGAAAAAATGGATGCACTAGAGAAGAAAAAGGGAAGAATGGAGAATCATCTCCCATAATTGGAAGGTACAATTAGAAATTTTTACAATCAAGAAAGAGGTGGGAAGGTTTAGGCATCACTGGACACTCACTTTCATCTGAACTGGTCAAAGGAGGGTAAAACACACACACACACACACACACACACACACACACACACACACACACAAAGTTTGGTGGAGCAATATATCCAACTCAATAAGGAAACAGAAGGGACTAGGGAAAGAGGAAAGAAGAAGAAAAGAGAGAGGACAGATTTGGGGATGGATTAGTCACAAACAAAACAAACCCTAAATTCAGAGAGGGGAACACTAAAAAGGACTTTAAAGAAAGAAAAAAAAAGCCCTAGAACCTGTAATTGCAGTCTGAGTGAGGGGAACAGAAGAGATACAGGGGAAGAAAAGTTGATTGCTTAAACTGATGAAGAGCAGGTTCCTATTCTATGATCCTCATCTTAGTAAAAGGATAGCAGAGAGCAAAGAGAGGAAAAGTAGAAGACAATGAGATAGAAGGAAATACATATTTAATGATCAAAATTGTGAATATGAATGGGATGAACTAGCCCATAAAATGGAACAGGGTAGTAGGATGAATTAGAAAGCAGAATCTAGTGATATATTTTTTACAAGAAACACACTCAAGACATAAAGACTCACACTAAATCAAAAGAAGGGGCTGGAACACAATCAATTATTCTTCAGATGAATTTTTTTTTAAAGAAGCGATAGTAGTCATGATCTGGGATAAAGTAACATCAAAACTATACTTGACTAAAAGAGATAAGCAGGGAAGCTATATTTTGTTCACAGGTACAATAGATGATAAATTAATTTCAGAACTTAATATGTATGTACCAAATGGCATATCATCTAAATACTTAAAGGAAAAAGCTAAAGAAGTTATAAGGAAAAATAGATAGTAAAGTTACAATAGTGGGAAACCTCTTTCAGAAGTGGACAAATATAACTAAAAAATAAACAAGAAAGAAATTAAGAACCTAGACAGAATTTTAGAAAATGATAGGTATGATAGACTCTGGCAATTATTGAATGGAAATGGAAGGAAGTAAATATGTTTCTTAACTTTATACCACATTCACAAAAGTTAATGATATATAAAGACATAAAAACATCAGAAACAAAAGCAGAATATATCCTTTACAAAATACAATGTAATAAAAAAAATGCAATAAAGAGCCATGGAATAAATAATTTAAATAAATTAGAGAATAAATAACTCAGTCCTAGAGAATTGGTAGGTCAAAGACTAAATAATATTAAAAAATTAATGTTTCACCAGATCTAATGACAACATTGAGACAACATACCAAAACTTTTAGAATGTGACCAAAGCAGTCCTTTGAAGAAATTTTTTATCTCTAAATTCTTTCATCAACAAAAGGGAATAATAATAGATTTAAAAAATTGGACATGCAAATAAAAAAATGGAAAACCAACAAATTTAAGAAATCCTTTATGAACAGGCAGTTTTCAGAGGATGAAATCTTTAATTTAGATTATTAAATTATAAAATTAAAGATATTTATAAGCATATGAAAAAAATGTTCCAAATCACTAGTGATTAGAGAAATGCAAATCAAAACAACTCTGAGGTACCACATCTCACTGGCCAGATTGGCTAAGATGACAAAACAGGAAAATGAGAAATGCTGGAGAGGATGTGGAAAAATTGGAACACTAATGTATTGTTGCTGGAGCCGTGAACTGATCCAGCAATCTGGAACTATGCCCAAAGGGCTATAAATAAGTGCATACCCTTTGTCCCAGCCAAAACAATTCTAGGATTATATCCCAAAGAGATCAAAGAAGTGGGAAGAGGACCCGTATGTACAAAAATATTTATAGCAGCTCTTTTTGTGGTGGCAAAGAATTGGAAAACAGGGGGATGCCTATCAATTGGGGAGTGGCTGAACAAGTTGTGGTATATGAATGTAAAAGAATACTACTGTTGCTATAAGAAATGAGGAGCAGATGGACTTCATAATAACCTGGAAAGACTTATATAAACTGATGCTGAGCAAGAAGAGCAGAACCAGGAGA
>CM053581.1:232329270-232373302 GCA_028627135.1 Pseudochirops cupreus
CCGTATGTACAAAAATATTTATAGCAGCTCTTTTTGTGGTGGCAAAGAATTGGAAAACAGGGGGATGCCTATCAATTGGGGAGTGGCTGAACAAGTTGTGGTATATGAATGTAAAAGAATACTACTGTTGCTATAAGAAATGAGGAGCAGATGGACTTCATAATAACCTGGAAAGACTTATATAAATTGATGCTGAGCAAGAAGAGCAGAACCAGGAGAAAATTGTACACAATCACAGATAATGTATGTGTGACAACTAACTTCAATAGACTGGGCTCCTCTCAGCAATGCAAGGTTATAAGACAACTCCAAAAGACTCATAATTGAAAGAGATATGGACATCCAGAGAAAAGAGATACAGTCTGAATGCAGATTGAAACAAACTACTTGCTGTGTTTCTTTTTCTTGTTTTGTTTCCTCTCTCCCACTGATCATTCTATCAATTATAATCCTTCTTTACAACCTGACTAATGATTAATGTGAAGATATTTGTAGATCCTATATTCAAGTGCACACCACCATGATGGAGGAGAGGGAGGGGGAGAAAATCTGAAACTCAAGGGACTATGGAACTGAACGTTGTAAACTAAAAGTAAATAAACCAATTTAATAAAAAAAAATAGAAATCCTTGGATTCAAAGAAGAGATTAATAAAATTGAAAGTTTTAAAAAATGAACTAATAAATAAAACTAAGTTATTTAAAAAAACAATGAAATACATAAACTATTAACTGATTTTTAAAAAGAATGAAAAAACAAATGAACAGTATCAAAACAGAAAAGAAGAAACAAGAAATAAAAGATATTAAAAACTATCTAGTCCACTCATATGCCAATAAAACTGGCAAACTTAAATGAAATAGAGGAATATTTACAAAAACACAAAATACCCCAGTTAATAGAACAAGAAATAGAAAATTTAAACAACTCAGTTTCAGAAAAAGAAGTTGTACTCCTAAAGGAAAAAAAAAATATAGATTTGCAAGTTAATTCTTTCAAACATTTAAAGAACAATTGATTCCAATATTACACAAAATTTTTGCAAAAATGTAAAAATGGATCCTACCAAATTCTTTCTATGATACGAACATTTTTTTGATAACCTAAACCAGGGAAAATTAAAGCAGAGAAAAGTTCAAAAACTATAAACCAATATCCCTAATGAACATTGATGCAAAAGTTTTAGCTATATTAAGAAAGAGGCTACAATAATCATGAGCAGATTAAATTTATACCAGGAATGACAGACTGGTTCACTATAAGGAAAACTACAAATATAATTCAATATATTATTAACAAGAACAACAATAATCATACAATTACATCAAAAGATGCAGAAAAAGCTTTTGGCAAAAAAAAAAAACACATTTCTACTAAAAGCACTAGAAAACAGCAGAATAAATGGACCTTTCTGTCACATAATAAGTAACATCTATCTAAACTGAGAGCCAGCATTATATATGAGGGGACTAAACAAGCGGCCTTTCCAATATGATTGTGGGTAAAATAGGAATGTCTATTGTTACCGCTATTATTTGATAACGGTGCAAGAAATACTGACAATGGCAACAGGACAAGAGAAAGAAATGGAAGAAACAAGTGTGTGGGACCAAGTGTGGTATCTCATCTGCTAAAGTACATAAAGCCTTGGGCCTCTGTGTCAATTCACTAGAAATTAGGTGATTTTGGGAAAAACGAAACTGTGGAAATCTCCTGCTTGAGTTTCCTTGTTCTTTGTCACCCCATCTGTCAAATAAGGGAAAGTAACCACAAGTGCCAATCAGAAATAAGAGCTTTACATGGGGAAGGGGGATACCCAATATGAATTTGTAGCTATTCCATGATCTAAGCAAAAGTTAACATTTGTAACTGAGTGTATACGTAAAAGATTCAATTTCTAAAGTATCTCTTTCTTCCCAAGTGAATATAATCAGAGGACAGACAAGCTTCGTGAAACAAGGATGTATGTTTGCTATTCAGTTGTGAGATTCAAGTCAGAAACCTCTTTTGTTTAAGGTCTACAGTTATGTTAGTGAAGAATATCTTATGAGGTACCTAGTCTATGTAGAAGTAGAAATATTAAGGACAGTTAAATAGTCTGAGTAATGGATTATACTAGCCCATGCTCACTCTACTTCTGGTCATTTTCCTACTTTCTTTTGGCTCTTATTTGTTTACTCTGTTTGCTAGAATTGTATCTCTTCTAAACTCAGTGCCTTTCACTTGCAAATGACAGCTCAGGCTGAATACCAACTGCTGCCCGAAGTTGCTGCCCAGCATCCTTTGGATCTTGTGTCTGCTAAGTTCCAGACATTGGCCACAGCCCCCAGCCCCTTGACTGATGGACCCCTGTGAGGCAGGGACAGCTCTACGACCTTTCTCAGCATGAACCAGCTTGGGAAGCTGAGACCTTCGTCCCTTGTCCCCAAATGAATTTGGGTTCCATTTGTTTAAGGGGGAATGATGGGGTCTGGGATGCTTTTGTCTGTAACCTCAATTTGTAAAATCTTACTTGTGTTCGGGTACCTATGTATGTAACATCGGTTTGTAACAAGCTTGTGCAATTAAGTTGTAAAAGTCATACTTTCCCCAAGCCATAAAGGCATTAACTCTGCCTCTCCCTTGCCCCTAGCCTAAAAGTCTTTTCCCTGAGCTAGCAGTCTGCCTAGATACAGTTACCCATGAATACATCACCCAAGTATTTTTTAGAGAAATACATAGCTCCTTTGTTCCAATTGGCCAGCTGCACCCAGAAACCTTGAACAACAGTATCAGAGATATCTCCCTCCCAATATGGTACCTCCTGGATCTCTAATCAGTCTAGCTTCCAGACTTGGCACCTCCTGAGACAATCAACCAATCCTCCCAAACAGCCATAATGGACCTATTTCATTCAGTCTTGACCAAAAGTTACCTAGTGACGTGTCAAGGCAAAACCCACACCTCTCCTTGTAGCTCCCCCTCCCCTCCAGGGGGATGTCCCAGTGAATTATGGGCAATACACCTGCACAGTTGATGTAGAAAGTGCATGTCCCTTTAAGCACTGACCACTCCTAAACTCCTCCCTAACTCTACCCTTGCCCACCTAGAAAGCATAATTAACCTTTCTACCTTTGTCCAGCAGCCTCCTTCCTCTGGGTATTCTAGTGGTCAGTCCGCCCACTTCTCCCGAGATTCTAATAAAGAGACTTTTCTACTTTCACCTTGAGATGTCTCCAAGTAGTTTTTGGGGTAGGGTCTTTGTACCCCAAACACAAGCAAAGGCAACAAGCAGATAAAATGATCACTGTTTGAGGATGACAATGATGGTGTCCTCAGAGAGCCCTAGAGATTCAATTGAAAAGTTAATGAAAATAATAACTTTAGCAAAATTTCAGGATATCAAACAAATCCTCATAAATCATCAGCATTTATATTTATTATCAAGGAAACTCAGCAGGAAGACATAAAAGGAGAAATTCCATTTATAGTTAGCAGGAAAGGAAGCAGTACTTTGGAAGAGACTGGAGATAAAAGAGGAAATGCTAATGAAGACAATCTGCTTGTTGCTACTGTGCGTTTTCTTCCTTTTTTTTTTTTCCATTTATGAAATGCCATCCCTGGTAGCTCTGATTTGTCTGTGCCTTTACCATAGTTAGGTTCTATAAAATACAGCTGTGGAAGGAGCAGTAGACCTGGAAATGGGTCCTGACTCTGCTAGTTGTATGAGTTTGGGTAAGACACTGCCATTCTCTGGGTCTCAGTTTTCCCATCTGTCAAATGAAGAGGTTGGACTAGATGACCTTTGAGGTCTCAGTGACTCTGGGATTCCATGAGTTGTTTTATGTATGTTTATTCAGTCTAGGATATTCAAAATACTGACTATAGACTATTTCTCCGTCTGTCTTGTCTCTGCTTCTCTCTTTCTTTCTCTCTTTGTCTCTCTGTCTCTGTCTCTCTCTATGTCTCTGTCTTTCAAGTCTCCTTGCACAAAATGACTAATATGGAAATGCTTTACACGATTGCATATGTATAATCTTTATCACATTGCTTGCTGCCTCAGGGAGGGGGAAGGGAGGGAGAAGGGATAGAATTTGGAACTCAAAACTTAAAAAAAATACTGATTATGGATGGATTTATGCCATTGGGCAATTTATTTCATTTCTCTGAGTCTTCCAGCTCTAAAGTTATGAGTCTTGAGGTTGAAAACTCTGATCTTTTACTTCCTTTGTATCCTCCACACTCCTTTGGTCACAAGCATAGGATTGGGCTCTGCATGCTGGTGGAGTTTAATAAATACTTTCTGAGGGACTGAAAAAAAAAAGATCTGACCTACTAGGAGGAAATGGGTGCCTAGGAAGACAGGAAGGCCTGGGGGCTACTAGCTCAGGACATTGCTACTGGGCATGGGTCACTACAACTAAAGCAATTTGTAGAGGAATTCAGATCCATCTCTGCCAATCAAACATTAGTAAGGGCTGGGGCGTGGGGGGTGGGGTGGTGAGGTCAAGGGAAGGCAGTTGAAGGCTGCTCAGTGGAGGGGGTTGGATATCCTACCCACCCCCAGCTCCAGGTTCACATCCTGACAATTTCATGGGAGTCACAGACACCTCACTGCATCCAAAGGTTTGTTTTAACTGACTCCCTGAAGAGCTCCAGCCCCTAGCTGCTCCTGCATAGTGTGAGAATGTCAAGGCTAGAAGGGACCCTAGAGTTCATTCCCTTTCCTGTCTTACCCCAGCCACTTGCAGTGGAACAAAACTGATACACAGTCTGCTCTGAGGGTTCTATAAAGTGAGGAAGTTAGACTGAAAAACCAATGAGAGCTTTTCCAGTCCCTATATTCTGCGGTTCTATGTTTAAAGCCCTTCCAGCCCCTCCATTCTGTATCACATCCACTTTCCTGGGAAAGAAAATTAAGATACAGAGTAATAAAGTGCTTTGTGTAAGGCAGGGGATCTAAACCTTTTTTTTGAGTCATGGGTCCCTTGGACAATCTCGTGAAGGCTATGAACCACTTCTCAGTATCATGTTTTTAAATGCATAAAATGAAATACATAGGATTACCAAAGAAACCAAGTACATCGAAATACTATTATCAAAATGTTTTTTCAACAAGTTCATAGAACCCTGGGTCAAGAATTGTTGGTCTAAGTTTACAGAGAGTTGGTGATAGGATAAGGATTCTTGACTAAATCATACCGTGGATCATTCAAATACAATATGTACATAGTAGTTTCTGAGTAACCAGAACATATCTGGAATCAGGACACATCGCTGCATCTAAAGGTTTGTGTAACTGGCTCCCTGAATTTGGCTGGCAGCTTGATGTTGTCTGAACACAGACTGAAGCACACTATTTCTCTGTCTCTCTGTCTCTGCTTCTCTTTCTCTCTCTCTCTCCTCAAGTCTTCTTGCACAAAATGACCGATATGGAAATGTTTTACATGACTGTATATGTATAATCTTTATCACATTGCTCAGTGTTTGGGGGGTGGGGGGGAAGGGAGGGAGAAGGGATAGAATTTGGAACTGAAAATTAAAAAAAACCCAAATGTTAATAAAATTTGCATGTAATTGGGGAAAAAGAAAATATTATTAAAAAAAAAAAAAGACTGCTGGCAGTTTGGTCTTTGGCTACATTAAGACACAAGACTCAAAACACAGGAGCTGAGAGTTCAATCGTATTCCGCCCTGGCCAGAACACTTCTGGAATCCTGCATTTGACTCATTCAGATTTCAGCTCTGATATTCACTAGCTTTTAGGCTCTGGACAACTTGCCTGAGCTCTCTTTCTCAGTTCTGTCATTTCTAAAATGAGAAGGTTATACTCAGTGGCTTCTAAAGTCCCTTCCAGCTCTATATCTGAGATCCTATGATACCCTAACTTCGGGGTGCCACATCTTTACAAGGATATTGACAAATTTAAGAGCATCCAGAGGAAGGCAAGCAGGATGGTGATGGATGCTCTCCTTTCTAATTCCATTCTACCTTATAGGTTTTCTTTCGGTCCAGTCCCAGAGTCATGCCATAAGAGGATGTTTAATCTAAGAGATTTAGGAGTGACATGCTATCTGACTTCAAATATTTGATGGGTTGTCATGAAAAAGGAAGGTTAGATTTGCTCTGTTTGACCCAAAAGGTCAAAAGTAGAAAAAAAAAATGAGTAAAAGTTGCCAAGAAACAGATTTAGACAGATTTAGGGTCAATGGCAGGAAATACTTCCCAACAATTAGACCTATCCAAAAGTACAATAGGCTGCATAAGAAGTCGTGGGTTCCCACGCAGCAGAAGACTTAGACGAAGGCTAGATGACTACTTAAGCATGTTGTAAAAGACACTTGTTCAGGGTTGTTTTGGACTCCATGGCCTCTGGGGGCATTTCCAGTTCTAAGATTCTCTGTGATTTTGTAGAGAAGTTGCCTTGAGTGTCAAGGATGGAGAAATGAGAATGAGCCCCATTAGCCATATAGGAAGTGGTTAGAATGTGTCAGAGGATACTTTCCAGGAAAGGGGACAAGGAGAATTACCCCCAACTCTGTGACTGAGAACAGCCATGAGAACCTTTGGGCTTGCAGGTCTATCTGGTGTGTGGGTAGGGGGTGGGAAAGAGAGATACTTTATTGGGGCTGGAATGAAAAACAAACAGTAAAGCCAGTCCCTTTGGTCTGGGATGTTGCCTGATTGGAAGTAATTTAGAAGGCAGATTCCAGGGACAGAGGCCATGCATGGCTTGAGGTGGGGGAATTCTTTCCTTCTGTGTGGCAACCAGGTACATTGTGTGGGTAAGGGAAGCTGCCTATATAGGGAAGTCTGAACTCCAGGGAAAGACTGAAGAACAAATTATCTGTTCCTTCTTTTTTTTTCTTTCTTTTTTTTTGGTGGGGGGAGGGAGGAGGGCAAGGCATCAGGATTAAGTAACATAGTAAGTAAGTCACATAGCAAGTGTCAAGTGTCTGAGGCTGGTTCTCAGACCAGAATTCAGGTCCTGACTCCAGGGACAGTGCTCTATTCACTGTACCACCTAGCTTTGTGGTACACCCCGCCGCCCCCCATTAAAAAAAAATCTGTTGCTTCTTGAACAGAAAATCAGCTGCCTTCAGTTTCCCATTGTGATATGAGGCAGGACAGACAGCAGTGTTGGCTTTTCCTGGGTGATAGAATGGGATGGGGAACTCTGTATGCTATGCTGCCAGAATTTCTAATCCTGGAGTTTAATCTTTCCCTTTACTCTTTCTCTGACTCTTCTCTGTAACCTAGCTATTCTAACCAGCCTCCATGGCTCACATTTTTTTGCCCTCCCAAAGTGACTGGGAATTCCCCTTTTCCCAAATCATCCCATTCTGTTCTTTCTGATGCTAAACTATCCCATGCTCTCCTTTCTAATTCCATTCTACCTTATAGGTTTTCTTTCGGTCCAGTCCCAAGCCCTTTTCTCCCTGAGGACGTAGGAGGAAAGAGCACAGACTTTGGAGTCAAAGGATTCAGATCTCACCACTACTATTTACTCCTTGCACGCCTTTAGGCAAGTGTTTTTTCCCTGCTCTGAGATTTCTTTCCTCACCTGTAAAATGAGGAGTTTGGGATAGATGATCTTTAAGGTCACTCACAACTCTTAATCTATAATATTTCTCATTGTTATCACTTCCCAGACCTGATCACAGATCATAGTACCCTGGGAAGGGATCAGATGTTCCCTTAAAATATGGTACAATGGAAAAATCACTTTTGTCAGGAGACCTAGGGACCCGGATTTGGACACCATTAATGAACCATGTGACCACAAAAAAGTGCTTTCCCTACCCTGGGCCTCAGTTTCCTCACCTGGAAAATAGGGATTATAATCTCTGTCCTCCTTACTTGCCTAAACACAGATCATGGCACACAAAATGACATGGAAGCACATATAGCTACACTGACAAAGTCCCAGTGGCCACTGGGATGGCCAGTTAACACAGGCCATAGGAGTGTCGGCTTATTTAGCTGCTTCTCTGTTGAACTGATCACTACCGCTTCCAAATCATTTGATATCAGGTTGTCTAACGGAGTCGGATAGTGCCTGTGTTAATTCAGAGCCCTCTAATTGAGAATTCCCAGTAATCTAGTGAAGAATTGGGCTGAATTTGACCTTTCTGCTTTCTATGGAACCATCTGGAGAAGGGTGACCTGGATGGTGAGAGCTCAAAGACATGCTATCCAATGATTGAAGAAGCTGAGAGTGTTTACAATGGAGGAGAGAAGACTTAGGGCTGCCTTATGACGTATTACCGGCCACTCTTCTGAAAAATCCTAGTCATGTTAGAATTCTAGTAAAGGCCTTGCATGCCTACGCTTAAGATATTTGTTCTCCATTAGGTTGAGCTGAACAGCACCCTAAGTCCCACCCTGAAAGCTTACCTTGTAAAGGAACGTAGCTTCAGCTGGATCTCCATCCTAATGTCCTTGCCCCCTTCCATTGAGATTCCTGGCATGAACGCCAAAACAGCCAGAACAGAGCGGTTTTCCTCATTCGGATTCCTGAGGGCAGCCAGCATCTCATGACCAAGTCTTGCTACCTAATGTGACCCCCTTCCCCTTTTCTCTTAAAAGTAGAACCTTTCCTTCAACTCTCATGTTGGGAAATTCTTGGGCAGGGGAGGGGGGAAAAGAGGGGAGGGAGGGAGAGGTTTATTATTTATAATTTAATAATTGTAAAATTATTATAATTTATTATTATCTTGATTGAAGACTTGAAGACTATTCCTCCACTCATGAGTTTGAATTCTTTAAAAACTTAACACCCAATACCTGGCCTCAAGCATTTGAACGCCTGTAATTAGACTCATTCTGGTTGGCTCTAGAGGGCCAAAGTAGGAGCAATAGGTAGAAGTTATAGGGAAACCAATTTGGACTTGATTTAAGGAAAAACTTCCTAAAAACTGGGCTAGGTTCTAGGTCTGAGATTCATTGGTTTGGGGAGATCCTGCATGAGGAAATTCCCTTTACCAATTCAGAATAGTACCTTCTCTCCTAAATTTATAATCTTGGAGTTTCCTGGAGCAGAGCTGTCAAGCTCACATGTCTCACAAAATTCCCTGGTGCACAGAACCAAATTAAGATGTAATTAAGAAATGATTAACAAAGTAAATAAAGATGTAATACAACACGGGTAATAGTTACTTTGTGGCTTTCTAAGTCAGAATGCATTCTGGGGAAATATTTCTATTTGACGCCATTGTCCCTGTTTATTGAGAAGTGAGATAATCCATTTTATATGGTCCTACAACCTGTATATGTCAGAGGCAGCAGCCGGACTCAAGGCTTCTCATAGCTAAGGTCAGTTCTCTACCTACCATACCACACTGCTTCCTCTAACACTTAGCTGTGTCTTAGTCTTCCAGCAAAGACTGGATGATCACTTGTTGGGGATATCACAAATGGACTCTTGGATAGGCATCAGATTAGAAGTTCTCTGAGATCCCTTCTAGTACTATGATTCTGTGAATTGTACAAACAATAGTGGAGGGGAATGTTTATTCTACTTTAAAGGAAACAATTTAAAGTACTTTAGCAGTATACTTTTACATAACAACAATGTGCTACTGCCAAATGAGTCCTACCTGCTTAAGGAGGCAATACCACTTGCTAATATTTCTCTCCTTTGGTGCTAATGTGGCCTTGAAATTATAGACTCAGATTTTCTTTGCAAACGTTCTTTAATTCAGATTTCTCATTGATTCACAACTAGCCTCCTGCCATCTGACTGAGGTTAGTGAGGTTTGACTGGAAGGAGTTAAAAAAGCCTGCTGCCTCTCTACTCTGGCCACTGAAGGCTGGTACGGTCCGCCAGGGTTAGATGCTGCCAAGATGGGTTTGCATGACTCGGTTGATCTTTTCATGAATCTCTGCAGCTGTGTGTCATTATTTATCTGGGAAAGCATGAGACTGAATTCCCAGTTTGTTGGGAGAAGGAAAGGAGGCTCTGTTCTAAAACTATATTGCCTGGCTGGTTTTGGAAAAACCAAATAGGGTTTGCTCATGGCTTATATAATTTAGTTCAAGCTAGAAATTCCCTATAATTGTGTCTGCCTGAATTTATGAATAGTTTTTCTGGACTCTACCTTCTGGAAATGTACAGAGAAGGTGAGGTAGGATGTTTTTTGTTGTAGCTACTGCCCAAATAGTCAATACAAGTCTTGGAGGGGAAGAAGCTGATAAGAGACACAAACCAGGAAATAACAGCCCCAGGGGTCAAGCAGGAAGTTACAAATGGAATGACTGCCTGTTAGAGTTGTAAGTGAGCTAAGAAAACTTTATCAGCTCCTGCATTTCCACACAGCACCATTTCATCAAAGACCTCGAAAGTCACTGGAGGGGTCTCACCTGAAGTAGCTGCACCTCAGGAAGAAGGACTTATTGCTCCGGGGCCTCTGATCTGTATCTAATAGAATATGCAAAAGTAGTGGAAAGCAAAGCAGCAGCTTCCCAGAGCTGGTCTCTACTCCCAGCTTTGCCTCTCTTTCAATATGCGGGGAAGGGATTTTAAAAATAAAATTAGCAATTAGTAAAATCTGAAGGAGAAATTAAAACTGAATATAGCACAATTATGATGGCTCAGCTTGATCTCAGAGAAGAGATACTAGATGACACCTCCCTCACCTTTTTAGGGTTGGGGGAACGTGGAGGTGAACCACTGCATATATCAGACTTTTACAATATGTGGGTTAATTTGGCTGAACTAGCCTTTTTTCCTATTATTATTATTATGTTTTTATACAGAATGGCCCTCTGAAAGGGGGAGAGGAGAAGGATGCAATGGGAAACAAAAGTGACCTCAAAATGAAATATATCAATTATAAGCTTTTAAAAGTGAAAGACCAGAGAGTGAGCTGATTAGAGCTGAAAGGACCTTAGAGATCACCTCTTCCATTTTTCAGAGACAGAAACTAAGCTCCTGAGAGGACTAGGGATGTTCGTTAGGTCAGATAGCAAGCTAAAAGCAGAGCCAAAGTAACAATGCAATCAGGTCAGAGAGGTCTGGGTCATTGTTGGGATTCTCCTCCTTCACCCAGGATATTTGTATCTCCTGGCTCTTCTCCCCCTAAGATGCAGGGTGGGGGGGTGGGGGGGGAGGAGGGAGAGGGAGGGGGGAAGGTTATTCTCTAGGACTTCTTCTGAAAAAAAGAAATACCAACATTTGTTTCACAGGACTTTTAATGCTTCTTTTTCTTATTAAAATACAAAATGTTATAGACACTGGCAATGAGTGATGAGGAGAGGAGAGGAGCCAATGCCTGTCAAGTGCATCATCCCTCTGGAAGGGACAGCATCTTTATCCACTGTCTACAGGTCAGGGGTAGTTGGGTGTGGATGGTCCCCAGGGTGGGGATTAGCTGCCCTTGGAATCTCCTTCTTCTATTACTCCCAACTCCCCCCTCCCACCCTTACAGGGCAGGAAAACTCACTTCCCAGGTCTCAGCATGCTTCTCACAAAGGTTCAGCTGCTTCCAGAGAATCTGTAGTAAATTCATTCAAGATGGCTTCTAATCCTCCTTTTCTACCCCCTTCCCCAAACAAGTCTGCCATCTTCTCTATTTCCTTTTCCCTGGAAAACTTTCTTTTATGAGGCTAAAACCAGGCAGATCAGCTAGGGTTGGTCAGTGGCCCTAGAACCATGGGGACCACCCCAAATCAAAGTTAAGACTTGTATGTTTCATTTTCTGAGAATCAAATTGTGCTCCAAGTAGGGGAACTTTGTCTCCAGCCTTAGGGTAAGATGACAACCTCTGAAGCCCAAGTAAGGGAGGACCAAGGGTCTTTTTTGAGAGTAAACACAGGGTAAGAGCTGCAGGCAAAGAGATTCAGTGGAACTGACATTAGGGACTGCTGTGAAAGAGGGCCATGGGTCCATTCCCCACCTTTCAGACAGTGTAAACTGACCGAAATAGGGTCAGCTTAAAAAAATGTATATATTATATATTACATATATACATATATGTGTATATAATTTAGATATCACTCAGCTATTGTCTTGGAAAGCTGGCCTCCTGCCCATGGCTTCCCCTACATCTTTCTGTCTTTCCCTACCTGGGCAAAGGGGCATTCAGGGAAAAAATAAAAAGAAAACCCAAAAAATCCAGTTAGTTCAGATCTTTGCCCATCTAACTATATAACCACATACTTTTGGTTCTTCCAACAACCTCATTTTGGGAGAGGGATTGGGAATTTTAGGGCACAATGATGATCAGAGAGGAGAATTAGGTGGAGTCACTCTGAACTTGAGAGACAAATTTAAAATGCTGATCCTTGACACTCCTTTTCATCACTTTCATTAAATCATTGGTCAGCTATCTTTCACCAACGAGCTGGTGCTGACCACTAGTGAAATGTGGCTTTAAGCTAGACTTATAATTCTCTGGCTTAATTAGGTAGTATCTACCAAAGGTATACCTGTCCTGGTCTAGCAGCACTAAAAATTGGTGGGGTCCTTCCCTTCACTTCTTTCTCCTTCCCCAGGTCATATCTCCCAGCTGGTGACCAAGTGGCAAATGCCAGACCTGTAAATCTTCTCTACCCTCCCCACCTCATTGGTTTAAAAGGCTCAGAGGAAGCAGGAAGACTGCAAATGCTGGGGTATGAAGATGAGACGGAAGGCTTCTGGGGGCTCTTGAATAGGTCAGGGAAGTAGGTATCCTATATTCTTCCCACTAGGCCATTTCCAAAATACATGGAGGCCCTTTCAAATCAAGGATCAAGGACATGGGTTGCTGAAGCATCTATTCACCTCTACCCCAATTCCCAGAATCATGACCAAATTCCTTTCTCAGTAGAGAGAAGAGCCAGCTCCTACGGCCAGCAGGGATTTCAATAACAGAGAGCAAATTTCTTAGAGAAGCAAATAAAATAAAAGCTATAACAACAAACAAAACCCCCCACAGACAATAAGAAAAAACCCTGACTCAACAAAAATCTTCTTTCCTTTCCTTTCCAACTACGTCCCTCTGGCTTTGAGGGGACCTCCACCCTCAGGAAACACCACATTTGCCTCATGCAAAGAAACGGGAACCTGGCTAGGGCGTTTGGTTTCTATACAGGTGACTGAGTCGAATAGCACCTCAGCTAGCCAGGAAGGCGGGGTGGGTGACATGGGATACAGGTAGCCAAGGGAGGACAGAGAAATGATCAAATCTGAGAGCAAATCAGCCAACCCGGGGGCCCAGAGCTGGACGCGTGTGTGGTAGAGAGGGGGGTGGGAGAGGGAGGGAGGCATCCAATAAATAGTTATTCATCAGAGGAGAGAACTGGGCACAAGGGGAACCTCTGACCGACCAGCGGCATATGAGGGAATTTCCAGCTTCGGGGCACCTTCCAGGACAGGGACATGCCTCCTATAATGGAACTGGGAACTGGGAGTGCCCCCCACTGATTCCCTTTGGTGGTTTCCAGGGTGGCCAAGGCTCTTGCCTCAGGTTTAGGGCAGGGCCATTGGCACTCCCAGCAAGGGCCAGAGCAGCAATGGGGTGGCTGACTCAGTCAAAGATTGGCGTCTGGACACAGACAGAAAAGACTCACACAGGGACTCAGGTTCACACAGGGACTAGGACGTAAGAGTTACTCCCACAGCTCCTGGGTATATAACGGAGCCCCTCCACCACTTCTCCTGCCATCCTACGAGGGCAGCTCTGAAGGCTCTGATAGGCAAACATGGCCACCCCTAAACAAAAGAGGAAGCCCAGGAAGGCCAGTAGGCCAAAAGCCTGCCTTCGGGTTGCTGCCTGTGGAGAGTCTGGGATGGCTGTGATGGCAACTTCTAGCCTTTGGGGATCAGCTGTGGCATGGGGAAGCATTTCCATTTTGGAAGGTAGGTTGTTTCTCTCAACCAACCCTGAACCCGGGCTTTCTGAGGCAGGGGTAGAGGCAGGGAAGTGGCGTTCTGCATTGTCTATAGCCAAGTTGGAAAAGGGGTTTGTGAGAGTGACAACAGTACTCATCTCCTCACTAATGATGGGATTTTCAGAGTGGTCCTTTGGCCTTCCCGAACCCTCCTCCCTGGGCTGAGAAATAGCAGAAGTCTCCTCAGACATCTTCCCCTTAGCCAAGGAGACTGAATCAGAACTCTCAAGAGTTGGAGTCATTGTTGCAGATACAGCCTCCATACTGAAAGTCTTGGCCCCCTGGGAAGCCAGTAGAGGATCCGGACTATTTCCCCCCACCTTGGATGAGGTGGATCCTACCAGAAGAGGGTCAGGGAATGACACTGATGAACTAGCTATGTAGGCTGGCAGCCCTGGGGAGGTCTCCAAGGCCACCTTTTCCTCTGGGAAGGCAGGACTTGGACTTGGGCTAGGACTGATGGTTGTTGGGACAAGGGTACTGGTAGCTTCTGGAACCAGGATAGTAGCTGGAATAGCGTTCCCTCCACCATGGACCTGGGTGGTTGGAGGCCCATTCTCTCCTGTTAGTTTTTCAAATGTGCCAACATTCTCCTTTTCTGCAGTTTGTTTCTGAGCGGCAACGGCAGTGGCAGCAGCAGCAGCAACAGAAGCATTGTTCAGAAACTGTATTGCATCTTGTACCCATTTTTCATTTGGATTAGCACATAAGATTTTGTTCTTTATAGTAGTGAATCTGAAAGAGAAGACAGGCAATGTCAACTCCCAGGACACCAGCATTTGGAAAAAGCCCCCTAGTTCAGAATACAGGTGTCTCACATTTATTATAAATTATGCGGCAGGGAGTGCTAGACTTGGTGGCAGATCTGGATCCATCTCTTGGATCTAATGCTTATTAAGGAGAAGTCTTATGGTAGAGTGGAGAGAGGGCCAATCTTGGTTCAGTTCCTACCTTTGACACAAAATGGCTGTGTGGTCCTGGGCAAATCACTTAACTCTGCAGGGGCTCCAGCAAACTCTCTAAGACTAGTCGTAGAAAAATTTCTGATCTTCATTGGTTCAAGAAGTTACCTCAACAGAACTTTCTTATATTAATGAAATCACAGGTCTTGTTAAAAAAAAAAAAAGCACTTGCTGGCTGTGTGACCCTAGGCAAATCACTCCCCCTCTCTAAACCTGTTTTCTCATCTGAAAAATGGGGTTTCATAGCTGCATTTTTCTGGCAGGGTTATTGTGAGGAAAATACTTGTAAATCTTAAA
This sequence comes from Pseudochirops cupreus, assembly GCA_028627135.1. Taxonomy (NCBI): domain Eukaryota; kingdom Metazoa; phylum Chordata; class Mammalia; order Diprotodontia; family Pseudocheiridae; genus Pseudochirops; species Pseudochirops cupreus. The sequence goes on from CM053581.1 coordinate 232,344,381, forward strand.
GCAAGGAATTTTTATTATTGTAATTGTTGTGTTGAGGTTTGAGTAGCTCAGATAATTGGAATGTGACGTTTATGAGGTCAAGGCTTTGACCTGACGGAGGACAGTTAGTTTCAGCTCATGGGTCCAGATGGCCCCTTTAACCCCTTCCAGCCATAATCACAAAGTGCGGGCTCTTGGAAAGTGTGTGGATAATTCAGTGTAGCCTGTCTCCATTGCCTAACCTCATCTCCAAGATCTGGTTTCACAGGGGCTCGGCTGTATCATATGCATGTAGGGAGGTCAGTACACATGCAGAGAGTAGTTGTCTGGGGAAGCCAACATGGTGGCTTAAGGCTTCAAAAGAAAGAAGGCCTTCAGGGGAAGGGTTCTCTGGACATATCAAAGTCCAGGATTCTGGGTTGAGTAATTCTATTTCCCTTACCTCCTCATGTCTGGAAAAACATGAAGATGGCAGCTACTGTTGTTGCTGGAGTAGTGACTAGTTCACTGCAAATGATAATCCTTGTGGAAAGGGTTCCGTGACACTTTCCTACAGCTTCCAGGCAAGACCACATTCAATTCTAAAGAAGAGTTTAGCTGCCATTTCCTCAAACTCTGCAAAAGGCACTATATATAGCCTTCTTATGGAAAGTCTTTCTACATGTAGAAGCTCTGTGTGTCTCTGTCTCTGTGTCTCTGTGTGTTTCTCTCCCCTTCATGTCAGTTACACTGAGAAACTGGGTGGTGTAGTGGAATGAGTGCTGGATTTGAGTTAGGAAAGATTAAGGTTTGATTCCTACCTCTCATGTGTGACCACAGGTCCTTTCTGAAGGGGAAGGGAAAGGAACAAGCATTATGAAGAATTTAGTGTGAGGTAGGTGCTACTATTATCTATATTTTACAGTTGAGGAAACTGAGTCAGACAGAGTTGTGCCAGTGACTTGCCCAGGGTCACACAGCTAGTAAGTGTCTGAGGCTAGATCTGAGCTCAGGTCTTCCTGACTCCTGGCACTCTGTGCACCATGATGCCACCTAGCTGCTTTCTGTATGCTGACCTTAGTTATCATTTCTATACAATCAGAGTAGTAATAGCAGCATCTTTTATCTCACAGGGCTATTAGGATGATCAAAGGAGAAATTAGAGCTGGAAGGGACCTCAGAGGACTTTGTAGACCAACCTCTTTGTTTTATAATTGATGAAATCAAATTCTAGAGAGGTTGAGGGTAAGGGATTTAATCCAGGTCATATAGATAGTAAGAAACCAAGGTGAGATTGGAACTCAGATCATAGGTCTCATATCTAGAGTTGGAGGAGACCTTTGAGGTCATCTAACACACATGACAAAACTCCACAGTGCTGCCTGAATAAGGTTAAAATGTAATTCAGAAATGTTTAATAAAATAAATTAAAAATACCATACAACACTGATAATTTTAATTTGTGGTTTTCTAAGTCTATATGCAGCCAGTGGGATCCATTTCTTTTTTAGTTTGGCACTACTGCCCTCATTTTTGAGATGAGGAAACCAAGACACAGGGGGATTTGAGATTTGCCCAAGGTCAATCAGTTAGTTTCCATTATAGGTGGTATTTAAACTTGGTTCCTCTGAATCCACAGCTGGTGAGTACTCTTTTCACTGTACCTTCAAATGAGAAAATGAAGCATCTTATAAAAGTCAGCTGATATTACGACTTCTGTGATCTATGTTGCCATAATGTCACTCTTCCTTTTCTTCCAAGAGGTAAAAAAACATCTCAGTTTTTAGTTTCCTCCTACCCAGAACATATTTCCCAAATTTTCTTTTTTAAAGACTTCTCTGGGTCTCCATTTAAAAATTAAAAAAAAATAAAGTAGTTGACTCCTGGTGTACTCCTCCAAACAAAAATGCTAAGTCTTCCCTGAACAAAGTGGTTCCTAACGTTTAGGGCTGTTAAGGGGTCCCCTGAACTTGCCTTTTTTTGAGTTGCCCATATTTTCCAGAAACACTGGACCCAGAGCATGCAGGAGGCCATGAACATGTCAAGGATGAAGCACCTCCTTGAGCTGACAAATTTTGTTGTTATACCCCACGCTGGAGGCAAGACAGGTGCCAAATGCATCTGTACCGGGTTGGGTAATGCTTGTGCATCTGGGGTCCTTTACAGATAAGCAGACCCTCCAGTCTTCACAGTCTGGCAGTTCCCAAGGGAAAAGAATGAGTCTTTTTTGTCATCTCTTTGCTCCTCCTATCTGGGGAATGGTCTAGTCTTTTTTTCCCCACCTTTGTTGTACCATACCCTCCCCCACGTCATGCCCCTTCCTGGTATCCCCTCTTCCCTTTGTCCTGCTTTTATAAAAATGTAAACTTCTGTAAAGACTGGGGACCCTTTGGGTTCCACATGCCATGTACATTTCTCTTATAATAAACCTGGTTTTCACATAAGTCTCATGATGTTGTGATTGCCTGTTGAAACGAATATGACCAGAATGGGAGTGAATCTGTAATTATGTGTGTATGTGCGTATGTGGTACTATGACCAGAGCCAGCCCCGAGAATAATAATTTAGTTGTCAAAGATGGGAAGTCTACTCTAATTCCTGACAAAAGGGGTGTGAGCCCTGCTCTCTTTTCCCAGGGAGATCTTGGCTGGGCTGGGACTTCATTTTGGGCCTCAGGCCCAGGATCACAAGGTGCTTTTGTTCCTCACAAGGCAATAGGTGCTCAATTCATAGAGACAACTACTTACTACTCAGAGAACCTTGAGTATCATTTTCTTCTATCTCCAAACCCCTGGAGTGGCCAAGGGAGACTTAATAAGGAATTCATTTTAACAAAACTTTAGTTGCAATACTGTCCCAAGAATCCCAAGAATACTTCATGCTATTTTTTTTTCCCAAACTTGCATTTGGTATAAGGAGACAGTCTAAGTTTTATATTCTTAAGCTAGGGGTCTGTGAACTTAAAACATTTTTTTGGACAACTATTTGAACATAATTGGTTTCCTTTATAATTCTATATATGTTATTTAAAAGTATGATTGTGAGAAAGAGCCCATAGGCTTCACCAGACTGCCAAATAGCGCCATAACTCCCCAAAACATTAAGAACCTTTGCTTTACAAAAAAAATAAAATAAAAAAAGGGGTGGCTAGGTGGTGCGGTGAATAGAGCACCGGCCCTGGAGTCTGGAGGACCTGAGTTCAAATCCAACCTCAGGCACTTGATACACTAGCCATGTGACTTTGGGGAAGTCACTTAACTCCAACTGCCCTCCAAACAAGCAAAAATAAAATAAAAAGAATCTTTGCGCTAAAACTCTATCTTGCACGTGGCTAATATGGAAATGTTTTTCATGACACATGCATAATTGAAATAAAATTGCTTGCTTTCTCAAGGTGGGGAAGAGGGGAGGGAGAGAATTTGGAGCTCAAAATTTTAAAAAATGATTGTTAAAAATGTTTTTCATATGTCATTGGGAAATAGCTAATGAAATAAATAAAAAATAATTTTTAAAAAAAGACTATGTGTTGCAGTGATGGTGCTGATTTGAACTGGTAGAGGAAGTAATTTTCTCACTGGGAGTTCTCTATCTCAATTAAATCCAGTCCCTGTCCTTAGCTTATATTTGATTTAGGAACCTCTTTCTCATGTTCTGTTTGGCTTTGGGCCTAGAATAAACAATCCTTGTCACTTTAGATGAGGCATCAACAATAGAACATTTTTATTAAAATGATCAAATACTTACTTGAGATGTTAAAAGGAAAAAAAAAGGGTGGGAAGGGGGGAATCTAAAGAAGAACACGCTGGAAGGTTTGGTCCCAGGAGGTTTGTTAGCTCCAACTATAGGGTAAAGCTGGGATGAGCTGGAAATAGCTCAAGGCCCTGTGACTCAAGCTAGAGGACCTTGGCAGTGAAACCTCCTCTAAGAGTCATCTCCCTCTATTAGAATGTGAGCTCCTGGAGAACAGACTGTCTTTGCTATTTGGATCCATAGTACTAAGAGAGGGGCTTTGCTCATACATAGTAAGCTCTTAGTAAACACTCTTTTATTCATTCTGTTCTTTTCTAGTGTCTGGGGTTCTGCTGGTACATGTTCTCTTTCTTAAGAGTGATTTTTAGGGGACAGCTAGTTGGCACAGAAGATAGAGTACTGGCCATGGAATCAGGAGGACCTGAGTTCATATATGAACTCAGATACCCTGGGAAAGTCACTTAACCCCCATTGCCTCAAAAAAAAAAAAAGAATGATTTTTGGGAAATTTGATGGGAACAGGGTGAAGCAGTATTGTGGGGGCAGAGGGAGACACACAAAGATGTTTCTTCAAAGATCAGTCCTAGCACTCACCTTTATATAGTTTGCCTAACTTCCCCTCAATACCTTCCAGGTCAACAGTAATGGCAGTGAAAAGAAGCTTGTAATTCCTTTCCTTTTCCCAGGCCTCACAGAAGTCTCCTCCAATGAAAACCAGACAAGACATTTATTGACAGAGAGGAGACAGATTCAGGGTGAAGATTATACGTATCCAATGTGGGGATTGGTTTTGTTTGATTATAAACATTTGTTGCAAGGATCTTCTTTTTTCAAATTGGGAGGAGTGGGAGCAGGAAGGAGACAAAATAAATGCTTGCTAATTGAAAAATGAAATGGTTTAAAAAAAGAAGAAGAAGAAGAAGAAATAGGGTAGGAAGTAGATGGGAGAGAAGGTCCAATTTCTTGGTATATAAGGATTGTACCACTCAGCTCCTAGCTCCCAGGAGTCTTGTATAGGGCTGAACAAATGACTTTGGATCCCCAAGACTTAGCCCTGCTCCATTAGTTCTGTGGCAGAGTTGAAACTCTGGAGAGTTTGCTTTTGGCCAGATGTGGCTAATACCAACACCAAGACCAGTAAGTAGCCAGATCCTCTCCCTGACAGGCACATGCCCTAGACATGCAGCCTATGGCTCCATGCAGAAATTGGACCAGCTCTTCTATTTTAGGATGAGGCCATAAAGGACAAGTCATTTGTCCCAGCTCACATAGGTGGTAGGCAGCAGAGTCAGAATTTGAACCCAGGTTCTCTGATTCCATATCCAGCACTCTTGATCACAGGAGGATAACTTCTAGCTTTGCCCACAATAACTTGGGATGCCTTGGGAGTTAGTTGTCAAGAAATCTGGGAATGTGGTATCATTGTGAGGCTCTAGCAGAAAAGCATTCTGGGAAAAGAGGAGGTGTCAAGGACACCCCCAAAGGTTAATCAGTTGGTGCTTAGGAGGTTCTTGAAGCTCCCCCCAGTCAGGTACCTGATTTTTACCTTGGTAGGAAGGAAGGGAAAGGTCAGAGGTCCTGAGGGGAGGAAGGCTATAGGAGGTACTTACAGGATTGCTTGTATCCGGCAGGATGGCGATGTCGAAGTGTAGTTCTTTAAGAAACGATTTGGTATTTGGGGTATATTTCTGCTCAATGGGGGGCACTCGTGGGTACATTTACTCATGCTAAAATGTTGTCCTAGAGCAATGAAAGTAACCAGAGTCAGAAAAAGCTCATGCAGCTATTTGTTCTTCTTCTTCAGAATTCCAATACACTCCCCAGCTCACATCTCCACCCCGTCACCCCCCCCCCAACTGTCCTTCAGCACTGGGCTTGGAGGACCAGGCACCTTAGAAACCATCTGAGTCAGCCTGGCCCCCCTTATTTGCTAGATGAGAAAACAAGCCCAGAGAGGTTTGCAGCCCAAAGTCACACATGGTAGATAGAAGGGTCAGGATTTGAATCCACTTTCCATGATTTCAGACCCAGGGTTCTTCCCCCTCTGCTAGTTAGTTACTTTTTTGTCCTGTGAAATTTTTCATTTTGGATTTCTGAAATATAGCTCAGAAAAGACCGGCTTTTAAAAAAGCCCATTGTTTTTTAAATGGAGCTACTTGACTGTGCCTTTAAACCCAAATCACCCCTCTTGAGGAAAGCCCATTGTTTTTTAAATGGAGCTACTTGACTGTGCCTTTAAACCCAAATCACCCCTCTGGAGGAGAACGGCCCCAGTCCAAGGCTCTGTGGCTCATTGTTTAGATTTTGATGATTTAGAATGAATATAAACAGCAATTGTTTTCTGTTGCCCCCAAACTCTGAGGGTCTTCCCCTCCTAGACTGATATCTTTGTGATGGTAAATTGGGCCATCCTTTATTTCAACTCTTACCTAGCCCTAAGTCATTGAACAACCAGGCCCCAGCCTAGGAAAGACCTTAATTTAAAAAGGCCAAGGCTGCCCATTGAATCTGGGCCATCACCAGTCTTGATCTTTGTCTTGCCACTGGACTGTGATGACTCTGGAGAAGAAAGTGAGCTTGATGACTTTGTCTAGCTCTGCCTCAGTTAAATTCAATTCATGTGAAAGTAAGACATCACCCTCCTGATGTCATTGGTCCTCTTCAAGAAGGAAGGATCAACAACAGTTAGGAGATCCCAGCTGAAAGCCGAGCTCAGCTACTTACTACTTATCACAGTTGTCCAGAGTTCAAAGGTTAACCAGACATTCAAAATCCTCTCCTACCTTATGGCCTAGCTTCTAGCCTCTGTTGACAGTGCTTCTTCACCTACCTCCTTACCCCTACCCTCCTCTTCTCCACCTACCTGGAATTTCCCTGATCTCTGCCCCTCTTTCTCCATTCCAGCCAGGTAAGTTAGTTTACTCACCTGCCCCTGCCTGTTCATGTCTTCCCATACTGGGAGATGAGGTCCTATACTTGATTCAAACTGCCTTTGGCAAGCTACCTATGATGGAGTTATGGGATCTGGACCCCTAAAAGGAAAAGACCATGTCTCTGAAAGCAACTCCACCCCTGAACTTTCAACCACACTGACATTTTGCCTGAGGTATCTGGCCCATCCCAGTCTGCTGGAATAGATAATTCTTTTTTTACTGCCCTTTCAGTGTGGGCTCTCAGACCACTTAACTCCTTATACTGTCACACCTGGCCCACCCCAAGATACTTGCCACTCCTCAATCCCATCAAGACCATCTCAGGTCTTTTCTAGTATTTAAACATCAGTTTTTATCCCTATCAACCCACAGTCTCACTAGGACTCTACCCACCATTCAGGTCTTATAATAAAATCTCACTACTTTGACTGAATGAAGGCTTGAGAGTGGTTGAATTCTTTCCAGGCAGACTCACCCTGTATCCTTATATTTTGGGGTTCCCAACACCCCAAAACACACCTAGTGAGCTCAATTCATTTAAACTCTATTCTTATTTTCTAAGCCTTACTGTATGTATATCAGATAAATTCTGTACATAAATTCTGATGTTTCATTCCTTAATATTTTTTAAAAGTATTTTAAAAGTACCTACTATGTGCCAGATATTACACTAAGCACATTAAACATATTATCTTATTTGATCCTCACAACAACCCTGGGAGGTAGGTGCTGTTTTTATCCTCATTTTCTGGATGAGGAAACAAGACAAAAGAGGGTCACGTAGGAATGAGGTAGGATTTTTACTCAGGTCTTCCACTTCCAGACCCAGTTTTCTATCCACTGTGCCATGTAACTGACTGTTTTCTTTTTCAATATTATTGCCTGAGTCCCTAAATCCTGACTTCAGCTTAAGCATTAGCTTCTTCAGAAGGCCCTTCCTCATCTCCCTAGCTCCTAGTCCTTCCCCTCCTCATGGCCTTGTATTTATTTTGTATATACTTATACATGCATGTGTGAGGGATAATTTATAGTGAAGTTTCCCCATTCTGAAAAATCAAATCTAGAATGGCTTCAGTATTCATTAGGCCCAAGGTCAGGTCACTTGACCTTCAAGCATTAGAGCAATGGAGACCCTCCCCCAGAGCCAACACAGCAGAAGATATGCCAAATAAGGTTAAGACTGCTTTCATTGGACACCCACATGTTTCTGGGTCCTTTGTCTCAGAGAGATTCCCGAGCTCAGGTTGTAGGACAGCTCCCCTACCAATAAGAGTGAAGGCCAGTGGGGGGCAGTGGTTGGGTTTCTGCACTGGAAGATTATATAACCATGGGCTGGCTTCTACCTGTCACTCTCTCCCTGCAGACGCCATGTGGGTTACAGGGGCAGAGTCCTGTCTCACGAGAAAGAATAAAGACCTTTTCTGACGTTAGATTCAGACTCCGAACTCTTTCATCTCACATACATGTATTGTCTCTCCTGACAGAATGTGAGCTCCTTGAGGGAAGGGATTGTTTTAGATGTGGTTTTGATCTCTTGTTTTTAACACACTGCATGAAACAGTAGTTGCTTGTATGGTGATTGGTTGATGGCCCTGTTTTTCCTTGGCTGGGCCCTATTACCTGGATTCTTGACTTCCTCCTAGTTTTTGGTAATCTTTGACACACAGACCCTAAGCACTATGGCCACTTTGAATCTGTCTATAGGGCCCATTTCCTGGGAGTAGTTATGGGTATAGCTTAATTTCCCAGAGCCAGATCAAGTAGGAGCTTGTTCTTTTTTTGCATGTGGCACCAGTTCTGTCATGAGGCCTGATAGTTAGCTTAAGGTGAGAGTGGCTACCACCTGGTCCTTTAAAAACCTGAAACTGACTACCAAAGATTACTAAACTAGGAGGAAGTCAGGAATCCAGGCAGCAGGGTCCAGCCAAGGAAAAACAGGATAATCAATCAATCACCATACAAGCAACTACTGTTTCATGCAGTGTGTTAAAAACAAGAATTCATAATCAAATATAAAGCAATCCCTTCCCTCAAGGAGCTCACATTCTGTCAGGAAAGACAACACATACATACATGTTATAATAATATAATATAGTTGTCTAATGCTTTGAATGGCAACACAGTACCCTGGACTACCTTTGATTGTGGAAACTGTGCCTTCCCCCATCTGAGGGTCTCCCAGAGAGGCTATTGCTGAATTATAGCAGTAGTCCAGAGGGATAATCTTGGAGGCTGAAGTAAATGTGTCTGAGTCATTGAGGAAACTTTTCTTCCCCCTACTTCCTTTCCTAGGATTCAGGATGTGAAAGTAAATGGGACTTTGAAGTCTCATTAATCCCCCTCCACAGCTGACACTGGACTACTGTGGTGGGCCTCAGAGTGACTCAGACATTGTCCCCAAAGCTTCTGCCCTCTGCTGGGTAGCTGATGGCTTCTGTCCCTCCAAAGGAAACCTAGGAATATGCCCAGTCCATTGAAATGACCTCCTCTGGGCTCCAGATTTTTTTTTTTTTGCAGTTTTACAGAGATAGGTTTATTAGCATAAAATTAACAATTAGGGAATATTTCCTATTGTACTTAAAAACCTGAAATTTAAATGTAAATATATAATTTTCAAGAGGAAAACAGCTTTGTGTTTATATATAAACAGAAAGTAAATTATTTGATTTTTTCATTTGTTATATTTTTAAAAGTATGACTTGGTTGGGAATGGCAATTCAACACTTCATCTTTCCAAAAAATAAAAATAAAGGTAGATACAATGATTCTAATAAAGTCAGTCACAGTGACATTTGACAGAATTTTGCGTTGTTAACACTATTATTATAATATTCTAAATTATGTACTAAGAACCAATATACCCACCAGTGCTTGCCATTCAGTGACATCATAGCTTGATCAGGCTGAAACAAAAGGCATTTTTTTCCCAAGTGTTTTATCAGTTTTTGGGGGGTGGGCTCCAGATTTCTTGAGCTAGGAACAGCCATGCTCACCTCGTTCCTGGTGAAGGACCTAGACAAACACTCTATAAAATCAAACTGTGGCCATAAGTCCCTTGTATTGTGTTGTCTAGGGCCAACAGCTCCCTCCCAGCTCTTCTCAACCTGTGGGTTATGTTCAATTTGTAACAATGAAAATACATCCTGCATATCAAATATTTACATTATGATTCATAACAGTAGCAAAATTACAGTTAGGAAGTAGCAACGAAAATAATTTTATGGTTGGGGGTCACCACAACATGAGGAACTGAATTAAAGGGTTACGGCATTAGGAAGGTTGAGAACCATCTTCTCTCCCCTCCAAAACACACACATAATGTGCTAAAATAGAGAAGTAGGGGACAGGCTGAACAGGATGCCAAAAACACTGAGCCTTGGGCCAAATACTCATGGGCATGCCAAAGCAAGGGCTGGGGTTCCTAAGGAGCCAGGAATTTCCCTATCCCTAGAGTCCTTTCAAATCATATAAGCCTAGGACGAAAATTGCCAAGCTGTGTGCACTTTCTTTTTTTTTTTAAATATTAAATTTCTTTATTTATTTTTAGTTTTCAACATTCATTTCCACAAGATTTTGAGTTATAAATTTTCTCATCTTTCCCCTACACCCACTCCAAGATAGTGAGCCTACTGAATACCCCTTCCCATAATCTGTTCTCTCTTATATCTTCCCCCCAACTTTCTAGTAGGGCAAGATGGATTTCTATACCCCAGTGCCTGTATATCTTATTCCCAGTTGCATGAAAAAAACAATTTCTGGGTGTACTTTCTCCAGCATTAAATTGAGAGGCCCTGAAGCTCAAATACTTAATGATAAGATTACCATCTACATAGAGCTTCTTGGGCAATTTTACAACCACTCCCTCATTTGAGTCCACTATTATTATACTCATTGTACAAATTAGGAGACAAAAGGGTCAGAGAGGCTAAAATAATCAACCTGGTAACAGGAAGTGTTAGAGGGAGAATTCAAGCCTAATTTCTGTCCTGATTCCAGGTCCAATTTTTTTTCCTTGTATCATTCTGCCTTGACCCTCCTGATAAAGGGAGTGCCTGGCCTGGTGTAGGCTGGTTGGACTAGACCTCTCCTCAGTGATAGGGAGAACATAAGGCCTGAGATGGCCAGACTGACTGATGGATAGCCATGAATATAGCCCAGGAGTAGGTAACCCACAACCTAGAGGTCACATGTGGCCCTCTAGGTCTTCAAGTGTGGCCCTTTGACAGAATCCAAACTTCACAGAATAAATCCTCTTAATAAGAAGATAATAATAATAATAATAATAATAATAATAATAAAAAAATACATAATAAAAGGACTATACTATAGCCCCTGCCACCAAAGTTATTATACCTACCTCTGAGCTTCTTATGCTTGATTTTTGTTTTTTCAGAGATACTTGAGGTCTGTTTACCCCAGGAGATGCTTACCCCAAATTGGAAAATTTGCAGGTGGTTCCAATTGATCATCAGCTTCAGTACTGAGAAACATGATTGTTTCATTCTTACAGTAATAGCCAATTATCAGATTAGGACTAAGGTCTTTCTCCTTCCTTTTCCTCATTTAGAAATCAGTCCCTGTAGGTTATTCAGGCAGCCCCTGAAGTGCAGGGCTTATAAAGAGATGAAATCTTGGGTGAAACTGACACAACTGGAAAACTCAGATTTGTTTAAAAGGTAAAGAAATTTTAATTTAGGTGATTTGATGGATTTTGGCCCCTTTTTTTACTCAGGTCTGGGTAAAAGTGGATTCTTCCTTTTCTCTAGACTGGTAACATAGGTATGGATAAGTCTCTTTGACCAAGATTGGGTGATCAGAGTCACTCCCCCAGACCCTCATTAGAATAAGACTATCTCTCATTATAATGTTCTTTCTCTTATTATTTGTTAACCAGAGTTTATTTCTACCCTCAAGTACACCCCCTTTTTCAAAGGCTTTATAGAAGACTCTTTGATCACCAAGAGGAATAAATGAGCCCATTTGTTGACTACTTGCTAGCTACAGTTACTAAAACTAATTGTAATTTACCCAGAAACTGTCTCTCAGAAATTTTCAGTTGCCACAGAATTAAAAACACACAGACCCTAACCACTAAGGCCACTTTGAGTCAGTCTATAGGGCCCATTTCCTGGTAGCAGTTAGAGGCATAGCTTAATTTCCCAGAGCCAGATCAAGCAGAAGCTAAGGTGAGACAGATATAGGGACTTACTCTTTTTTTGCATGTGGCACCAGTTCCGTCACAAAGCATGGTAGTTAGCTTAAGGTGAAAGGGGCTACCACCTTGTTCTTTAAAAAAACTGAACCAGACTACCAAAGATTGCCCAGAGAAGATCCAACCATATCTTGCTACTTTAATGGACCCGTGGTCTCACTGATATGAATGAGTGTTCTTCTTAATAATGGGAAGCATAACCCATTCACACTTGCCTACCATGTGAATTCTTGCCCATAAACTCCTATCGCTTTTCTTAGTATTCATCCACAATATTTACCTAAAATTAGCGTGACGATCAACCAGCTCTGTGGTTCGTCCATCCAGCTGAATATCACAGTATGGACATTTTTCATTCATTTGATTTTTCCTCTGTGAATACTTAGAACTCTTAAGAGATCATGATCTCACTTAGGAGTTTCTACAATGTTTTGGGTCTTGACATAATCAATACAAAGTTATATATAAAAAGGAGCATCTGAAGGACTTCAATGTTTAGAGGGAATCACTTTTTGATTTGGTCTTGGACACCCTCCAAGACCGCAGCAAAGGGGACATACACTCCCTGCTTTTTTTGGGGGGGGGGTCCTCCTTGTTATATACCTCATTTGATATTAGAGCATGGCTCCAGAGGAGACAGTGAGACTGGTGACTGCACAGCCCTGCCTCACTTAAATCCAATTCACTTGAAAGTCATGACATCACCTTCCTGATGTCATAGCTCTCTTCAAGAATGAAGGACACACAACAATTTTATATTAGTAAACAAAGTGTCACGGAAAATGTAAGTTCACAAGGAAGTACAAACTAGGAAGCAGTTTTTCAAATATAGAATTTGTTGTATACTTTTTATATAGTTAGGTAGCTCAGTGGGACCTGAATCCAAACTAGATCTCAGTCACTTACTAGCTGTTATGACCCCGGGCAAATCACTTAACCCTGATTACCTGTTTCCTCACATGTAAAATGAGCTAGAGAAGGAAATGGCCAACTCCTCCAGGGTCTTTGCCAAGAAAACCCCAAACAGAGTCACAAAGAGTAGAACACAACTGAAATGACGTAACAACAACACATACGGTTATGTCATTACGTCTTTCAGGGATTCTTGCATGATTTTGACACATAAATGGGAGACAACTCGATGGAGAAGAGCCATTTATGCAGGCATTTTGTTCCCCTGAATCAGAGGCTTATTTACAGACAAGAAACAAGAAGCACCAGGGGATCTCCTACTCTCTATGCCTTCCAAACAATTGTGGGACTACAAAGATGCAGTCTGTATAGAACACCACTGGCCAGAGCCTACCTGCTCCACGCCTTCAGCAAGGATGCTTTTGCTATGCATTGGGATTATTTTCATAAACATTTTGTAGAATTGCATGCAATTCTTTTTTTGTTCTTCCTTTGATATTGAAATGTTAATGTCTGGGGAGCCTAAGTGGTGCAGTGAATAGAGCACCGGCCCTGAGTGCAAATCCAGCCCCAACACTTAACACAAAACTAGCCGTGTGACCTTGGGCAAGTCACTTAACCCCAATTGCCCTACCTTTCCCCTCTCCAACAAGAAAAAAAAAGAAATGTTCATGTTTGTTAACTTGATAGCAAAAAGGAAAAATAAATAAATTTACAGAAATAAGAAAGTAGTTAGTGGGCTCATATTTACTGGTCTTCTCTCAATTGCCTTTTTAGGGGGTGGGGATAGGAATAATTAGATGAAAGATTTTTTTTTCAACTCTTGGTACCCTCCGACCTCACATACACTTTGATAATCTATCTCTCAACACCTCGACTACAGGCTTTTGCTGTACTTGATCTAATCCAATAGTTCTTCCCATCTCAGGTATTTCCATTGTCACTCCTATTTCCCCCCACAGCACACCCAGGGTTAAAGAGGCCAAGTGTGATGGCTCCATTTGTTCTCAATGGTGATAAGAGTTATAAAAAACGTTGACAATTTTTTTCATTTTTTTCTTCCGTTTGTTGTCCTTCCAATTTAATCCTTAAATGCCCTTGAGAAGATTTTGAATCTCTTGCCAAGCTTTCTTTAAATTTGTTCTTTTTCCCTTTGTTGCTTCTCACTATTTTATGAAATAGTTCTGCTCAGAGTCTTCCACTATCATCCTCTGTAAGATTTTACAAATAAATTGATTTTCTAAACCAGTGTTATCCTTGGCTGCCATATTTCTCTGCTTGGGAAAGAGATCAGGGTGCTTACTTGCTGAGGCAGTTTCTCGGCTCGATTGGTCTCATTATGGCAGCTAATATATTTCAGTTAAGTCTTTTTTATACTCTTTCCAAAATTCTCAACTTAAACACCAAAAAAAAAAAGAGTATTCTCAAATATACAGCACAGCACAAAAAAGGTATATGAAACCACAAATCTCCATTTCGTTTAATTTGCTTTAAAAAAAATTAAGTATCCAACAAATTCTATTTTTAAAAAAACACCTATAGTTCGGGGCTTCCTTCTGAACTTCATTCCATTCCATACATTAAAAAAAAAAATTTCTATGGGGCAGCTAGGTGGCGAAGTGAACAGAACCCCAATTGCTTTGCCTTCCCCCCTCCAAAAAGACAAAACAAAACAAAAAACAAACAAAAAAACTCCCAACGTTTCAAAGTTCTTTTTTTGGTATCATGAGTATTAACCCTCTGTCCCACAATGAGTTGCCCCTCCCCCAATTAGAAAAAAACAAAAACAAGAGAAGGGCGTGGAGGGTAGAGGCCTCCACAGGGAGGTCACATCCAAAAGATACACCTCCCCTGACCTGGAGCTCTGTGCCTGAGCCAATCTTTTCCTTCTGCTGGGTTTTTAGATGAGGTAATATTACTTAGCCATAAAAGCTTGCTTGGTATTCCCAGAATTTATTTGTTGCTTTCCTGATTATGTACCTTTGTGTCACTCCAAGCCCTCTTATTGCTCCTTACCCTTAGTACTTTGTACCTCTCCTCTGGCCCTCAGCCACACTCTATTGGCTCCTTGAGTACAGGGTCCATATTTCCCATGAGGGGATGGGGTGTTCAGCCTGCTTGACATCATCCTGGATCACTGGGGTTTCTGTACCCACTTCCATCTCCTAGGGTTAGGCCTATCTGGATCTATGAGGTTCAGAGTGCTGGATCTTCAGGGCCTTCTATGGCATCTCAGGTCAGAGTGTTAGGGACCTCAGAGCCATTGGGAGCCTGGACTCTCTCAGTCCGAGCACTGCTACACTGTACTGGTCACTGACTCTCCTTGGAGCTTCCCAGGTTCCCACTGTTGCTGCCTCTTGACGCAGAACCTTGCTGGCCACACATGTCCCTGGTCTCCCTGTGGGGAGACTGCCAATTTATTAGTGTGAGCTGGTGATGGCTTTGCTTGACTTATGGCTGACTTTTTGTATGGGTGAGAGAAGGCACTACTGTAGTTTGTCACTGGATCATTGTTCAAACTGATGTGAATTTCAGGTTTTTTCTGGAGAAGATATTTGGGAGCTGGAGAAGATACCTCAAGTACCAGTAATCTTCTTGGCCAGAAGTCTCCATGAATTAAACATCTTTAGGAAAAAGATATAATCTGTTGATGTCAATTTTTTTATACATTTCCCATCTTTTTATCATCAACAATTTGTTTAAATAGGCCAAGTTGAAGTTATTTTGAGTTCATGCCATTGTTCTCATTCTTAGTGTTTCTAGCTTTGTTTCATTTTGATCTTTGCTTTAACAAGTCTCCTGCATAACCTTGGAGAACCAAGGACTACTTCTACATCATGAAGGGGATCAAAGTGGGATTTTGTGGCAGCCCAAAACCTTGCAGAGAGGATTTTTTCCAATGAACATCAGGACGCAGGTTTTACGGCCATTGATCTAGCTAGTGATGGAGTTATATGTGTGTGTGTGTGTGTGTGTGTGTATGTGTGTGTGTGTGTGTATATTATGTCTATATACACACACATATATATAGATATATAAGCAAAATAGGTGGCTTGTTACATAGTAGGGGGTGCCACAATCCATCCCTGTTCATGAATATCGTCCCTTAACTCCTCATCCATCTACCCTAGTGCCTGATTTTTCTACCGCTTGCTTAAAGGCCTCCTCAAGGGAATAGGAACATTCAAAGATCATAGGGTTATTGATCATGGATCTGGAAGAGGCCTTAGAGACCATCTAGTTATAGAGAGATGAAACTGAGGCCAAGAAATGTTAAATAATTTGTTCAGGGTCATATAGCTAGAAAAGGAATACCTAAGGTGGCAATTGAACTCTTTTTTTCCTGACTCTGAGTGCAGACTCTGTCCATTATATCGTACTACCTCTCAGAGAGAAAGGAAACATGGACCCTGTACTCAAGGAGCCAATAGGGTGTGGCTGAGGGCCAGAGGAGAGGTACAAAGTACTAAGGGTGAAGAGCAATGAGAGGGCTTGGAGTGACACAAAGGTACATAATTAGGAAAGCAATGAACCAATTCTGGGAATACCAAGTAAGCTATTGTGGCTAAGTAATCAGATGTGTACAGAGGGATGGTTGATAAGACTGGGCAGGCCAGGTTGAGCCATATTATGGATGGCCTTGAATGTTGAATCCTAGAGTTGATAGAGAGCCCATACAGCATTTAGTACAACCAGTACCTGAGCAGAAATCCCCTTGAAAACAACCTCAAGTGAGTATCTAGCCTCTGCTTAAATACTTCCACTAATAGGAAATTCCCTACCTACTGAGGCAGGCCATCTCCCTATGGGATGGTTCTAATTGTTGGGAAGGAAGACAAAATCCATCTCTCCATAACTCCATTAATTGTTCCTCATTCTGTCCTCTGGAGTTAAGTAGGACGTCAGGGTCCACCTGGCTCCCCTGGACCACCTACAAACTCAGGGCTTGCCCTGGTCTCTATTTGTTGCTTCTCAGGACAAGCCAAACTCGGTGGTAAGTACTGCAAAACCTCAGAGCACTGGGAGAATTCCAGTTTTGGAAACCTGGAATTTGGGCTCCAGGCTCTAAGGCATTCCCACACCTAGTGACCCTGCCCCAGGTGGGCCATGGCACCAAGTAACAAAAAGGTGTAGAAATTGTGGAAGTAGATGAGAAGAAGGTTGAGTTGAAATTACTGGCTCCATAGCCCCTTGTGGAAGAAATTGACTTGACTGTATATGGATTTGGATCTGGCCAAGACATTTTTATTTTAGAAATTAAAGGGGAACAAAATGGTTTATCACAGACTCAGAGTCTTGGTACTACATAGAAATTCCTCCACAAGCTGAGGAAAAAATGGATCTTTTCATAATCTTTTACACTGGATTGGGAAAACAAAGAAACAGCCAACCATAGTACAGTTTTGGGTCAAGGGGCATAATAACCTAACTGTGATGGAATACTCTGGGAATGAACAGCCTATTAAATAAGATATTTATAGAGAGTTAAGCTGATGCTCTTAATTGTTCTGTCTAGTGACAACAAAGATTCCTATGAGAAAAAGAATTTCCTATAGTCCTTCAGAATTGCCATGAGTCGTTAGAGTGCTGGACCTGGAGTTGGGAAGATCTGGATTCAAAAGTTGCCACAGATACCAACTAGATGTAAGATCACGTGCATAACATTTGACCTTTTGGTCCTCAGTTCTTCATCTGTAAAATGAGGAGGTTGGACTTAAGACCTCTAAGGGCCCTTTCAATTCTACAGTCCTCTGATCCTTGGGTAACTGTTTCTGGTCATGTCAGCTGATTCATACCCAGTAGCATCCTTTGAGAATATGTTCCTAGCCCCACTCCGGGCCATCCTGATGCCTCCACCCTTTTCTTAAAGGCTTCCAGAAGCCCTGGGTTGGATCTGAAGGTACTAGGATTGTCCACCTCTCTGGACCTTGCATTAGGAAGTCCTGACTTCAAATTCAGCCTCAGATACTTACTAGCTGTATAACCCTGGGTAAATCACTAACTTCTGTCTGACTCAAGGATAATAATAGCACCTATTTCCTAAGGTTGTAGTGAAAATCAAATGAGATAATTTTTAAAGCACTCAGAGTCTGGCACATAGTAGACACTTAATATATGCTTTTCCTTTCTTTCCCTCCCTCCTTTCTTCTTTTCTTGCTTCCTTCACTCTCTCCCTCTTTCTTCCCTCCTTCCTTCCCTCCCTTCCTTCTTTTCTCCCTTCCTTCCTTCTTTCCTCCCTCCCTTCTTTCCTCTCTCCCTTCCTTCTTCCCTCCTTCCTTCCCTAGTTATTTTTTCCTGGGGGGGAGGAAGGGAAGGTGAGAATAGTACTGAGGAGACTGAGCCAGACACCACCTGGCATAGGGGGATGCAAAGATCATTAATTACTTCTTTGAGCTTCCTGTGGTAAGAAAGAACATTTGCCACTAATTCATCCTTTAACATCTCTGGGCCTCATTTTACCCATCTGTAAAAGGGAGGGGACTAGATGACTCCCCTAAGGTTCATCTCAACTTTAGTAGTCCCCGCTCCCTGAGAACTTAGGGAGCGTTATGGCTCCAGGGTAACCTTGGACCACTCAGCTCCAGTCTACCTGGGTCTCTGAACTGACCCCCTCCCCCCAACCATCCTCCACAACAGTGCTATCCATCACTCCATTATGATCTCCTCCCTTTTTGGAGCAGACAAGAAGAGCTTACAAAAAAGAGAGACTAAGAAACTAAGACTTTTTTTCCCCTTCCTTTCCAGGGGAGTGAGTGGGAGTGAATGCGTCAGTGCTTGGGAAAAAAAGATCCCCTGCTCTGGACTTGTTTCTGCAGGTTTGTTATATAATACAGTTGAGCCTCTTGCTCTGCCATAGAGAAGGAAAAGCAACCATTTCAGGGAACTGACAGACTCTCACTTGCATAAGCAAGATATGACAGGATCCAGGCCCAGAGTGGAAGACTGTCCCCATCCCTACCCCTACCCCCAGGCCCACCCCCACACCTGATCATTTGTCTCATGCTAGTTCCCTGTGGTTCCAGGGCTTTCTCAGAGGCCTCTCCAACCCTGTGGGACTTCCTTAGCTACCCCAGAGAAAAGATTCACAGAACAAATGCCATAAACACTATAAAGACCATCAAGTGTGGGTGAAAAGTGCTAGGATTTGGAGTCAGGATACCAGGATTCAAATCCTAGCTTGATTGTGACTTTGGTTCTTTAATTTCCTTTATAATTGTGGGTGGGGTGGAGGTTGGACTGTTAGATTATCTGTATTCCTTTTCAGCATCTCATCTATTTTCCTCATTTTACAGAGGAGGCAAGTCACTGACTTTGTTAGCAGCAGAGTTCATTAATCCTGACTCCTACTTACTTGCCTTTACATCACATGAAAACATCACCTCTCCTTGGTGTCCTCTGTCCAAGTGATCAAGCTGGGTTATGGGCCCTAAGTTTGAGTATAAAGAATTGGCTTCATCCTTGGGATTTGTGAGGTCAATGGAGAGCACCCCCAGAATGTGATTCTCAATGCAGCCTCACCAATCCTGGATGATGCACCGAGACTACTTCATTCTCCATCCAGCCACCCTTAGCCTTAGATCTGGCTAGGGAAATTCCCATCTTTTCCAGAGGACTCCAAAGAGCCTCTAGGGCCTCAGGCCCCTCCTCATAAAATGGCTGAAAGGGCAGGCTCCCTGCTTTGAAACCTAGGTGGCAGAGTATATGCCTTTTGCCACATAGGGTTGATACCCTCCTGCCCTTGTCTACAAGAATAATAAAAATCCCTCCCATTTCAAAAACTTTACAGTTTTTCATGGCACTTCTACTTGAACTTGGTAAGACAGGCTTTGATTATTTATTCCCATTTTAGAGACAGGGAAGCTGAGGGTCAGTGATTTGTCCCAGGTTGAATAAGGAGTGAGTGGCAGAGCCATGCTTTCCAGTCCTGCCTCTGAAACTTAACAGTGTAACCACAGGATAACTGTCTGAGCATTCATTTTCTCAACTGTAAAATGAAGGGGTTCAACTAGATGGCCTCTAATATCCTTTTTAGCTTTGAATTTATGAACCTGTGATTAGAACCCAGATCTCTTGACTCCCAGTCCCGTCCTCTTTCCACATTATATTTTCTCCATGTCTCCATAGGGAGGATTGGTCCAGAATTAGAGTTGCCCTTCACTTACTCACAGTCTGGGTTTTCTGGGCTTCTTCCATCTCTGCCCATTCCCTCCTACACAGATACTTCCCCCTGCTTCCCCCAGCAAGTAAGAAAAAAAAGGCCCAGGGTGATCTGAAAGATTCTGATACCATCCTTTTTTTTTTTTTTTTAGGTAAGGCCAAAGCAGCACTTATTCTAGAAGCAGGAAGGAAAACCAGCTTCTTGACTTTTCTACAAAATGAATCCTCCTAGCTGAGATTACCAGCGATTTCTTCCCTCCTCAAAAAAAAATGTATATATATATATATGAAAAAAGCAAAAAATTAAAAATTAAAAAAGCAAAAAATAAACCCAGACTCAGAGCAGTGCAGACCCATGATCCCCTCTAGCTTTCTAGTCCCTTCCATATTTGTCCCTTCCTTGTAAGGAAACACCTGCATGTTGTTTTCTGGAGAAGGCTGTGCTAGATTATGTATGTTGCAGCAGCTTTCATTCTTAAGCCTGGATCCCTCAGGAGGCCATTCTCCTCTGCCTACTTGGGGGAGACACTGGCTTTAAGGACTAAAGTCTTGGAATTAATGGTACTATATAAGTAAGGGAGGTGACCCTGGTCCCTTGGGAGTCTTCTGTTCACTTCCAATCAGTATCTTTTAATCTAAATCTTCTAAGATTTAGAGCTGTATGGGACTTTAAGATTGAAAAAAACTGGGGCCCAGAGTGGCGAAGTCACTTGCCCAAGGTCACAAAGACAGTATGTAATAGAGCTAGTATTCGAACCCAGGTCCTTTGTCTCTAAATCCAGGGTGCTTTCTACTCTTCCAGGACTATAGCCTCCTAGTTTGAGGAACCCCATTTGCTAAAATATGGCTCCCAGTGTGAAGAATGAAGGCAATCACATCTTCGAAGGTCAGAGGCTGGCTTATGGGGTAAGCCCTGTCCCATTTGGCAGATTCCTGGCCCTGATTATTTCTTGATGAAAAGGCCTAAAAATGGGATGGCCACGATATCAAAGACCAGGAGTTGTCTCTTTCCAAAGCACCAAATCCAAAGAATTATTCAGAGCCTTACATAGATTTTAGGAAAGATTAATTTAAGCAGGAATGGTTACATAGTAACCCAATTAACCTCTCTGGACTTCCCAGTGAATTATGCTACTTTACAAGAACAGCTTCCCCCCCCCCTTCAGTCTAGCCCCACCAAAGCACCACCTCCCCTCCTTCCTCCCTCCCCCACAAGCTTCCTTGGAATGCAGAAACCATTCCCCTTCTCCCCTGTACTGTTAGTCACCTGCCTTCAGGGTATTCAGACAACCAGGGTGGACCCCCAGAACCCTCAATCGAACCCAATAAGCATGTCATTGTCCTTCATCTGCCGTTTAACTTTGAGAAAGAGAGTGTGTGTGGTAGTGATGGAGAGCTCCCTAGTTTGAGAATTGGGAGACCTGAGTTCTAGTCAGCTGTGCCACTGTCTTCCTTACCTGTGCCTTTGGTGATTCCCTTCCCCTTTCCTTAGGGTCAGTTTCTTCCTCTAAAAAATGAGGGAGTTGGATCAGATGATCTCTAAGATCTCTTACAGCTAGCTCTGCCATTCTGTGAGTGTGACATTTGCAAAGGACTCATCCTAATGAATCCTCCATTCTGTGCAGAGCTAGGCCCCTCTTGGCTGCTACCTAATACATATTTTAGGAATTAGGGCAGTAGCACATTGCCTTGCTCGCCTACCTAGCGGCTTCCCCGTAAAATGCCTCCAGAGCTAAAGGAGGCTATTTCCGAGAAGAACAGTGGAGGGGGTGAGGGATGCTGAGCTATCCACCACCACCCCGATTCCCACCTTATTAATAAATGGTCTAGGACCAACAAAGTTATTGATGTTATGGAGAAGGCCAGGACCCTGGGTCCGACGAGGCTTAGGTCTTCCTCCTAGCCTGTAATGAGAAACAGACCAGGCGGGAAGCGCAGCCTCCAGGGAAGGAGGGCCAGGGAAGGAGGGCCAGGAAAGGGACCTGCGGCTCCCATCCTCCGGGAGCTCCCCCACTCACCTGACAGCAGGGACACCTGGTGTCCGAGCACGCTCAGGCAGAGCAGCTTCGCGGGGAGCCAGGACCCCATCGTACCCAGCACTGCGGGCGCAGAGACTGACAGCGAGGCGAGCAAGAAGCGAGGCTCCGACGACGTCCGCCTTCTCCTTCTCTCCCGCAGCTCCCAAGTGCCGCCCCCGGGCCTCTGGCACAGCGATTCCCGCGAATCCCGGGCTCCCCAGCTACCTCCGACTTTTGTAATCGCTGTCACTGGAGCCTGTCTCTCTCCCCCTCTTTCTCTCCCTCTCTTCTTCCTCACCCCCCAGCTTGGTGGGAGGAGAATGGAAGGGAAATAGAGCGCCCCTCTTGCTACGGATTTATCAGGACGTTGCCCAGTAACACTCGGGGAAGCGAGCTTTCCAGGCTCAGCTAGCGCAGCATCGGAGGAGGGAGTCAAGGTGAAAGGGGATCACGCCCAGCCCACAGCTTTCTTACTTAGGCTCACCCCTCCCAGTCCATTGGTTCTTTAAATAAACATTCCTTGCTGTGGAGAGCGTGAATTCCAACAACTCCTTCCTTCTCACCAACGGAATCATTTCTTCCCTTTTCCTGTTCCTCGGTGCTTCGTGGATGTTCCATTCATTGCGTTTCTGTAGGAGTCTAAGGTGGACTTTCTCTCAGTGGTTTCGGATTCGATTTATACAACAGAGAGAGTCAGAGCTGGAAGGCATCTTAAGAACTTAGAAGGTCAAAACTAGAAGGATCTTTAGACCATGGAATAATGCTGGAGCTGGAAAGGACCTTAGAACATAGGATGGCAGAGCTGGAATTGTAAAATGGTAAAGAGGGAAGGGACTTCAAAGTTCACCTAGTATAGTCCAGCCTTTCCCTTTGACATATAAAGAAACTGAGGCCTGGGGAAAGGAAATGACTTATCCAAGATCAGTGGTACAGTGGATAGGAGTTCAAGTATGACCTCAGACACTTAATAACTTTGTGATTGTGAGCAAGCACAGTGCCTGGCACAGAGTAGGTTCTATATACATGCTAGCCGTCATTATTAGTAGTTAATGGGACTAGATCTCTAGTCCTAGATCTCTAGTTTCCTAGAACAGGAGCTAGATCTCTTCATTCCCAGACCACTATTTTTTCCACCATACCATATGGTATTAGGTAGAAACACATTTCAGGACAGGGTCCTCAGGTCTGGGATTGAGAAGGTGCTAAAGATAGACTTCACTGACTTTCCAGTTTTGCTGAGGGCTAAAGGTCACCTGCTGCCTTGGTCTCAGGAAGGGGCCTTCAAGCCAATTATTGTCTTTGGCCCTCTCTCTATTCCTTCCCACTACACACATCTCTTCCTTTTCTGTTTTTTTTTCCCCTCTCTGTTTCCTTTTCTCATACCCTCCCATTCCATTTCTTTACTCCCTTCTTTATCACTCCTTTCCTGCTTAGGGTTCAGGGTTATACCTCTATAACTTCCCCTTTGCCCCCCTGTCTAATCAACAGAGACATTCCTGGTGCATAGGCCCCTAACCAGGCTAACAAAGTCACCTACCCCATCGCTGAACTAGAATTCAGTTTGATTATAATCAAACTATCCCTTAGGGATTGAGCATGACTAGAGGAATTTTTTATTTCTGTTTATTCCTCCTGCAACTCTTGGTTAATATTAACCATACCTGACCAAAGCCGACAAGTCCCATGGGATGTAAAAATTTCTTTATAGTTTTAAACCTTCCTTAGATAACAAGCCAGAGGAAAACACTCATCTGTGGCCGACTCTTTTTATTGTCAAGTCATTTTTTCAGTCATGTCCAAATCTGTGACCCCATTTGGGGTTTTCTTGGCAAAGATTCTGGAGCAGCTCACCATTTCCTTCTCCAACTCATTTTACAGATGAGGAAACTGAGGCAAACAGTATTAAGAGACTTGCCCAGGGTTACACAGCTAGTATTTGTGTAAGTGTCTGAGGCCAGATTTGAATTCACAAAGATGAGTATTCCTGACGCTATTCATTTCACCATCTAACTGCTCCTAACTCCTTGGTGTCCTCTGTATCAGTCTGTCAAACTTCTAAACGTAATTTAATCTGTAATCTGAATTAGTTTATCTATAGAATTTGTTTGATGGAATTTGTATAAGATTATGACTGCTTAGCTAAAGTTAACTTTTATGATAATGAAAGAAGTTTGGGATTATGAATCTATCTTCTCTTTAACTTTTATGGCTTAAGAAGACTGTACAAGATTGGAATATGTAAAAGAATTATTTCTTTGTCACTGACATAATTTTGCCTAAGGAAGCCTTGTCAGAACACTCATACTAATTCAGGTTTTCTTTAAGGCCTGAACCTATGCTTGAACATAACAATAACACCTCAATAATTTCTGCATTGTGGTAAATATATATATTTGGTAACAGTCACCCACCCCATGAACTCAGAAAGGAGCTATTTCTCCCATAATAGTGTGTGGTAACCTCTGGCCCACCTACCCTGAAACATCCTTTCTGGCAATAATATCCATCTCTTTCATTATGAGGATCCTTCCCTGCCACCTTAGAGTTGCATAATTAAGACTCAAGCTCCACATCCCTCCTCCCTCCCAGCTGATTTTTGAGCTAGGACTCTTTCTGGGAGCTCTTGCCTCAGGCTATGATGAGAATGTGAAGGCAGAGAAGCTGAACCCAACTCAATCCACGTTGTATCCTTGCTGAATATTCTTTTCATGCTATTGCTAGGTAAATTTCCTTTTGTTAACAGTTAGATGGTCTTGGATTGTCTTATTTTATTACAATTCCAAACGAACCACCAGCCTGAATTAGGCCTGGCCCATAACAGGGAAGAATAATCTTTGCCCTGTCTGTTACATCCCAGAGGTGTTACAAAATCTCATGAGATAATGAGTATGAAAGCACTCTGGAAAGTGAGAACCACAGCATGTAAACTATAGTTGTCAAAATTAGGCGAAGTATTGGAGCTGTGCTTGGGAATTGGAAGAAAGGCAGAAAACTATCCCTTCAGTAGAGCACATTATGGGACCTCAGAGCAGGTGTTCCTCAATAGTGCCCATGTGTAGTACACAGCTGGGCTGACTAGCTGCCAGAAGAAACCTCATTACAGATCTTCTTGAGGTTAGAGCTACCCACAAAGGCTGCCAACCTCAACCTTTGATGCAGGGCGCCAAGGGGTTTCCCACCAGCTCAGACAGCAGGATAGAAACCAGTGTGGGGAAGAATTGTGCTTGACTGGTGACAGCTCTTGCCTTGACTAAGGGATGGTTTGCGGTGGGTGAGGAGGCTGAGGAGGTGATTGTGTATAAGGGGGTTGGGATAGGGTGTACCTTGAGATTGGAGAATGACTGAGTTTCTCAGTTGAGGACACTATTTAATTCCATATAGGTGAGTAATTATTAGCCTCTATCAGGGGTGGGAACCTATGACCTGGAGGCCACATGTGGGTGGCCTCCTTTTGACTGAGTCCAAGTTTTACAGACCAAATCTTTTTATTAAAGGGATTTGTTCTGAGAAGTTTGGATTCAAAGGGCTGAACTTGAGGATCTAGAGGGCCACATGTGGCCTAGAGGCTGAGAAGTTTCCCCACCCCTACAGGGAATCAATCAGCAGCCTATAAACTCTGAGTACATCTGGAAAATTCTCTAAAACTGTAAATCACAGAGGAATAGAGGAGTTGCCTATGTGCATAGGTGGTGAATTTCCTGGGATCAGTGAAATCACAGTTCTGAACTCCACTCCTAAAACAACAAAATCCTTACTCTGTGTGTCTTATAAGGTTGTAGTGAGGATAAAATAAGATATGTGACCATAGGATTTAGATGTGGACCTTGAGATCATCAAGTCCAGATCCTCAGCCATAGTATCACCATAGTACAGAAAAGGAAATCAATCAACCAGCATTTATTAATTGCCTACCATGTGTTTGCTAGGTGCTATGTTAAGTGCTGAGAATACAAAAGCAAAAATTAAGGCACGTTCTTTGGGGAACTGACATTCCAGCTAGGAGACAACATACACATAAATATATATGCACTTGTAGAGTAGAGTTACACGGACTAGCCCCTTACTCCTAACAGTGTTAGGAGGGCTATCCTGCATTTGTAATGGGGCTGCCCAGGTCACAAACATCCCTTAAAGGTCATTCTTCAGTCTGCTACTGGACTCATTCCTATATTTAATGTTATCGTTCTGACTCTAAGGAAAAACCAGGCACATGTTTATATATTTGATCATTAATTAGTAATATTTTAGCATCTCTCAATTAATCACTTAAATTCAGAACCCCTATCTCAGTTCATCAATTATTATTTAGTTAACAAACTGGAGAAACTGCCTTTCTCAATAGTAGTGACTTATATAATTCTGTATTTTAAATCCCTTAATCCCCTAAAAATAAACATGTATTAAAGTTACTAAACATGTAATTTATTAACAATAAAAACCTTAATAAAGCAAATGTATGGATAATTATTTACAACATTTTAGCTGTGAGAATGATCACAGCCAGTCGCCTCAAACCGTCACTGTAATGATTGATGACTTCTCTCCACTTCTGAAAACACAGTCCTATACCATTTAGTTCATATTTCTTTTTTGTCTTTTTTTTTTGGAGGGGGAAGGTAGGGCAATTGGGGTTAAGTGACTTGCCCAAGGTCACATGGCTAGTTTTTTTCTATGTTAAGTGGCCAAGGCCAGATTTGAACTCATGTCCACCTGACTCTGATGCTCTATTCACTGTGCCACCAAGCCGCCCCCCTCATATTTCTTAATAAAACAACAGTTGAGACAGTTCTAACAAGAAAAAAGTTTCTCTCACCTTCTTTCTCTCTATAATAACAGCTAACATTTACATGGCACTTTAAAATTTGCAAAGTGCTTTACAGATATTATCTCATTTTATCTTCACAACAACCCTGAGAGATACATACTATTGTTATTCCCATTTTAAAGATGAGGAAACTGAGGCAGCCAGAGATTAATTTACCCAGGATCACACAGCTGGGAAGTACCTGAGGTTAGTTTTTAATTCAGGTATTCCTGTCTATCCACTTTGCACCTATTAGAGATATTAGAAGGTATAGATCTTTTGTCTCTAATACCTATTTTCTCCTTGGTTTATCTAAGTTTATCTAATTTATCTAATTCTAAATCTAATTTTTCTAATTCTAAATCTAGTTTATCTAATTCTAATATTTAATTCTAGTATCTAATTCTAAATCCAATTCTCATATATCACAGTCAAATTTAAATGCATTCTTCCTGAATCCATAGGGAGAAACATCTCATAGAATGGCAGTTCTACCTATAACTCCTACCTTTTCTTCTCATAAATATATAGTAACAGTGTTTATGGCTTCTGTAGGAGAGGCTTTTGAAAGAGGGATTACACACGTAAGAGCAATTGGCTGGCATGATCTATGTATAAAATGGATTTTTGGATAGATCTAGAATGCCCCATCCCATGTCTTAGGGAGACTGAAGTTTCTCTCTTTTGTGGCAAGTGTAATATTTTTGGGATTTAAGATCTTCCCTGCCCATTAATAGGCCTCAGGTGGAGTCCATTAAGGGACACTTGCTTAGGGGAGGCTTTTTTGTAGGAAGGTTTTCACACCTTTTGCTAATTTCTAATTAAGCACTGAGTCAGGAGGTTTGTGATGCATTCTGGCTCTGGGAAGTATATATATATATATACTCTGAGTTGGTATTTTGCTTTGGGGGCTCTATTATGAGAAGGATCTTATGATTCCCTGGTGGAGATTCTGAGTGGCCCCATGTTCAGAGCTCCCTGACTGCTCAGATGTAAAGGCTCCCTCAATCCAGGGATGTATGTAAAGTATATAGTTGAGTCAGGCAGTCAGAGCCCTGTCTGTTGGTCTTTATTTCTCTGCTTGTATTTTCTCTGAAGTTCAGGGTGCTGACTTTTCCCCTGAACTAGCAAATGTAATTTAAAAAGATTGTTGACTACTTGTACAGCTATCTTTCCTAGGAAAGCAGATCTAAGAATCTGTACTAGCAACCATCCTAAGTATGTCAATGTGGTTGCTTCTACAGCAAGTAGGAGCACAGCCATGCATGGGCAACTGTTCTTAGTTCTCCTATTGCCAAGAAGGTATTGGACTTGAGCTTCTATCTATGTATTCCACTTTAGATATTTGACATCTAGGAGTTTGATTCCTTCTGGGAGTTTAGGATAAAAGCCACCTTCCCTGGTCATGAGGAGACAGGAGGGGAAATGGTTCCACCCCAGACCTGAGTGGTCACAATTTAATACAATCAGGTTTAGCTTTTTCTTCCCACCAAATGCCTATTACACAAAAGACATTGACAGAGAACAAACATATTTATCAAAAGAAGAGAGTAAGATAGTAATCAGGGAAGCCATACTGATAAGTTTAGTTGATAGGATACAAAAGGGTTAGGGGGCTCTGCAACCCAGGAATGAGATGAAACTCTCAGAAAGTGATCTCATTTTCCGGCAAAGCATGAGTAAAGGAACTCAACTGGGAAGGTAGTTGAGAAGGGGGAGGGTTACTGTGGGAGGTCTGAAAAGGTTGAAATGATCATTATGAAGAGTGGAGTTATGGGCCGCTAGGTGGTGCAGTGAATAGAGCACTGGCCCTAGACTTAGGAGGACAGGAGTTCAAATCCCTCCTCAGACACTTAACGCTTACTAGCTGTTTGACCTTGGGCAAGTCACTTAACCCCAATTGCCCTGCCCTCCCCCCCTCTAAAAAGCAAAAAAAAAAAAAGAGTGGAGTTAGGTATAGACAAAGTAATTGCTTCCCTGCAGTGAGGAATCAGCTCATCCTAGATAATATGTATTTGTAGTGATCTCAGGCAGCGTGCTTGTGTGACTGTACTCCTCTTCCAGGTGGACTGTGGGATTATCCAGCAAGTTTGCACCGGGAGTTATTAGGATGCTGAAGGAGATACGATGTAAAACATCTAAATAGCAATCCTGCAAACTGCTTTATGCTCTGATAA
>CM053581.1:232373802-232405492 GCA_028627135.1 Pseudochirops cupreus
CAAAAAGTGACATAGGAGAGAATAGACTGGGGGAGGGGGGAAACACTGGGATGGCTGTTTTGGGGTGGTGGGTGGGGGAAAGACGGGGAGAAAATATGTAACTCAAAAAAATTTTAAAGAAAGAAAGAAAAGAAAATAACACTTTTTCCCATAGCACCTGCTGGTGACAGGGGTAGTGAAGATATTAAGCCCAGAAGGATCACCCAGCCCCAAAAAGCTAGGAATCAAATTAGTCAAAAGGCAACAGTATCATGGAGCCATTTACAGAAATTTCCACCCACATCTCTTCCAAACAAACATTTCCATGGTCTTTATTTATGTACAAATAACAAAATCATTATTATCCAACAATCAGGAAAGCTTGTGAGCCACCCACCCCCAAATCCATAGCCTTTGGGCTCAGCCAGTGGTATCAGGAAGGAAATTGGTCTTGGTATTTTGCTTTTTCAAAGAGAATATAGGTGAAAATAATGTTTTAAAAGTATAGGGAAATAACTGGACAGCAAGTATCTTTGAGAAGCAGGTAAAAACTAGGGTTTCCATTAAATACAAGCTTCTAAAATGTGAAAATCCTCATGAAGATGCCCCCTATATATTAGTGAGACCTTAAACTACTACCTAAGCACTCTTATTTTAGTAGCTTATTACTGGGATTTATTTTTAATATTTTATAGACTTTTCCTTGCCTTTGTCCCATAACTAACCATGGATATTGTGAAAGTAAAGATGACAGTTTGTTCCTTTTCCCGTTGAAATAGGAGAGGAGAGTTTACATTGCTAGATACTCTCTGTGTAACTCCAACTTTGGCTTTTTGCTTGTGGTGAGACCAGCTTGTGGGGGGAGTGGTGCAGGTTTGAGAAATTCCAATAGCTACCTTGAATAGCTGAAGTCTTCATTTAATCTATGAGACTACTACCCATCACCTTGGTTACTTTTACAGTATATACATGATAGGATCACAAGGTTTGAGGTGTTATTTGTTAGCAAATTTAATGCTGGTAAAAGGGGTTGAATTCCTGGCCCTGGAAACTGAAGCCTTACAAATCCAAAGCAGGGATGGCCACAACCCCACTTTTGAGAGGCAGCCATTCCTGACTAAAGGGATGGTGAGGTCATTTAACATCCTTGACCCTTTCATTCTTTGGACTTTTCCCTGCCCTTGCTCACAAATGCCAATTTAAGCCAATCCAGGGTGGTGGATTGTGTTCCATTAGAAGTGGAGTGAGAGCACAGATTCCATCAACAGAGGATAGCAAATTTGGTCACAGCTGGGCTGGTTTTCTGCTGGTTATAGCCTCCTTGTGATGACCAGTGGTTTCCAGGCCTCTACACAATGGCATGTAGACTTCAGTACCAAGGTGGTCCATGGGCATGCTAGATTTAGGAATAGCCACCAGCCATCTGACTAGTAGCTGCATTGCTGCCCATTCCTTTCCAGGCTCGGAAGCTGAAGAAAGCACTCACTCCGTAGATGATCATGACCACACATGCAAAGAACTGAGAAGAGAAACAGAGAAATGAACTGGTGATGGATGAATCGGCGCTATGGATGTCATAGGGAGAATGAGACAGCAACCTGCTTGATTCGACTAGCAAATACAGTAAAACTTTGGTGAATTGGAACAGGCAGTTAGCCAGAATTTTAAAATATCAAATGACAGCCAGATAAGTTGAAGTCAGGGATCTGGTACAGTGGCAAGAATCAAAGACCTGGATGCTGTCCTAGTTGTGCCGCTAACTTTGTGATATTAGGTAGTCATTACTTCTCCTGGGCCTCCTTTCCTCCTCTGTAAAATAAGGGAATTAGACAAGTGATCTCTAAGATCCCTACAAACTATATTTAGTCAAAAGAAAGGGGGGAAAAAACTTCCAGGGAAATGTCCTAGGATCAATCCAGATTTAACCCAACCTCTTACATCTGTGAAGGGAAGGTTAATGTTCTTAGGTTAGTTGTGAAATGCTTTTTTTTTTTTAATCCATTCCCAGTTTCTCCTTGAATTCTATTTTTTTTGCTTTTTTTTTTTAGAGGGGGAAAGTAGGGCAATTAGTGTTAAGTGACTTGCCCAAGGTCACAGGGCTAGTTTTTTTTGTGGTGAGTATCTGAGGCCAGATTTGAACTCAAGTCCTCCTGACTCCAGGGCCAGTGTTCTGTATATCGCACTACCTAGCCACCCCTTCCCAGTTTCTTCTTACATTAGGAAAGTAGGCTCTAGAAACATTTTCAATAAAACATTATGATTCATTTAGTTGGAGCCACCCATTCCTTAGCATTCTGGTTATTTGAGGTTTCACTGCAAATATTGCCATTAAATATAACTAAGTGAGAAATCATAGCTCAGTCCCCTTTGCATTGTTGTTAAGATAAAGGAGTTGATAACTGCAAAATAAAATGGGTTTGACCGGAATGGAAAATAGTTCTGCCATTGCGCCTTTACCTTGACCAAATTTGTGGTTTGAGTCCTGGATATGTTCCATGTCCAGTCTTGTCCTCCCACCCAATGCTCACCCTCCATGACTATAGAGGACAAGACCAAAGGGTAACCAGGCACTTACAGAAGCAGCAGCCCTTTTGTCGAATATATAGGAACCAACTATTGATGTTTTTTGAACTGCAACCGCACAGGTGATGAATCCAGTAATGTAGAGAATCGTAGCACTTATATTAAATATCATTAGCTGGGGGGGAAAAAGATGAAAAAAGCTTAAAACAAGAAGCCGCAGTTCCAGCCATCTAAAAGGTTTATTCTAAAAGGCAGCATCATCCCACCTCTGATACTAGCTAGCTAGCTGTGTGACAAAGACAAA
The DNA here is from genome assembly GCA_028627135.1 of Pseudochirops cupreus. Lineage (NCBI taxonomy): Eukaryota > Metazoa > Chordata > Mammalia > Diprotodontia > Pseudocheiridae > Pseudochirops > Pseudochirops cupreus. The sequence continues at coordinate 232,376,609 of CM053581.1, forward strand.
TCATAACTGTGACTTCATTTTATTCTGTTAAAAAAGGACAATCCTTGGAGCACCTCCCTCTGATAGAACTCTGAGGATCAAATCAGAAATGTGTACAGTATTTGGCAGACCTTAAGTAGTACATCCTAGCTGTTTTATTATTCTTGGGATTTGATTTTTGCTATTTTAGAAATGTATCATCTGAAGCCTGACAGACAAAATTTTCACAACACTTAGCCCAGAGCCAGTAGGGGTAGAATTACCCCCCTACTCCTTATAAACCAGAATTTGCTGTCAACCAGAAGAGGCCAAAAGAATGTGTATCAACCCTTTGTCACTCTTAAGCCACTCAGCTGAAAGCTTTAATGGACATATCTAGCATGACAGTATGTTTGGATATGGAGATCACACATAAAGAACAAATGTCCTGTCGTCACAAAATGATCCTATTACCCAGCAAGCTAAGAGTGCCTGGGGCAAATCACAGTATCTGTAAGTCTTTGAGTTTCCTCATCTGTAAAATGGAAATGACATAACTTGTTATACCAGCTTCCTGGGCTAGATATAAAAGTGAGATTTGAGGTATCAGAAAGTGCTTGGCAGACTAAAGCACTATCTCACTGTGATCCAGCATCATACCTGTGGGGGACTGGACTAACTTAAAAATCCACCCAGCATTCCATCTTCTTGGTAAATCGTTGTTTCTGAACATCAGCAATTATCATTTGTATTTCGCCAGATGGTACATAAAAGCCCATTCAGTCAAATGTAGGAAGCGTGCATGTGGCCTCACTTTTCCTCTGGCTATAGAGTGGGCCTCATTAGGTGGCTGTCCCCCAGGGGCTCTCTTTTCAGGAAGGTTCCAAGAATCTGTGGCAGGTGCTTTCAAGTAGAAGCCAAGTACCAGGAAGAAAATGGACTCTTCACTTTTGGCTTCACTAGGCTTACTATACAAGTTCACAGACTGAGTGCCCGTGGATGGTGAAACTAGAATCACAGCAGACCCAGTATAGAACCCCACACACTTCTGAAGCAATAAGCCAAAAGCAGTGGGCTTTGCGTTTGGGAGACTGAGAAATGAAGATAGCTAGGAGGCACTTGAGCCTAAAGAGGGGACAGGGGTGGAGATAAAAAAAAACCTTTTACATGATTTGTAACTTAACAGTGACTACTAGTTCATTCAGGAATGAATCCTCTACCCGTCTGTCCCCATTATCCTGTTCAGCTAGGTAAGCACACATATCAGCCAACCAACAACCCAGAGAATTGGGGGCTACAAAATCTTATCCCACCTCTGCCTCCTTTCAAACTAAGCTAAGCACTACTGTACCTTACTGTTCCCCAGTTGTAAAAGGTACTGTTTCAGGTAGGAGGTTCTCAATCTGGGGTATATGCATCCACAGGGAGTTTGAAAAATGTCAAGAGGTATATAGAATATTATTAAAATTAAATCTGTTACTCCTCATTGTGCCTGTCCATGAAAACATTTCTTATGTTTCATATTGAATTGGGAGTTATAGGAAGGTTTCAGGTGCAGGGACTGAAGAAGTTGGCAGTCTCAGGCTTGGAAGATGAGTTTGAAGAATATCTGAAGCCAATGATATAACTAAAAGACTGCCAGGGACTAAGGAAAGTCTAAGTTACAAGGCAAACACTTCCTCCCTGGCTGTAAGGATCGCTGAATACTAAAAAGGGGTAATTAAATGGGACAGTAGAAACTTTCCTGGAGAGTTTTGGGTTTTTTTTTAAAGTCAGTTGCAGCCTTTTGTGGACACAGGGGGATGGACAGTAAGCCCTAGGATTCTGTGACACAGGTCCTCTTTTCGTAGCTCTAGGATTTTCCCTCCCAGTCCTGCCCTACCAGTAGAAGGAAGACAGGCTGCTAATCAGTGATGTAAAGATCTAACAAAACAGTTCTGTCTCTGGGGATGACTCACATTTCCTAATTTTAAAAAGTCATTGAATTCAGAACAATGCTGCCTATTCCAAGCCTTGCTTATCTTAAGATCATGTGCCTCTCACCCTTTGAAAGCTTCAGATCCCAGCTGCAGGGATTCTTTGGATCACAGCTACAAATGAGGAGGCCACGGGGGAAGCACAATAATGAGATCACACTTTTCGAGGGGCTGAATCAGGATACCGAGGGTTAGTGAGCCCAGCGACATTTGTGTCACAGAATCATGGCGAACCCTTCTGGGCGGAACTTCCTCAGATACTAAGCTCTGCCTTTGATGTTTTCCTCATGCTCCCTTGGGTAGAGGGGTGGGAATCGATGAGGATAATGCCAGTTGTACATGATTAGGAATTCTACCAGCCCTTTTGCTCCACTTCAGGCCTCTGCAGCAGGCTCACCATTTCTCTACTGCAAGTGAAATCTGAATGCCAGCTCCCCACAAATGCCAAAACAGTATTTTGACTCAACATTTAAGCCTTTCCTAATGGGATCATAATCACCAAAGGCCCAGTAGCAGCTTCAGTTTAACTTATGAGGACCTGAAGGCAAAATCCACCTACCCCCTTGCAATTTAAAATTGCCTTTTAATTGCAAAATATTGAGGGGCCACTTGTTTCAAGTTCTTTACCTAGGAGGTAATTCCAACCTTTGGCTTCCTTGTAAACCAGTGACAATCTTTTTAAACACTGGAAATGATATTCTTTTGTCTTAATTCTCTTTTTCTGAAATACAAAGGAAATGGAAGGGAATAAGCATTTATATGGCAAGTGAATAGATAATTTATGTAGCTCCTACTCTGTGCCAGGTACTGTGCTAAGTGCTTTTTATAAATATCTCATTTGATTTTCACAACGACCTTGTAAGGTAAGTGCTGTTTTAGCACTTTTTACAGTTGATGAAACAGAGGCAAACAGGTTAAGTGACTTGTCCAGGGTCACAACTAGTAAGAATCTGAGACCAGATTTGAAATTCTAGACTAACTTACTTCAGGCCTAGTGTTCTATCCACTGCTCCCACCAGCCACAAAACTCATGAACGAGGATCAAAGCTACCCCTATGGTCCAGAGTTGGGTCATCTAAGAGGACCCTGTGTTCCAGTTTCACCTCTGAGGCTTACTATACCTGTGTGATCTTGGACAAGTTACTTAGCGTCTCCGGGCCTCTTCATCTGTAGAGTGAGAGGATTAGATTGGATGATTTTTTAGGTTCCTATAAACCTATAATCTTACAAACTATGACCTTATGGTCTAAGAACCCAAGATCCTTTCAGCCGATCGCCCATCAGACTGTTCCACAAGAATAGAGACATTGTCTTAGGTAAAACATTTGCCACCTCCAGCATTGACTCAATGCTCTGTACATAAGTTTGTTGAATGAGTTAAAGGCAGCAACCTTGTTTTGGTTAGTCTTTCAAGCCTCTTGACAATAACCCAAGAGACAGAAAAGCCTAAATATAACAGCTAATTCAAGAAATGCCTGCCCTCCAGGGACTTCATAGGCCACTCCCAACACTCACCACCAAAGGCCAGGGTACCATGTAGAGTTTCAGATGTAGTTGCCACAGGTAGATGATGAAGAAGATGATTGTCACCAGCCAAAGGAAGACTGCTACAAACATCACCCAGCCATAGATTGAGTAGTAGTGATAAGGGGTGTCTGCAATCAGGGCCCAGACCAGCAGACCCACCACCTGGAATGGTAGAATGAGAACACAGCATTAGGAGTCAGGTTCCCAGATAGATGGACCATGATAAGGGGTGGGGGTGGGGGAGGTAGGAAGCTCCATTTGTTGATCACCATCATACTGGGTATGCTGTAGAGATGCTTAAGCCTCCATGCCAGGATCACTATCCTTTATTCCCACAGACTCACTGGACAGTAGGAAGAGTACAGGGAGTGTTATCGTCCCTTTGTGAATAGAGAACCTGAGGTCTACAGAAGTTAAAGGCACTCACTTGTGGTCATATGATGGGAAGGGACCTACTTGATGTCACACCTGGAAACCTGGCTTCTCTGCTAGTGACCTGACTCTAGATTTAGGAACACCATCATCTTATGTACTTAAATAGCCAAAGGAACTGCTTTCACAGTAACAAGGCCCTCCTTGGAAGTAACATTCTCTCTAGCCTTAATCTGGAGGGTTCATGTGATCTAAGGCAAAAGGCCCTTCTTGGTTTTTCAGTTTCCTCATAAAGACAATAGGGAGGGTAGAGAGAGGCTGAACTAGGTGAACTTTATGGTCTCTTCTAGCTTTGACACTCTTTGAGTCTGTAAATTCAAATTGTGTGAATTTGTGTATCTGAGCTCTGATAAAGAGCAAAAGTTTGAAGTTAGCTTTTAACTAAAGCTAAACGAGGAAATCAAAACAAAAAATGGGATACAACATAGGAGCCCACTGATTGGGTAACAAGTTGGCTGAATAAATCATGGCATAAGAATATCCAGGAATGGAGGAATGACAGTTGTGGAGATTTCAGAGGAATATGGGATAATTTGTATGAACTGATACAGAGGGAAGAAAGCAGTGACAAAGGAATCTTAAACAATGAAGACACTGTAAAAAAAAGCTAGCCAGAAGCAACAAAATCGGTCAAATACGGTAGTCAGTTTAATGCCATACTGTCAAAGAAAAAGGACACATCCTTTTCTATTCACAACTGATGAATTTATTGGGAATGGGGTGGAATCCACTTTGTAGAGAAGTTGGTGGGTTGTTTTGTTTTGTTTTGTTTTTTAACATCTGTTGTATTAAACCAAAATCTGCTTTCATTGCAACTCAGAATCTTTTGAGAGTTTCCTGACAGAATTGAGAGGTTAAGTAAATAAATGAAAAAAAAAGGCACTTTTAAAAAAAAAAGCATTAGAGATGCAAATAGAAAAGCAAGCCTGTTCCTGCTCTCAGGTTCTCTCAGGTTCTGATAACTTACCCAGTTACTAGGCCTGGAGGTATAAAAGGTGGGATTTAAACCCCAGTCTTTATTCCAAAGTCAGCTCTCTGCAGTGGTTTCTTATCGACTATTAAAAAGAAACAAAGCCACTAGCAGGGTTTCAGTATGCCTTCTGCCTAGGCTTCTAGTTATAATAGAGGAACTGTCAGAGGCTGTCTGAGAAAGGTAGGCTTGAACAGTCTGTGGATAACTGGAGAAAATCCATTTCCTTGCCTTCCATGCTTTCTCTACTAAAGCAAGATCAGTGACCTGCCTGGAAAACTGAGTGGCTGCATTTTGCCTAAAAGCATGTGGCTTTGGCCCATATCAGAGACATCATCTGCCCTCAGCCATAGCACATTTTGTCCCCGTGTCTCAGCTCTGGGAAGTAGACCCCAAATGTGGTTGTCAGACTCCTCTTTCTTCCTCACAGGTCCTGATGCTTTAACACAGCAGTTCTGAGGGGGCCTATAAGGTCAAAACTTCATAAAATGATGCTAATTTTGTTTAACTTCTGATGTAGTAAATATAGATATAACCCACACAAACAAAATCTCTTTGGGGGGGAGGGACATTCAGATTTTTTTTTGCCTTTTTTTCTCTTTTAAAAAATACTTATTTTTAGTTTTCAACATTCATTTCCATAAGATTTTGAGTTCCAAATTTTCTCCTTCTCCCTCTACTCCTCCCACTCCAAGACATCATGCAATCTGATATAGGACTACATATACATTCATATTAAACATTTTCACAATAGTCATGTTGTAAAGAAGAATTAGAACCAATGGGAAGAACCACAAGAAAGAAGAAACAAACAAAAAAAAGAGCAAATAGTATGCTTTGATCTGCATTTAGATGCCATAGCTCTTTTTCTAGATGTGGACAGCATTTTCCATCATGAGTCTTTTGGAACTGTCTTAGATCCTTGCTTTGCTAAGAAGAGGTAAGTCTATCAAAGTTAGTCATCATACAATGTTGTTACTACGAGGCACTCAATTTTTAAGAGTTTAAAAGAGTTCCAAGACCAAAAAGTTGTGAGTACTAGTTTTAACAGCTGCCAGTTTTAGGGAAATACAATCTTTATTATCACTGTTCTCATTCTCCCTCTTCTATGGGGACGAGAGCAAGGATGCCTGCTACCACCCCCACTCCTCCTCCTTTCCTTGCTGGCTCTCCAAAGCTCAGAGTTGGAAAGGACTTCAGAAGCCCTCAGATCCAAGCCCATACTTAAACTCTACCCTTTTCAAGGTCCACATCTGAAGAGCTGTGTTCAGTTCTGGATGACAGATTTTAGGAAGGACATTGATAACCTGAAGAGCATTCAGAGAAAATGATAAGGATGGGAAGACCTCCAGATCATGCCATGTGAGGGATTGGAGGTGTTTAGCCTGGAAAAGAGAAGACTTAGCAGGAACATGATAGTTACCTTTAAGAATTTGAAGGGCCGGTACAAGGGAGAGGGATCAGATTTGTTCTGCCAGGCTCTGAAGGGCAAACAGCAATGGGTAGGTGTTGCAGAGAGGCCATCTTGGGTCTAATTTAAGGAATTAGATTCAGTTCTAACAATTAGAACTATCCTAAAATGGAATGGACTAAGGAGGTAGTAAGTTCCCCCTCACTAGTGGTTCCTGAATAAAGACTGGATGACCACTTGTCTATAGAATACGTTGTAGAAAGAAATTTTGTTCAGAAAAAAAGGAAGGTAAGCAAAAGTCTCTGGAAATTTTAGTAGAGTAATTCAGAGAAAGACAAAAGGACTGTGTGGTACAGGATCCAGGAACCCAGTGGAGACTAGATGATGTAGATTTATAATAGATTATAATAATTGTAGTACTCTTTCCCCAGGGGAATTCAGTGCCTCAGGAACAAGAATGGAGAAGGCAGATGGTGAAGGTCACAGAGGATTGAAGGACTGACAGGCTTTCTCCAGATGGGCTTCATAGAAATGTGTGAGGAAGATATCAGCCTCCTACCTTTGGGAACACATGGCAGGAGAAAGTAGTAGAATTAGGCAGTTACTAAACATTTATTAAATACCTACTATGGTGCCAGGCCTAGAGAAGGAAATGGCAAACCACTCCAGTATCGTTGCCAAGAAAATCCCATTGATATTATTGGCGTGCTTTGGTCCACAAGGCCACCAAGAGTCAGACATGAGTGAATGACTGAACACACATACATATGCTGGGCACTGTGCTAGGCACCGATGATACAAGGAAAGGCAAAAGACTCTCAAGGAGCACACAGTCTAATGGGAGGACAACATGAAAACTACATACAAAAAAATACAAGATAAGTAGGAAGAAATCAAAAGTGGGAAAGCACTAGCATGAAGGGGGATCAGGAAAGGCTTCTCATAGGGGCTAGGATTTTAGCTGGAATTTGCAGGAATCCACGAGGTAGAGATGAGAAAGGAGAACATTTCAGGTATAGGAAATAGCCAGTGAAAATGCCCATTGTAGAGGTGGATTGTCTTATTTGAGGAACAGCAAGAAGTCCAGTGTCACTGGATTGCAGTAATATGGGGAGTAGGGAGAAGCAAGGTGAAATAAGACTGGAAAGGTAAGAGGAGGCCAGGTTGTGAAGGGCTTTGAATGCCAAACAAAATTTATATTTGATCTTGGAAGTGATGGGGAGCCACTGGAGTAGTAGAGGAAGGGAGAGTGTGCGACATGGTCCAAACTGTACTTTGGGAAGATCAGTTTGATAGTGGAGTGGGGAGAGACCTGAGGCAGGGAGCCTCACCAGCAGGCTCTCAAAATCATCCAGCTGTGAGGTGATGAGGAATGGCTTACGAGAGACATCACGAAGGTAAAACTGACAGGACTTGGCAGCAGGTTGGCTGTGGGGGAGGAGGAGAGTGATGAAGTGAGACTGACAAAACCCATAGGTTTTGAGCCCGAGTGACTGAGAGGATGGTAGTACCCAGTCTTTCCTGGCTGATGTATGTTTCTTTACACTCTTCTATTTCTTGAGTCTCTTGAGTCAATTCTATCACAGCCCAGCTTCTCCCTTGAGAGCAGGGACTTTCCTTTGCCTTCCTTTGTATCCCTAGCACTTAGCACAGTTCCTAGGATGAAGGAGGTGCTTAATAAAAGCTTAATAAATGACTAATTGACCACCTATAAAAGAGGAATAATGACCTCTGTCTTGCCTCCCTTACTAAGGGGGTTATGAGACACCAATTAAATCATCATGGTTGTGAATAAGATTGACTAACAGTCGTTGGTCAGTCATTTCAGTCATGTCCAATTCTTCTGATTCCACTCAGGATTTTCTTGGCAAAGATACTGGAATGGTTTGCCATTTCCTTCTCCAGCTCATTTGCAGATGAAGAAACTGAGGCAAATAGGGTTAAGTGACTTGCCCAGGGTCACACAGCTAGTAAGTGTCTGAGGCTGGATATGAATTCAGTTCTTCCTGATTCCAAGTCCAGTACCCTTACTAACAGTAAGGTACTAGGTAAGCATGAGTTATTATCATCATTGTAGTACTATTATCCCTATTTTTAAAATATAATCCCCCATTACTATCCTCACAGGTGAGAAAACTTGGACAAGGAGAAAAATGACTTGCTCCTGAAAACAGGAGGAAGACAAATGCTAAGTTCAAGGCCAATGTGACTAGAATGTGAGATACCAGAAGAGGGTTAATGAGAAATAAGTCTCTTGATACAGGCTGGTCAGACTGTGAAGGGTTTTACATGCTAGTCTGAGGAGTTTGCATTTGATCTCTGGGTCACAGTGTAGTGCTGCAGGTTCCAGGCCTTCAAAGTTGGCCTTGGGCAGAGTGGGAGTGATGGCGCTTTGGCACAAATCTTTCCATCTCTTCCTTTCCGAGACACTTGAGCCAGGTGTTAACTGCCTGAGATTTCTGTTTCAGGGCAGGTCTCTTTAAATGATTTAAACAGGGCAGACTAGTTTTTCTCCCTATTCCCTACCCCAGAATTTATGGATCCCCAAATCTGCCCTCAGACAAAAGGGCTTTCCCCCTACTACACACTACAGGCACAGCCCCTTAGGACATACCACTCTGGGATTGGATTCCTCCAGTGGACTTGGCAGTCAGATCACATTGGCCATGCTGGGGTAAACACAGGTATGGGCTTGGCTCCAGGGGAAGCTGGATACTGGCCAGCTTCTCCTGGCTGGTGTGGTTTCTGAAAGGAAGGGTGATACTGTGGAAATAACATGGGAGTTGGAGTCACAGGACTCGGGTTCAAATTCTGACTCCGAGGTCACCTGTATGACCTTGTATGAAGTCATTTAACCTTCTTATGCCTCATTTTCTTTATCTATAAAATGAGGAGAATGTACTAGACTACCCTTGGGGTCCTTTGAAGCTAGCTCTAGGTCTGTATTGCTTTGATACCTTCTCCCAGGCCTCAGGCCTTGGCTTCTAGGGAGAAAGTGGGAGAAGAATTCTCTGCCTCTCTGGGCTTTCCCTCCCAAACGACTGACTTTAGGCCAGTTGAGGTCACTAGAGCACTATCCTCTCAATATCAATAAAGATTCAGTTCCTAAAGCCTTCCCAATTTAACCCTAATGATGGGGGAGTGGGAGAGGAGAGGAGAAGCAGGGAGAAAGGTGGGGAAAATATTCAGAAAGGCTGAGAAAAAAACCCAACACTCCCCAGGATGTTTTTCTTGTTTAACCTGAAAGAAATTCTGAATTCTGAAAATGTATTTTTAGATCAGTGAATAAAATGTTTAGGATAAGGAATTCAGATAGTGAGTGCTGAGGCGGCTAGGTGGTGCACTGCATAGAGTGACAGACCTAAAGTCAGTACTAATCTTTCAGTTCAAATCTGGCCTCAAGACACTTACTAGCTGTGTGACCCTGGGCAAGTCACTTAACCCTATTTGCCTCAGTTTCTTCATTTATAAGATGAATTGAAGAAGGAAATGGCAAACCACTCCAGTATCTTTGCCAAGAAAACCCCAAATAGGCTCACAAAGAGTCAGACTCAACTGAACAGCAACAACAACATATAGTGAGTGCTGCTTAGGCTCCCCCACTTCCAAAGTGATTTTTTTGGGAAATGTTACCATTTCAAGATCCCTGGAATCAGATCCTTACAATTCCCAAACAATGAGGGTAAGCAAGCAGTGCAATACAGCTAACTGTTCAAGGTAGGAACCAGAGCCTGGCCTCTGGTGGCACTTCCATCTCTAGAGAGGAAAGAAGCAAAAAACTTTTGCTAGCTAGACACAGCCGAGAAAGGAGGATTAATCGGACAAGACCTTGGAGGAGGAAAAATAATAGCTTATATTTGCATGGTATTTTATGGTTTACAAACCTTTCCTCCTGATAGTGTTATGAAACAAGCAAGACCTTTATTATTACTTACATTTTTTAGATGAGGAAAATGAATCACAGAGCTTAAGCAACTTTCCCACTGTCACTCACATAGTAAATGATGGTGCCAGGAACCAACACCCAGGTCTCCTGACTCTGGGTCCAAAAGTTACAGGAAACAAGTTTAGGTAGGAGGAAGGTAGTTCCTGCCCTTCCTTACCCCCTTGCCCTTCCCCACCCCTGCCCATTCTGAGACCACACTGAGGGTTTGGCTGGTGAGGCCACTACAATGACTTAGGTGCAGTGTGGAGTTAGCACCAAGCCCTTTTTTAAAAGCATGGGCACAGATTTCTTAAAGATAAATAAATGAAACCTTATTTTTAAAAGATCAATGAAATATTTCTCTTTTTATCTTTTCATTGTTTAAAATAAATAATTAGATTTTTAAAAATAAATTTGTTTAGTTGTGATATATGATTGTGATGGAATACTATTGTGCTGTAAGAAGTGATGAAGAGAATGGTTTCATAAAAACCTAGGAAGACTTATATGAACTAATGCAAAGTCAAGTGAGAAGAACCAGAAGACCATTCTACACAGTAACAGCAATATTATAATAATAATCAATTGTGAGACTTAGCTACTTCTATCAATATCTAAGACAGTTCCAAAAAACTCATGATAGAAAACGCTATCCATCTCCAGAGAGAGAACTAATGAATTCTGACTATAGATTGAAACTTTTTCACTTCATTTTTCTTGCTTTTAAAAAATGCAACACAGCTAATATGGAACTAGATTTTGTGTGACTTCATAAGTATGTTATTATTATTTTTTATTATTTGCTTTTTTTTTTTTTGGAGGGGGGAAGGCTGGGCAATTGGGGTTAAGTGACTTGCCCAAGGTCACATGGCTAATAAGTGTTAAGTGTCTGAGGCTGGATTTGAACTCAGGTCCTCCTGATTCCAGGGTCAGTGCTGTATTCACTGCACCACCTAGTTGCCCTCCCTAAATATGTTATTATTAAGTCACTTCAGTTGCATCTGATTCTACATGACTCCATTTGGGGTTTTCTTGACAAAAGATCTGGGATCTCAAGATCATTTTACAGATTAGAAACTCAGGCAAACAGGGTTAAGTGACTTCCCCAGGGTCATAAAACTATTAAGTGTCTGAGGTTGCATTTGAACTCAAGTCTTCCTGACTCCAAGTCTAGTGCTCTATCCACTGAAATACCTCATAGTTGCCCCACAAGCATAATAGATACCATATTTCTTGCCTTCTCAGTGGATGAGGGATGGGGTGGAGGGAGGGAGAAAATTTGAAACTGAAAATAAGAATTAAAAATTTAAAAAGTCCTGTCCAGCTCTAAGAATAAAATAAAATAAAATGTACTGGTTTTCAGCTTTGTCTTTTTTTCCTCTTATCCAGCAATGTTTGGGCGGAGGGAGTGGGAGGAGTATAATGGACATCGTAATAAATGTTAGGTAGGGTAACTTATATTCCATATTCCTCCAAATATAAGCCTTGCTGTTAAAGTAAGATTTTTTTTCTTTTAAATGTCTTATTGATGCTATTTTCTTATTTTACATTCTTATTTTCAAGTGACTCCCTCCCCAAAGAGGATCTTTGGTCCTCTGAAGTCAGGACTTATGCTATCATAAAGCCTTTAATCATTTTCCTTTACATGTTGTAACCATGTAAATTGTTCTCCTGGCTTTGCCTACTTAGCTCTCTATTAATTCATACAAATCTTCCCAGGTTTCTCTGATTGTGTGATTTCTTATGGTGCAATAGTATTCCATTACATTCATATACCACCCATGTTTTTAGCCAGTCCCCAATAGAATGGCACCCGTTTCCCTTCCAGTTTTTTGTTACTACAAAAAGTGCTGCTATAAACATTTTTGGACTAACAGGATTTTTTCTTTCTTTTCATAATAAGATCTTTGAAAGGGAAAAAAAACCACATAAATATACACTAAGAATGACATCAATTATAGGCCATATTCAAGTTTTATACAATTACTGAAATGGCTTGCATATAGGCACAGAACCTTCCATCACTCTGCTGGAAGCCTCTTGTAATAGTCCTTGTTTAGGAGTGAACAGCATAGGGGTGGGAGAGAATTGAGTACTTGACCCAGGAAAGCCATAGACCCCAAAAGACCCACCTAATGTCAGCAGCTTACCAGGCTTGTCTGATTTCCTCTGGCTTCAGTCTAGGCACCAAAAACTTAATTGACTCCCGGACCCTGGGAACATTAAATTGAATGGCCTCCTTAGATCCCTTGTATTTCTGAGGTTCTGCGATTCATTGCCAGTGACAGGAAGAGGGAATTCACATATTCTTCTCCTCTGAACCTACACCAGATGGTTGATTATGTTTACTTGATGTATCAAACAAGAATTCAATAGCTCTGAATGAATGTGGTCTTAGACTACAGGCCTGGCAATTTACACCCACAGAATCCACAGCTACCTCTGAAACTGCCCATGCTAGGCTGGGCTCATGCTAGGCTCTGCCACTTACCAGTTGTTTGACTTAGATAAATCACTTCCCCTCCCTGGGCCCCAGTTTTTTCATCTGTAAAATGAGACTGGATGAGATGATTGCCAAGGTTCCTGCCTGCTGTGACAGTCAGTGTTTAACATTTGAACATTCTAAGAACTTTTTTGAGCTGACACTTTATGCTCTAAGGTCCCTTTTACCTCTAGGACTCAGTGTATGAAATCCCAGTCCCCCAGCTTGAGTTGGGGCAGAAACATAGCATTGTAGTTTAGTGTTCTCCTCCTCTTCCTCCCTACTGCTCTCTCCCTCCCCCATCTGCACAACCATTTACTAAGAGGTTGTCACATCTCACTGGAAAAGCAGTGTTAATGGGCAACCAGAGATCCTTCACAAATCCAGAGGATGAAAGCTATAACCAGCAGCACAAGGGCAGGTAAGGGCCCTTCTTGCCTTCTGGGAGACAGATAGGATCATATGTCCTAGAAAGGACTCAGGATTCATCCAAGAGCTGCTTTTATGATTCACCCCTTCCTCCAACTTAAGCAAGAGCCTGGGGAGGAACAGCCAAGGCCACAAAGCTATCATAAGGACAGCAAGGGGTGAACCATCCCCCTGTGCAGTGGAAATCACAATCACAAAATGTCAGAACTGGGAGGGATTTTATGAGAGGAAATGACTGGAAAGGGGACATGCTTGTCCAAGGTTACACAGTGAGTCAGGTCAAGGATTGGGATTAGAGGTCTGGTTTCTCAACTCCTGGTCTAGGCTTCTAGCCAACATACCACATACCCTCGAGCTAAGCATTTAGTCCGGCTCATATGTACATATGTATAGTTGTGTGTATATGTGTGTGTGGGTATACATATATGTGTATATATATTTGTGTGTATATATGTACACACACACAAGTATTCAGGACCTCAGATTCTGAAGGAACTTCAGACCATTTAATCCAACCCATACCTCAACAAGAGTCTCCAATACAAAATACTTCATACTGGCTATCTAGTAGACATCTTAAACTCAACAGGTCCAAAACAGTACTGGTTAACTTTCCTCCTAAGCCTTCCTGCCCTCCTAACTTCTTCATTATTATCTAGGGCACTGAAAGGATCAGAACAGTAAGTGGTACTGGGGATTGAGTGAACCTTACTAACTCCATCTTGTGACTCAATTATGGAGTTAGGTCAGTTCTTTTTCTATTCAATTATGGTCTAATCCAATTTCTGTCTTGGGAGAAAACTTTATTCAATTATGGGAATGGTAAGAAATCCTGACTGCATTGTTTGCACCTTGCCTTGTGTGGTTGGGAAACTGAACTACCTCTACCTGCTACTTAGAAACTCTTAGCTAAGGACCTAGGTCAGGGGTGGGGAACCTGCCCTCTCAAGGCCATGTGTGGCCATCTAGGTCCTCAAGTGCAATCCTTTGACTAAATCCAAACTTCACAGAATAAATCACCTTAAGAAAAGGATTTGTTCTATAAAACTTGGATTCAGTCAAAAGCTGAACCTGAGGACCTAGAAGGCTACATGTGGCTTCCAGGTCACAGGTTCCCCACCCCTGTGACCAGAAACACAATCAGATCCAAAGGCTAATGCGAGTTTTCTCACAATTGTACATCTCAAGCAGGCCATATGTCTTATCAGAAAACTGGCCCCATAGTAATTGATCAGTTATTTCTACCATGTTCCTCTGATTGCTTACAGACACCTGGGGCAGTGGGACACCTCTTTTTCTGATTTCAGGGAATTGCACCTATTCTCTCTCACCCTCCCAACTTGGAAAGTCCCTCATCTTATCAGATTACTTAATTTTGTATTCTGGATAATCGTTTTCTTTTAATTAATTGGTCTTATTTGATTGTTTTTAAAAATGATCATCTGTCTCCCTCTGTATTCGATGTCCAGTGCCAAGTGGAGGAGGTGTGGTCCCAGTTTATTGAGCAATTGGCATGCATTGCTTAATATATCAATATGTTCGGAAAGCTTGAACCTTTGTTTCCTCAGTCATTTCAGCTTTCTCCTGCCACAGTACCACCATTTTATCAATCTCTCAGGTTTACAGGTGATTAGGTGTTATCTTCCACTCTTCACTCTCTCTCACCTCCCATGTCCAAGCTGTGGTCAAGGCCTGTCCATATCCCCCTTGCAGCATCTCTTCGTACAGGCTCCCTTCTCTCCTAATATAACCACCATTCTGATGCAGGCCCTCGTTACCTCACCTGTTTGGACCACTGCAATAGCCTGCTGGTTAGTCTCCTTCCCCCAAGCCTCTCCCCACTCCAATCCACCCTCCCTTCAGCTGCCAAAGGGATTTCCCTAAAATGTAGGTCTCACCATGTCAACCTTCCTCCCCACCCCCTTACATTCCTCCCTCCATTCCATAAACTCCAGTGGCTCAAAGATCAATTCAGAATCCTCTGTTTGGCATTCAAAACCCTCCACAACTGAGCTGTCTCCCCAGCCCTTCTTTTCCAGTCTTCTTATACTTTACTCCCCACTACACGCTCTTCTGTCCAATGATACCAGTCTCCTCCATGTTCCATCAACAAAATACTCCATCTCTTGGCTCTGGACATTTTTTCTGGCTGTCCCCCCGAGCCTGGAATGCTCTCCCTCCTCATCTCTGCTTCCTGGGTTCCCTGGCTTCCTGCAAGGCCTAGCTAAAATTCTGTCTTTTACAGGAAGCCTTTCTCAGCCCTTCTTAATTCTAGTGCCTTCTCCCTTTTGAATTATTTACTATTTTTCCCGTATATAGCTTGTTCATACATATATTTGCTAATTGTCTCTTCTACTATTAGATTGTGCTCTCTCTGAGAGCAGGGACCATCTTTTGCCTCTTTGTGTTTCCCCAGTGCTTAGGACAGTGGCTGGCACATACTAAGCATGCATGACTTAATAAATGACTAACTGACTTTATAAACAAGTGGTCATTCAGCCTTTGCATATGTAACCTGTGACCCAGAGGCCCCCAGTACTCTGGGTTTGCATGGACTGCAGGGATCTGGGAAGGTCAGTTTCAGCTAAAAACCACTCCCTCCACCTGCAGTTACTCCAGGAAAATGTAATACGCTCAGGGTATGTACGATTTGTTTGAACTGTCTGGATTTGAATTTGAATTTGTCTGGATTTCCCTAAAAATGGATAAAAGAGGTCCCCAGCACTTATACAAACACTTAAGGTAGCACATGTGAATAGCATAGAGAATAACATATATTTCACTCCATGGAAAATGCAGAAGATGGAAAGTACTCACAGGAGTTCATAAACAAGTAACATTCAGAGCACTCAAATAGCCCATCTACTCTATCACCCTCTTCCCTGCCCCCAGGAAGAGACTGAATGTGAGTGTGTTCTAAGGGCAACCCTCTGACACTCCACTGAGCTCCTCCTTCCCAAAGATTCTTACACCTCCCCTCCCCCTACTACCAAGATTCACAATGGCACCCCATGGCTTAGACTTCCCCCAGACGCTGCTCAGTAGACAACACCCTTCCTCTTGAACTTGTATAGTTAACAGTAACTACATGCTTTCCAAGCAGGACAATGCTTAGGGACTATGTGAATCACCATTTTCTTTATTCGAGGAAAATACTACATCGGAAGAATGTCCTCCTCTCTCAAGGAGGTCTAATCCCCGAAATACTGAAATTGTTATTGTTGTTCAGTCATTGTTCGGTTGTGTCTCACTCTTTATGACCCCATTTGGGATTTTCTTGGCAAAGATACTGGAATGGTTTACCATTTCCTTCTCCAGCTCATTTTACAGATGAAGAAACTGAGGCAAAGAAGGTTAAGTGACTTGCCCAGGGTCACACAGCTAAAAATGTCTGAGGCCAGATTTAAATTCAGAAAGATGAGACCTCCTAACTTCAGACCTGTCACTCTATCCACTGTGCCACCTAATTGCCTACTACTAAAATTAAGAATTCTCCAACCCAGACACTGTAAGCACATACATCCATGTCTATTTTTGCAATAAATGTCTTAGTCCCTGGCTATTACCATCTCTTATTCTGGGAAAGTCAACTCTCAGAAACTCAAGTCTCAGCCACCTGTAAAGATATACAACTCCCACATGCTTTCCAGTTCTCCTTATAGCTCCAGAACAGAAGTTTACTCTATTACCTGCTGGTATAAAAATCCAAGAAAGAGAAAATTAATCTGTTTTATTAATTTTATGGAGCACAGAGAGCACAGAGCTTTGTTGACAAATGTACATCCTCTTGAGTCAGCCAATCAACTCTCAGCAAGGCATCAGTGGGCATGCCTACCCTCCATAGGGAGGTGCCCCTCAGATTAAGTTGATTGGGGAATTAATCAAATTGCCAAATTGCCTCTGATCAACTCCCCTAGTGTCTAGTGATTGAGGGAACCCACTATATCCTAAGGCAACTTTTGGACAGTTCTTACTGGAGAAATTTTTCCTGACTCCAATGTTGTAATGGAGCTATGATCTTATGAATGTATATACCCTCCCTGATGATGGGTCCACAATTCATCCATGCCTTCCCACTTTAAGAAACTCTTGTTCCTGTCCTCGCATATATTTGATACAGACTCCACTTGATATGCTAAGGGTCTGCTCTGCATCCTTTTGAAATTATGAGGATGCTAGTGGAGCACTTGGGTTATCCATTGGTTATAATCCTCACTATCCTATGTGGCCAGCTCATCTTTTTTCTATCATATATTTCTTTGATCACAACTCTTACATTGCTTCTCTTGTATAATTCCTCATTTTTGTAACACAGTATAGATTGATCATATCCACCATGCATATCACCATTGCCCTTGGTATGATCTTTAACTTCACCATAACTCAAAGAAAATTGAGGTTATGAAGAGAACTTTACAATTTCTCAAGGTTAATCCAACTGTCCTCTTTCTGTTCAATTCATTGTACATTTGCCTATTCCGTCCAAAATACACACATATACACACTTTATAAATTGTCTGTTCAATTGCATTTTATAGTCTAATCTAAACAATAGGCTAGTTTCATCTGCATAGTTTTTTTCTGTGTGGATAGATAGGCCAAACCCATTTAAGTGACTATGGATAGCATTCAGGCAATTCTGCAACATTTTAGGGTTTGATGCAATCAACAAAATATCATTTGAAAATGGGAATGCCTGGAAAGACCGAATTATTTGTAGGGAATCTTTCTTTGACTTGAACTTTCCAGTGCCTCTCATCTGTGATGGTGGGAAACACCTTTGACATGCACGTGTATGTTTTTATGCCTCATTTGATATTAATAATTAATTATTAATGATAATTAATAATTATTATATCTTTCAAAGTATCTTATATAATTTTGACATACACATGGGAGATGCCTTATTGGAGCAGAGCTTTTAAAGTAGCCTTTTGCTGTCTAAAATCAAATGCTTTTTTAATAGTCAAACTATATTTGTTTTCTTCAACATCATTTCCACTTCTTCTATATCTGGGACTATAATGCTAGTGTCCAAATGAGGTGGCTCTACTGCCCTTGATGGTGAAAGGAGTTTGTTATTCAACAATAAAAAATTCTCGGATCTTTTCCATCTTGCATCTCTTTGTTGTTCCCCTTCCAGTCTCATCCTTCATTCAAGTCCTTTGACTATTGCTTCTCTTTAAACTTGTTTTTCCTTTCACTTCTTTTTAATGAGGTGATATTGTTTATGATCTTCCAACATCCTTTTCCATAAAATTTAACAAACAAGTTTATTTTGTAAACCAGTGTTGCCCTTGACTGCCATTTCTTTCTGCTTGGCAAATCGATCATAAATCTGAAGGCTGAGGTGGTTTGTAGCTTCTTTTGGTCTCCTTGTTTTGGCCGCTGATTTATAATAGCTAAACTTCATTACAAAATTGTTTTAATTGGTGCCGATGTCCTTTCCTCTACCAGTTTCCCATTTTGAGGGGCATCAAAAACTTGTTTAAATAAATCATGTTGGAATTTTCAATTTGTACAGTATGTTTTTTATTCTTTTATTACACTTATATTAATTTTCATGTAAAATTAGTAACCATCAAAATACATTTACTAATTTACTTTTCCCCCCATTTTCTACAAGTAGTAAATCCTATCTCTCCACCGTTTTTTCCATTTTGTCTAGCTGATGTTGTAAGAGATTTTTGCTCCTCATTTTTAGGGTCATAGTCTTCTGAACAGGCCTTTCAGAGAAGGCATAGTTAATCAAATATAAATCAAAGCATGTGTTGTCATTATTACATTATAAGTATGTATTAATCCTAGTTAGGAAAAACTACAATTTTAATTATCAATCTTTTTCATATGAAAAGGTCCTGGAAAAGGAATGCAGTTGTTTTTTGGCACTCTCTCCAAGAACAGCTTTTATGTTAAGACAAGCTAGTTCTCAGCTAGCCAGAAGCTTCCTCCAGCACTTCTTTCACATAGCTAGCAGAATTTCAAAGTCTCCTAGAAGTTGGTATTTTCCTCAGGCAGTTCTCCCACCGCAGGGCTTGTAGTATCTTCTAGTAACAGTCAGCTGTACTGAAATGGAAGAATCTGGAACATCTAATTTTCGTACAGATCCCACTTCTTTCAGAGTTGCTCCTTCTGCCTCAGGGTGCCCAAATAAATGCTTTGTACTGAGAAATGCTCAGTGTACTGATTTCAGGTACTTCTCATACAATTTTAGCTTGTCATCAAGCTCAGCAATCTTGTCATAAACTATAGTTAACTGTTCCTTATAATCCTGGTCTTTTTTTTTTTCTCCAAGAATTCTTTTAAAAGTCACCTTTCTTTTTCCCTGAGCAGAATATCTTTCCCACGGCCACATCGGGGTTGAAATTTGATCATTTATCTTGCTGATTTCTGTTTTAATGATTTCAGCATCCTCAACTTTTACCAGACATCATTCTGGAAAGCATAAAGTATCTGAGGTCGACTCAATCCTGTTAGGATGTCCCCATGGATGTTCAGAGCTTGCCCAACCCCAGAGAGTATCCCAGAATCCTCTTGTGGCCCCAGGGGTGCCTGCACACAAGTCATTTTGTATTAATTTTAATCCTTGCTTTAACAATATCTACACAACTGGTTCAGAAGTGACTGCTATATCAACAGCAAGTTTTCTTCTATTTCCTGTCCATCAAAATAAAATTAATTTCATTTTTGTGATATTATTTAGCACTCCCTAAATCCAGCTCTTTCAAATTTTGAGAAGCATCTATCATGTGTAGTGTGAGGCTTCCATGAAGTATACAATTCTTTAGTATTTCTCAATGTTTGCTCCTGGACAATATTTTTTTTGCTCTCCTTGCCTATGATCACCTTTGCATTAAAATTTTAATTTTTACTTTAATTTGGGGTGTCCTATCAAGTTGGTTTTTTTTTTTGCTATCAAGTTTTAATATAATTTCTATATCTCTTCGTCTTACAAAACAAAAAGAATAAGCTGTAATCATTTTTCCGGTGGCCCTTTTGCAGTTATTTATCATAAGTCCCAATATGTGGGAATCAAAGTCCTGTGAAATGATATTTCTTTGACATACGCTAAAAACAACTTCACCACTCTTTTAAGCTTTCCTTAAATAAAGGCAAAACCCACCTCTGCAAAGTCTGTCAAGATCTTTGGGGCTCTTGATTTTGACATGCAGCCCATTAGCTATCCTCAATTTTTTGTCGTCTGCAAATCTGCTAAGTATGCCATCTATGTCTTTATTCAAGACACTGATAAAAATATTGAGCCTGTAGAGATTCAAGCAGAAATCTCTCCGACACTATACTAGAAACTGCTTTGATCCAAACTGTCCTGAATCCATCTAACCATATTATGACCTTGCCCACATCTATCCATTTTATCCCCAAGAATAGTGTGATAGTCTTTATCAGATGCTTTACCAAGATCTAAGTGAAGTGTAACTATAGCATTCCCTTTATCCACAGAAGCCTGTCAAAAAAGAAAAAGAAATTACTGTAGTGTGACCTTAAAAAAACCCTACTTTATTTTTAATCGATCTGTTTAATTTTTGTATCATATATTTCTGACAAGATCTTGTCTCCTTTCCTGAGCCAACAAGCCATACTTTGTAACAAAATTTAAAAAGAAAGAGGAAGCAACTAACAAGACAACAGTCATTCCCGATGACAGAGTCAATATTCGCCCCCACCAAATCCCCCACCTCTGCAAGGCCGGGGAAGAGGTACATTTTCTAAACACTTCTCCAGGACCAAGCTTCATCACTATAACTTCGTGGAATTCATTTTTGTTTGTTTGTTTGTTTTCCATTTATTTTTATAGTCATTTTATAAATTGTTTTCCTGGTTCTACTTACTTCTCTCTGCATCAGTTAATATGTCTTTCTTTGCCTTCTTTTGTGGTTCATTGGGACATGTTCTTAATGAAGCCTTGATGGCTCTCTATGACCACTGCTTCCTTTTCTAGATCTTCAATAGCTCCCTCTTTAGTATAAGTCGTAGAAATTTTCCTGAACTCAAAATAACTGACCTTCAGTTTATAGATTCCTTTCTTCCTCCCCACCTCTTTTTTTTTGGGGGGGGGACTGAATGAGTTTTTATTTTTCTCTAATTCTACAGCATGCCACAGTCTTCCACAGATCATTGACAGTAGCTTAATAATCATAACCACTTCTTCTTTCAGTACCCTGATTCATCTGGGCCAGATGATTTCAACTCATCAAGGGCATCAATGTGTTCTTTTACTATGCCTCTCATATGGGGTCTCAAACACCTTATTAGCCATTTTTGTTCTATCCTTTTCAAGCCAAAGATCATCCTCCTTGGCAGAGAAAACAGAAGTCAGGCAAGAGCTGAGCAGCTCTGCCTTCCCTCCATCATCTTCACATCCATCATCAGGGCAATCTGGTGATAAGCTACACATCTGATTGGCACTTTGACCTCTGCTATCAAATCTTTATCTTCATTGTACTTTCGTTAGAGATAAGCTATCACGCAGCTACGTGTGGGATTCGGGCAAGTCAGGTGCTAGTCATAATATTCATGAAATCACAGAATGCCAGGGATGGCAGGACCCTTGAGAAACCACCTAGTCTAACCTCCTCATTTTAAAGAGGAGGACCCTGAAGCCCAAAGACAAAAAGTGACCTCCCCAAGGTCAGCAAGTGAATCAGCAGCAGAGCCAGCTCTGGAAGCGATGTTTCTTCTTCTCTCGGCTGGGATCTTTCCATCATGCCACACTGTCTTACCTATTTCTTGAGACTAGCCATGTTACCTTGGGAAAGTCATTTGATTGCTCTGAGCTCCAGGCTCCCTACTTGTCTGCCAGCTGGGCATCCTCTTTACCCCATCTACCTGCATGGTGACCTTAATTGTGAGGATGAAATCAGTTATTGGATCCAGTTTTACAAGTATTTTTAAGCATTGTCGAAGGCATTAGGAATACAGAGATCAAATAAAAGATGCTGTTTATAAAAGATGCTGTCTTCAAGGAGTTTACAATCTAATGGGTTATGAGATAGACAAGACATATATAGGTATGCATGGCTCAGCGAGGTGGTACCATTAGTAGAGCATTGGTCTCTAGTCAGGAAGACCTAGGTTCAAATCCAGCTTCAGGAACTTTCAAGCTGTGTGACTCTGGGGAAGGCACCTAACTGCTATCTGCCTCAGTTTCCTTATCTGCAAAATGGAAATAAGAGCACCAACCTACCATGATTGTGGTAAGGTTCAAATGAGATGACAATTGTAAAGTGCTTATCATAGTGCCTGGAACATAGTAGGTGTTATATAAATATTAACTATTATTGTTGTCATTTTGAAAATTATTATTATCATTATTTCAAAAAACCTAAGATCCATGGGAGAGGGGAAGAAGTGAAAAGATGTCCAAAGTGTTAGGAGAAATCTGAGGAGAGAAAAATAGATCACTTTTTTCAAAAAACAAAATTTTGATCTCTTTTGTTTTAGTATCACCTTCATTTCCAAATATATCTTCTCCTCCCCTGCCCATCCCTTGAAAAACAAAAGAGAGAAGGAGGGAAATCTGTTCAGCAGATCTAGCTGACTCATCAAGCAAGTCTGGCAATATAGGCAATGTTTCATACCTACAATCTCACACCTCTGCAAATAGGTCAGGTAGGTACATTTTCTCCTTTTCTCTGGGGAAAAGCTTCCCTCATTATATTTACACAGTGATTAGTTTCAAGAAAAATCATGTTCGGCTAGCTTCAGGGAAGAAATGGCACCTAACTCCAGTCTTGAAGGAGGTTAAGAATGTCAACAGATAGTGGTTGGTGAGGAGGTCCAGCTGAGGAGACAGCCCCCAAGCCAAGCCATAGAAGCCTATGAAGCCGACAGGGGCCAGGGGGCATGTCACTGGATCATCCAGAAAGGAGCTGTTAAACTTCCTCCTTGCCACAATACCAGTAGGGCTGAACCACTGAGGGATCATAAGGACCCCAAAAGGTCCTCAGAACCATTTAATCCCTTTATTTTACATATGAGAAAACTGATGCCCAGAAATCTGACTTGCTCAAGATCACCCAGATGATAAATAGGAATCTTTGCATCTGAAGTTTTTCAGAAAGAGATGGTCATCTAGACCTGAGCGTGCTGGACCAGTCAATCGCCCCCCTCCCCTGCCAACGTCTCACCCCCCTTCCCCACCCCAGCCTCCTTTAGCTCAAGGGCGCCAGGATTCTTCTCTCCATTTCATGTAGAAGGGAACTACAAAGACCAAAGAGACGAACAATTCCCTCCTCCTTGAGGCTACTTTGCCCCCTCCTTTCATTCCCACAGATCAAAATCCACTCTTCCCCCATCTTCTATCCCTCTCCACTTTGAAGCATGGGGCACACTGGGGCCCAGGACCCGCAGCTGTGCCTCTGCATTTGTCTGTGGTAACACCAGAATTTGGCCTTGCCAGGCCCAGCCTCCACCTCTGCCTTTCACTTCTTGGGGGTGGTGAAAGGGCCTTTATGGAAAAGAAAAGGCATTGTTTGGAGGATTACAAAGGGGCAGGGGACACAGAGGCGGTTTTTAACTGCCTCGGCCTTAGAAAAACAACAGCCCCTTTTCAGTGGCAAGTCAAGTTTAGAAAGGAAGAAGCCTAGAAATGGTGGTAAAAACCCAGGCAGAACTTGGGGCAGGGTCCAGACAGGAGACCTCTGTTTACAAGCAAAGCAAGAAGATACCAAGACTCAGGTGGCCTCTGGAGAAAGCACCCTGAGACCAGATAAGGCCCAATTTCACTGCTGGCCTTGCTGTGTCCTTTACCAATGGCTTCATCTCTCTGGACCTCAGTTTCCTCCAATGGCAAGTGTGACTTAGTTCACTCCTGCCAAGGGCTAGAGGGGAAACCCATTGTCATATTAGAGAAAACCTGGAGTCAGAAAATCCAGGTTTGAATCCCACACTCAACTCTAGGTCTCTAGACAAGTCACCTGATCCGAGTCTCAGTTCCCTCACCTGTAAAAAGGAGATTAACACACTGCTTCCTCTCCTTGGGCAACTTCAATTTACAAACTCATCTATGAAATAAAAGTTGGGGACACGATGACCTCTCAGTTCCCCATCCAGCTCTAAATTCCATGATACTAAGAGGATCCTTTTCTGGAAAGGGTTTTGCAAACCAGCTGGGGCTTTCGAGCCCTGAGATGTTATCATCGAATGAGAAGCAATGCTTGATAAAAATGCCAGGGGTCATTTGGAACTTCACGAGTATCTTCTGTTGCCTGCACAGCAGTTGGAATGTCCCCTGAAGTCAGAGAGGTCAGTGCTTCTTCTAACCCCTGCTACGCACAGCCAAGTAAAGAGCTCAGTGTAGAGTGAGAGCCATTCTGTACTGGAGGCATCACTGGCCTCCTGTCATCCCGCAACATGCCTTCCATCCCAACCCTAACCCCTGCCCCAGCCCCGCAGTGCTCTCAGGGCCTTCTCCCTCACCGCTGGGACAGGCACCTACACACAGGTAGCAGTGCTCAGCCAAGAGAAGGTAGTGCTGACTTCCCTGTTCCTGGCCTCACTGGCCGCCTTTCAATAAACCAGCAAACAAAAAAGAATGGGTGTGCTTTGGGCTTTTGGTTGTCCCTGGTGTGAGACTGGGGAGCTGCTCTGACAATTCCTCCAGGGTTGGCTTGTCTGGAGACTGACCAAGGAAGACAATTACGGGATGCAGCCCCATTGCCTTCCAAGTCAGGGATCACAGCTGGCAGATCCAGGTTGGTCCTACTCTGTTGGTCTGGGAATTGGGATAACTGGGTGGTCTCCTGGTTTGGCCACATAGTCCTTGTGAAACCTGGGGTGGGACCTTAAACTTCTCAGGACAACCGTTCACCCACAAATTGCCCACTATATGTCAAACATGTTTTCATGTTCTTTTGTGGGAAAGAAAGGAATCTTGTGACTACAAATTGTCAGATCCTCTGATGGCTCATCATGGCCTGGAGAGAGCCCTGGCTCTGGTGGGCTCTATCATGTCCGAGAGGCTTCTAGCGCAGTGACAGCCTGTGCCTGCTTGCCCAGGACCAGCCTGGCCAAGAAAAAAGGATCCCTACTAGCTCTTTGGCCTGACCCATGAAAATGCAAAATGGTCCTCATTCCCAAGCACTCTTTCTCCTTCTTCAGGTAATCATGGCCTCTGTTATAGGAAAAGAGGACAGAGGATGCTAGGAATTTAAGTTTTTCTGGTTACAACCTAATTTGTTCCCACCTTTGGGGCACTCTGGGTATGGAAAATCTTTTGACAGAGATCAGCAAGACTTGTAATTTCTAGTCTTGGAGAGTTTGTAGGATCACATGGTCATAGGTACAGAGTAAGAAGGGACTGGATCCTTCTAACTCCCTCATTTCTCAGATGAAGAAACGGCAGCCCAGGGAAATGAAGTGATTTGCCCAGTGTCACCCCAGTAAGTGGCAGAGCTAATGTTCAAATTCAGGTCCCCTAATTTAAAATCCAGCACCCTTCCTAATGCACCATGCTACACCTACCAACAGGTTTAGTACCTTCTTCTTAGTCACATAACCTTGTCAGGAACAGGACTTGAACCCAGGTCTTTTTGACCCTCAGCACTGGCCCTCTATTCCAATCAACGATAGCACTCAATACATCAGTCTTTTGTTCTTAAGAATCAGCCCTCAGTATCTCATTTCTGACCCTAGGACTGACACACATCAGTACAGGTCTTGTATTACTAGGCCTGAGGTTTGAATGACTTGGTCCCTTTATCGGTGGAGGTGACAGTGGGGCAGAATATCTGAGACCCTGGGAAGATTTGTTTGATGTATATATAATACACACATAGACACACACTCACACTCAGAAACCTAAGTCTAGCCTCTCTCTTAACCAAAGAGGGATGAACTGTCTCCCCCCTTCCTCCTCCCCAACTCCAGGGACTCTCCACAAATGCTCCTGCAGGGGACATACCAGATGCCCTCTCTAGGGGACAACTGCCCAGTAGGTATGGGGCACAGATTTGGAGTTTCTTCAGCTAAATCCCAGAATGCCAGAGATAGGAAAGACCTCAGAGATCAATTCAATACCTTCCTTTTACAGGGGAGAAAACAGGTCCAGAGAAAGGAAATGATTTGCCCAGAAATGACATAAGCAGTAAGTGACAGTCAGGCCTCAGACAGGGTCTTCTGACGCCTCCTGCAACATTTGTACCAGCCTTAGGGTGGTTGCTAAATTATGTCCTATCTCATCTCCAACCTCATAAAAATCAGTGGCAGCAAATGTGACTCCTGAACTGAGAAAGTGCAGCTCACATTTAGTACCCTTCAATCACAATGTCCTCCTTCCTGGGCTATTAAAAATGGGACTTCTTTGAACACAGGCTTGTAACAGAGACATTGAACAATAAGCCTGTTTTGTTAGGCCATGGAGGAGGGTGGCACTCCTTGACGATGAGATCCTTCAATCAAAGGTAGCACAGGCTCACATTCCAGGTGATAGTGAGAGAGTTCTCCCCGGGCCTTTCAAAAGATGCAACAGGTCCAAAAGAAAACTTGAACTTCTGACTCTTAAGTGGAATGAATGCTGGCCCTGCTTTCCATGCCGTACATGGGCTGGGTGGGATTTAAATCCGATACCAGATTCACACAGTTATCACCCTGGACAAACAGGGGGGTCCAGTGATATACACACAGAGTCCAGCTCAGCCTGGCACACCCCCATGCTGCAGGCTGCAGGTATAACTGGCCAGCTGGCCAGCCAGCCAGCTCTTCCTGAAGGCCTGTGCTGTTCCATGAGGTAATCTTTCGGAGTACCTAAAGAAGAGCAGGGTGAGTCTAGCCTAGGCACAGGGGACATAGGTAGCTGCCCACAGCACAATACCCAGGGTCTGGGCTATACTTTTAATGTGATTATTTACATATGAATTTTTAGTATATGTGACTTTATATTTTTGAATGCCAGACAACTTCATTCTTTACGGCACATATTAATTTATTTTGTGACAAATCAAATAAAATGTGACCTGGAATATTCAAAGTTTCCTGTAGAAGGTCACATGGGGGAGACACCATTTTCAAATCTTGCCTGGGGCCTGGGACACATTTCTGGTCCAGATCCCAGGGAGAAAGACCCGCCCTAGCTTATCACAATAAAGTCATAAGACTGATGTTTTAGTCATCAGACCATAAAGTCTTACATTTGAATGAATAAGATACCCTTCAAGGCAGTCAGTCACCTTGGGAGGCTACACACTTATTTCTAAGCTGCTCTCATTGTCCAAAACACTTTCAAAAGTAACTCATCTTTGGGAAAGGCCTTTAGAGATATTTTAGGAGCCCAATAGGAGAATCTATCTGATTTCTTTAGTCACCTCATATTTTGACCCAAGAGGCTAGTATCTGAGATACCTAATCCAACTACCTAATTCCTAATTCATGGATCTCTATGACTTTTGACTATTTCCAAAAATCTACCCCAAAAGCTGAAGATTTGTGCCTCTCTTACACCCCTAGCTCTCTAGGAGGTTAAAAAGAACATGCTTTAGGTAATTTCCAGTCCCAGAAAAGCAAATTTCCTCTTCCATGTACACATTGGGTCAAGAAGCAATTTACCATGTATTACCTCATGCAAGTATCAACACTACCCAGGGCAGAAAGGATTATTCCTACAGTGTCAGGTCAAAGAGGAAACAGGCTGCAGACCTGAAATGACTTGTCCAAGGACCTATGGCTAATGAATAGCAAAACAGGAATAAGATCTAGGTTTCTTGACTCCCAGTACAGGGCTCAATGCCTCTTCTGAATTAGTGTACAGGTAGTTCCCAAGGTGAAATCCATTCAAAGGAATATTAAGTTCTGGTCTATTGACTAAAAAAATGAATCCAATCTCATTGCTTTATGGTTATACCTCACAATCTAACTGGGGAGACATACACAGAGCAATGACAATGCTAGGCAGTATGTGATCACTGTGCCTAATGAGGGGGGCAAGTAAGTAGGGCAGAAGATGAAAGGAGCTGGGAAGAGCAGTTTAGGCTGTGCTGATGAGGGTAGGCTTCAGAGAGGCATTGGGCCTTATAGGCGCAACTTAAAGGTTAGGGTTTGGGTCAGTAGGGAATGATGGACAAAGGCTTAAAGCACAATGAATGTGTGGTGGACAGTAAGTAGTCCCATTTGACTGGTGGAGAGTTCATCTAGCAGGAGAGAAGACTGGGGAAGTAGGTCTGACCTATATTGTGAAGGACCTCTTAATGCCAGGCTGAGGAATTTGGACAGCTAACATGAATAGAAATACTGATCATTCAGAACTATGTTATCTGCCAAAGATCATTAATATTTAGCTTTTGGAATGCAGCTTAAGTACTCAGACCCCTGCTCTGATTCTAACCACCACCACTACTACCATGCCAGGCCCTGGGGTGGGGGGCGGACAGACAGAGAAAAACCTAGAGTTCTAGGATAGCCAAAGACAATTCCTTTCTGATTCCTCAGAGCTGACTATCACCTCTCCAAGAAGGATCCATTCTCTGCCTCCCATTGGTTGGAGGCACCCAGTACTGGACTAGGATACTCTTGGCTGTCAGCCAGAGTTTTGACCCTAATTTTCCATCCTGGATGGTTAGTATGGCTATACTATCCCCAGCCTCAGGAAACAATGTGAAAAAGAAAAGGCTTGAGAGGCTAGTGGTCCTGATTTACAACACTGATATGGTTTTGCCTTCTTTGGAGTTTGAAGCACCAAATAGTTCAGGTAGGGGGAACCTGGGACCTTGAGGTCACATGTGGCCCTCTAGGTCCTCAAGTGCAGCCCTTGTCAGTCAAAGG
>CM053581.1:232405992-232426164 GCA_028627135.1 Pseudochirops cupreus
TTTCCCTTCCTTGTCACCCATCCCAAGCAATTCCATACATCTGCCTCAGTTTCCACATTTGTAAAATTGTTGTTCAGTCATTTTTTCAGTCCTATCGGACTCTTCATGACCCCATTTGGGCTTTTCTTGGTAAAGATACTGGAGTGGTTTGCCATTTCCTTCTCCAGCTCGTTTTACAGATGAGGAGCTGAGGCAAATAGGGTTAAATGACTTGCCCAGGGTCACACAGCTAGTAAACATCTGAGGCCAGATTTGAACATATTTGAGTATTCCTGATTCCAGGCCTGGCACTCAACCCACTGTACCACCTAGCTGCTTCCTCATATGTAAAATGGTGGTAATAATACCACATACCTTTCAGGGTTGTTGTGAGGATGAGATAATATTTATCTTTGCAAACTCCTTAACATACATATAAATGCTAGCTAGCATTTTCTCTTAGAAATTTTTATGGTACTTTATTAAACACATTCTTTTGTGGGTCTAGCATATTTTTTCCAGATACTCTAAAGTATTTTGCTTTGATTTATACCAAACTAATTTTCCTAGGATTTGTCTAAATGCTTTTCTGTCCAATAC
This sequence comes from Pseudochirops cupreus, assembly GCA_028627135.1. NCBI lineage: Eukaryota > Metazoa > Chordata > Mammalia > Diprotodontia > Pseudocheiridae > Pseudochirops > Pseudochirops cupreus. Next base: position 232,406,572 of record CM053581.1, read on the forward strand.
TGGTCTTATGTATTCAAAGAATACATTTGAAATGTTTCAGCATACCCATATCTGTACTTTGGGTGGGTTTTCAATCTCCATTTTTATTTCAGTTAGTCAACAAAGCACATACTATGTTCTGGGCACTGTGCTAACTGTTGGGGATAGAAAGAGAGACAAAAGAATCTCTGACCTCAAGGAACACACAATCTAAGGGGTGAGACAACAAGGAAACAAATATGTACAAACTATATACAAAATAAATAGGAAACAGTTAAAAGATGGAGGAGACTGAAATTAAGAGGGGTTGGGAAAGTCTTGCTGTAGAAGACAGGATTTTATTTGGGACTTAAAGGAAGCCAACAAAGCCAAGAAATGGACACGAGAAAGGAGAGCATTCCAGACATGTGGGATAGCCATAGAAAATTACTGGAGCTGATCAACAGTGTCAAAGGCTGCAGAAAGATCATGGAAAATGAGAGTTGAGAAAAGGCCATTGGATTTTGCAATTAAGAGATTGCTGGTAATTTAGGAGAGAAGTTTCAGTGGAATGATGAGGTCAGAAGCCAGATTGTAAAGGGTTAAGAAGAGAATGAGAAGAGAGAACCTTTTCAAGGAGCTTAACCATAAAGTCAGAAGAGATATAGGATGGTAGTGAGGATGGAAAGATCAAGTGAGGGTTTTTTCAGGATGGGGGAGACATGGGCATGTTTGTAGGCAGTAGGAGGGACAGTAGACAATGTGAAATTGATGATAAGTGATAGGGTGGAGATGACAGAGGGGGCAATCTATTGAAGGAGACAGGATGGAATAGGATCATGTGTGTAGGTAGAGGGGTTAGCCTTGCTAAAGAGTAAAGTCATCTCTTCACATGAGACAGAAATCTAGGAGGAGATGGTAGCAGAAGGCATCTGAATAATATGAAATGAGAAAGTGAGCAGAAGCAAGATCTCAGGGCAAATGACCTCAACAGTTTTCTATAGAATGTGAGGCAATGTTCTCACCTGAGAGAATGAGGAGAGGTAGAGCTATGGGAGGTTTAACGAGGGATGAAAAGGTTTTTGAGAGCCACTGTGGAGAATGGGATAGTGAGCTAATTGGGGAGGCATGGTAGAATTGCCTAGCAGCAGTGAGGGCCTTGTTGAGATTTATGTAATGTAAATTTGTAGTAGATCCAGTCAGAATGGTCATGTGATTATTATTTTTTTTTTAGTTTTGTTCAGCAGCACATGTGTAAGAGTAAAGGCAATGAATGGTGGAAGTGATCCAAGGCTGATGCTTGGCAGCAGACAATCAATGATATAAGAAGGCTAGGGACTCCAGAGAAGAAGACAGTATAGGGTTTAACTGGCTCACTAAGGGGTCAAGATGGAAAAAAGTGTCAAGAGAGTCTGAGAAAGGGGTTGGAGGTCAGTTTGGACAAAGAGTAGGATTTGGTAAGAGAAGACAGAAGGAGAGGTGTAAAACTAAAAGATTGTGAGGAGATAAGGAGATTTCTGAATTTTTGAGCATGAGGTGGTAATTTTGTTTGTGATGGTAAGATCAAGAGTATGATCATCTTTGTGGCTGAGGTGAGGAGTAGGTGTAGGTCATGAGAAAGAGGTAGATTGAGGAAATGAGGAGGTAGGGTGTTTGAAGGAGTCGGTATGTATATTGAAGTTTTCCAATATGAGGTCAGGAGTTAGGGAAGAGAGAAAAATTGTGAGCTAGGTATGGAATTCATTGAGGAAAAAAAGATAATGACCCAGGGGTCTATAGGCAACAGCTACCAAGATTTTGATTAGGTTGTAGATATCAATTATATGATCTTCAAAAGAAGAGAGATTATTGAGTGATGAGGTAGGGAAAAAACCTAGAAGTCCCAATGGGGAGCAAAGAGTATTCCAACTCTTCTTCCTTACCAAATCAGCAAAAATTTATTACACTAGAAGAATGAGTGAAGGTTCAGCCAGTACTGACAAGGAGGCTTTGTCATCAGGGAGAACCCAGGTTTTAGTGATAGCTAAGTGATCAAAGGAGTGGGAAAGGAATATTTAGGATGAAGGGAAGTTTTTGCCTATAGAACAGGCATCCCAGAGGGCACAGCTGAAGGTATGAGTGATATTGAGGGTTGAGGGAATGAAAAATCAAGTGGTGGGTGGTGGGTAACGTAGTTTGGATGATGATCTTGGTTTGGATGACAAGTCTGGGCAACAAACTGGATGGGGGTGGAGGAGTGAAAGATAATGAAGGTTCAGAATCACTGGGATGTGTAGGGTACAAGTAGGTATGAAAATGTTCATTGAGTGGAAGGTGCCATACTTCTTCCCAGAGGAAGCTAGAGATCAGACTGGAGATAAGTGTAGCATGAGATGGAAAGCACATGGTCTGATGTTATAAATAGCGCTATCAAAAGTAAAAAAAAAAAAGACAGATTTTCCTGAGCCTTAAAAATGGATGAATTCTTTCATCAATCAATATGTTATGATGAAAGTGAGTGGTCATTTTGTGGACATAATTTCATTCTCTCCTAATTTTGAAAATTGGAGGCTAGCTTCATTTAATAAATGAATATGTACATATACTACATACATATACATATATACAAAGTCAAAGTGATTTTCCTAAAGAACGGGTTTGATCATGTCATTTCTTTACTCAAAAGACTTCAGTGATTCACTATTGTCTCTATATAAGCTTATTTGTTTAGCTTTCAAAGCATTTCATAACCTGGTACCAATCTACCTTTTTCTTTCCCCCCTGCTTTTTCCTTTCCTTTTCCTTTTTCAATTTTTTTTTTTTAGAGAGACTAGGTCTCCCTATTTGGGCCAAGTTGGAAGTTGGTCCCACTGCTGATCAGTACTGAAATTTTGACCTGTTCTGTTTCCATCCTGGGTCAGTTTAAGTAGCCTTGTAGCTTCTTACTCCCAGAGTCTCAGCAGGTTGATGAGGTACTTACCCTGCTGCAGCTCAAGACTGTTGAGCATAAACGAAACTTCCCCTGTATCGGGATCACAGACTTATACCACTATACCCTGCCTCCAAACTACCTTTTCAACCTTATTATAAATTACTCCCCCTTCCCACTCTATGGCCCAGCCAAATTAATCTAATTGCTGTTCCTCACACATTACACTTGTCTATTGTCTCTGAGACTTTATACTGACTATCCCTATGCCAGAAATATATTTCCACCTCCCTTCTGCTTCTTAAAATCCCTTGTTTCCTCCAAAACTCTCAAGTGATATCTTCTATACAAAACTTTTCAGATCCTCCCAGCTGATAGAAGGAATTAGGGATAGGGCTGCCCCTTCCCCTCCCCCCAAAAAGAAAGAAAAGATCATCGATGTGTTTTTAAAATTCACAGAAGACAATAGAAGGTCAGAAGGAAGCACAGACAAGCAGGACAACTTTGAAAGTTATGTTTAATTTATTTTTTTAAAAAAAGCAAACTGTAATAGTAATTTTTGGTTTCATGTATATCCTCTTTCTGTTCTGCTATGTATATGGAAATGTTCATTTTCTTTGGTGTCTGTTAAGTTCAAAATGTTTTTAAAAATTTTAATATTTTAAAAGGCTATTGTCATAATCTAGGAGAAAGATTTGAAAACCAGATGACTGGAACATAGCAAATGAAATTCAGAAGAAGGATGGATTTGGGAAGAAAAGATAATGAGTTCTGTTTTGGATATGTTAAGTTTGAGCTACCCATGAGCCATACAGTGTGAAATGTGCAGTAGGAAGTTGAAGATTCAAAATTATCTCAGGAGAAAAACTAGGAAAGAAGATACAGCATAGATCTGGATGATGATAATTAAACCCATGCAAGCTGCTAGAGTAATCAAATGAGGTAAAGAGAGAAGTGAATTCAGGGTCCAGAGCCTTGGGAGTGCGTAGACTCATAGTTAGGGGTCATGATACTGTCTTCTGTCTTTTTTGTTTGTTTGTTTAATACCCAGCCCTTAGCACAGTACCTGACACATAATAGGTGCTTGATAAATGTTTATCCATTGATTGATGAACTAGCAAAGGAGACTGAGGAGTAGTCAAACAAGGAGGAGAAATTCCAAGAGAGAGGTGTGATTAAAACCCAGAAGAAAGATACAGAAGGATGAGAATTTAGAAAAAGTCATCAGATAGGACAATCAATCGTTGGTAACTTTGAAAAAAAACAATTTCAGTTGGGTGATGAGGTAGGGAGCCAGACTGAAAAGAATTGGGAAGTCAATGAGAGTATAGACCAGTGGTGTCAAAGTCAAATAGAAATAGATTCCAGAAGTCAAATATTGACTTAGAAAGCCACAAATTTACATTATGTATGTTGTGTGGTATTTTTATTTTGTCAAACATTTCCAGTTGCATTTTAATATCGTTACCTGCACTCTGGTGTTTTGCAGGTGGATTGCAGCCAGTTGATCCCAGGTTTGACACCTTTGGTTTAGACAATTTTTTGTAGGAGTCTGGCTCTGAATGGGAGGACAGATATGGGAGTAATAGGAGCCTCACAAATGTTTACTGAATAATTTCTTTCTCATATCTCTCTTGCACCTATGTTTGACTTCTCTGTACATACTCCTTTTAGAATGTTTTAGAATTTTGCACGACTTTTAAACTGTAAGTTTTTGGAGGGCAGTCCCTGGGTCTTTGCATTTCTATCAAACAACACCGCGCACATAGTAGGTGCTCATTAAATGTTGAATGAATTCAATTAAATGTCTCTAAAGCAAAGTTCAGCTCCCTGAAAGAAAAAGGCTTTCACCACCTCTCCTAGAGTGGGTTCCCTCCATTCGTGATGCAGTTGTGACCCAGCTTTTATGTGAGAGAGAAGCTTTTAAAGTTTACCGGGTTGTGACCAACTTGGTAAGGAAGATTAACTTCCAGGAAGACCATGAGTAAATGAGCTCTGTAAATCGATCAATCAATAAGGGCATACTACGTGTCAGGTACTGGGACAGGCTTTTGGGATACAAACAGAACAATGAGATAGTACCTGCCCTCAAGGAGCTTATATTCTACTAAGAGTAGTCAGTGACGTAGATATCAAGTAAATTGTATGATCAGAGAAGAATCAGGATGACATGGGGTCAGAATTGGTGGGAAGGAGATGTCGAATTAGACAAGAATTGGAGGTCATAAGGGCTCAGAAAGGATTAAATCGGAGCAAATTTTAAAAGCTGCTTTCTCACAAAAAGCCTGGGAACCTCTCCGGCTTACGAGAACTGAGCCCTAGATAGAGGGATGCAACCCACTCTCAGAAGCTGTCTGAGGCCTCCTTCTTGATGGGAGTTGGAATTTCTTTCTGGCTAGACCCAGCGAGAATGGGTCTGCACCTATGCAGAAGTGCATCTCCTCTGGGTAAGGAGAAAAGGGGCGGGTGGTTCGAGGAGTTACGGGGCACTAGGGGAAAGCCACACGGGTAGTTCACGCCCCATCTGCCCTGGTCAGCGAGACCTGGAAGGCAGGCTTAGGGAGTTGATGGGGATTGGGGTAGGGAGTCAGGTATCTTCCGAGTTTTCTTATAAATAAATTAGATTTTTTTTTAATATAAGTATTGCAAAAGCAGCAGCCTTTCAATTCTCCCCTCCATGCCTCCTTTAGAGTTAGGACATGAACCTGAATAGGTAAACGGATTTACACTCTACAACCAGTAATTAACTTTCCCTAGCAGGACCCCACAAGAAGCCCATTCCCCTCTAGGACTTTTCTAATTGTTACGAACTTTCCCTTACCTCACACTTTTCCCGGAACAAAAGCTACAGCGGATGCCTCGTGTGAGGATCGAACTCACGACCTTCAGATTATGAGACTGACGCGCTACCTATTGCGCTAACGAGGCTCTTCGCTAACAAATTCCCTAAGGTTCCATAAGTCTCCTTATAACCCCGGGCTGCCGACCTCCCTTTTCCCTCAGCACTTTTTGACTTTGTCTTTTATTTATTCCCAAATTCTCTTCTCCACTAACTTGATCGATTCCCCACCCACCGCGATAAATCTGCGGCACCACCTGAACTCTCACAAGCTCCCAAACTTGCCCCTTCTTCATCCCCAAATTCGTTTTCTCTAAACCCCGCAAATCCCTTTCTTGGTGCGTCCCCCACGCTCACCCGACCCCCCTTATACGGCTTTATGTGGAACTCCTCCCTCCTCTCAAGAATACCCACCTTAGCGACGTCACCTATCACGTCTCCTCCCCAACTTCTTGGTAAACTCCAAACCCCACTTCACCCCGCCCTCCACTCCCCGCAGAGATCTGACCAGGTGCTGGTCCCGGGTGGGGGGAGGGGAGGTGGTGTCCCTCCATCAAACTCAGATTCTGAGCTGGTGAATGGATACGCTTGCGGGCTGGAAGTGAGAGGGCTTCTCCTAGGGGTCCTCCTCCCTGTAATCCTATTACCTGGCTATTCTCCCCCACTCCCAACTCTGGCTTTCCCTTAAGTATTTCATTCGAGATGGAGCCTCAATAAAACCCAACCAGAGGCAAACAACTTGGGGGTAGGGGTGGGGGCAGCAAACTGGCCCCAAGATCTGAGACCTAATTTGAACTCAGGACTTACTGACTTCAGGTCCGGCTCCCTATTCACGGCGCTTCATAGCTTCCCTACTGTCATTCAAATTACATTGAATTTATTTATCAATATAAATTATAGTCAATGTTCTGTGTGACCCTGGCCACTTACCTGTAAGTCCTCATAAGCAATTCTTCAAGACTGTATATTGCAGAGAAGGTGCCCGGGGAGGTAGTTGTACAGAATTTCCTCGTGTCAGAATTCCCAATACACCGAAGAAATGACAGGTTCATTCCGAATCTCCATCGTCTCTGGATAGAAAGTAAACTCCTTGAAGTCAGGGACTGTTTGTTTAGGGAAGGGGGTTTTCTTTTGTTTACATCCCACTGGGTCTTATTGTTTGTATCACACTGTGCACATATTTTAAATACTAATAAATATTTGTTGACTTGCTGATTTTAAACAAATCTGAATTCGCAGGCCTCCTTGGCATATGTAATTGGGGCTGCTTTTTCTCAGGTCAGTCAACCTGAAAGAATTGATCATCCCACCCCTTTTTTCTTACTGAAGGACAGTGTTGTGTGTGGGTTGAACTTTAATGCTGGCTGTCAAATTATGTCCCTTCCTGTTCTCAAATTCTGAAAAGATGGTAGTGTTCAATTTGTTGTTTCAAAAGTCAGGAGCATCTGGGTTCAAATCTTAGATCTCTTTGCATTCTTTGCTTTAACTCCTAGAAAGTGAGGGGAGCTGGACTAAACAATCTCCAAGGCCCCTTTTTAAGATAATCTATTAAGTCCTTCAAAATCTCCAAAGGAGTTGGTTGTCTTATCTCACTTTTTGATGATCTAATGTCTGAACAGGTGACCTAGGAACTAACTTCACTGCAAGTCGCTGCCTTTAATATAATGGAACTCATAACTAAATAATGTTAGTCACATTTCATGTGAATTTTTTGAAAAATACATTCTACTCTGCCACAAGCACTGGGAATTGCTAAGAATATTTAGCTTAATAGTATGAAAGTGCTTTGAAAAGTGTAATTCACAAGCAACGTGTCACCAGCATAAAATTTTAAATGAACCCATTTCAGATTGGGGAAACAGAAAAGAAAGCAAGAAAGAAGGCTTTTATGTTTTCCTGCGGATGCCTCTGCCTGTGGGTGTTGGGGGGTGGGGAAGAGAATTACAGCCAAATGATTGTTTTTTAAGTACAGTAGTTGGTCTCTAACCACTAACCCTCACCCAACCCCATAATCACTAGGTGTTAAGAGGTGTTAAACTGGGGAAATAAAATGGCTACTGGGTGATACCTTTATAGGTAATAAACATCTTTCTGATTATGCCAAGAAGGAAACAACTATGATTGGTTAAGTGAAAAATTAGCTAGAGCCCTGTCTGTGGGCTTTAAATAGCTAAACTCTGGGGATTTGAAAAGTTTATAAGCCCATAGGAGAGGCCCCTGCAGAGGCAAAAGGTGAAGAGAAGAGGGATTTTTCTCTCTTCTTCCAAATGGTCCATGTGGCATCTACAAAGAGGGAGACATCCCATTTTTCAGTTTGAGAGTTTATGGTTCCAAGAGAGCTGTAGGCAAAATGGAGGATCAGAGATGTACACTCCAAACAGACATAAATACAGAAAGGCAGGCACTGGAAGGAGGAAGCAGCTTGAGGAATGAGACCCCTGGCACAGAGAACTGTGTAAAAGGTCAGATCCTGGGGACCCAGAAGACAAACTAACCCAGCAGAGACTACACTTAATATAAGCCTCTTGAGGACCCCACAAAGAAAAAAAAGACAGACAGCTGGTAGTGCCAGGGATTATGGGTTACCTTGAGCACATCATCTGTTTCCTATCCATTCCCTCACAGTGCCTTATAACCGTTGTCCACTGTTTGTGCCCTTTCTTCCCACTAATGATGCCTCAAGCATTTGTGTGACAAGAGACCCAGATTTATGTGATGGAAAGTTTTTGTAGCTTTTGCTCCTACTATGCCATTTTAGTGAATGCTTTCTTAAGAGCTATTGGCTGTTAGGAAATATATCAGTGGAAGCTCATGAGCTAAACTATGCAGAAGGATTCCTGCAGGTGGCACTTAGACTTAGAAAACCACATATTAACATTATCTATGTTGTAGTGTATTTTTATTTATTTTGTTAAATATTCCCCAATTTTATTTTAATCTGGTCAGGCCACACTGGGGAGTATTGTGGGTTGCAATGGGGCCTAAAATATTTGACTCCTCTGATGTACTCTATCTCTCTTTTGCTTTAAAGAAAAGGCATAGAAGGAAAACCCTCAGATAAGGATCAATCAATCAGCAAGAATTTGTAAAACACCTACTGTGTGCTACCTGCTGGAGATACAAACACAAAAATGAAGTAGTTCCAGCCCTCAAGGAGCTTATATTTTACATGATTTCCTTATATTTTATACAGGCCTATTAAAAAAAAAAGTCAATGAATTTTTCTCCTGCTCTGGCACTTGTTGTGTTGGGGCTCTTCAGTAACATAGTATTCCGATATCACTAAGTTTCAGCTGTGAAGACACGGCATGGGGTCCCAGACTCAGTGGGGCAACATAAGATATAGAGGGTAGTGTCCCCAGCTGGATACTAGAGAAAGAGGGCGAGGCTCATTTCTCAGAGTTGCTACAAATGAATGTTAGCAATTGCCAATAAAAAGCCATCCAAGACTCCTCAGCAGTCAAGGATGCATCAGAGCAGACAGAATAGTCTTTTATACAGTGGGTTACATACGTTACCTAACACACAAGGTGGGCTTACATTTAGCCTAATCACACTGACTTGCTTGCTAAAGGGGGTTTCCAAAGTTCATGGTAAGGGGAAAACACAGTTAGTCATCATCCTCTGGAAAGTCTGGAAAGTCCCATGTCATCAACCCCTGCACCGGGGTGCTTATGACCAAGCAGAAGCTCTCATAAAAGGACCAATCTATCCTCCTTTTTCCCCCTCCACCCTTCTAGGGTAAGGCAGATTGAGTCTAAGCTGTACCCACAAAAATAGGGAAGTTAAATTCTTTTAAACTCTACTATTATAGCCTACATTCAAATCTAACTCTAATCCATAAGTATTGGTTTTAGTAATTAGAAACAATTCTCAATCAATAAATTTAAAATGCAACGAAATAAAATAAAGTAGGGGGAATCAATTTTTGGTTACACAGTCTCACCCAAACCCCAGGATATGTCCTACATATAACTTAGTTTGTACATATTTCTGTGCATGTTGTCTCTCCCGTTAGACTGTAAGCCCCTTTAGGGCAGGGACTGTTTTTTGCTTCTTTTTGTATCCCCAGTGCATAGGCATATAGTAGGTGCTTAATTAGTGTTTTTTGATTACTGTAACTGAGGACCCCACTCTCTGGGCTGAGGCAGAGGAAGCTGGGGGTGGTGATGACAGTAGGCCCGAAGGACCCCTATTAAGAAGAAGCCTTCCTTCCATGTCAGAACCCTTAGGAAAAGGCCCAGTCACCCTATCCTGGTTATGATCACTCTCCACCTGCTAGGATCTCTTCCTCCATCGAAGGTGTCCGTTCTGGCTCATAGTAAGAGAATCACTCAGGAGATTCTGTCCTGTATACAGAGCTGGCTTCTTTTCTCTTCTTATGCTTTTGACTCAATAAAAAGACTCATTTCACAGCATCCTGAGTTTGGACTCCTTCAGTAGCTTCAGTACCTTGTGTGGAAATGTTTCCTTTGTTGAACTGATAAGTTTTTCCTCTTGCCTCAAAGGGAGTTACAGAAAGAAAAAAAAAGTTCTATTTTACATTCTGACATCGTTCACCACTGGAATGATTTTTTAGTGTTTTCTAAAGATCCCAGATCTCCACGACAGTGACAATGATATGTGTAAATCTGTTCCCTTCACCAAGGAGGGTGGGAGGGAAGCTCTTTAAATACCCACCCTGCCAAACTCTCCCTATGGTAGGCCTATAACCAGTAATCTCAGAACGCTGGCAAGCAGCATGAACCCTCAGACACAAATATAAAGGCAAATTTAGTTGGGGTGGAGGGGTGGTAGTCCAAAAGACCACAGGACAGAGGGCTCCATGGTCAGGGTGGGCAGAGATGCCAGGATATTTCCTCATGGTCAGGAAGTGAGAAGACAAAGAAACTCCTGGACATAACCCACTGTTGAAGGAAGATGACAGGGTAGAAAAGGCACTTGCTTGGTTTGGGGCCCCAGGGAGGGGAAGCACTTCTGGTAGCTTCCTTTTTAACTAATTATTCATAGTAACCAGGTTCTAAGCTCACTTGTTTCCATTCTGCTGTGCTCTGGGAGGACTCCAGCCTGGTTACAGCTCTGCCCTGGGACTTGTACAGAGGAGCAGGGCCAAGAACTCAACCTGCGACTGAGATGTCTGGAAGCAGGTGCAGCTGCAAACAGAATGGAGTCTTCTCAAGTGATATCCAGATGTTCCTCATGGGGGAGGTAGAGATAAGGAAGTAAGAGCAATGTGACTCCCTGATAGTGAGAGAGGGAAAATAGTGTTTTTATTCTTGGCTTATAGAATCAACTGGGGAAGATTTAAATCCATATTCTAGAGAATTTCCCTGCCTTCTCTTTCTAGTGGAGAGAGCTGGACTATTTGGTACAATGTGGAGGAAGGAGGGGGCAGATCCCTTATTATCTCTCCTCAACCCTTTCATAGGTGACCTCTGATGCCAAAATCCTCAGACTGGGGGATAAAGGGTCTGGAGGTGAAGCAGGGAAATTCACTAAACTTCAGTGGCTCCAATTGCTTCTAGGAACAAATACAAAATGCTCTGCTTAGCATTCAAAGCCCTCCACTCTTTCACCTTACTCTCTAACTCCTCGTGTTCAATCCACTGACACTGGCCTCCTGGCTGTTCCACCAATAAGATGCTCCATCTGTGTTTTGACTGTCCCCCATGCCTGGAACGCTTTCCCTCCTCCTCCCCAACTATTGACCTCTCTGGCTTTCTTCAAGTCCCAACTATAGCCTCCCCTTCTACAGAAAGTGTTCCCTCTTAATTCCAGTGGTCCTCCTCTTTTATGTATTTCCTATTTATCCAGTATATAGCTTGCTTTGCATATATTTGCAAGCTGTCTCTCCCATTAGATTATAAGCTCCTTGAGGGCAGGGACTGTCTTTTGCCTCTTTTTGCATCCCCAAGGTTTAGCATGGTACCTGTACGGTACATAGTATCAGATACATGTTGAATGATTGATGAAAGATCAGAGTCTGCACAGTAACAACTGGATTGCCGTACATTCTGGATAAAGAGGTAGAGAAATGTTTCACACATTAAGGGGCCAAGAGAAAAGGGAATGGACTAAGTCTATTCTTGTGCCTCATCCTACAAACCGAACAAAAAAAAACCCAACCCAAATCCATGTCAAGTACCCCTAGGTGTCCCATCCCAACTTTCTTGCCTCCTTTTGTGTCTTCCCCTTTTGATTGTATGCCCCCTGAGGGCAGGGACTGTGTTAAGTATATTCCCATGACCTAGCACAGTGCCAGGCATATAGCAAGTGCTTACTATTAATTGGACTGAAATGGATATAAATGATAGTTATTATTATGAAATATTAATTCAAGAACTTAATTTATCAAGGCCTTAACTTATTAAACCCTTAAAATATGCAAGGTACTGTATCATATTGACCTATTTGAAATCTTGCTCTGTTTATTTTCATGCAGTGGGAGGTTTGTCTTTTAGGCAGAGCCAAGAGTCGGCCACCTTTTTTGGAGTGGGAGACCACCTGAAACTAAGCAATTCCCAAGGAAGCCCTGGGTTGGCCTAATTAGAGACCAAAGGAGAGGAAGACAAGAAGTAGAATGTGGCCAGAGGAATCAGGAAAGAAAGGAAAGGGGGAATGAAAAGGATAGTGAAACAAAAAGGTCATGTGGTAGGAAGGGGTAGAAAGAAGGCCTGCCACATGACATCTTTTGAGGCCTTATGAGTCCTTGGCACCTGGCTCTGGCCTCCCTAATCCGAGGTTTTTTAGTGTGAAAGGCTATTTCCTGCCTCCCTACCCTAATCTAGACACCTGTGGAGTTTAGAGATGAATGCTGGGTCCCCTGTCCTGGGCAATCTTCTCACTGCTTGTTCATGGAAAGTTACCTTGGGGAAAAACTGTGATACTCTTTTTGGGGCTATCTTCTCTAGGTTAGCTAGGAACAAGCGTGCCTTTCTTCAAGGGACAAAGTTCCCCAGAGTGGCACAGGAGAGATACTTGGGTTGGAAGTAAGAAGACTTCTGTCTCTGTCTGTTGTCACTCAATTACCTTGGGCAGTTCACTTTAGATCTCCGAGTCTCACTTTTCCCATCTGTAAAAAATAGAGATGGCAGTAACACCTGCCCTGTCTTCATCACAAGCTGACTGTAAGGTTCAAAGGGGAATCCTTTTGAATAGTTAAGAGCAATTTACAAATAGAAGGGATTCTTCTAACTTTTATTATATCCTTAGGGGAAAGAGTATGGATCCAATTTGTGTGCTATTATCCTTCTGATTCCTGGTCCTCAACACCAATATCTCCTTCAGTCCCTAATTTTTGTAGGATGTCCATCCAACATGCTTTTAATCAAAGAGTGCACAGTGTGCCATGACTGACTTTGATAAACTTAGCCCTTCCCAGCAACACAAGGACCTAAAACAATTCCAAAGGACTCATAATGGAAAATGCCATCCACATCCAGAGAAAAAACTAGGGAGTATGAATGCAGAGTGCAGCAGACTATTTTTTTTTTCTTTCTCATTGTTCCTTACATTCGTTCTAATTCTTTTATGCAACAACAAATGTGAAACTATGTCTAATAGGAATGTATATGTGGAGCCTTTATCAGATGGCACACTGCCTTGGTGAGGGGAGGAATTTAAGACTTATGAAGGTGAATGTTGAAAATTAAAGCCAAATAAATTAACTTAAGAAAAAATCAGAGTGGATCATTCCACAGAAAAGAAGCTTCCTTACAGTTTAAGAGGCTCTTGAGTCCAGGACAAGCACACCTATTCCAACTAGCCTATGGTCACGCTCCTCTGGGCAGCTTTTGAAACATCACCATTCAAACTAGATCTGAAGGGACAGGCAAATTCTCAAAATTGTAAATTGCTTTGTGTAGGGAGTGGTTATTTAGGGTCCATAAGGACCAATCTGTCCTTGGAGAAGTACATTTGTAGTTTAAAGTTATACTTACCTATCTGGTATATTTTACTTACCTATCTGGTATATTTTACCCATTTGCAACATATGCAAGAAACACAAAAGCAAAGCAAATCTCTTAGAAGCCAAGTCCGAAAGGACTCTACAACAGGGTCCAAGCGCTAAGCCTAAGGTTCACAGGATGCTCATACACAGCCTACATTCTATTTCTTTACATACAATTTTAGTAAGTCTAAAGATCTGCTTTCAAAGCCCAAAGCAGATTAGAAGGGTAGGCTTGGCTGCTACAGCAGACTCACAAGCAGCTACATATGACAGAAAGGAAAGAGAGAGAAAAAGGTAAAATAATCAGACATAGGACTTTATAAAGCACAGTGTGGTTTGGGGAAATCTAATTTGGCGGGGCAGGGGGGGGCAGGGAAGTAGCCCCACATACCTGAGGTCATAATTATATTGCAACACTGAACAGTGACTGGCATTGAAGGTGACCATTAGTCACCAGGAAGTTATGCACAGTGCCTTCAATTTAAGAATGGAAGGAATTAAGCCACAGAATCGAATTTTCAGCAAAAAATGGCTAAAACTGAAAAAAAAGAGGATAAACTCAGTTACCCAGAAAACCTTTCTTCTATTTAATCAAACTGGATTACTTTGTCTCCACCCATACTGAACTGAATGGACACAGTCAAAAGACCTATTGAGTGCACTGAATGAAATGAAGTTTGGAAAATCACCAGTGATTCTTAGCCCATTACACAGAGAAGAGCATTCCAAACATCGAGCAATTGATTGATTTCTATCATGTCATATCAATCAAGTCATCTGAACAACTGGAGACATGCACAGGGGGTTCTGGCACCACTGCAGGCTCAGAACATCTCAGGATGAGCCTGCTGCCTCACAAACCTTTCTCATCAAATAAGTTCATTTATTTTCTGCTGGCAGAGGTCAGTCAGTCTACTTCAGTCATTCCACAGTCCAGGTTTTTCTTTAAAACAAACAACTGCTCTTTCCCCTCTTCATTGTTCAAGAGCTGATATTGTGCTCCTCTAACTTCCAGTTGTGGGGGAGGGAAGGAAGGGATTAAGCATTTATTAAGTGCTTACTTCATGCCAGGCACTGTGCTAAGTGCTTTACAAATATTGTATTTGATCCTTACAACGACCCTTTGAGGGAGGTGATTAGATGGAGAAACTGAGGCAGATGGAAGTTAAGTGACTTGCCCATGATCACATGGCTGATGTGTGAGACTGGAATTGAACTCAGGTCTTCCTGACTCCAGGACCAGTCTCTGCCCATTACCTCACTGCCTATAGTTATAATATACCAGGGCCCACTGGATAAAGACTCTATATATGTATGTATAAACTTTTTTTGCATCATGGGTGTAAGGAGCTTCTATTACCTGTTACAAAGGCCCTCTACCAAGGTTCATGGGTACCTTTTCTCCAACTTAAAGAGTTTGAGAGAGCTGCTTGGTGAACTGCTTGGGACCACACAGCTGGTATGAAGAAGAACAGGACTGGAATCCCAAGTTTTCCTGACTCTTTTCTATTCACTACAAAATGCTGCCTCTTGAGCAGATATTTAAGTGTTAGTATTTAGGTGATGGCATTGTTAAGTTCTCATGGCTTAAAATGATGTTATAGTGGATTTAATCCTTCAGTATTGGATACTGGGCACAGCCAAATTGATTTGTGTTTCTTCCTACTACAAGGCCTAATTCTTCACATTTCTCCCTCCATTTCTCTGTGTGTCTCTTTACTAAAAAGAACAGACTTTTAAAATCAGGAGTATGCTGGTAAATATTTAACACTTGGCTCTCTGGGGGGTGGGGTGGGGAATGTAAGCAGGACACACTTTGACTTATGTCCTGATTTGGAGATTTGTCAACTTCTAAAGTGTGAGTGATCACACTGAAAGTCTAAGAACTGACTCTCATGAGTAGGTCTGAGCTGACTTCACACACACCCTGCCTAAAATGTGCCCCCTAAAGTGCTTCCAATGCTACCACATCCTCCTAGCAATGCTTGCCCCAACCCTACTTGTAATGCTTCCTGGTCTAAGGGCTGAGCTACTTCTAGGAAAAGCAGATTCTATTCAGAGTAAAGCTCAATAGTAGGTTTTTCCAAAGAATATATTAGCAGTTTCTTTGATTGACCTCGACTCAGCTGCTAACACTTGCTTATCATCCCTTGCATCACACCTGTTCTCTTCCTTTCCTCTTTGCAATGACAGTAAGGTCTTGGAAAGTACTTATTATTAGCAGCTTCCTTCCCTTAGTTCCCCTCCCCCCAAATAAAAGGATGAGAACCTCACATCTTAACCTTAACCTCCCCTCCCCCCAAATAAAAGGATGAGAACCTCACATCTTAACAGTGAAGGCTGTCAGACTTTTTGTCTGCAAAAAAAAAATGCAACAAATACTTTATTTATTTAATACAAATGATCATATTCACCACAAGCTAAGGGAAGAACATGAAATTTTAGAGTTTATGGAAGACTGAAAGCATGGGAAAAACCCATCATCCCAATTTACAGGAAGAAATAAGCTCTGTAATAGCACAGGCTTCAGGTTACTGTCACTTTATAATCCAGAAGGGGTGGCAATGATAGGGAAAAAAGAATATGCATCCAATTTAAGACATTGTAAAGCTCAGAAGACACCTTTACTGTTCAAGTATAAACTCAGTAAGTAGTTGGCATAAATTAAAAGGCAACTGCTGAGGTACACCCTTATAAAATAAGTACTGTGAATTTACAATTCTACCTTCCAATTTTCTGGGAGAAAAACAAAACAAACTCTTGATGATCTTCATCAGAGACCCAGAGAGGGACTTGTAGTTTTGATGAAGACATAGGCAGCAATCCATGATTGAATTTACTATTCAAATAACATGTATTTATTTAAAAACAATATTAATACGTTTTTCAGAATTTCCTCCAGATCTTTTGAGACTATTAGTTCAAAAGTTTCAAATGTACATTGCTTTCAAAAACAATACTGATTTAAAAAAAACAAAAAGCAAAAAAAAAAAAAACCCAACACCAAAAAAACCTGATTGATGGTACCTTAAAAATACCCTAAATAGTAAATTTTCTCCAGTCCAGCATTGTAATTAATGTAAGAATTCCTCCTGCACAGGTAAAACATATTATTTCTTTCACAAAATGCGGGTACTGAAATTGGATAAAAACACTATGAATGTGAAAATACCACCAATTTTCTGTGTTAAAAAAAATTAGAATGTTCTTTGGAATCACTGAGATATATCAAAAATTTGGATTTGTTTTTTTTTTTACAGTCTGTGCACCTTCTTTCGGGTCCTTCATGTAGCTTGTAGTAAGACGTGTTTATTTTTAGTTTTAGGGATTCAAGTCTTGCAGTTCAATGTTAACACAGTCTCTGACCAGCAGGAAGTTACACTTAACTGAGAAACACTGGCAGATTACTTCTCCATAATGGCTTCAGCCAAAAATAAAGACTTTCGAATATGAGACAAAACATCCTGTTATAAACAACTGAATGTACTGAACATGTAGGATTCCAGTGCAAATTCAATTTCGGCACTCATGTGGGCAGTGTCTCCTGGTATCTTTCTCAGAGGGACCCAAGACTCAGCCATAGCATTCAGTTCTCCTTGTTCGTAAAAGAAATTTCCCAGTGCTGGCATCCTGGGTTAGGTTCTAAAGGATTTTGTCTTAGACAAACTACTGCTTAGCGTAAAATCTGGCCATGGCTATAGTTTCAATGTGCGCACAACTGGTTAGAGATGTTTTTTCCTTTTCAGACATTGGCTGGAATTGATTAAAAATAAGTCTGTGTTGCTGCTCCACATGTGTCATGAAATGTGGGAAATCTGTCTGACCCTAGACACTATTTCTTGTCGACACAATGGGCAAGTCTCCAGTTGCAAGGCACAATCCATGCACAGGTCACTGAAGATAGAAAGAAATACCAGTTAAGACCATATTCATATTATTGCATTTAAAACACTAGATAGAGCCTGATCTTATTCTCTAATCCCACCTAGGGCTTATTCCTTATGTGGAGACATAATGTGACCAGAGAGCACTGGACTGCAGCCATTCCTTCAGTGATGTCTCCACTTTTGTGCAGTGACTAAAATCTCAAGCAGGGGACTCTGCTAAGTCAATCCCAATTCCAGGCCTTTAAGGAAAACCCCCAGCTATACGGGTGCCTGTGAATGATAACAAAAGCTCACACTTACACAGTGCTGATCAGTTTGCATGGCACTTTATTCATCATTTCCCTACAAGGTGGGTGGGGAAAATGATGACTGTCCCCATATTTTACAGATGAGGAAACAACAGCCATTGTTTTTTCCGGTGCTTCCCATGGCTGCTTCTTTTCCCCGGCAACATTTGTGCCTATGGCTCTTTCTTCTGTTTGCTTTTTTGGAGGGGGGAAGGCAGGGCAATTGGGGTTAGGTGATTTGCCCAAGGTCACACAGCTAGTGAGTCAAGTGTCTGTGGCCAGATTTGAAAGACTCGAGGGCCGGTGTTCTACTCACTGAGCCACCTAGCTGCCCCACCTATGGCTCTTTCTGAGGCTACTGCCTTTGGCCCTTGAGTTCAAGGCTGCCTTTGACAAGGCAGTGTGGTACAGCAGAAAGTGCTTTGAGAAGCAGCAATCAAATCTTTCTCTTTCCATTTCATCTTGCAAAACTGAAATTTCTGTTAATTATGGTGAGCCATCTATTTTAAAATATAATTTCACGAATCTAGGAAAATGCCAGAGGCTTGTTTGGTACTCCCACACTCACAAGTCATATCTATAGAGTGCTTTAGAACTTATAAAAGCCTATTCCTTAAAGCCATCCTGAATGAGAGGTAGTCTGAATTCTACTATCCCCATTATGCAGATGAAGAAGCTGAGGTTCAGAGAGGAACTAGTTATCACACAGCTCCTAGTGTCATTTCCCTTCCATATTGTACTATATCCCTATGTTATTAGTCCTTCACTTTCCTTACAGAAGTAAAGCAAACTGGAAAGTAGTTAGGGAACATTGTTCTTAACAGTCTAAAACAAACAGACTGAACTTCCATCAGCCAAACTCAGACAACTAGACTTCCAACAGCAAGTCATACCTGTGTCCACATGGTTTGAGTTCTGTGTCTGCTACTTCGTCACAACAAAGTGAACAGCAGTTTTCTCTGATACTAACTTGCTTCAGCAAAGCAAGACGCCTGTGCCTGAAATTGAAATGAAGAGGCCACTTGATATTAAACAGGATACACAATTTATGTGGAACAGCAGCACACTGGAAACGTTTAGTAAAGTCAATGAATGGAAAAACTGATTGACAAAACTGTGTTGAAAATGGAGCCCTGAAGAAAAAAATTGGTCAAGGTAGAAAAAGTACTGTTCTGAGGATACTAGAAATATGTCCCTCCATCCTTTTTGCCATTAACAAAAAGCTGGGAAGAAGGAGATTTAGGATAAATAAAAGGCAATTTTGATCTACAGTGTATACTGAACTTTTGGAATCCATTAAATCTAGATATGGTACAGGGTGAAAATATGGCTTTAAAATTATGGGTGATATATTTACTCGTGTAGATTCTTAAGGAAAATTGGAATTGTTCGGAATATATTCCTAACAAAAAGATGATATTAAGTTAGTGTAACTCTGCTCACCCTTAACATGGCCCTTGGTGGCCCTGTCAGAGAGAATTCTAGGCTGAACTCCAGTGCTGGTTTGGTGCCACAATCCTGATGTTCTCATATACTAGAGGACAGCCTGGGCAGATCTTATATAACTTCTGTTTCTGACTTAATCATGCAGCCTCATAGCCACACATATTTATATAAAACAAGCTTTTTAGAAATTAGATGTCAATTGCTTCCAGAGTTATGAACAAACCAATACTAAAATTGATTAAAAACTAAAATGCTGATGCAGTAAACACAGGCTGCTATCAAATAAAATTAAATGAAATAGAGTGTGGAGGGAGGAA
>CM053581.1:232426664-232469609 GCA_028627135.1 Pseudochirops cupreus
GGAAATACCGGGATGGCTGTTTTGGGGTGGTGGGCGGGGGAAAGACGGGGAGAAAAGATGTAACTCAAAAAAATTTAATAAAGAATCTCATATAAAAAAAAAAAAACAAATTCTAGTTTCGACCTCCTTTACAAAAAAATCACTGTGTTTTCAACTTGGGCTCATCTTAGTTAATTTTTATAGAAATTGTCCTAAGTGCTGGAGTTAAAAACTAAATTGTAACTTTATAACCTCCCTTGTTCTCTCCTCTTTCAACCTCCCTTGTTCTCTCCTCTCCGCTTGCCACTTCTTAGCCTTTAATCTTAACTTGAAATTCTTGAATATTTGCCTAATATTTTGGCATTTATTTTCCTTTCTTTCACTTGCCTTCCCATTCTTCTTTGTTGATAGGTAGACTGAGTTTCTACGGTCAACTTGTAATTATGTATCTGTCATCATCCCAGATGATGATAATGATTTGGGAAGCAGTACTACAGCCCTGAAGCATTTGGGGATTACAATAGTGGATGCTGGAAAGACCAGTAAGAAACATCCCTCAGCCTGCTATACAGTGGTCACGTATGTATTACAGTTGTTGTTAATCAGCATAGTCGTATGACACACCACCCGAAATGATATATGATAATGCAGTGTCCTGACAGCTGGGAGATAAGAAATCTTGTCCCATGCAACAATGTATGCTCAATTCAGGATTCCCCATTACAAAACCCAGCAAGGTCTAGGGTGCTGTCCTGTTGTAACCCCAAAAGAGCTCCATAAGTTATCGACAAACTTTTGAGAAACTTGAAACAATCTACTTGGCATATGTTTCTTCTCCTCAGGTGAAGAACTTCTAAAGTTAAAGAACCAGGAAGAATGATTTTAAATACATACTCCATTCACATATCCGCTTAATTTACTGACTAGTGCAGACCTGTCAGAAAATCATGGATTTTTTGCATTTATATCTGATGTGTCCCATCATTGTCTTCTTGTCCACAAAACAGCCAGCTGAACTGTTCTGTGGGAAAAACCAGAAAGGTTTGCTTTAAGTGTTTATCTTTCCCAGCAGTCAGCCTGATCTGTAAGATAAATAGAAAGTCATAGCAGGGACCCCAAAAGGCAAATACTTTTGTTTTTTGTCTTACCTGGCCCTTAAGTTTCTTGGTATTGTGCTTTCTCGAAAAAATAATGCCTTGTTCTCTGTAGGGAAGAGAAAGTGGAAGTGGCATTGCTTAGACTATTAGAAAAGAGATATCCTTTCCCCCTGACCCCTTTATACCTCATGCCTTCCTCTCAGGACTCTTTTAGTCATGTGCTTTAAAAGCACAAATGGACATTATGAACCCATAAGGTGTTGCCTTGTGGAGCTGATCTAATAACCCCTTTTGTCTCTGAAGAACAGAAGTGCACCATTTTTTTTCTTCTATGATCCATCATTTAATCCAGTACACACTTATTTAATGTCTGCTGAAGCAAGGCACTGGTAATACAAAGACAGAATGACAGCCTTTCCCTGCTCCTTATGATACTGAGCTAAATTGTTTACTATTACCCTCTAGCCAGACTAATAAAAATATTTCTCCTCCTCTTCATCTTGTCCAAATACAACTACTTAAGCTGTCGAGTGCTTACAACCTACCATAAAATATTCCATGTTTTCCTGGTCTCTCAAACGTTGCCAGATTATCTCCTCTTTCTTTCTAATGTCTCTTTAAAATAAGGGTTCTTAACCTGGAGTCTGTGAACTTCATATATCTGTGTGTGGGCATGGGTGTGTATTTTACTATAATTGGTTTCCTATTTTATTTCATGCATTTGAAAACATTATTCTAAGAAGAGGTCCATAGGCTTCACCAGACTGCCAAAGGGATCCATGACACAGAAAAAGGTTATGAACCCTTGCTCTAGAAGCTTACTGGTTTTTATCAGTTGTATTAAGTCTCTGGTTCCATCATAAAGATAACTAGCTACTTGTCTTAAATTGCCCGAAAAAAAGTTGGTACATCTTAACTTTTCTACAAATGCAACGAAAACAACCTCTTATTGTATAAAGGTCACTCATTGGCATAAAACAGAAAAGTATGTTTCCAAAAACAGATTCTTGTTTACCTGGTCCAGAAACTTCCTCTCCAATACTCCTTACTGTAAATTACTAATAAAACCTGCAAGTTGAGTCGTCTAAGCTGTTTAGCTAGTTTAATCTGGGTTCTCATCCCCTCTAATCCTTTTAGAGTTATAGACTGAGTAGCAATAGTTTTGTCCCTTGATCTAGGAACAAGAGACAGTCTTGAGAAAATCTTTTATAATTCCTCCCTCTCTCCAAAAAACAGAGAGAAAATGACCTAATTATAAAAAGAGGTTTTCCATTTTTAATAGAAAAACAGTCCTTTAGATAATTGCTTATATTTTTTTATAATATAATATTTCCACATAGGTAGGGAGGAAGAACTGTTTAAGTTTGAGGCTCACACCAGTAGTCTTTCTTAACCTCACTGAACTAGGTTATAGGTTACTAATCAACTTCTTGTAATGGAAATAAGTAAGGAGTTACTGTTCACACACAGTTAATTACTTTCCTGTTATCCAAATATATCTCTTTGTGCTGGTACCACTTAGGGGAAATTGCCAAAAAATGAACTAATTTAACTTCTGAAGCCTCTTAAAATCAGGGTTAGGAGAAACCTTAAGTAGATTGGTGGCTAAAAATCCTCAACTCCTTTAACTGTTTTTTTTATTTGTTTTTTAGACCTGCTTTTGGATGATCAGGGTTTATTTTAGGTGATAATGTTGGACATCAGATCTACAACTTCCTTTGGATTCCAGTTGTTGATAACAAATACGATGCAAATACCTCAGTTCAGGATTATGAAAGCCGTACTTGGAAAACTTTCTCAATGATTGTCTTTGCTTGGGTTGTGTTTTATGCTAGCAGAAGCCTTGTACAAGGTTTGCTGCTGACTCTAGAGCAGCATATATCAAGTTTTCTGGGAACTTTAGGAGCCACCAACATGGGCAACTCCTGTATTTGTCGAGATGATAGTGGCACAGAAGATAATGCAGAGTCTCAGCATCAGCAGACTGAGAACAATATAATACCAGCAGCTGAAAACAGAAGCCATCCAAGGGACCCTGTGAGACCACCTAGGAGGGGTCGAGGACCACATGAACCAAGAAGAAAGAAACAAAATGTAGATGGCTTGGTGTTGGATACATTGGCAGTCATTCGGACGCTTGTAGATAAGTAAGTACCCACCTACCCATCACTTCACCTTTAAAGAAAATTTTTCTGCTAGGAACTCCTAACAGTTGACTTCATTTTGTTTTACATGCTGCATCAGGATTTGTAACAATGAGCCTGGTACTTTTAGGGAAAGGAGGATCTTTTGTTGGTATCTCGAATGGCAGTATAAATTATATGGTTTTGTGTTTTCACTTGCCAGCACTGACTTTAGCCTGAATTTGTCTAAACATTATTGTAGGAAGAAAACACTAATTAGGGCTCTCATCTCCATTAGTGGAAAAGTAGAAGATGAACAAGTTTGTTACTGCTGATAACAGGAAATAGTTTAAGAAGATTCATTGTCATTGATACTCTCTCATCCATGCTTCTTACCAGAGATTCAAGTTGTCTCTCCTAACAGAGAGCACACATGTAATTATTAGGTATAAAGAAGATATCTTTAACTTCCTGAAAGAAGAGACTAAGTGTAGTTTTCATCTTTTCCCCTATATTCTCCATCTACATCCTTTTTAGATATGCTTGTTCTGCTTGTGAATGAATGCAGCAAGTGAGAACTACTACATAAATACTCTATTTTAAGCCTAGAATGGTGGAAGGATTAGATGTGAAATCAGCACCTGGGACTGAAGCCCAGCAAAGTCACTCACTACCTGTTTCCATGGAAGGTAGCGTAGTGCAGTAGAAAGAATGCTGGTTCTAAAATCAAAAGAACTGGGTTCATATCCCACCTCTGATGTTTACTACTTTTGTGATCCAGGCTTGAAATAAAAAAGGGGGTTGTTGGGTTGGTTAGATAACTTCTGATATCTCTTTCAGCTCTGAGGCTATGATTCTGTGAAAATTATGGGGTTGAATCACATTGCTCATACAGTCCCTTCTAACTCTGTGATCCATAATCCCCTGAAAATTCAAATCTACAAAAATCTAAATGTGTAAAACAGCAACATTATAAGTGATAAGGGTCATATTACAAAAGGAGGCTATATTTTACAGAACGAATCACTTTAGCGTTCCTTTAAATAAGATTTTATTTTTAGTGCATGTAAATTATCTTTTATTTATAAAAGTTCGTTTTGGAAAAAAAAAGTTCCTTTTGTAAACAACTTTTCAGAAACACATTGAATGTGATACTGAAATGACTTTATTTTTTGTTTTTAGATATTGATATACTGTAAGTTTGATGTCATTACTACTCCAGGGAAATAAACTTTTGTTTCACATTTTTCCTTAGCAGAGAGACAGAGAAAGAGGGAGAATTTGTGGGTGTGTGACTGGATTGGTCTCCACACAAGTCAGCAGTTTTACTAGGGGGAAGAAAAGATAAGTTTAGAACTAACCATTGAAGAAACAGTGAGATCAAAATGCCTTTAATGGTGGTGTACATCTGAAGAAGTACCTTTTAACCTTAAATTAACTCTGTGTAGCTACCATACCACAGTTGAATATAATAATGGGATGAGAGTTTGCATTATTATGTATAAGATCCTTCTCAACAAGCATAAAAATAACCAGAAGTATATAGAACTTCTGTTTTGGAGAACTCCAACAAAATATTGAGTTTGGAATCATTCAGGGCAATAATTAATTTTTTAAAAAATACCATTTACAGGGCTATAAAATTATTATGAATGGTTGTGCAAAAGAAATAAGGGAATAAATAGCAAGCCAAGTTAATTGCAAACTATTGAAAGAGCAGGTGCAAAGCAGCTTTTGCCAGTTTTAAAAAGAATGATTAATGAAATGGCAGTGGGTAGAAGCTTTATTTGCAAGTCTCCGGAAGGTGTCACCAGTTATGAGTCTGCTCTTTGTGAAAACATGGAGTTTACCACTGTTTATTTAAATAAGACAAGTGTAATGTATTTGAAAGCACAATAAAATCCTCTACAATAAACTAAGGCAGTGGAATCATGGAAAAGAAAAAGAAAAAGCAGACATGGAATAAATGGATACAGAACACTATGAACAAATACAGCGTAACACTTTAAATCATATTATAGACTTGGAAAGACTTTTTATTCAATAATACTTTGAAGAGGAAGACAGTGGCCTCTTATAAAGTTTAATAGGGCTCTCGAAACAAAACTTAAAGCAAAAGATAATAGGCTTAGAGAACCTGGTAGGAAGTTTTTTTTTTTCCTAAAATTAGTTCTTTACCATACTGCAAAAACAATTTCTACATCATCCTTTCTCTTTATGCCTTTCTTTATTCAGGAAAAGAGTACCTTTGATTTGTCTAGAAAAAAAGACAATTCTTAATCCTACATATAGTAAGAGCAAATTTGGTGAAACCAAATGCTGCTTATTTTAATCATAATTTTTTTTCTCATTTTCTTTATCCCATCTTGACTTTGAAACACGTGACCATTGTTACTGTGTGGCTTTGCCTCTAGCTAAATTTCTTTTCTTAAAATATCATTTTATGCTGTATTTGAAAAATTAAAATAAATTTTCTTCTTGTAGGGACCACCTATGAGACTTTAAAGTTTGGCATTTTAGTCAAAGTTTAAAACTTTAAGTTTTTAGTCAGAGTTTAAAATTATTTCCCCTTAAATCAACTTTGAAAATAGCTATTTAAAACTGCCTTTTTACTGAATTGATTAATTGCTCATGTGCTTGGGCTTGTCAAAGCTGTGTGGGTGGATAGATTTGGAGTTTTTGTTAATAAGACTACTTTAAACTATTTACTGAAAAGTGTTTTGGAGAAAATATTCTGCTTGCTTAGTCGTTTTATCCTTCTTGGAATTTAGGTACTTGTCTATTGAGACTTCTAAAAGTCAGGTCACAGCCTATCTACAGATTTGAACTTCTGTCCTACTTTACCGGCCTTTCATCAGTGTTTCTGATTTAGCTTGTTTTCTTTGTTGTATAATGAGACAGAAAATGTTTCCAAGGAACTTAGCAATAAATAGACATCCATGAAGGATTTCAGTGGGTAATCTGTTGTGGCAAAAACACTAAACCAAGAATTCGTAAACCTGGTTCCCATCTCTGCTGTGCCACCAATTACCTCTTTGACCTTGAGTAAGTCCCCTCTCTGGGCTTGTTTCCTTATTTGTAAAATGGGAGGCTTAGCCTAAATGATTTCTAAGATACTATCCAGCTCTAAAATCATATAATTTACTTTCTAAGATACTGTCCAGCTCTAAAATTATATAATTTACTTTCTTCCATGGAATCTTACCTTCCCTGATTTGCCACACTTGCCTTTTCACATCTCTTTTGTGTCTCTGAAGAGCAGGTTGGTTCTTTCTAGTCACCTTTTTTTTAATAGTTATAGTTTGATTCTGTAAAGTTTAAAGTTTCTTGACTTAGATTAGGTGATCTCTGAAGTCCCTTCAGGCTCTAATCCCTTTGCCTTAGGAGAAATTTTTCAAAATTATAAATTCCCCAAATCTCTAGAGTTTGATGGAACCTACACGAACAGAAATCTCTGTAACATCAGTGACAAATAGCTATCTGACATTCATTTGATAACCTTTGGCAAAGGGGAAATCTACTGCCACCTGAGATTTTGGACAGTTATAATTATTAGGAGGTTTTTCCTCATATCAAACCTAGATCTTCCTTCCAGCAATGTCTACCTGCTGCTCATAGTTTTACCCTTTCAAGCCAAACAGAGCAAGTCTCACCCCTCTTCTATATTGTCAGCTCTTCAACTACTTGATAGCTATCATGTTACTCCCAAGTCTTCTCTTCTCTAGACTAAACATTCCCAGTTCCTTCCATCAAACCAAGCATAGGATAGTCATCAGTCCCCTCACCATCCTGTTTATCTTTCTCTGGATATCATATTAGGTGGGCAAACTAATTGAGCCTGCAATATACTCAGTGTTTATCACATACACTGCTTGTGACATTCAAATATAGAAAATATCACCTATGCGTATTTATACCATCTCCTAAGCCCCTACTTGATTCACTAGGGTCTATAACTATAAGTTCAGATAGCTGACTATGTCTTTAATAAGGATATTCTACAAGGTTATTTACAAGGATGTTCTACAGGTTGAACTGTGTCAACAAATGGGTAAACCAAAGTGTCTGAAAGGACCAATTGGGTGTTGCCACAGCCTCCAAGAGAAGTATAAAAACTCAGCTGATTAGTGCCCTAGTGAAGCTGTTCAGCCAGATATCACTGACCTTTGTGATGCCTGGTCTTGAATCCTGATCAATCTGAAGCTGACTCTATCTCCAGAGACAGGTGAGCTGGAGTCTTAAGACTGCTGTGCAGAAATTCTCCAGCAAAGAATTGTCTGAGAGAGATATTGTCAGATCTAACATGAAAACAATTATAAGGCTACCAAGTGACATCTTTTCAACTCTGTATGGACTTTTATACTTGTCTTATTTTGGCCCATCCTAGTTGTATTGGTAGGATCTCGGTACTTACATGGGTTGTGCACTCACTATTTGGTGCAGTCCATCTTTGTAGTTCTAATAGCTGCTCAAAAGTAAATGGGCACTTATTTGTACCTTATTTCCATGTATAATATTTACACTTTTCAGGTCCCTAATAAATTCTTTTGGGATTCAAAGATGAATCTATTCATTGTTTTCTATATCATAAACCTAAATAAGAACTAATGAAACAAGGCAGACATACTCTATCAATGTTCTTACTAACATGGCATCCAGAACTGAATACATTTCTCACTTTTTATGGATGACCTCTTTCTACCAATTCATATCTATTCAAACAGAATATTTCTTTTAAATCTTAGTGAATTCAGTCATCACTATTTCATTATTTTCTGAAAGAGACCTACAAAATAAAACAGAAACGGTAACAATTATGGATTTGTGTTGAACTTTAATTCTTCCCTTAGCACTTTATTTAGGTTTCTTTTTTGTCTTTATAAGAATCTCTACAAGGATGTCATGAAGGTAACATTTACCTTCCTGAGGTTCAGAAAGGTTAAATGCTTTGCCAATGTTCCTTCCATCTGATGAGATTTCATTTTATAAATGTTCATTTCTTCTTATTTTGTTTAATTGCCATCATGGGGAGACTGACTTTACAAAATGACCATTTAATATGAGCATTAGTCCTTATAGGTTTGTAGCTCATGGTTTCTTGCCTTCCTTCCTCTATATTCATTCATTCATAGTCTCTTCTTTCTCCTTCCCACAATTGAATTTTAATTCAAAGCTTTCATTTATAATTTTCCCAAGCTTGACATTTTAATTGTCTATTTTTCAGTGACCAGGAACCTCCTTATTCAATGATCACATTGCACGAAATGGCAGAAACAGGTATCATAATGCTTTTTGTTCAGAAAGAATTATTAGCATAAAGAAATGCTCTGTTGATTTTTTTTCCAGAAAAAAAATTGAACAATTATTCATGTAAAATAGTTCCTATTCGAGAAGTTTGAAATGATAACATGTAGTTTTGGTGTACTAAATGTATGTGTTTTAAATGCAGCGAAATTGAACAGTGTCCATGTGCAATTTTTTCCCCCAAACATAATGTTCTCACCTGCTTTAAATATATTATCTCATTATCAAATGAAAAGCATTTTGTAGGTCTCAAAAAGTGCTGCCTACTATTATAATTACTGTTATCTCATGTATAAATTTTAAATGGCTCTTAGTTTACAAATTCCTTTTCCACATATTTTCTTCCCGTCTTGTGCCCTGCCCTGTAGACTGAATGTGACTACTGTGCTTAAATATCTGGTAGTTACACTAATGATTTCCATAGCTATTCTTAGCTTTTTTAATTTTATGGATATTTTGGGGTTTTTAAAGTTTTTATTTGCTATCATTGTTTTCTATTGTCTCCACTTCCTAATATGTCCATTCCCCCGTCCCTCCCAGAGACCTCTTCCTTAGAACAAAGAATTAAATGGGGGTGGAGTAAGAAACAGTTCAGTAAAACCAACAAATATTTCAACCTAGCAGTGATCCAAGGTACACACACACTCTTAAAATAGAAAAAAAATAGTCTAAATACCTACTATCCAATAAGGTTAATTCCATTTATAGACAGTTCCTTCCTAATTTAGATACATTCAGCTTCATCCATTACATACCAATAGCCAATCACCCCAGCCAAATGACTTGTTTGTCACAGCAACCTGCCCCCTTTAGTTTCCTGTAATATGGGACCTACCCTGTCCCTGACCTTAACTTACCCTACACCCTAGCCTGAGCTCAGGGTTGGCAGAATTTGTGGTGGCAAGCTCCCCAAAGCTGCTTTTCTCCTTACCAGTTCCCTGACCCAGCTCTTCAGTCTTCACCATTCCCCAGAGGTCTTTCCCTATTCTTTATTTTAGAAGCCAGAAGCTCAACCCCTGCCCCAGTCCCTGTGATAAAATGCCCAAAATAGCTTACATCAGCTTTTGCCCTGAAATGTAGATAAATCTTACTTAATACCTTGGTATTCCCCAAGAATTTATTTGGACCTAAGCCTTTCTTTCCATATAGAGCATAAGTGAAAGAAGGTGAGGCCTAAAAGGAAGTCTTCTAATAACAGGCTCTGGGTCTATACCACTTTATGATTTACAGCCCCTTTTACTACCAGTCAAAAAAACCCTTAGAAAAAACAAAACTCTGAAGTGCTTTATGCTTCAGAAATTGGGAAAAGAAGCCAGAATATTTCATTTTCTCCACAGTAGACTAGAGAGGAAAGAAAGAAGGAATAAATGGAAATGGAAAAGGAAGTGATCTAGAACTCAAGAGTAAAAGATAGGGAATGTTTTTGTAGCCAGTTAGGATGGTTCCACACCCCTAATAGTACTACCCCTACCCTACTTTCACCATGTGACCTAACCCAGACTGCAGAGTCTTCTACCTAGTGCCTTGGAGCTAAGAAAGTTCCTATTCCCATTTCCTAGGGAGAAAGAAAAGTCCCTGTTCCCATTCTTCTTGCCATCCCAAGTTGGAATGTAATACATTTTCCCAAAGAAACAACTGCTCTTTGCAGTGTTGTGCTCTTCTTGTGTATATTAGCCATGCTAAAGAATCTGTGATTTCTGTCATGTAGATAATCCCTCCAGACCTTTCTAACTGATTCTTTTTTCACCCAGGCTGTTCTGCATATCCTCCATGGAGGCTCTGCTCAACATACTGATGAGTACACTGGATGGTTCTTTTAATATCTTGAGGATGCCAGTGTTAGCGCTTGGACTATCCATTTGTAATATCTCATTCTTGCAATGTAACCAATCCAGTCATATGTGTCATTATTTTTCACATCACTTATTTTGTTCAAAACAACAGCTAGCTCATGAGTTAAATGAGTCTTTGTAGACTTGCCTAAGAAACTAACCACCTTGTGGTGATATAATACCTATCACCATAATAAATACATTTTCCTTTCTAAGAAAAATTTTTTTCCAAATTTAACAACCCATTTATGACCTTTTGAAATACGGCCTGTTCACAAGTTGACAACAAATACATTTATTTTTGTTTCTTAGTTCTATGAAGAGACCTGAATTTAGGCTTTTATTTCTTTGGGGGAGAATGCTAATTGTCGATGTTTTATTCATGGCAGATAATTTTTCATTTTGCCTTTCACTCTGTAAACAATAATGCCAGTTATTCACTCCTCTTGACCAACAGGTTCTAAAACTACTTTCTACATGAAAAAGAAAAAATTTTTCCCTCCCTACAACTCTCCCTTGAGCTCCCTGTGCAATCTTACCAGAAATTGGAATAATTCACAAGGTCTTCCACATGTGATTTGTCTCATTTGGAAATAGAAAATGAGACTTAATTCTTCTAATTGACAGACAAAAGAACTACCTCATTTAACTGTTTTGGAACTGGAGAGAAAATGTCTATTAATGTTCTTTCTGATGTTAACTAGTTTCTTAAGCGTCTCTGTGGTGCTACACCAGACTGATTTATGTTTTTAATCTTTGTTATTAGTTTTCAAATGAGAAATCATTTAAAAATAAATTTAAGAAAGAACTTTTAAATGTAGCTTAAGGGCCATGGCACAGAGTGTGCAAACCTTTAGAACTACCAGATTTGCCAGTTAAAATTCTTTGATTCCAGTCATCGTAAGATGACTAGCTATCACAAGTTGCTTTAAAAGCCTCATGGTAGGGGCCAAAAAGGTTTTCCCATTTCAGCGTGAGGTCATCTTATATTACTTTTGTTATGACTTGTCTACCTATTCTTGAGTTTTAAAAAATAGTAACACCACCCTCTGATAATCTCCTTGATTTGGTCACAGATGAAGGATGGTTGGAAGTTGTCCAGTCTTTAATTAGAGTTATTCCATTGGAAGATCCATTGGGACCAGCTGTTATAACGTTATTACTAGACGAGTGTCCATTGCCAACTAAAGTAAGTTAACACATGTGTAACTTATGCAACTGTCCCCTACACACATGCCCAAGGATTAATAATCAGAGGGAAAGTTTGGTGTGAACTATTTCCTCTTTATGCATTAGGGCCAAAATGGTGTTCATTATTAGCATCATCCCCCAAATTTAGCATTTACTAAAGACAAAGTGCTAGATCTTATTTCCATGAAATAACTAAATTTAATTGGAGATTAGTGAGTACCAGTTCAAACAAAAAAAAAAAGAATAGACAGATGAGTATTACCTGAAACAGAAGTCTTTTTTGAAACTAGAACTTAGTAACCTTGTTTCTAATTTTCTTATTCCTTAATTGTTCCTACATTAGTTTTCCCATACCAAAAGGTTTTTTTGGAGACTTTTTTTTTTCAAATTGAGAGTGACAACTATTCAGCTAGGAGCATTTTTTAGTCTTATTACAGAATTTTATTTTCTCAGTGTTCCTTTGTGATCACATGATATGAAAAAGGTTAGAAATAATTACTTGACCAAAATTCTGATCATAAATTATTTTGTTTGCTGCATATAAGAGGGTAGAGAAATCATTATAAACTGCTGCAGTAAAGTGCAAGGTGGGAGGGAAGATAGGAAGAGAAAACTGGTCAGATTTCTTCACTGCAATGTTGGAATATCCTAATTTATACATGATCTACAGTTCAGATGGGCAGGTAGAAATGTCTCATGTGTCATCTGAAATTCTGTTTTCCTTATCTTCCAATTTTGTGTCTACACTTTAACTCACCAAGTTAGCAAATGTGGAATTGGCCAGTGTACCTTTGTTACGATTAAAATGACAGTACAAGTCAGTCATGTATTGATGTGACCTTGTTCCTCTCTTTCATGTCATTAATTTATTTTACATATCCCACTGAGTCCTTCAACTTGACAGTTTTTTAAAAAGAAAATTAAGTTGGCTTCTGGCCTCTTTTCTTGTGCCTTGTACAAGCTTCAGGTGCTCAGATTCAGTGTAGCAGACCCTTGTGACAGAAAGGAAAATTCTGTGATTTAGCTATTAAAGAGGACCCTAATTTAGGATTCTGAAATTCCTGTTTCAGTTTCAATTGGTGCTATATTTGTTTTTAAGAAGAAAGACAGCCACTATTGAAATAGTGAAATTTCTTTACCCCCTGGTTACTTAGTCCCCATTGCCTACTGCTGTGTTGGCATCTGCCGGGACTAGATCTTTTAAAATTAACAGCATTAAAAAAAATGCATTTTATTATAGTTGATACAGCAGGTGCATTCTGAATGATAGTTTTGTATAGCAAGCTGCAAAAACTTTAAGATTGATCTAATGTGATGACACATTATGTCCTTATCAAACATGATATTGATTTCTGTTTCATTGGTGCTTAGTTGTTCTTTGCAGACTTACGTGCCCCAAAAGACATTGAGATGTAGGTATATTAAGTCCACTTTGTACTTTTTCTTTTAGGATGCACTCCAGAAGTTGACTGAAATTCTAAATTTAAATGGAGCTGTTGCTTGCCAGGATGCTAGTCATCCTGCCAAACACCGGAACACAACAGCAGTATTGGGCTGCTTGGCTGAGAAACTAGCAGGTAATTATGAGAAATTTCTTTTATTTAAAATGTATTTGATGTCTCCAACCAAACTCACTATGTTATGATTGAGAAACTAGTTTGTTTTGTTTTTTGTAAAGAGAAAAGGGGGGAAATGAGGTCCATACCAGTAAAAAGCAATTTATTCTAGATCGCTAGTTTTTAGAGAATATGATCAAATATTTCATTTAGCTTCTAAATTAAGAACAAAGCATATAAAACCATATTCAAATACTACAGCAACAATAAAAAAAACTTCTAAAGTATGACCAGTTAATAGAAAAGAGAAGAATGTAAACTTGTAGGAAAAAGAGAAAAACCTAATCCATTTACTGATACTTCCCAAGATTTGGTGTTAAAAACAAAAACAAATCCTTAGATTGGGGAGTTGGGTGAGGAGATTGGAAAACATTGCCACAACTTGGTTTTTTCACAGTGTCTCAATCCCAGCTTAAAATTTGAAATCACAGTCATTCTTAAAATTTTCTAAAATTTCCCTAACTTTTAGTGAGTAAAAATCTTTTTTTAACCTGAAAAGTAGAATATATAGTTGGGTTTTTTTTTTTAATTTTAGAGAGGATACAGTTTTCTATTTTCATATCTATATGGAGCCTTTTAGGATATGGCTAGGGAATTGTTAAACTCTTGTGTTTATTCAGCTAAAGACATAAATGAGATCACATCCTGGAAATTAAATAACTACTAAGCCCGTCCTGTGGTGTAGAAGTGTCCCACTTTGGAAAGCACTGTGTAATCAGAACTCTTTAAGTTTTCTTTCAGTTGACATTAAGAGAACATCAAAGTTCTTGTTTTTCTGCCCCTTTTTAAACAAAAGGTTTGGGTATTGATAGCTGTTTTTTACCTTACTGTGGCATATATAATTTCTGTGTTGGTGTCTGAGAGCCTGTATCTAAAGGATACTGTTTTCCAGAGCTTTCGTTAAATTTACTAATGACCAAAAAGTGTCATTGTTATTATTGTTTAATAAATGTTATAATTTCCAACTTTATATAGTGTCACATGTTTCTCTTGACATGACCTTACAACCTCGTACAAAAGAGAAGACCTTTTGATTAAAAAAATAAACCTTCCTTAATGGGAATGTATGTGCAGGGCTATATCATATTGCATGCCATCTTGGGGAAGAAGGGGGAGAAAATTTAAAACTTATGGAAGTGAATGTTGAAAACTAACAATAAATAAATAAATAAATAATTTTTAAAAAAGAAAAAATAAATAAATAAACCTTCCCCTCCTAGATCAAGCCACAGAATAGGTACATAAATCTTGAATTGAAAATGACCTGAGAGGTGATCTAGTCCAGACCCTTCATTTTACATACGGAGAAATTGAGGCCTAGAGAAGGGGAAATTACTTTTCCAGAACTCAACACAAGTAGCAAAGCTAGAATTCAGACTCAGGACTTCTGGCTCCAAACCTGGGCTTTTCAATTTTTTAAAAAAAATTTTTATTTAAGGGTGGCTAGGTGGCTCAGTGAGTAGAGCACCGGCCCTGGAGTCAGAAGGACTTGAGTTCAAATCCGACCTCAGACACTTGACACACTTACTAGCCATGTGACTTTGGGCAAGTCACTTAACCCCAATTGCCCTCCAAAAAGCAAAAAAAAAAAAAATCTTTTATTTATTTATTTTTAGTTTTCAACATTCATTTCCACAAGATTTTGAGTTACAAATTTATTCCCCATCTTTCCCCTACACCCCACCCCAAGATGGCAAGCCTACTGAATCTTTCTTATATCCTCTCCCATCCGCCCTCTAACTTTCTAGTAGGGCAAGATAGATTTCTATACCCCAATAATTGTATATCTTATTTCAAACCTGGGCTTTTTAAACCAAACCAAGCAGAGGGTTAAACAATATTGTCCTTTTCGGTACAACTTAAAACTTTATCCAAAAGGTAGTTTGGAAATTGATCTGCCTGAATATATGTATTCATACAAGAAACTTAAGAGTTAATTGGAAAGTACATTTGGATATCTTGCCCATAAACCGGATAAATTGTATGTAAACCATATGGTTGACACTTCAGTACTTGCAGATATGAAAATGCAATACACCAATTTTATACATGTGCCATTGTAATGATATGTAGCATATTTATTATTGCATTACAGGTCCTGCAAGCATAAGCTTACTTAGCCCGGGGATATTAGAATATTTGTTACAGAGCCTGGTAAGTGATATATCAAAGGCAGTTGATGTTGCCAATCATCTAACTCTAATGTATAGTAAATTACCTTGGTGTTAAAAAACAAAACAAAAATTCTTAGATTGGGAGAGGAGAAGAATCAAAAAGCATTGCCAGAATTTGTTTCTTACAGTGCCTTAATCCCTGCTCAGAATTTGAAATCATAGTCCTTCTCAAAATTCTCTCATTTCCCTGACTTTTAATAAGTTAAAACTCTTATCTTCTAATTTAAAAAATAGAACATAGAGCTTTTCATTGTAGGGAGGATAAGGTTTTCTATTTTCATATCTATGTTTTAGAATTTGGCTACAGAATTGTTAAACTCTGTTATGTTAATTATTTCCTCAAGAGATACAACATAGATTGGCATAGGAAAGGAAGGCAATCATACATTTATAGATGTTTCCCAAAGTTGTCTTTATTTCAAATTATGTTAAAATACGGGAGCAAAAGCAGGGGCAGAGGGGAGTATATTGGTGGAATTATTTTTTAAATTATCAGAACAAACATTTACATTGTGCCTTAAAATTTGTAAAACATTTTACATATGTTATCTTACTTGATTCTCACAACAATCCTGTAAGATAGGTGCTATTTTTAAATTTCATTTCACAGATGAGGAAACTAAGGTTCAGAGGCTGAGTGATTTGCCAGGGTCATAAGACTAGTTAAGTGTCTGAGGTAAGATTCAAATCCAAGACTCCAGGTCTAGCATTCTGTCTAGTATGCTGCTCGGGCTTTAAACTTTAGTATCATGAAATTGCTTCTATAATTGACTTATAACAGGCTGCACAACTTGCAGCCCACTGGGCCACTTATGGCCCTCGGGCTCATCAAAAGATTTCTTCTACATACAAAGGGCCCCAAATCCTTTGGCAGGCCACGAGGAGCAGTAAGCAGCCCAAAGGCCACAAGTTTTGCAGACCTGACATATGACATCCTCAAGTTCTTCCAGTCCTCTCTGCCCTTATCTAGTCTAGCCCTCAGACAGTAGATACACAGTCCATCGCCTGGTGGGGGATATATGCCCTGTATAGTATCACTAAATCCCCAGAATTTCTAGTTTTCTCATTAATCCTTTGATTTTTTATCTCTTTGCTGATAACTATAGCCTGTATGTTCTCTAAGGGAGAAACTTTAGGAAACACTTTGTCACAGTTCTTGACTACACACAGTGTTAAGCAAAGATGTTCTAGTTCTTGTAGTGTCTGAATGTTTTTAATGTTCAAAAAAGTATCTAGCATATATTCAGCAAGAAAGCAAAATTGGCATGTGCAGCTAGTGGGGGAACAGGGAAAGGTTGGAAGTGAAAATAATGATTTTTTTTTTGTCTTTCAGAATTTCCAGTCCCATCCTACAGTCATGCTTTTTGCACTAATCGCACTGGAAAAGTTTGCACAGACCAGTATGTGTAGTTTTCTCTTACGATAATTTACTATATTCAGAAATGCTGATTTGCTTGTTTGGTAGATCAGGCAATGCTGTGAATTTTAACATATGCACACACATTCTGTTGCAGAAATACACATTGATACTGCTGGGCTGTTGCCAACTCATTTAAGTTTTAAATGCTACATAAAAAACTGTAATTGACTACCCATGTATTACTTATATTAAATTGCTTGCCTTCTCAGTGAGGGGGATGGTGAGGGAGGGAGAGAATCAGAACTCAATTTTTAAAACAAATGTTGAAAATTGTTTTTACATGTAATCAAGGGGAAATATAAAATACTAAATAAATGAAAAAAAGAAAAAAAAGTAATATATACCTTGGGCATTTTAAGTCAAATACCTTAGTACTTGCTTTAACTAAGGGAGTTCTAGTCATAGTCCCTCTTCCCTTTCCCCATGATTTTTTACCTTATGTGATGGCTTATAGCATCTCAAGTACCACTTTTGTTGAAATATTTGACTGTGACTGCTCTCTTGTTCCTAGCCTGTAGATGTTTTGTCTAATTTCAGAAAAAATGTCAACTAGCCTTTGATATGTAATTCATATGAGCCATGCAGAAAGTAAAACGTTCCTTCTTTTCTTCTAATTCACTCATTTAGAATTCTTACTTTTTTCCCCCTAATAGCTAGCTAATTCAAGTCTTGCTTCTTTCCTGTAGGTGAAAATAAAATTACTATCTCTAAGTCCTGTATTAGTGACTGTCTTGTCATGTTGGAGAGATGGACAGAAAATTCTGACTATCTGAAACGTCAAGTTGGTTTCTGTGCTCAGTGGAGTTTAGACAATCTCTGTAAGTTAGTGTATTTTATTAAAATGATCTCTACCTCCAGCCAAAAAGTTGCTTCCATTTGATGAGTAGTCTTATTTTTTCTAATAATGATTCATTTATTCATTTAACAAACATTTATTATGTCTACTGTGAACAAGGCAACAGTAAGATAAGACACACATAAATACAATACAATTAGAATGTGGTAAGTACAGGAGAGGAGTGGAATACAAAGTGTTACTGCAGGTGAAATAATACTGAAGGTCATGATGAGAAAACTGAATCTTTCCCTGAAAGATCCCTATCTGAGAGGAGTAGGAATACACAGAAAGGCATTCCTAGGAGTCCTCCAGACAGGTTGTGTAGGCTGCCTCTAACTCCAGCATTCCCCTGCTCATAAATCCTCGCTCACTCTTGTTTCCTGCCACATCAGTTCCACATCCCTCTACACGACTTTAAAGGCCCTGCCTAACTTGACTGCACCCTACATCTCATACTAGCATATATACCCTCCCATAACCAAAATAGTTACACTGTTCCATGAATATTCCATGCCTGTTCCAGTCTCCTGATTTAATTCTAATCTCCTCATTCTTCTGCATACTAAAATCCTACCTATTCTTTAAGACCCAGTTTAAGTCCTACTTCCTCCATAAATGCCATCCTAACTATTCCTGCCTATCCCTCCTCTGAACAGAAATAGAGCATGTGTAGTCTGAACCACAAAATTTGACACAAGTATTTCACCATCTTGTATTTGTCCATTTTATACTGTCTTATGCATCTCATATCAATTGTTAACTCTTTCATGTGTTTTTGGCTCGCCCTAACCCTATCTCTCTGTCCAGCCAGATAGCCTTTTCGGTATCTAGAACAATGCTGATCATGTACTTACTTCTCAGTAGATACTTGTTTGATTTTAAAAGGAAACCTTCCATAGTGACAAGAGAAGATTAGTAGACTTATCAGTCAATCAGCAAGCATTTGTGAAATATCAGCTAGGTACCATATTCTTTGCTGAGTGCTAGAGATATGAAGACACAGAATGAAATGATTCCTTCCCAAGCACTGCCATACTAAATCATAATCCCCAAACTGTAAGAATTCAGGACATTGTTTCTCCTGAAATAAAGAATATTGGGCTTTGTGTAATGTATATATTTCTGGTGTGTGGGAATTAGGATTTTTTAGGTATAAGGAATCTAATGTTGAAAATCATACTTCAAGGGGGTGGCTAGGTGGCGCAGTGAACAGAGCACCAGCCCTGGAGTCAGGAGGACTTGAGTTCAAATCTGGCCTCGGCCACTTAACACTTACTAGCCATGTGACCTTGGGCAAGTCACTTAACCCCAGTTGCCCTCCAAAAAGCCAGGGGGAAAAAAAATCATACTTCTTTCCCAGTCTTCCAGCCAGCACATTCACTTACTATAATAGATAACCAGAGCCACCATTCGGCGTGATCTGCTTGAGTTTACAGACCATAGTCACAGCTATTAAACTTTGCTGATGTCATTTTTTTCCAGAGGATTGTGATCTAGCAGCACAGTTTATTTTTCTTTTTCAGTTTTGAAAGAAGGAAGGCAATTTACTTATGAGAAAGTGGACCTGACCAACATTAGGGCCATGCTTAATAGCAATGATGTTAGTGAGTACCTGAAGATCTCACCACATGGATTGGAGGTAAAAAAAGCAATGATGTACAGTTTTGAAAACCTTAGCCTTTTTGCCCTTATGACCTACTGCCAAAGACTAGAGGCTTCTCAATAATTATTTCTCTTCGGCTTATACTCCCATTTAGGGTTTCACCTAGGAACATCAAAATTTGGCTTTTGTCAAGGTTTCTACACCAAAAACAAATAAGCACTCAGACTAACAAAACATCAGCTATCAGAAAGGTTTCATTTAACCCAACCAAAAAAATGCAAAGAACTTTTACCTGAGTCCATAAACATTGAGACACTTCCCCTTCCTTCTCCAGTGGGCCTGTGTCTTTGCCAAAAACCTGTACAGTTCTCCAGACTGGTAGTATTACCCTAAGTAGAGTCCTTAAGCCAAGGGAAATAATTTGAAGTGACTAAGGAATCAGCACCACTCCCTTGTCCATCCCTTCTTCCACATGAATCCTTGCTGCTTCCAAGAACTTGTACAGTGCTCTAGATATAGGATCACTCCGTTGTAAGAGATGACTCAGAAGTTTTTGGGAGTTCAACAACCCTCCCCTCTGATAGAGCCCACCTTCCTTTGGGATCTACACACAGGGCTCCCACGAATCTCCTCTAATTTTGTCTTTTGTGCATGGCAAGGAAAGGAGGGTCTGTATTTAATAATGAGAACAAAAATAATGCACCAAGCTGACACTGTACTTTACCTAAGTCATCATCATCTTTCAAGTAACCATTGCTGACATTTGGTTTTTCCAGGCTCGATGTGATGCCTCCTCCTTTGAAAGTGTGCGTTGCACATTTTGTGTGGACTCTGGGGTGTGGTATTATGAAGTGACAGTGATCACTTCTGGAGTCATGCAGATAGGCTGGGCCACCAAAGACAGCAAATTTCTCAATCACGTAAGTACATGAATGTAAATGACCCTAAATGCACAGTGGCTTTCATTTTTTTATATGTTTAACAAATAGAAAAGTGGCTTCTAGATTGATATTGAATTGAATATTATTTGGATATTGAATCTCAGTGATCTGAATCCCTCAAAGAAGTTTGCCTTCAATCAGTTAATCAACAAACATTTATTTTAAGCATCTGCCATGTGCCAGGCACTAATTTATGGGTAGGAGAAAACCAAGAAGTTTCTCTGGGCTTCCTCTTCTTGAATCCTTAAGGTTTAATTCTTCATTTAGAAGATGAGTAAGCTAAAATGGTGTGCTCTATAACACTTACTTCTCCATCTCTATCTCTGCCCTAGCTTTGATCATCTATAATTTATGTTGTGACATGGCCAGCAGTTTATTTCTGCCTTGCTTGGCAGTTTCGAAAGGTTTTAATAGCTCCCCTCCTTCTGAAATATTGCCAGTTTGTTGGCTGAGCTTTACAGTTTTAACATGCAATTTGTCGACAATAGTACATAAAAATATATTATTTAAATATTTATATATTTTATTATTTATTATTTAAAGTATATTATTTCCAAAAGCAATAGTGTGCAGTTTTGGAAGAACAGACAAATGTTAGTTACAATAATTATGATTGGCTGGTAACACTTTAGTGCAGAGCTTTTCGCTCAGCCTTTTTTTGCCTATAAATGACTTTTTTGGTGCCAGTTTGTCAGTCTCAGAAAGGACACTATCACCCTTTTTCTGGTAATCAGGTTATAAACCAGTTGTGGTAGTCAGAATTCAGTCAGAAATGTGATTTAGAAAATTATTTTTAATTTTCTTTCTTTGTAAAGTCCTAAGTTTTAAAAATTGGCCTTGGTTGGGTAGGAATTATTGTAAATCCCAACCCCTAGTGCTAAATCCCCATCCCTGGTTGGGATCAGCCTTGGAAATCCAGTGTAACCACAGATTAAATATTTCCCTCATGACTTAATAGTTTTTCATGAAACACCAAAGGAGGACTTATCAGACCCAAGGGTTCAATGGGACACCTGAAACTCTTGGCCAGAGGAACAGTTCAGGGGGAAAGGACTAATGGGACAAGTTGAATAGAGCTGGAATTAGGGATAGGCAGGGTATTTAATTTCTTTGGGGGCAAAATCTGATATTACTTAATATTCCTTTTATTGATGCATGTTATTAATGCCCTAAAATAATAATAATAGCATTTATATGGCACTTTAAGGTTTGCAAAGCACTTTATAATTATTACCTCATTTGATCCTCACAACAACCCTGGGAGTTAGGTACAGTTCTTATCCTCACTTTACAGATGAGGAAACTAAAGCAGACAAAAGTTAAGTGATTTAACTAGTCATACAAGTAGTAAGAGTTGAGATTTGAACTCAGGTTTTCCTGATTCCAAATACAGCTAGGTGGTACGATGCATAGAGCGCCAGGGTTGAAGTCAGGAAGACTCATCTTCCTGAGTTCAAATCTGGCCTCAGACACTTACTAGCTGTGTCACCCTAGGTAAGTCACTTTACTCTATTTGCCTCAGTTTCCTCATCTGTAAAATGAGCTGGAGAAGGAAATGACAAACCACTCCAGTATCTTTCCCTAAAAAACCCTAAATGGGATCCCAAAGAGTTGAACAGGACTGAAACAGCTGAACAACAACAATAGCTTCCTGATTACGGGCCAGCACCCTATCCACTGTACCACCTAACTGCCTCTCCATGGCTTTTAGCTTTTTCCTGAACTCGGGTAACATGGGTTAGGAGATTCAAAACCCATTGGCAGACATTAACTAGCAGGGAAGGCAAGTTTGGGCCATTGCCTGGTGTGCACAAAGGTCTTCTAAAGGCTCATAGGGTCATGTGAAAATTAGTCAGGATTAAGTTCCCAATGAACTTCTGCTTTTGTCAGAAACCTCATATGTAGCTCTTCTCTATAATGCATGGTCTGAATAACCTCAGCTCCATCAAGGCTCAAGTTTAACCTGATCATTAATTCAGAGCAGTTCCCCTGGACAGAGAGGACCAAATTGTGCGAATGATCAACGAGGAATGATTTTCAGAGAGGTTGTCATCATCACAGTCACTCTCCATATCTGTATTTTGCGGTTTATAGTTTTCAGAGCCCTTTCATATCCCTCTTCTAATTTGAATCTTAGGATATACTCTTGTGAGGTGAGAAGGGCAAGGATAGTTATCCCCATTTTACAGATGAGGAAACCAAAGCTCACCGGAAGGGGGCTTGTCTGGGGGTATGCAGCACCAATGAGATCTAGGACTAGAGCCCAGGTTTTCACTAAGCCATGGTAGTTTTTCTTTTCACTCAAACACAGGGAGAAGCTGAGATAAAATTATCCGTCTCCTCATTTGTCAGCAACACTCACTTAAGGGCTAGAGGAGACCTAATAAATATTTCTGTAGCTCAGTATTATCATTTTAAAAAATTAACCAATCAGCCTAGAGTGCCAGAGTTTAAGTACAGGATAGGTGATGCTAGTTTATAACATATAATAGCAGATGGTTGACTCCTAAAATTAAGAGGCTTAAAAAAGGATTGGGGGAGGGGAATCAGGCAAAGAATGACCTATGCTGTGACAAGCTTTGGATTTCTTTTTATATGTTTTTCTTGCTTAAATACTCAGCTCACTGTTAAAAGTTGTTAAAGCCCAAGTTAGTCTCTTCACAAATGCAGGATCCTGATAACATTGCCACACGTACAATTTTACTTCAAATGGGTATTGTTGTTATTGTTTTAGAGACTTAAAAAATGTTATAGTCGTACAGATGCAATGTGTACTTGTACAGGATAAGTAATTCCTGTTATACACCCAGTCTCTACGGATTAACATTTCTTATTTTTAAAAAAACTCCCTTTAAATCCCCCAACGTGGATTTTTAGTTTAGAAAGGATAACCGTATTCCAAAGACTCTGGTAAACAGTGTTATTAGCCATATTTTTAAGATGTGCCTCAGGGTACTAAGGTAATTTCTTCTTGTTGTCAACTACAGAGTAAGTTCTTTGGGGATTTATAACTATGTCTCTGTGTTTATCTATCACCAATAAATATGCACATGGGGGGTTTGAAATAGATGCATATGAGGATTAAGAGCAAAACATACTTGTCTCCTTTTGGCAGAGAGGTGGTAGACTATAGGTGTGCATTGAGCCAGACGTTGTCACACATGGCCAATGTGTTGACTTATAATGAACACTAGCCAAAATCCTAATTTGTTTGTAATTCTTTTTTTGTTTGTTTGTTTGTCTTTGGTATTTTTTGGAGAGCAGTTGGGGTTAAGTGACTTGCCCAAAGTCACATGGCTAGTAAATGTGTCAAGTGTCTGAGGCCGGATTTGAACTCAGGTCCTCCTGACTCCAGGGTCAGCGCTTTATTCACTGCACCACCTAGCTGCCCCTTATTTGTAATTCTTTTAAATAATTTTACCTAATACCAATAAGCTTCTTATTATGTATATATAGAAATAAAAGTAGCTGGGAAAAGTAGAGTATAGAAAGATCTCCAAAATTACATAACAGCCTTATTTCCCATTTATTCACCTCAACTCATGAAAACCAAACTAATCTTGCTAGGATTTGTTTCATCTCTTATTTCAGTATC
Source organism: Pseudochirops cupreus (assembly GCA_028627135.1). Classification (NCBI taxonomy): domain Eukaryota; kingdom Metazoa; phylum Chordata; class Mammalia; order Diprotodontia; family Pseudocheiridae; genus Pseudochirops; species Pseudochirops cupreus. The sequence continues at coordinate 232,450,378 of CM053581.1, forward strand.
CATAGCTGTTACTTAAATTACAGACTCAGAGGGATTTTTAGAATAAATCTTTTCACATAGCTACTTCACTTAGTTCTAAGTAAGGAGAGCTAAGGTTAACATTATTGGAACTGGCCCTAAAAAACAGGAATACTTAAGACTGACTCTCTACAGTAAGGTCTTGTTTGACAGTTTACCAGGAAAAATGTCTTACATATTAAAGTGTATAAAATAGACTTCAGGGGCGGCTAGGTGGCTCGGTGAATAGAGCACCAACCCTGTAGTCAGGAGGACCTGAGTTTAAATAAGGCCTCAGACACTTAACACAAGAACTTAGCCGTGTGACCTTCGGCAAGTCACTTAACCTCAGTTGCCCTCCAAAAAGCAGAGTGTGTGTGTGTGTGTGTGTGTAAAATAAAATAGACCTGGACTTCATCTTGTTTTAGGCCACCTCTAAGATTTTATTTTTCTTTTGAAAGGCTCCTGGTCAATAAGTCATAGAATAATAGAAATTAAAGATAGGATTTTGTTTGTGATACTTGTCTTTGCCCTTCAGATGCTGTCATTGGGGCTGATAATCGTTTGGAAAAGGCCAATGACCATGATCCTATTGAGTAATATAGCTTGTGTAGCCAACAGAAAGGGCAGGCTTCTATGATTTTTGACAAGTTGGTGAATTAGTCACAACCACATTGACTGACCTTGCTTCCATATCTCTGCTTCTCTACAAAGCCCATCAGTACATCTCTTTTGGTCAGATGTTATGGATAATCAATGAATTGGGCTCAGAATTGAAGAGAAGAGAATACACTGGTTGAATTTGGGAAATTATTTAGCACTTTTAGTGATCCTGAGCTTTAGAAACAAATCCATCTTTTTTTAACTTGAATGTTTTTCAGGAGATGCTATATGGCTACAAATCATGGAATGCCACAGTCTCTAAGGAATGAAAATTACAAGTTACTCAAAGGGCAATGAAAAGATGTAGTGCATTACTCATGAAAAATTGCATATTAAAGATTATGCTAAATATATCATCAGAAAGACTGAGAAAAAAGAGGGCTAATAATGTAGAAAATATGAAGGAGCAGTTAGCTTGCATGCTCCATTGGTACCTTTGTAACATAAAGAAATCTAGGGAAAAGCCCTATCACACTGAATGGTCCTCCTGTGGAGAATTTATTGGAGAATGTGGAGAAGATTTATGGGACAAGAAGGTGTGGGTGGATTGTAATCTGTATCGTTGGAGGGAGTACTCACATCAGTGAAATAATAGTGCCATCAAAGTATTGAAGTAGTCAGTAAAATATCTTCTTCTTGACTCTCTGTGCTAATGAGAAAAGAGGAGCAAAACTGTAACCTGGGTAATTGATACTTCAGGTATCTATGATTTCATCAATGTTGGTTCACCCTCCCTCAGTGCAGATCATAATACTCTCTGTCCCTTAGAAAATTCAACACAACCCAGAAAAAAAATTTTGTTTAAGAACCTACTATTTGCAAAACACTATGCTAGGTGCCAGAGGATCTGGGTTGTGTTTTGTTTTGTTTTTTGAAGGTAGGGCAGTTGGGGTTAAGTGACTTGCCCAAGGTCACCCGGCTAATTTCTTGTGTTAAGTGTCTGAGGCCGGATTTGAACTCAGGTCCTCCTGACTCCAGGGCCAGTGCTCTATTCACTGCACCACCCAGCTGCCCTGAGAGCATTGTATTTTCAACCAGACCTTCTGGATATAGGACACATAGACCCCCAAATTAGTGGTATCATGATAAAGCTATTGTTTTTTAAAATCTGTTACATCATTCCATGATATTAGCTGCCTGAGGATGAGGAAGATGAAAAACTCAGCAAATAAAATGGTGATGACCTCAATCTTGGACCTTCTTCACAGTAAACTGGGTACCCTCATCAGAGGCCCATAAAGGAAGATATGGCCTGTAAGGGCTAGATTGGGGCTGCCCCATTAGCAGACCAAATGGACACTGCAGTACCATATCCTAAATAGGCATCAACTGCAGTGAGGGCAAACCTCTTGAGGAAAAGCCAGTAATCAGTTTGATAGGCAGGTCAAGAATGACTTGAGATCATGCCATATTGAAACAGTAAGAGTCCAGTAAACCTGTGGTTTCTTTTTCAGTTTGTGGGAGAGTGAAGGCCAGTAGCTTATTATGAACTACACCTGTAATTGTATACATTTTTCCCATTCAGTGTTTTCCCGAAAACTTAGTGAACGGATTCCTGAATTTTCTTAAGGTTGATCTCCCATCCCTTCTCTCTCATATGAGCCACCATCCAACATAGAACTGTTGGCCTTCCACTGTGGCCTCATCTGGTCCTTATTGTCCATATGGTAGTAGGTGTCATTTTCCTTAAGAAATGGGACCTGTTTCAGATCTCAGCACACCAAAATATGACAATATGAAGGAGAATTCAAAAAACCCTGAGCAAGAATGGTATACTGAACACCTTAAGATGAAAACAAACTGCTTCTGGCTACTATGAGCCATGAGAGTGGAGAAAAAGGCATTGGCAAGATCGGTAATTCCATACCCAGGGCCTGTGCCATTTGGTCACCATGTTGACAAGGTCAAAAATGGCCACAGCAATTGGCATAGTAGTTTTATTCGGCTCCCAATAATTTGTTGTCAGTCACATAACCAGCTGCCTTCTTCAACCATACAGGGTCATTATAAAGAGAGCTTGTTTAATTAGGTTTAACTTTCCTCATTTCCATTAATAGGAAGGAAATATCTTTGACCTTCTTCCCCCCTTCCTTCAGTTATTGCTTAATTTTAGCTACATAGAATGGTGCAGACAATTTGAAGAGCTTCTATTTAGTCCTACCCACAATAAGACTAATGTCTACAATAAGACCCTTCTCCACAATCAGCCACTATAACTGAGAGCCAAACAAGGCATCTGCCACCCATCCCTACATAAGCAAGGAGGCTCTTTAGTGGTCTCCCTGCCACTTGATAGAAATTGAGATATCCTTATGGAGCCATTGAGGGTCCTTTGGTATAATAGTAATTTGACTATTGGTATACAGCAGTCCCTTATATATTTGAAATGGTACCATATACCCCCAGTTGTTGTAATTAAAACAGCCTGAACCTGGGAAAAACCTCAGCCTTCACCCTAGAGCATGGGTTCTGTAAATCTTTGAATAGATTTCAAGAGGTCCATGATGAAATTGGGCGGGGGAAAAAATTACATCTTTATTTTCACTAACACTCACTGAAATTTAATTGTTCCTTCAGTTACAATGGGAAGCAATAAATCTTCTGAGAAAGGGAGCTGTAGACTTCGCCAGACTGCCAATGACACTAAGAAAGTTAAGGACCCTTGTCCTAGCGGGACTTATTCCAACAGTCCCTTGAACTCAAGAGTAAAGAATTATGTACTCATTAACTAAAGAATCGACTTTGGGAAGAGAGGAAAGCCAAGCCAAAGCAGAGGTGATGAGCTCAGAAAGTGATAAAAGGTAGAGAAATTGAACATCAAAGTGAAAATGAGAGACTCAGAAAATATTGAGCTTTGTTTTAGACAATTTGATTTTGTGATACTGATGAGGTATCCAGAGCTGTCCAGCATGCTGTCCAGTCATCCAGAGAGGTTAGAGCTAGAAACATAGATTTGGGAGTTCTCTGCGACAAGATAGTAGTTGAACTCATAGGAATGGATGAGATCACCAAAAGAGGATATTAAAGGAAAAGGGAACCCAGGTTAGAGCACTGAGGACAACCCCTTCTACAAAACCAGGAAAAGGATGATGATCTAGTAAAGGAAACTAAAAAAGAGTGATCAAAACAGGAGGGCTAAGAAAGAAGTGTCAGAAAAAAATAAGGAAGGAAAAAGTGCTCAGGAAAGAAATAGCTGATAGAGTCAGAAGCCTCAGATTAAGAAGGATGAAAACTGAAAGGGGGGGGGAGTATCACATTGATTGTGACTGCCTCATTAGCAGACCACCTGGACACTGAAGTACCATATCCTGAGGAGGGTAAGGGGGCATTTTATTGAACAGTCGAAGGATTGTTGATAACTTTGAAGACAACAGATTCAGTTGAGTGGTTGGGTTGGAAACCAGGGAGTTGAGAAGTAATTGAAAAGTGAGGAAATGGAAGCAATGAGTATAGGTGACTTTCATGACTATGAAAAGTAAAAGAGGTGAGGGACAGTAGCTGATTTGTATATAAGGGTCAAAAATAGATTTTTTTTTTTCACGGATGGGGAAGACCAGGACACATACATAGACATCAAGGAAAGCACCAGTAGGTACAGTGAATTTGAAGGTGAAAGATAGAAGGGGCAAATCCTGAAGGAAACAAGTAAGGATGTGATCAAGAGTACAACTCAAAGTGCTGGCTTCAGTTGACTTCACCATCCCTCAAACTCTCAGCCTATCCCTGTCTTCTCTTTTACAGCTCTCATAGGAAAAAACTCTGCATTTATTACTTCTGCTTTCTCATTTCTCACTCCTCAGTCCTTTGAAATCTTGCTTCTACTCCTACTAATTGACCCCAACAGCGATGACATAGCCACTCGGTTGTCAAGTCTTGTGAAAGAAGCTGTGGAGGCAGAAATAAACAGTAATCTCCATTCGTACCACAACCACCCTAATTCAGGCCCTCATTACCTATGACCTAGATAATTCCAGTAACTCTCTGGCATTTGAAACCCTTCACCATCTGGTCCTAGCCTGTCTTTCTAAACTCATTATCCATTATTCCTACCCACAATCGCTGTATTCCAGGCAGTCTGGTGTGCTCACTATTCTTTACCTATGACATGCTTCCTCTTGCCTCTGTGTCCCAGCACAGGCTGTCCCCCATTCCTGAAATGTTGTTCCTCTTCACCTCTGCCTCAAAAGAATCTGTGGTACCTATGGAGTTTCATTTTAAGTTACAATGCCTTCCAGAGGCTTTTCCTAATCCCCCGGGCGTTGGGGTTTCCCAGAGTTACCTTGTGTTTGCTCTGTGCACAAGTAAATACAAACCGCATGGTAGGAGACACGGGGAATTTTGGGGCAATGCTGACGGCTTGGAGCGAGAGAGTGCCAGCGTGGCAGCTATCGGAAGGACGTGGGAAAGGGGAAAGAATAGATTCAAGATGTCGCTCTTTCCTCTTCTCTCTGTTATTAGTTTGTAAGTTCTTTGAGGTTAGGGGCTGAGTTCAAGCAGTGTTTATAGAGTAAGATGGAGGTGTGTTGGTAAATATTTAACAACCAGAAAAATAAAGTATTCACCAAAGGACTATAAAACTGTGCATACCCTTTGATCCAGGAATACCACTACTAGATCTGTAGCCCAAAGATGTAATAAAAAAGTGAAGGGATGCCCATTAATTGGGGAACAGCAGAACAAGTGGCAGTATATGAATGTATTGCTATGCTCTTGTGCTATAAGAAATGATGAGCAGATAGACTTGAAAAAAACCCGGGAAGACTTACATGAACTGATAGTGAGGTGAACAGAACCAAGAGCACATTGTGCATAGTAACAGCAACGCTGTGCAAAGACCAACTTTGGTAGAGTTAGCTCTTCTCAGCAGTACAATTATCTGAGACAGTTCCAAAAGACTCATGATAGAAAATGCTGTTATCCACATCCAGAGAAAGAACTATGGGGTCTGAATGCAGATCGAAGCATATTTTCTTTTTTTTTCTTTCTCGTGGTTTTTCCCTTTTGTTCTGATTCTTATTTCACAATATGACTAATGTGGAAATATGTCTAATAGGATTGTACATGTATGGCTTATATCAGATTGCATGCTGTCTTGGGGAAGGGGGAAAGAAAAGAGAAAAAAATTTGGAACTCAAAAAAAGTATTCACATACTTTTAAGTTTAATCTCTATTGTTAACACTTAAGTCTAGAAAGTCAACAAAACAATAAACCAAGCCCTGATTTTTAGTGATTATGAATTTCTAAGGTGTAAATGCTCACTGAAAATTTAACTATAAGCTCTAAGAGCAATCTCCATCACACTCCTGGTTATGGGTGGTGGTCAAGGTTCTGACTATCCCTATGGGGTGACTGAGAGGTAGAATCAAGATGATTAGAGATAAGGAGCTAGATGAACTCTGAAGCCTGGGTTTTCTAGGGAACATCCACTCATTCATTGAAATTCCAGAATATGAAGACAGAGGTTGTAGAGGAAAATAGGGTCATGCATAATCCCTTCACTAAATTCCTTAAAAAAGAATGGCTTGAGAGCTGGTAGATGACTGGAACAAGGATGTAAACAGACTGATATAAATAGGAGTGAACTTCATGGAAGAGTTGGCTAAATGATAACAGCAGACACCATCTGAAAGATAACTATTCTTCCTCCTGGTGTATCGTGTCAGGGGAGAAAAAGAACTTCCAGTACTAGAGAAAGAGTCTAGTCATGTCTTTCTGATATCTTGTATGCATCTCATTCTTAACATGTAAAAAATAGGACTCATCTTCCCTCCCCAACCCCCAACTCACCCTACTTCCTAACTTCCCTATTTCAATCCAGAGAACCACCATCCATCCAGTCACCTAGGTTCACTATGGAATCACCCTTAACTCCTCACTTCTCTTCACCCTTCTCCTATATCCAGTTAGTCTTCCAAGTCTTATTAATTTTGTCTCTACTATATCCCTCACCAAAATCTTATCTCATTTGAGTTTATGAGGTAGTTATTATAGTTTGGTTATTATTATGCCCATTTTACAATGAACTGAGGTTCAGAGAGGTTAAGTAACTTGCCCATGGTCTCACAGTGTCAAGGCAAGATTTGAGTTCTGATCTTCCTGACTTCAAGTCTACTCTGTCCACTACCCTACACAAGGATGAAGGAAAAATTGTTAATGATAAATAGGGGTTCTAAAGGGCAGAGTCGAAGACAATATGACTTGGGGAGGGAGGTAGAGTTTAGGTCACTAAAGATTAGAGAGCAGGTAGTGGTAGCTGGGGAGTGGCCTTTTTGACTCCCAAGATGGCAATCCTGAATGAATGCCAGAAATTTGGGGTATAGGAAGGAAGTAGTTGACTAGCTATAGCTAGGAGGAAGGACCACTTAACAACTCACACTCTAAGGCAATGTGAGTCTTTTCTCTCTCAAGTACTAGGAAGGTGTTGAGCCCCCAAAGAGACCAGATGGACCTATCTGATTTTGTAAATACCTAGTGATCATTTCCTGTGGCCAGAAGAAAATTCATCATTTAGTTGCTGTTCTTCTGATAATGAACCTTTGTGAATCTCAGCTAGGCTGGTCCTCCAGCAACGGACAACACAATCTGTGACTCAGCCTGTGTTCAGATCCTTTGCATTTTAGTAGGAACTGTGAGAGCTTATGTTCCCCTGGCATAAGGTGAGCCCAGGCTCATACTATAATCTTAAGCCATCAGAGGAAGTCTGAGAGGCATCTAGCAGCACAGTGAATAGAGCACTGGCCATAGAGTCTGGAAGACCCAAGTTCAAATCTGGTCTCAGATACTTCTTAGCTGTAAGACCCCGGGGCAAGTCCCTTAAACCTCTGTTTATCTCAGTTTCCTCAACTGTAAAATTAGAATGATGCCACCTACCTCTGAGTTTTTTTGAAGATCAAATGAGATAATATTTGTAAAAGCACAATGCCTGACACATACGAGGTGCTATATAAATGTTTATTCTCTTCCCTTTTCCTTTTCACTTTCTCTTCCCTTTCCCCTTTCCCTTCTCCTTCCCCTTCTCCTTCCCCTTTTCCTTTCCCTTCCCTTTCCTCTTCCTCTTCCCTTTTAGTGGAGGTGACTGATATCCACAAATAGTGGAAGGAACCTTCTTTTAGACAGCACTCCCAAAAAAATCTCATAGAGAAATCCAAAAAAAATTCTTCTTCTTTGAGAATTTTGTCATAGGCCATGTCAAGTCAAAACAGTCGTATGGGGGTGTGAAATAGTGTTTTTAATAGACATGTTTGTTGTGGTATTTGTAGCAACAGGGTTTGATATGTCTTTTGAACATCTTCCACAAAAAAAATTTCCACTAGTGGTCCTAAAAAGTAGTGTCATTGTCTGAATTAAATATCATTTCTTTTCCCCTATCAGTATTCTTATAAAGAACAATGAAATTTTTAAAGACAAGTAATAAGAAGAGATGGCATGTATGTAGTTAACTACAAAATTGGTTAATTAATTCTTAAGAGAAATGGGTATTGTTTTAAAAAAAAAATACTTGACAATTTTAACCAAGCATGTGAAGTCCTGCTATTTTGCCTTCTCTACAGGAAGGCTATGGTATTGGAGATGATGAGTATTCTTGTGCATATGACGGCTGCCGGCAGCTGATTTGGTATAATGCCAGAAGTAAACCACATTCACACCCCTGTTGGAAAGAAGGTATCCATTTAACTTTGAACTTTGGGCTCTGGCTAAAATTATTGTTTACTACTAAGTTGCTAATATTGTTTGGGGTGTCTTTTTTTTTAAGTCACGAAGAATAAAAGGGGAAAAGTAATGGTATTCTAATCTAACTTGTTACAACAAACTTTTTCTCTGAACTGGTAAATCTTAGACTTTTAAGAATTTTTCTTCTCATAAAATTGCATTTTCTCTAGCACTTGAATTCCAGATATGTTGAATATTATATTAAATCAAATGGTACTGACATTTCAACTGTTCCTGAATTTTGTTTGAATTCTAGTTTCCACTATAATCATATTTTGAACAAAAGCAGTTGTGTAAACTTGGCTATTATGAAATTATGATTCCATTAAAAATCAGGATGTATGAAGTTAAAATGGCCAAAAGCTCCTTACTTAATGACATTCTTGACTCAGCATAAAGCAGCCTTGCAGACAGATAAATACAAAAAAATTTTCAGCTTAGAAATGTTTGATATGATTGCCAAGTACCCCAACAGCCAATATACAGCCAATAACAGTTAGGAATGGGTAGACCATTAGTTAAAAAAAAGTAGACCATCAGTGAACCAGGACTTCATTTTTTATGAGAAGTACTTGATACCTATATCCTGGTTCTGTCTGCTTTTTCTCAGGTCCTACATTAATGGGCCCATGCTGGCATGTACTAGCATGTAACACATTTGGAAATAAAAGCATTTAAGTTAGGCCCCCATTGTTGGGATAACAGATCGATAATAGAGTAATAATGATATCATGAAGCTCCTTCAGAGCAGGAATTGTTTTTTATCTTTTGCTTTTGTATCCCTACACCTGGCTTGAGAGATGCTTCATAAATACCTCCTGATCAATTGATTGGACTGATAAATAGATTAGACTGATTGATTAAACACAGGTACAAAGTAGATTCTTCCTCACTAGTGGGGCGCTCATAAGATGGCGGGCAGACTCTACCAAATCTCAGAGTCCCTTTTGTGATGGTAAAACCAACTGGCCTGGCAAAAGCAAAGGATCTGTGTTGGAAGGCAATGAAAAAAAAGTTCAGATAGATGAGTTAGAGCTTAATTACAGAGGAACTTGAATGCTAGATTGAAAAGCCAGTTTTCAGTCCAACTAGATCAGGAAACCTGATTTTGTGCTCTGATATGCTCAAATAGTAAAACACTAGAATTTAAAATCTATAATCTTAATATGTTTGTTTTATCTTGTAGGAGATACAATAGGATTTCTTCTAGATTTGCAAGAAAAACAAATGATCTTTTGCTTAAATGGCAACCAGCTTCCTGCTGAGAAGCAGGTATTTACATCTGCTGTGTAAGTATCTGTTCCCATTTGGAACTGTGGGCCTAAACAAAGCAATATCCATGTTCTTCCAGAAAATCTAAATTCGTATTGTCTTTTTCTATGACGGTTTCTTTGTTGACAAGTCAAAGTATCTTTGGTACCCCTTCAATTAATGCTTGGACTCAAATTTTCCGTAAGTTGGAAATAAGAAATATATGACAACATAATATAATTAAATTGAAAAGTAACAGATTAGGAAAAATATTTAAGGCATATGTTACATCTAAACTATAAAAGGAGCTATTAAAAAGTCATGGACTAGAGGCTACAAATTTGTATATGGGCAGACAAATTTGATTTTTTTTACAATTTATTTATTTTTAGTTTTTAACCTTCACTTCCTTAAGATTTTGAGTTCTATCCCCAATATGGCATGCAGTCTGATATAGGCTCTACATATACATTCATATTAAACATTTTCACATTAGTCATATTATAAAGAAGAATAAGAACCAGTGGGAGGAACCTTGATAAAGAAGAAACAAAACAAACAAAAAAAGAGCAAATAGTAGGCTTCAATCTGCATTCAGACTTCATAGTTCTTTTTCTGGATGTGGATAACTTTCCATCATGAATCTTTTGGAGTTGTCTTAGATCCTTGTGTTGCTGAGAAGAGCTAAGTCTATCAAAGTTAATCATTGCACAGTATTTTGCTACTATATACAATGTTCTCCTGGTTTTGCTCACTTCACTCAGCATCAGTTCATATAAGTCTGTCCAGGTTTTTCTGAAGTCTTCCTTCTCATCATTTCTTATAGCACATTCATATACCACAACTTGTTCAGCCATGTCCACGTTGATGGGCATCCTCTCAATTTCCAATTCTTGGCAACCACAAAAAGAGCTGCTATAAATATTTTTGTACATGTAGATCCTTTTCCCATTTTTATGATCTCTTTGAGATATAGACCTAGAAGTGATATTGCTGGGTCAAAGGTATGCACAGTTTTATATCCCTTTGGACGTAGTTCCAAATTGCTCTCTAGAATGGTTGGATCTGTTCACAACGCCACCAAAAGTGCATTAGTGTTCCATTTTTCCCACATCTCCAACATTTATCATTTTCTTATTTTGTCATGTTAGCCAATCTGATAGGTGTGGTCTGGTACCTAAAAGCTGTTTTAATTTGCATTTCTCTAATCAATAGTGATTTAGAGCATTTTTTCATATGACTATAGATAGCTTTAATTTCTTCATCAGAAAACTGTTCGTATCCTTTGACCATTTTTCAATTGGGGAATGACTTAAATTCTTATAAATTTGACTCAGTTCTCCATATGTATTTACAGTGACTGTAAAAATTGTTTTCTGGCTTTCTGCCTCCCTTCTGATCTTGGTTGCAGTGGCTTTCTGCAAAACTTTTTCAATTTGTAATCAAAATTATCTATTTTGCATTTCATAATGTTCTCTATCTTTTATTTGATCATAAATTCTTCCATTCTCCATAAATCTGACAGGTAAACTATTGCTTGCGCCCCTAGTAGCTTATTTTATCAGCCTTTATATAAACAGACAATTTTTAAAAGAAGAAACACAGATTATTAATAATCTCTTGAAAAGATGTTCAACTTCAACCTCACTAATAGAGTGATACAAATTAAAATAAATTTGTAAGACCACCTCAGACCCATCAAATTGGGATTTGAGTTTTTTTCTTTTAAAAAAAATTTAAATTCTGAACTTAAACTTCAAATAAAATGGGCATTTCTATATATAAATATCAGAATAGAAAAAGGATTGTAAATTAAACTGTAAGTTTCTATTAAATGCAGCTTGCTTTCTTTTAAACTATATAATAAATTCATCAATTAACTTTCAAAGGTGACTTATTTGTCTGGGATTCTTTCTAGCCTTCTAATTCTCTTCCGTTCATTCGAAAAAAATGTTTAAATGACCCTATCCCTCACCTCTCCTCTCTTCTCCCTACTCCTGCTGAAAAGAAAAAAGAAAAAATAAAGCTCTCGTCACAAGTATTATGCATAGTCAAGCAAAAGAAATTCTTACAGTGGCTGTAAATGAAAATAATGAAAAATTTTAAAAGAATGAATGAAAAAAATTCTTCTTTGAATCCATTACCTCTCAGGGGCAGGTGACAGTACAGAGGAGGGAACCTGCTTTATCATCACTCCTCTAGAATTGTGATTGGTCATTGTATTGATCAGAACTCTTAAGACCTTCAGAGTTGCTTCTTTTTATAAATACCCATCAAAGAGGCAGAAAAAAATCAAAAGCAGTTAAACTCAGTGCTGATGGGGTTTTAGAATAACAGGTACTTGTTCACTGCAGGTACCATTGCAAACTTGTATAGTCTTTTTAGGAAACAATCCAGCCAAAAACAGTAAAATTTTCTAAAAATAATCATACTCTTTGACCCAATAATTCCATTGTTGGGATTATACATATAACATATAATAAATATTATATGTGTATATACATACATATATATAAAGAAACTATTTATTCAAAGATAGAAAAAAATGGAAGCAACCAAAATACAATGGTGTATTTTAATGTAATTAAGACTGACAAGTATGAGGAATACAAAGACATTTGGGAAAACTTTTATGAAAGAATGCAAAGTAGTGGAGGTTGGGGGGCTGGTAGGGGTGGTGAAGAAGAACCAAAAAACTAGAAGCCACACACTGTGACTGTATAAGTAAGAGAAAAATTAAATGAGAGTGAACAAAGAATATTGTTGAGGATAGAGCAGGAGTTCTTAACCTGTGGTCCATGGACTTGTCTTATTAATACTTTGATAGTTGCACTAGTCTAATGGGTTTCCTTTGTAATCCTGTGTATTTTGTTTTACACATTTTAAACTGTTGTGAGAAGGGGTCCTTGTTGTTGTTCAGTCCTTTTTCAGTTGTGTCTAATTTTTTGTTATCCCATTTGGGGTTTTCTTGGCAAAGATACTGGAGTGGTTTACCATTTCCTTCTCCAGCTCATTTTACAGATGAGGAAACTGAGGTAAACAGGCTTAAGTGACTTGCCCGGAGTGACACAACTAGTGTCTGAGACTATATCTGAATTCAGAAGGATGAGTCTTCTGACTCCAGGCCCTGTGTTCTATGCACTATGTCACCACCTAGCTGCCTAAAGGGGTCTATAGTCTTCTTCACTAAACTGCCAAAGGAATCTGTGACACAAAAAAGGTTAAGAATTCCTAATATAGAGGGAGTGACGGAAGAACTGTTATGGATAAGGCAGTATAGATGCAAAGATGAAAAATGGTAGTCCTTCCCCTCAAAGGAATTGGTAGACTTAAACATGTATGTAAATAAGAATGGTGTTGTAGGAGAAAAGGAGATATGTAGCGTGATCAAGGAAAACTTGAAGTTAGAGAGATCACTTTCATCTGGATAGTCAGAAAAGGCTTCCTGGAATAGGAGAGCATCTATGTGGAGCCTTCAAAGCAGAGAAGGATTTCAGCAAGTGAAAATAAGGGAGTACTTTCCAGAATAGAATGAGGGAATGGTCTGTGGAAATGCAGGGGCAGAAGATAGGATAAGATTAGAGAATAGCTGGTAATGCTGTTTAACTGTAATGGGGAGTGTATTAAAGGAAATAATGTGAAAATACTGGAAAAGTAGGCTGGAACTAGATTATGAAGATTATCAAGGATCTTTAAATTCCAGTTTATGTTTTGTCCACTAAAGACTTTTTGTCCTCTACTAACTTTTTTAAACTTAAAATTTTGCCATGGCACCCAGTTTTTAATTTTGCATATATTTTTAATTTGCAGATCAGGTTTTTTTGCCGCAGCAAGTTTCATGTCATATCAACAATGTGAGTTCAACTTCGGAGCAAAACCATTCAAATACCCCCCTCCTATCAAATTTAGCACTTTCAATGATTATGCCTTCTTGTCAGCAGAAGAAAAAATCATTTTGCCAAGGTAAGGGATGTGCCCAGTGTTTCTCACACTGGGTACTCTGTGTGTGCATCTGTGTGTTGTATGTGTGTGTGTATTGGTCTTCTATGAATTTGTAGAAACAGAATCACAGAATTTGAGAATTGGAAAGGATCTTAGCAACCTAATCCAACCCATACACAAAGGAATCCCCACTATATCACATTTAACAAGTTTATCAGAGATCTACTTAAAGACTTTTAAGGAGCAGCTAGGTGGCGCAGTGAATAGAGCACCAGCCCTGGAGTCAGGAGGACCTGAGTTCAAGTCCAGCTTCAGACACTTAATACTAACTAGCCATGTGACCTTGGGCAAGTCACTTAACCCCAATTGCCCTGCCTTCCCCCTCCAAAAAAGGGGAAAAAAAGACTTTCAAGGAAGAAAAACAAACCATTTCTTGAATCACCCCATTTCACTTTTGGATAGCTCTCATTCTTAGGAAATTTTTCTGAAATCTCACATGGCTTTTTCTACTTCTCCCCTCTGGAACCAAACAGAAAAGTATATTCCTTCCTCCACATGATAACCCTTCAGATTATAAAAAAAGCTAGCATGTTTCCCCTGACTCTTCTCTTCAGGCTAAGCATGCCCAATTCTTTCACGTAATCTTCATATAATATGGACTTAAGGCTTTCATCATCCTGATTGTCCTCGTCTCAACATTCAATTCTATCGGTTCTCTCTGGCACTTAAGTTGCAGAAAGATGGCTACATTAACACACTGTTAGGTTAGCTGTGAATTTGTCTAACCATTCTGGAAAGCAATTTGGTCTTATTCTGAAAAACATCTTTTAACCCAAAGATCTCCTCTCATATATATCTCCCAAGGAGGTCAATGACAAAAAGAAAGATCCCCCAAACCAAAAATATTTATAGCATTTTCCATAGGAGCAAAGAACTGGAAACAGAGTAGATGCCTATCAGTTAGGGAATGGTTAAACAAGTTGTGGTAAATGAAAGTAATAAAATATTACTGCACTGTAAGAAGCAATAAATATAGAGAAGCATAAGAAGACTTTAGTGGACTGATGCAAAGTGAAGAAAGCAGAACCATGAAAACAATATACACAATGACTACAACAATGTAAGTGAAAAGTACAATAACAACAAGGTTAAAACTGAATGCTATGAAATTTTAATGACTAAACTTGTTCCCTTGAAGAGACAGAAGACAATAGCCTCACTCCCTTCTTTGCAGCGGCAGAGCAATATGAGTGTGGAGCATTACAGATAATGTTGATTTTTTTTGATGTGTTGGTTAGTTTTGCTAAACTTTTTTCTTCTCTTCTTCTTTGCTTTGTTATAATGGATAACTCTCTGACAGGATAAGGGATTGCAAGGATACATTAGGAAATATAAGTGATACATATATACATATATACACACACACATAAATATGTCAGTACAAATTTACTTAAAAAGAAAACTCTCATGCCCATAACTGAAGAAAATATTCCAAATTAAGTTCAGCATGGACAGAGAATAATAGAGCTATAATCTCCTTTTACTCAGAAAAATTTCTCTCTTAATGCAACCCAAGAATACATTAGGTTTTTTTTTAATTTCCGTATCATGCTGCTGACTGATACTGAACTTACAACCCAATAAAACCTCTGTATCTTTTTTCCTAAAAAAAAGTTTTCTGACCATTCTTCCTCCATCTTGTGTTTGTGAAATTGATTTGTTTTTCACTCAGGTGTCAGATTTTATTTTTATCTCTATTGAATTTTTATTTTATTTTTTTATCTCTATTGAATTTCATTTTCATTTTCATTTCATTTTATTAGATTCAATCCCAAATTCAATTCTCATCCCTTTTGACATCTTTTTGAATCCTGTCAACCCATGTGTTAGTTTTCCCTTTCAGCTTTGTGGCATCCGCAAATTTGATGAGCTTACCATTTATGCCTTTAAGTAGTTTGAGTGGCGTAGGGAAGATGCCAGCAGTATTCAGCAACTGCTAGGACAATGACTACCCTCTCAGCACAGTTTTCATAGCTGTTAGCTTGACAAGAACTGATTGGCATTAATTGTCTCACAACTGCTGAGTTCTTTTCCTTGAGAAATGAACATGGCTTCCACAAGCTGGTGAAAGAATCCAGCTGCTTTGAGTAATTACTTCTAGTTTAAGGCTATTTAACTGTGGTAAATGCAGCTTTCTGCTTTAAAGAAAAATGTCTGCCCTAGGCCTACGTCATTAAGAATAATCCTACTGCTAATGTGCTGGCTGTCACAACAACAAAACTGGATATCTAGTAACATCTAGCTTGCCAGGTCCACTCTGTGCATATAGCTTTAGACCTGTAGGTCTCTAAAAAAGATATAAAATAAGGGAACGTAGTGAGCTCCTGCTTTGGCTGTAAAAGCAGTTCCATCAGTAATTCCTCTATACTATCTCACCCTTTTGCCAAGCATTTACTAGTACTAAAACTGCCCAGTAGTTTTGGGATATATAAAATAAAACTGATATCGGTGGAAGGTGGAAGACCTCAAGTAACAGCAGGCCCAGTTTTTACAGCTTCTTCAGAGTACTGCTGGTTCTTCCTAAAGCCCTTTATACGTTCTGCTGTTTAGATGTTTTGGGGAGGGAGAAAGATTCTTTGTTTTGGAGTTTTTTTCTGTCATTTGAAATATTGTATTGATAATCTTTTTTTATATCACTAATCACTTTAAAATGAACCCACCCCAGTAGAACTGTCTCTTACAACAAGTACAGTCAAGCAAAACAAATCAACACATTGGCCATGTCTGAAAACATGGCTCATTCCTCACCAATATAGTCTACCATCACTGCTACGAGGCTGAGGTGAGGTGTGCATCGCCATTGTTCTGAAGTCAAGATCAGTCACTGCTTTGATCAGTTATGAAATCTTTCAGTGTTGGTTTCCTTTACATTATTATAGTTGTCATATAAATCATTCTTCTGGTTTTCTTTGCTTTACATTTCATCAATTCATACCTGTCTTTCCAAGTTTCTCTCAATTCTTATAATTTTTTATGACTCAAACATTTCCTTGAACATACACCTGAAGAAATAATCTGGTTTATTTCTGAAAGAGAAATTTGGAAATATAGAGTCATAGATTTTGTTCTGGAATCATGTTACAGACAAAGAAAATAAGTCTTAGAAAGGGGAAGTAACAAAGTCATATACTAGTAAATAGTGGAGCTGGGGTTCAAGCCCAGGTCTTCCGATTCCAAACTCTTGCTCTTTCCATTCTGCCATGCTACCTCAGCTTTTCTTATTTAAGAAGCACATTCTCAGCAATTTGTTATTATACTAAGGTGACTAAAATGCCCATATCTTTTGACTTAAAGATCCCACCGAGAGGCCTGCTCTCCCCTCCAAGGAAGTGTGTGCTATAAAGAAAAGTTCCATGTTCACCAAAATATTTATAGCAGCACTTTTGTGGTAGCAAAGAATTTGGAAGAAAGTAGATGTCCATCTTTTAGGGGATGGCTAAATAAATTATGGTATGTCAATGTAGAAGAAAATTACTACAGTATAAGAAACCATGAATATGATGAATATATGGAAAAGCATGAGAAGACTTCCATGAAATGATGCAAAGTAAGGTAAGCAGAACTAGGAAAACATTTTGTAAAATGACTACAACAATGTTAATGGAAAAAACAGCAAAAACAATTGAATGCTTGGGAGGAATTGAAGCAAGGATACCTTCTCCCCGCTAGTGTCATTGTTCTGGAAACGTGAGCAACAAGACAAAAGAAAGGAATCAAAAACATAGATGTAGGTAAAGAGGAGATAAAACTACCTCTGTTTGGTGATGATATAATGGTATACATAGAAAAGAAGAATCAACTAAGATGCTGAATGAGACAATAACTTTAACAAAGTCACAGGCTACAAAAATCAACAGCATTTTTATATAATAATAAAGAAGCAGGAATAGGGAAATCCCATTCCAAATAACTTCCAAATGCATAAAATATCTAGGGATCTACCTACCAAAGCACACAAAACACTTGTATAGATTCACTTACAAGTGCTCCTTAAAGAAATTTTTTTTTAATTTTAAATGGAAGAATGTTCATTACTCATGGCTAGGCCATGCAACGATAATAAAAATGACAATGTGTATCAACAATGCAGTATTCACAATGCCTACAGTAACTATAAGTATGCTGATATGGTTATTAATCACAAAACGTAACAGGCTCTCTACATGGGAAATATAGCTAGAGCATTTATTCACATACCAGAAAGCTGAGTCCCAAAACCAGAAAGTCAAAGCCAACACATTAGTTATGAAGTTGGCACATGTAGTTAATGTAGTAAACACCCACATTATCAAGCCTTCAAAACAGGACAGGCTACCTCAGGCAAAGATCCTTCCTCTCCTCACTCACGCAACTGCTCAGTGTCCAGGCAGCTTGCTCCCAGCAGCTCTGGCCCCCCGAAGTTCCAGTCCCTGGCAGTCCTGAGCAGGAGTCCTTAGTAGAGATTCTGGCAGGCTCAAAGAAAAAGGAGTTCGTGCTGCAACCACAGCCACTGCCGCTGCTGATGATTCCACTCACCACTGCACGCACTCTAGCTTGATTCTGGCTTTCTTTTGCTCCTTCCTGCTACGTCAGCAAGTTCAAGGGGCATGGAAGATCTTCAGATCCTATTATCATTACACAATACTGCCAAAATTAATTTAGACTTTTCATACTATACCAATCAAATTACCAGGTAGATACTTTATTGAATTTTATAAAATAGTAATTCATTT
This sequence comes from Pseudochirops cupreus, assembly GCA_028627135.1. Lineage (NCBI taxonomy): Eukaryota > Metazoa > Chordata > Mammalia > Diprotodontia > Pseudocheiridae > Pseudochirops > Pseudochirops cupreus. The sequence goes on from CM053581.1 coordinate 232,468,714, forward strand.
GGAAAAACAAAAGATCTACTATATCAAGGGAAATGATGAAAAGAAGTGGGGCCAAAGGGGGAATAACACATCCAGACCTCAAACTATGTTGTAAAGCATCAGTCATCAAAATTATTTAGCATTGGTTAAAAAACAGAGAGATGGCTCAGTGAAACAGTCTAGACAAGGGAAAATCAAAAACTATGAAACTCAAGAACCCAGTGTATGATAAAGTGGAAAATATAATCACCTAGGAAAAAACTCCTAATCTGATTAAAAACTGCTGGGAAAACTGGAAAACAGTCTGGCAGAAATTAGGCTCAGACCAACACCTTAAACCATGTACCACATGTGACCTTAATATTAAAGATCATTCTTTTAAAAAAAATTAGAAGAGAAACAGATCATAGACCTTCTCACAGCTATGGGTAGGAAATATATTTGTAGAAGGGATAGAGGCAACTACTGAAAGATAAAATAGACAATTTGATTACATGCAACTATTAAGTTTCTGCACTAAGTTTTGATGCACACAGGATGAGAAGGAAAGTGGGCAAATGGAAAAAAATCTTTGTATCAGATTTCTCTGATAAGCATTTGGTATCTAAGATATAGCAACAAAAAATATATGTAAGACTAAAAGCCATTCCACAATAAATAAGTGATCAAAGGATATAACAGTTTTCAAATGAACTACAAACTATGCACATCCACATGAAAGAATGCTCAAAATGATAAGAGAAATGCAAATCTAAACAATCCTGAGGTTTCACCTCATACCCTGTAAAGCAGCAAAAATGACAAAAAATAGCAATAGTCAGTGTTGGAGGGGTTGTGGAATGATAAGCACGCTAATATATTGTTGGTGGAGCTGTGAAATTCCATTTGGAATTCTGCAAATAAAGTGACTAAAATCT
>CM053581.1:232470109-232507716 GCA_028627135.1 Pseudochirops cupreus
AAAGACGGGGAGAAAATATGTAACTCAAAATCTTGTGGAAATGAACCATACAAAGTATAATAAAATTTAAAAAAATGCAAAACACACACACACAAAAAATTTAAGCCTGGTCTTAGACATGTTAGATCCTAAAGTAGTGAGGTCTTTTTATTTTGCTGTCAGTACAAACCATAGACTTCTCCATCATAAACAGATCATCGCTCAAATACTTAGCCAAGAAAAGCACTAGTCTAGTTCCTTCAAACAAATGATCCAGGAACCAATGATTCACTGTCTCAAATATTTGCTTGTAGCCAATAATAATACTGCCTGGTGACAGCAAATGTTTTTTCTCCCTGAAAATAAGAACTTGGTACCATACTGCCAAGAAAGGAGAAACTGGTAAATGAATGACCAGAAGAAGGAAAAAAACAGACTTCAGGCAAAAAAACCACTTTTCCTCTAAGCTCCCATTCATTACTTAAAGACACTGTAATGTGTGTTTAAATCCCATTTTAGAGAGTAAAATAATAGTGCAAACAGCAATGATGTATATAGTGACTTATATTGCAAACTATTATGATTAAGAAAATAAATTTCGAACTAGGTAGTGCGGTGAAGTGAAAGAGCATGAGTGCTGAGTTAGAGGACCTGGATCCAAATCTCTGCTTCACTACTGTTACCTGTTGGGACTTGGGGATATTGGTATTTACATGTTGCCACTGATGAGAAGTATTCAAACGATCAGGACCTTTAGCCAAGCTACTGCCTCTTTTTGCTTCGAGATAAGGACACCGTCATCTAGATCTCCATGTTTCTTTGGATTGCATGCCCCATCAGTAAAGAATTTTTGAGCATGTGTACCCAATACATACACTACTGTACTAATAACATACCTCATAAAACTTATATAAAAATAAAAATTTTAAAAGGATGAGATAATTAGATGAAATTTTATCCTAGAAGCAACTGAGAGCAACCAAAGTTTAATGAATCCAGGCAATTGACATGGTCAGACCTCTATTTCAGAAGAGGAGAGAAGTGTTGAACAATAACAGGTAAAGCCTATGACAGATTATTGGGCGATGAAGAACCACCTTCACTTTATCTGACTGGTTGATCACATAGCCCTTGGAGTCATTCTATGGCCCCTAGTGGGTACAGAACCCACATTTTAGAGACTCACTTAAGATGACAATTTCTCTACAAGTATGCTTTAAAGTAGCAATGTCAAACAAATAGAACTGGGGGCTGCTAAACCATACATAAAATCCTTGTAGGTCATATATTGACTCAGTTTTTAAAATGTAATATTATCCATGTTTCATTGTATTTTTATTCATTTTGCTAAATATAAATTACATTTTTAATCTGTTTCTGGCTGAACTCTGGAGTGTTGTGGGTCATATGGCCAAGTGTTTGACACCACTGCTTTAAAAAGCACCTCACAGACTTCACACTATTGGCTCTTCTGGGTCTCCTCCTATCTGTCCAATTACTCCTTCTCAGTTTACGCTGATGGTTTTTCATTCATGTCATTCCCATTAACCATGGATGTAACCCAAGGTTCCATCCTAGTTTGCCTTCTCTTTTCATCCTCTATCTTATCAACTATTATGGACTCAATTATCTCTATGCAGATAATTCCTGGATCTACATATACAGATCTAGCCTCTAGCCAGAGCTATAGTCATTACTGTCTTTTGGACATCTCAAACTGAATGTCCTGCAGACAGCTAAAATAGCATGTTCATAACAAAACTTATGTCTATTTCCCCAAATCCTCCCCTCTCCCTAACTTTCCTATTATTGTAAAAGGCATCACCATATTCCCAGTCACCCAGACTCATAAATTTTGTGTCATCCTTGACTCCTCACTTTCACTCTTCCCATGTAACCAATCAGTTGCCAAATCATATCTATTTTTCCTTTCATAACATTTCTCCTAAATGTCCCATTCTCTCCGCTCACACAACTATAACCCTAGTTCAGGCCTCCATCACCTCTCACCAGGACTATTGCAATAGCCTTCTAATTGGTCTCCCTGACTCATCTTCTTACCATTCTCCACTAAGCTGTCAAGTAACTGTTCTAAAGTAAAGAACTAAGCATGTAGCACTCCCTTCCCTCCCCCCTTGATGAGGTCTAGTGGCTCCCTAATATCTTTAGGATCAAAGATAAATAAATGCCTGTGTTTGACATTAAAGCTCTTCCTAACCTAGCCCCTCCCCACCTTTCCACTTACACTTTCTATGCCTTCACACATGCTCAGAGCCAGCAACACCCATCTAGTTGTAGTTCTTCTAACAAGACATGCCAGTCTCTAAGCTTTTGCACTGGCTGTCCCCTATACCTGGCAGGAGCGCTCTCTCTCCTTACCTCCATCTCTTCATTTACGTGACTTCCTTTGACATTCGGATCAAATCCTACCTTTTGCAAGAGACTTTTACTGGTCCTCCCCTTTCAGACTGCCTTCCACTTACTCTGTATGGAACTTGTCTGCACCTAATTTTTTGCATGCTCTCTACTATGCTAGGATATAAACTCCTTGTGGGCTGGAACTGTTTTTGCCTTGTTCTCTATCTTCAGTGACTGGCACACAGTAAACCATTAATAAATGCTCATCAATTGACTGACTTTGGGTCTAAGGAATTAGTGAATTTTCAAACTGAAGCAGTATTTAGATGACTACAACAACAGGAGTAGCTCAAAAGTTATGACAGTTTTGAGGGGCAGGTGGTGAGTGAGAATTCTGGTGAGAGAATAATAGAAAAAAGTGACTGGCTCGTTTTTTATTTGAACAATTGAAAAAAGGCAAATAATCTTCCTTTTTAACCCTTTAAATAAAAATAATCCCCCCACAAAAAAAAATCAAAACCAAAATTGATGCCCATGATCATGGGGCTTCAGAGTATATCTAATTCAACCCCATAATTTTATAGACAGGAAACTAAGGCTTAAGGAGGTTAAATAACTTGCCTAAGATCACACATGTAGTATCTGAGGTAGGATTTGAACCTTTGACTCTAGAGGCAACAATCTGAGAGAGAGAGACAGAGAGACAGACAGACAGAGAATCACTAGACTCAATTTAAAAAAGTGAATCAGAGAGGAATAGTATCATTAATAAGTAATTAATTTTTGAAGTCTCGCCCAAAATTGAGAGAATTTGTCCCCGAACACATAGTTTCTAACAGAAGAAAAATGTAAAAATGTAAAGAGAGGTCATTTCCTGAGAGAGCAAATAATAATAACAAAAAGACAGTTAGGAGTTAGAATCCTTTATTCTTAAAACACATAAGAAATGAAAATTCACAGGAAAAGGAATTCTAAACCACATGAAAATTCTCTTATTAATGAAAAAAGCAAATGAATTGAATAGACTGCATGAATAATGTAACCCCATTCTGAATATAATAAGATCCACTTAAAATGAAGTCTGAAAATACTCAATTGAATACACTAGAAAGCAATGTGCAATAAATCAGACCTGGGAATGGTGAATTCATACACAGTATCTTTAATATAACATGAATTCAAACATTTGTTTACTGAACGTATTCTAAAATTTAACATGTGGAAAATATTCCAAAAATATCTTCCACTAATAAAAGAATATCTATTTTAAAGTGTGAATGATGAACTACAAAGCAATGAAGTTATGGTGAACCAGAACAAAAATAGTTTTGCAACCTTATATTTGAGGTATACAAAACTCAAAAAATTGCACAAGAGCAAGCAGAAACTAAAGACTTTGTCACATGCAATTTCAAGCAAGAGGAAAATTATGACCCTTCGCTTGTAAAGTGACACATTCTATTTCTCAGTTAATACTGTGAGGTTAATTCTTTGCTGTCTTTATCCTCTTCTTAGCTTCATACCAATATAAAATTACTTACAAAAATGATTCTTTCTATAAGATTATTCTCAGCAGACAAAGGTTGCTCTACTAATGAAACCTTATAAGACAATAAATTTACGAGTCTCCTTAAAAAAAAAACAACCCCACACTTTGCAGCACTCCCTTTTAGAGGCATATTGATAGTTATAGAAAAATATATTTGGGTAGCTGTCTACCCATCTGGTATAACTACAGGTTAAAAGATGACTGACCAATAGCTAAACTGTGAAGACAATATTACTATTGTTACTTTCTTTCTCCTTAATGGTAAAAGTAAAACATTCTTTTTCTGAAGGATACATTTTGAGCACATGCCTGTGATCCAAGTTTCAAAGCTCAAGTTCTAGTCCTATACCTAACTACTCTGCATCAAGTTTCCAATCTTTGTACCAGATTCTAACTGATTAATATAGTTGGATCTGGAAAACTAGAAGATATGAAGCTAAATCAATAGTATCACCACCACCAAATAACACTTGCCAATATTTACTAGTAATGGTGTCCTTCCATTCCAAGTATATCCTGGTTTTTGATTCCTATTCCATTTCACAACACTGCAAATGACTCTACTGTATTCTTCTTCAAAAGTGTCCCCAGAGGACTGTAAAATCATAAAAATCACACACCCACACACATGTGATCTGGGCTGTTACTACTTGAAATGCCACACTTAAAATAAGGTTAAGAACATATTCAAAATAATTTCAAGATAATCACAATGTAAAGATGGCAAAGTATCCTTTCACTTCCTTATAAAAACCTAATTTGATTTTTATTACATGCAAGCTATATTATACAACTCCAGCTGAGGCAGTTGTAAGCATACGTGGACAAAGGAATGTAAAGCACTATTCTGACTGCCGAGTTCTCTTGGCAACAGAGAGCACTTCTCTACGTAATCTGAACATCGACTACTGAAAAAACATTTAATTTGTTAACAAATTTGTTGTTCAAGTCCATTAAGATGTGGAAATACTTTTTATAACCCATTGTTATTTTAAAATAATTATGGGGTCCAGAAATAATGAAGATTGTGAATGTGGCAAAAAGCAGGAATCACAGCACATTAATCTACAGTTCCAGATAATATCTATACTGGAAAATCAGAAAGCTAACAAATGATTGTACTATTGCTATTGTTTTTAAAAAGGTACTTCTGCAGAAATAACTAATGAATATCAGATTTTCAAAAAAAGAAAGAACTATCTTGAACAAATAAATAATTCTACAACTGTAAAACCATATCCACCAACTGTATAATAAGAACATGTCACACATTCAGAAAACGGTGAATCAGATCAGGATCTCATACAGTGAGCTGCTACAAAAATGTGGTTCGGAAAAATGAATTTTTAATCAAACTTCCGTTTGATTAAACCAAATGCCAACCAAATATTAACATGTAGTAGTTAGAGTTTTTGAGATTCAGAAGTGAGTGGGGAGGATCAACAACAATCCGCTTGCAAACACCAACGCTTTAAGTCACAAAATCTTCACCCCCCTTGGCGCGCCTCTTCCCTCCCGGTTGCTCGAGCCTACCCCACCCAGGCTCTTCAACTGCCTTCCAACTCCTTCTTGGTCTCTGAGGGCCAGGCCACTCCCCCTTGGGCAATCTTCTTTTTCCCCTAAAGTATTTCACTAGGTGATCTCGTCAGCTCCAATGGTTTTAATCACCTTCTCCATGATAATAATTCTCAGATCTATTTACCGAGCCCTAACCTCTCTCCAAATGTTTAGACGTGAATCTCCAACTGCCTATTAGACATCTTGAACTAGATGTCCCATACGTATAATTAGACTCAACATGTCCAAAACTGAACTCGTTATCTTCCCCTAAAATTTACCAATGGCTGTTGAAGAAACCACCATCCCTCCAGGCATTCGAGCTTGTAAGCGAGGTATCACCCTTGACACCTTACTTTCATCCCTCATATCCAACCTGTTGCTAAGGTCTGTTGAGATTTCACCTTTGTAACATCTCTAGAATAATACTTCCCCTCCTTACCTCTGTCATCACCTAGGCCCAGGTTCTTCTCACTTCACATCTAGACGACTGCAATAGCCTTCTGGCTTGATTCCTTGACAAAAGTCTCTCACCACTCCAATCCAATCCTACATTCAGCTGTCAAATTAATCTTCCTAAAATACAAGTCTGACTATGTTACTATCCACTATGCAATAAATTCCAGTAGCTCCCATAGTACCAGTAGGGTTAAATGTAAAATTCTCTCTTTGGTTTTTAAAACTTCACAACCTAGCTGCCTCCTGCCTTTCCAGTCTTCTTATACCAATCTCCCTCCCTTGTGCTGTGCAATCCAGTGACAATGGCCTCTTTGCTGTTTCTTTCAAGATACTCCATCTCCCAACCAGGCACTTCACTGGCTATTCCTCTTACATGGAATGATCTTCATCTCTGCCTCCTGGCTTCCTGCAAGTCCCAGTTAAATTCTCGTCTTCTATGAGGAGTTTTTCAATATTATTTTCAATTTATTCTGTACATATCTTGCTTGTACCTAGCTGTTTTCAGTGTCTTCCCCATTACACCCTGAATTCCTTGAGAACAGGGACTGTCTTTGGCCCTTCTTTGTATCCACAATGATTAGCACGATGCCTGATACTTAATGGGGGCAATGAACAGGGCACCAGTCAGGAAGACCCGAGTTCAACATCTGCCTCAGACACCTAATCGCTATGTGGCCCTGGGAAAGTCACCTAACTTCTCTTTGCCTCAGTTTCTTCATCTGTGAAATGGAGTTAATAATAGCACCTACCTCCCAGCTGTTGAGAGGATCAAATTGAGGTAATTTAGCACAATGCCTGGCATGAACTAAGTGTTATATAGATGTTAGCTATTAGTATTAGGAGATCATTTTTTCAAGATATTTCTTAGATCACTTGGCAAAATCACAACTAAAAAAGGAGGAATTAAAGTTATCTGCATACAATTAAAGGATATGAATACATTAAGAAAAAGGAGGACTAGAAAAGCTTCCTCAAGACTTATTATAGTATATTTTACATATATTTCCATTTTCCTGGCAAAAAATAAAGCAAAATTATGGATATTTAAGATGAAATTGTGAGAAATACATTCTAAAGGAATCTGTTTAGGTTTTTTTTTTCTAGTTTCAATACTAAATGGTCATTGAGGGCAAGGAAACTAGAGTTTTCTTGAAGTACCACAAAACATAGCATACAGTATATCAAAAATGCTGAATATTCAAGGCAACTATGAACTTTTGATCCTAAAGGGTTCAAAGTACAAGACTTACCAGAAAGGATTTCATTCATTCGGGTCATACACTCAATGAAATATACAGATGACTTTACTCACTATCTTAACAAGGACTAGAAAGATATTGGATCTATAGGGAAGACTACTTTTTTCTGGGCCTCAATTTTCTCATACGTATATGAGGGATTTGGATTAAGTAAATGAAGGGACACATGGCCTAGTGGAAAGAGCACTGAATCCAGGTTTCAAAGAAAGAGACCCTGGGTTCAGATCCCAGTTGGACAATGGTAACTTCACCTCACTGGGCCTTAGTTTCCATTATCAGAGGGATGAACATCTGCAGGACCTACTTCACAGAACTATTGTGAAGAAAGTGCTCAACAAATCTTAAAGTGCTTTAAAAATGTACATTACTATCATTTCTAAGATCACTTTCGCCTCTAAGTCCTGTAAATTTATTTGAAAGAATCCTGGCCAGGGTACCAGAAGAACTGGGTAGCACCAGTTTTACACTCACTACTCTGATGTAACCTTAGACAATACCCTCTACCTTTCAGGGCCTCAGTTTTCCTAGTGGCAAAATAAATGGGGAGCCTGCATTGGATGGATCATAGAATTTAGAACGGGAAACGCCTTAGAGAACACCTAGTCCAATCCTTCCCTCATTTTACAGAAAAGAAAATAGAGGCCCAAAGATGGGAAGGGGCTTGACCAAGGTCATATAGGCGGTAAGTAAAAAAAATGAAGTTCGAACTCAGGTGCTCGGACTCTAAATCTAAATGACTTAACATCCTGTTACCTGGGTAAGATTCTTTTCAGCTCTCAATCAACCCCCTTCCCCGCTCCAGTGGCTCCCCACCAGCAAGAGCTTCGCGCCCCCAGAACCCTCCTCCCCTTCTCCACTCGCACCCGGGATACCTCTTCCCTCCGCCCATTCCACTGCGCCCCCGGCAAGCCCCACCCCGCCACCCAGTCTCCCTCCCTCAGCTTCCCCAGCGGCCCCTCCCCCGGGCCGGCTCGGGCCGCTCCCCTCCCTGACCGGCGCCCCTCCAGTCTCTCCTTCCGCCCTCCTTCTCTCCTTGGAGATTCCCGTAAACCAGGCGGCCGGGGCCCCGTGACTGACTTTTCGTGGTCTCCGGTGGGACGGAGGCACGGTCTGCGGCGCGGCGACTCCTTTGTGACAGCTCGGGACGGGCGATAAAGATGGACGCACAGCCCCGGCACTGCCATTCCGCGTTGAGCCCTCCCCCACTCCGTAACGCCCCGGTCCGCCTTCCCTCCCGTCCCCTAGGAAACACCCACCTCACTCCCCGTTGGCCTTTTCCAGAGTCAACCAATCGGTATCCAGATAGCATGATCAGGTGACTCTCCTCTCGTTTTGCCCTTCCCTCACCTTAGCTAGCCAATGCTCACGCTAAAGCGTGAAAAGTCCAATCAGATTGCTTGGGCTGTAGGTTGTTGTATGGAAGAGCCGGGCTCCTATTGCTCAGTCCGCGGCAGCCGGGAGGAAGAGCGAAAAAGATAGGCCAATCTGCCTCGGGGAAGGCGGGTCCTACGGTGGACGAAAGGGAGCGGAAGCCCTGAAGGGTCAAAAGCATTCAAAAAGCAAAGTCGGAGGGGAAACGTGAGGCCTTGGTGGCGGTTGAGGAGGGTAGTCGCTGCTGAGGGGATCTCGGCTGAGGTGTGCAGGTAGGTGAGCGTGGCCGAGACGTGAGGCAGAGGCTGACTGCTTAGGCGGAGAGGCCTGCACTCTAAGCTTCTTTTTACAGAGCAGACAGACTCGTGTGGGAAGGGACGACTTTAGTGTTATTGAGACTGAGGAACTGGGGTTTGGGGGGAAACCCGTGACCGGGGGCTCCTGAGGAGACGCGGGGAACCCGCCCCGGCCTCGCAGGGTGCGTGACAGGACAGGGACGGAGGCAGGCCTCCCTGAATGTCCTCGCGCTGCGGGTTCCGCTGCCTCTACCGACAGTCGGGGTCCCAAGCGAGCTGGCTGCCTTAGTGAGGAGGGGGCCCAAAGGAGCACCGCGGAGGGGGCTCAGGGGCTCTCAGTGCTCCGAGAACGCGAAGGAGCCGCCTGGCTGAGGGGCCCAGAGTCCCAGACTGGCTCCAGACTCTGGGCCTTAACGAACGTGGTCCTGAGCTCAGCCAGGGTTTATTTTAGCATTTACCCCAGAGTCAAACGCCTCGGTCCCGAACCCAGGCATACAAAGGCAGAGGGGCTTCTGCGGAGAGGAGGAAGAGCGAGACTTGGTGCAGGAGGCCTGGACACCAGTATACCAGCAAGCCAAGGAAAGAGTCCTAACTATGAAGAAGAAAGAAACTGTTGGGAGGTGGGGAGCAGGGAAAAGGCATCATGGACCGAGTGGCATCCGAGTTGGGCCTTCAAGGAGCAGGACTTAAGCAGATGGGAGTGGGGATGTCAGTCAGTAAACAACATTAAGGACTTAGTATGTGCAAAGTGCCGGAGAGCCAAAGAACAACAAATGACAGTCCCTGCCCTCAAGAGGCTTCACATTCTAATAGGAGAGACAACATGCAAATGACTATGTGCAAATGAGCTATTTACAGGATAAATTGGAAATAATTGAGGGCAGACATTGTAGTTAAGAAAGGATACAGAGGGAAATTCCATTCTAGGACTAGGGAAACGGTCTAAGTAAAAACTCAGGTAGGAAAGTATAGGGAGGATGGAACCTAGAGTAAAGGAGAGTTAGTATTTTGGGAAAAGGCTGGATAAAGGTAGGTTGGATCTGGATTGTGGAGGGTCTTTGAATGCCTGAATTTAGAATAGTAACTATAAGTAAATGCCAGGGCAAATTAATTTTTTTTCATACTTGGTGATAAATGTTGTTTTCCAGTTGTAAACCACACCCCCACTCCCATCCCCCCAAGGAAAAGGAAAAACAAACCCCTTGCGACGAATAAGTTAAGAAAAACAGATTCCCATAGTGATCATGTCCAAAAATGTCATTCTTCGTATTTAATCCATCACCTCCCTATCAGGAGGTGGACAGTATTCCTCAGCATTTGTCCTCTGGAATCCTGATTGATCATTGCCGTCAGTCAGAGTTCTTAAATTTTTCAAAATTGTTTCTTTTTATAATACTGGTTTTTATAGCATACTATTCTTGTTCTGTTCGATATACTCTGCCTCCCAGTCCACACATATCTTCCCAGGTTTCTCTTATTTCCTCACTTACTAGAACATATTCCATTACATTCATATACCATAACTTATTCAGCCATTCTGTAATTAATAGGTACCCCCTTAGTTTCCATTTCTTTGCCACCACAAAAAGAACTACTGGAAATATTTTTGTACATATAGGACCTTTTCCTCTTTTCATTGATCTTCTTGGGGTATAAGCTTAGTAGTGGTATTGCCCCGTAGCGATTTGAGGAGCATGGTTCCAAAATACTTTCCAGAATACTAGTTCACAACTTCACCAACAGTGTATCCTTGTGCCTATTCCCCCCCCCCCCAGCCCTTAAAACATTTGTCATTTTCATTTTTTGAACACTTTGTCAGTCTGATGGGAGTGAGGTACAGCCTCAAGAGTTGATTTAATTTACATTTCTCTAATTATTAATGATTTGGAGTATTTTTTTCAGGACTTTAGAAGCTTGGATTTCTTTCTTTGAGGACTTTTGGGGCAAGTTACTTACTCAGCCTCCCATCTTGAAGCTCAATTTACACATCTGTAAAATGAGGCTAAATCTTATACACATATAAAGCAAGCACTTTGTAAAACTATAAAGTGCAATGTGATTATTGACCTTGGCTTGTATGTTAAGTAGAAGGGTGAAACAGAAAAGAAGACTTAAAAAGTATTTGCCTGGAAGTCTGGAAGACCTGGGTTTAAGTCCTGCCTCTGGCCCACATACAGACTTTGTGATCCTGGGTAAGTCACTTAATTTTTCCAGTTCCCAGGAAACTGAATCACGAAAACTAACTTGCAGAACAGTTTTGATAAAGGGAATTTTCTTACTTTCAATTACCTACACTCCTGAAACCACTCATTTTAACTTCATAACAGCTCTGTAATGTAGATTATAATGGCATTATGTTCATTTGACAGATGAGGAACTGAGACTCAGAGGTTAAGTGACTTGCCCATGGTTAACACTACTTTTAAGTTTTAGAAGTAGGTCTTTCTGACAAAGTCTAGGATACATTCTGTGCATTACACCTTGCTGCTTTCCATCTATCTTTACAACTAAGCCTGGAAGATTCTTAGAGGAAAATACATCCTAGCTCCATAAACTATAGATCTGGTGGTCAGAAGTCATAATTTATATTTCCATATTTGATCCAGATTATGTGATACTGAAGTTTTTTGCAGTCTTGAGTTGTTTACTTGTGTGAAAAGGTAGGACAATAAAGTAGATCCAGAAAGAGCTTGCTTAAAGTTTTTATTAAGCCTTTTAAAATCCTGGAAGGAAAGGGGCAATGTAAATGAGGACTGAATTGTCTTGGGCACAGGACATAGAGCTCAGATGAAGGCAGCTTTTGTAGACTTCCAAATTGAGCCCTTTGGATATTTGCAAGAGCCTGAAGTAGAGACTAATTTTTATATAAGAATTTTAAGCCTAAGATCTTCCTCATTTTATTTGTTTGAGAGGAAGAGGACTATGGTAAATAAGAAGAATTTCAAAAATAGCGAGCAGGCTGTAAGTCAAGAAAGTTTCAAAATTTCAGCCATTGATTTTTCTCTCCCAGGAATCATGATATTTTAAGATCATGCTGCTTGCACAAATCAGAGTTTAAATTAAGCAATGCCATATGAAGTAATTTGGTATGGAACACTCTGCTGGATTATTTAGACCTGGTCTTTCCCACATTCATGCTTTTGTGACCTCTTACTCAGCTGCTGGGGCTGGAGTGCAGTCCTCTTTCACCCAGATCTGACAGACCTTTTCTATTGACCTTCTAAATTGTCTTTGGTGTTTGTGGGTTGAGAAGTCTGGAAACTGCCACTGCTGCTTACAATTCAGTTTCCTGAGACCTGTTCCAGGTTCCCTGAGCCCATTCTGTGCTGCTGTGACTTGCACTGGTCTGGCTTGCACTGGCCTGTGCTCTTCTCCCAGCCCAGTGCAACAGATCTTTCCTGTTAACTTTCCATGTTGTCTTGGGCTGGAAATTTGTTTCATTCTGCCTTATCGTGGGTTCTGCTGCCCTAGAATTTGTTTAGAGTAATTTTTTTTACAGATGTTTGGAGGGGTCTGGGGGAGAGGGCAAGTGAGTCCCTGTCTTTGCTCTTTTGGCTCCTCCTTCCTTCAGCCATTCTTAATGATGGAAAATTAACATGTAACCTTAATATGATTTATTCTGAGTTCTTTTAGGATTGCTTGAGTCCTACACTATATGCATCTTATCTTTATGTTTAAAATGCCCTATATGTTAAAGTTATCAAGCCAAAATTCATTTTCCGGATTTAGTCTTCTGCTTATAACTAACGTTAGGTCTCTGCCCAAATCTATCTTTTGAGTATACTACTTACCTAGTAGGATTGTGTCATTAGCAAAGGATTACTTTGTCTAACGTTAAATGCTAACAAAGCTTTAAAAAAAGTGGCAAATGAATCAATCTGTATCATATAGAGAAACAATTATTTGTAAAATAATTATAGCTGAATAGAATTATCTTCCAACCAGAATCAATCTTTATTTGGGATAAAATTTTGTTTATCATCTGACTCCTTTGCTATCCTGCATTTTAAAATTGTAAGTGATTTGGTCCAAAAAACGTTGGGAGAGAGAGGAATATACTAGTATATTTTCAAATAAATGGAGTAGTTTGTTTGGTCTATGGTTTACTACTAGAATTGAGATCGAGAACAACAACTCTGAGTTCTTAATCTTCTTTCCAAATATTTTTCTACATATAATCTAGAAAGCTGGGGACAGGGTCATGCTCATTGATAGGAACAATGGAGATGTTATACTCTAAGACATCATGGAATTGGTTCCATGGAGTGATCTTTTTTTTTTAAATCACACCTGTAATCTCAGCTACTGAGGAGGCTAAAGCTAGTAGATCTCTTGAGCTAGTAGATCTCTTGAGCTAGGAGTACTGAGCTGCAGCAGGCTATACTGATCAGATATCTGCAGTGCATTAAAATGATGAGCCCTCCGGAGCCAAGGCAGGGGTGATGAGGAAGAGGGACAGGACACTAAGGTTGCCTAAGGAAAGCTGAACTGGCCCAGGTTGGAAATGTTCAAAGCATTCTGTGCTGATTAGTAATGGGATTGGGTTGTGAGTAACTCCCTTATATTGCCAGCCTGGGCAAGATGGGGAGACCTAGTCTAAGAAAAAAAGAAAGGAGAAAGAAAAAAAATCAAGAACCAGCATTATAGTGAGGTTAGCAATTAAATATCTTTGTAACTTGAAGAATGGACTACATAAAATCCTGAACTAGGGTCTGCAGCAGTTTGAACATAAAATCCTGTACTCTGATTCAGCTACAATTAGTATAATAATCAGACTATTTTATAGTTACTTTAGCTTAAAACATAGGTAATCACATTGGCATGTAATGCATGTAAGCTTAAATTGAACTACATTTTCTTTTTGTCAATCATGTTCTTTGCCAAAAGAATGAATTTGGAATGATTGAAATTATTGGCTTTCTCTGAACTGTCTTTTTATGATTATATTTAGTTTGGCAATTAAATTATTCTCTTTTTAAATTTTTTTTGGGGGAGTGATCCTGTGAGTGAAAAAGGTAAGGAGAAAAAGGAGGTGGGAGGGCAATATTATTTGCTTTCTCTTTCCAGAACAAAATACAGTATAAACAAAATATAGTACAGATGAAATTTAAAAAACAAAGTTCCCAAAGCAAATTTATTTACATTCCTACCTCAATTTCTAATTATCTTTCAAGTTTCTAGAATAATGTATAGTAGGCTTAGAATGATCTTTGGAGTTTTGTCATATATTTAAATACTATCACCTATACTTGTGTGTTACTTTTGTTACTTATAAATGCTACACAAGCAGCCCTGTGTGCAAGAAGGCCCATCCAAGCAGTGGATCTCATAACATTGGATAAATCTTTTACCAGGGTTGAGTATGGTGATATGTGGGGCCTTTCCTGCCAGAAATTTTAAATAGAGCAGGGGGAGGGGCAGAATTTAAACATCTGTCTATCCCAGTGCCATATATTGTTTAAATGTTCCATGTGTGTTGGTATTTCATTTTGAGATACAAGATAGATATTATTGTTCAACTGTCCTTTCATTCAAAGAAACAAGGTTTAAATTCTGGAGGTTAAAAAATGATGTTGAAGAAAATGTATTAGAATTACTTCAATTTAGCAAGTAGATTGTAAATTCTTTGAGAGTAGGGGCTCTTTTCTTCCCCTTCCCCCCACACTCCCCCATAGTAACTGGATGTTTTCTAGTAAGTACTTGTGTTAAATTGTTAAAGATCTAAGGTTAGAAAAACCTTATGTTCAAAATATAAAAATTACCAAACTGTATCCTTAAATTGAATTTCTTTGTTGGCAGTGAGGTTTTTTGTTTGTTTGTTTTTTTGTTTTGCTTTTTGGAGGGGGGGAGGTAGGGCAGTTGGGGTTAAGTGACTTGCTCAAAGTCACACAGCTAGTTTTTGTGTTAAGTGTCTGAGGCCAGATTTGAACTCAGGTACTTCTGAGTCCAGGGCCAGTGCTCTATTCACTTCAGCACCTACCCACCCAGCAGTGAGGTTTTTTTGGTCAGTAAGGCTTTTGGGAAGCTCTTTTGTCAACTACTGAGAAACTTTAAGCATAGTTGGGTAATGTTTTTGTGTTTATAAGGTACACTCATAGGGAAGATGGAGTGCTGAGAATATGAAACTGGATTTCAGGGAGTGTGACAGTGGATTGTTAATTTTTGTTGTTGTTACTAATCAGCAGAAAGGGGGGGTGGGGGTGAAGAAGAAAGAAAATTCAAATAAATAAAAAAGAATGTAAAAGAGGTCATCTTGTTTTGGCAGAAACCCTGAGGGTCTTCCCCTCCCAGGTCTGTTTTTTTTTAAGAGGCCATTCTTTGCCTCATTTTTTTTTTATTAAGCCTTAATGGGCTTTGCCTCAGTCAGACTGAGATCTGTTAAAGGACCTTAGCTTGAAAAGGCCAAGGTCCCCCACTGCGTCTTCAGTTGTCCTGAGCCATATCTGGCCACTGGACCTAGATGGCTCTGGAAGAGAAAGGCAGTGACTTTGCACAGCACTCCCTCACTTAAATCCAGTTCGCTTGCATGCCATGGCATGACCTCCCTGATGTCACATTCCTCTTTGAGAAAGAAGGACAAACAACAATAATCTTATAATTCCTGGAAATTCTTTTTATAGTCTCATGGCTATATAGTTTTTTTCATTTGGTTCCAAGGGAATTGCAACCTTCTGAAACAGCCTTAAAATGAACTCACTTTATATGAATCCTTTAGTTCTGCATGGGTGATCACTCCCAAGATACTACCAAATGAGTGAAGGAAATATCTTTGTCCAGACTCAGAAGTCAATTCCTTATGTTCCTTTTTTAATGTAATTCTGTTAAATTTTCTAACTTAAGCCCCTCTGTTTGAGATAATATTGTTACAGCTAAACTTAGTGTTATATATTTTTTTAGATTATTTACTGAATAAAAGTTAAATTGTCATAATTCCTAGAAAAATTGGAGGATTTCTTGATGTCTTATAAAATTATCTTTTGTGTACGGGTGTTGGAAAGATCAATATTCTTATTTTTTAGGCATTTTAGTTTACAAAGCCTTGTTTATATGATTCCCCTGGGAAGTAAGTTTTCTTTTCTCAGAGTTTTCTTAGATATTGGTGCAGAATATGTTATTTCTTTTCAAATGCTCAATAAGTCACAAAATAAAATCAAATAAATATTGAAACTTCGTTTATTTTGAGGTAAAAGGTAGATGTTTTTGTTGGTTTGTCCTTTCATTAATGTAAAGAAACAGAGCTTACATTCTAGATGTCAAAGGAAATATTATTATGTAGTAGAAAGTGTATTAGAGTCAGTTCAATTCAGCAAACTTTTATTAAGTCCCTACTATGTGCCTGACATTGTGCTGAAAGACCTTACATTCTGTTAGAGAAACAAAAAGTACATAGAAAATTAAATACAAAATAATCTCCAGGGGGGAAGAGCACAGGCAGGAGCTGGCAAAATCAGGATGGACTGAGCTTTAAAGGAAACAGGGGAGTCTATGAAGTAGAAGTAAGGAGGAGAGTGCGTTCTAGACATGAGGGATAGCTTGTACAGATATATGGAGATGGGATATTATGTGGGGAATAATAAGCAGGCCAGTTTAACTGGAATTTAGAATTGATGAGAGAGTTATGTGTAAATAAGACTGGAAAGGTAAGGTGGAGCCATAAAAGTAAAAAAGAGAAATTTGCATTTGATCCTAGAGGCAAAGAGGGAACCTCATGTAGCTTCTTAAGGATGGGGGTGACATGATCATAGATGTACTGGGGATACTTTAGGAGTATCAATCAATCAAGCTATGTGGAAGATGAATTAAGGAAAAGACTAAAATTAAAGATGAGTTAGGAGGCTAATGCAGTAGTCTGGCCTTGCAAAGAATGATGAGGGCCTTAGCAAGGGATGGTGACTATGTGAATATGTAGAGAAGGAGAGGGATGGAAACCATATTGTGGGAGTAGAATTGATAAGACCTTCAACAGATTGAATGTGGAAAGAGTCAAGGATGGTAGTGCCCTTAACAGAAATAAATTAGGAAGAGGGAAAGATTTTGGGTGGAAGATGAATTCTATTTTGGACATGTTGAGTTTGATATGCTAGTAAGGGGGCAAAGATTGTTTGTCTTGTATCCCCATTACTTAGCATGGTGCCTGGCCCATAGTAGGCACTTAATAAATACTTATTGAGTGACTGACAGTAAGGTATAGAGTTGGAGGTGTCTACTAGGTAGTTGATGAGGCAAGTGTAGAGTTCAGGAGAGTGATTGAGACTGGATCATGGATCCTCTGCATAGTAATATTTGTACCTCTGGGTGAAGATGGAATCACTGAGACAGTATAGAAAGAGGACCAAGGATAAAGCCTTTGGGCTTCAACGCTTCTTTCTCCCTCCCTCCTTCCCTTCTTTCTTCCTTCCTTCCTTCCTTCCTTCCAAAATAATTGCTTTTAACTATTACAGTTAGAAATGGGGAGAGTAAAGCCCAGATTACTTCAGTTCATCTCCCTCTCTAATACATCTTTCTTGCTTGTGTGAAGTGATGCTTTCTTAAAAGATGTTGCCTTTCATTTCATTAAGAGATCACTATTTAGAGTTTTCAAAATCCTTGGCATAATTACAGAAAATGAGCAATTCTGTTGCTGATTTGAACCCTCAGACTAGCGCGCAGAGTAAGTGGATGCTAAATCAAAAATATTTAATCAGTAATCCTTAGTTGTCAAAGCTAGAAGAACCAGGAAGGAAGGGGAAGAAGTCAAAGAGAAGAATAAGAACTTAGAAGATCAATACATTTTGTAATTAGGTCAACTTGATGAAACCAATGAAGCAAACAAATGGTGATGAAACTATATAGTCTTCACTAACTAGAACAGTGGTTCTCAACCTTCCTAATGTTGTGACTCTTTAATACTCGTATGTGGGTGTATCTGCATGTGGGCAGACCCACCTGGAGACGATAGAGGAGCAGTGTCTCAGTTCCTAAGACCATCTGAAATATGTGTTTTCTAATGGTCTTAGGTGACCCTGTAAAAGGGTTGTTCAACCCCCAAAGGGGTTGCGACCCATGGGTTGAGAATCATTGAACTAGAAGTAGAATCATAGATGTATAGAGCTAGGAGGGGGACCTTATAGGTTATCTATTTCACCAATCCTTCATTTTATAGATAGGAAACCAAAGCCCAAAGAGTTTAAGCTGCTTGCCCAAAGTCATACACAAGTGATAAATAGTAGATCTTGGATTTGAACCCGAGTGCTCCATGACTCTAAATCCAGGTTGCATTGTCAAAACTACTTTCCTAGAGCAGTTCCATTGCTTCTGGCACTTATTTTGGGAATGATTTCCTTGAGAATAAAGATACCTTTTACATTCTGAAACAGACAAAAATCAGCGTGTTACTGAATCATTTTGGGGAGGGCTGGCATTTTAAATAAGCCATCCTCATTTTTTTTTCTCTCCTCATAAGCTCTAGGAAATTTTTGAGGTTATGGAGTATTCCAAAAGTCTCAGGCTATTAAAGCTTAAAACTGCACTAAGATTTTGGGGACAACTTGTGTAGTTTCTAGATATGATGCAGCTTAATAACCATCTTTGTCTGTTGAATTTTAATACTAGTTTTCACTCTTGTTTTTGGACAGGCTGTTTCATTATGGATGGAGGAGATGATGGTAATCTTGTTATCAAAAAGAGATTTGTTTCTGAGACGGAATTAGATGAACGGCGTAAAAAGAGACAGGAAGAATGGGAAAAAGTTCGAAAACCTGAGGATCCAGAAGGTACAGAGGTGTATAGTTTGATATCTGAATGGGAAACAAGCAACCTGGCCACCAACTTATTGAATGTTACGTTGTGTCAAGTCACTTTACCTCTTGGAGACTTATTTACCTTATCTGTAAAATGATAATTCAGCTTTAATTGTTGCTAAGATCCTTTCCATTTCTATTAATTTGTGATTTATAGCATATTTAGATTTAGCAAAGCATTTGGCAGTCTCATCCTTTTGAAAAGATGGAGACTATGGGCTAAATGTGCTATGTAGAATTCAGAATTGGTGCAGTAACAGAATGCAGAGCTTTAATTCCATGTCAATGTGGAGGAAAGTCCCTAATGGAATGTTTCTGAAATCTCTCTATCCCTTGGTATATTTTTATCATTGACTTGGATGAAATCATAAAAGGTCTGCTTTATTGCAGGTGACTTAAATCCAGCCAGGGAGAGAGAAATATGTTAGATGACAGACAGGATTCAAAAAAATCTCAAGTTGAGAATGACAGGCTAATAAGATGAGATTTAGTAATGGAAAATGTAAAGTTCTGCATGAATTGAAAAAGTCAACTCCATACATACAAAATGGAGGAGTTATGGCTAGAAAAATTTTCCATAAAAGTGAATTTGTAAGCTCAATGAGTTAGCAATATGAAATAAAAGCCTAAACAATATTATTCTCTTAGGCTTCCTTGAGTCACAACTCTTGGGTTCTGTGATTCTGTGATATGGTTTAAAAGATTAAGATTTATAAAACCATTAGGGTTGATGCCATTTTTTAATTGACTTGAATTTGCACATGTTATGGAAAACTTTATAGGATAAAATAATTATATTGGTGCCACTCATAGCATTTATCCTTAGTTATCATTAGATTTGGAGTACAAGTGTATTATTGAAAAAAGTCAGTTAAAAATATTTACAACTACCGAACTCTTACACCTCCTTTCTCTTCTTAGAAGAGTCTTTGAAAATAATCTACACATATATCAAGGACCTCCTTGAAGTTATTAACAATAACAACAATAAACCAAACATTCTTTCACAAATTCTATTTTATAGAGTTTTGCAAACTCCTGAAGGCAAATCAGACTGCTCTCTTCCTCCTGTTTAATTGTGAATCCAACTCCTCCATTTGTACTGTCTGTCCTAGATAAACATACTGGTGGACGAGCTTTATAGGGGATCATAATGCCATAATCTGGACAAATAGATATTCTTCATCCAGTTGGTCTTTGCTTTGTGGATGATCAGGCCAAACTCTTTTGAGCGGTCTGTTCCAGGAGACTCTGCAGAGTTCTGGGGCGTGGTGCAACAAGGTCAGTCATTCACAAACAGGAATATTGGAGGAACTCACCCCTCCACTCATAATAATAGCTAATCACTGATACTTATATATCACTTTGAGGTTTGCAAAGTGTTTTAACATCTGTTATCTCAGATGATCTTCAATGTTGCTATGAAAACAGGGGCTGTTGTTAACTACATTTTATAGATGTGGAAGCCAGGTCAGAGAGGTTAAGCATTTTAAGATTATTGATCTAGAGTTTGAAAGCACGTTAGAGTCAAGTCCAGCCTTGTTCCCTTATTTTATAAATTAGAAAACTAAGAAATGGAGAGGTAAGTGAGCTTATCCAAGGTCTTATAAATAGAAAGTGCCTGGCAGGATTTGAACCCAGGTTCTCTGATACCAGAGCCAGTGATGTTTCCAGGGACTGAAATGAATCATTGTTGGAGCTGGGCCAAAATGTAGTAGATATGAGGTATGGCACCTCTTCAGCATCTTTTATGCAACTTACAGCTCTAGTGTACTGGGGTCACAGCTGGTGGTTTTCTGTTATGGAAACCTGTTCCCTAGTCTTCCGCATAAATAATCCAGCACTCTATTCACTATACCACCACATCTTCTGCCTTGTTATACAAAGAGATCTAAAAGGTTCCCAGCAATGACCTCACCATGGAAAGAGGGACATGGACAAGAGTTGCAAGAGTTGTAAAAAGAGTTGAAGGTGTTTCATTCTGCACCAGTGGAAGGAGTACTGACACTAGGAAGATCAGAAATATATCAAAGCAAGTCAGCATATATAACATTCTTTGTTTCTGCTTTCTTCACTCTGTGCCATTTCAAACAAGCCTTCCCATATTTCTTTGAATTCTTCACAGTCTGTTACCCTTTAAGAGGTAATAATGTTCCATTACTATGAGAGATAGTGCAATAGCAGATAGAGCTATGTTTTGCTGTTTCTCATCTGACTTTCTTTTTTAAGAGACTATTCATGATACAAACAGATGTGAGGCTCCTGATTTATCTATGAACCTTTGATCTCTTTCATTTCTTGATCCTGAGTCCTGTTTTTTTTGAAAAAAGTTTTATTTTTGCCTTTTATTTTAATACCACAGACATTTCCTGCTTACCCTCTTTCTCCCACACCCCATACACCATTTCTCACAAAGGAAAACAGTTGAATACAACCAATACGGCCACGCTTGTTGACTTATGCATTATTCAGCACCAATGAGTGCCTCACTTCTCTACAGAAAGGAGGAAAGTGTATTCATTGTTCCTCTGGAACCAATATTGATCATTGCATGCAATCTAAATTGAGCTTCCTCTTAATGCTCTTTTAATTTGTATGATTATAGTTATTATATGTTGTACACGTTATTTATGTACACACACACACAACATACCCATGCACATGCCTGGTTTTTCTTTTCTTCTGTATCAGTTCATATAATTCTTGTGTTTCTTTGAATTCTTTATAGTCTTCTTATGGTACATTACTGTACTTCACTTTATATTACTTTAACATGTTTGTTCAGCCATTCCCCAGTCAGTGGGCATCTTTCTTTCCATTTTTTTTTTTGCTACCACTAAAGTGGTGCTGTGACTATCTTGGTATATATGGAAATTAACTCTTTGTTTTTTATCTCTTTAGGGTTCATGGCCAATAGTGACATTGCTAGATCAAGCAACGTAATAACTTTTTTCGCACAGTTACAAATACTTGTTTTCAAAAATAGTTGAACAAATTTCTAGCTCTACCAGTAACAGATCAAAGTGCTTGTGTTTCATAGCCCTCCAACACTATTTCTACCTTTTATCTTCTTTGTTCCTTTGAAGGGTATGACGTGAAACTTCCAAGTTGTTTTAATTTCTATTTCTCTTAGTAGTAGTGATTTGGAGCATTTTTTTTCCATATAGGTCAGCCCCTACAGATACATACCCACAGTATGAGACATGTGATAGGTTCTTCTTAATAAATACTTTTTGATTGATTGAGAGTTATTGACGGTTTGAGATTATTTAAACAACTTTTTCATAGATCCCACTTTCCAGTGTAATTGTTGTCTTGGTCATGCTAACTTGAACCTTGAAGTTGTTCACAGAACATAGATCATAGTATCATGGATCTAGAGTGGGATGAGATCTTAGATATCATCTAGTCCAACCGTCTTATTTTGCATATGATGAAACTGAGGCCCAGAGAAGGGCAGTGACTTATCCAAGTTCACATAGGTAATAAGCACTCTTTCCACTGTACCCTTCTGCTTCCCTAAGCATCTTCCCTTCAAAGCTTGAAGGATCCTGCCAGGTTCTTCACAAAACTTCTCTACTTTTTCATTAAAAAAATGTTGACCTATAAGCTTCAGAACAAACTTAATCACTATTTGTATGTTTATATTAATCTTGAGCATTTTCAGGTGGAATGACCAGAAATCACTTTTTTTTTTCAGGTGCATGATTAAGCTGGCTCTCCCAGCTTCAGTGTGTGCTTCTTCAAGGAGATCCTGGCACAAGTCATTTTTCCATTTAGCTATTTTTTTAACTTTTATATTTATTCAGAGCAAGAATTTCACTATTATTGCATCATAGATTGAAAGCCAAAGGGACCTTTTAGAGATCACTTAGTCCAGTCCTATAACTGGAAGCCATGGCCCAAGAAAGTTATTTCATTGCCCAAGGTCACAAAGGTTAATAAGTGAGAAGCTGGGTGGGTTTTCAAACCCAAGTCCAAATCCAGTGCACATTCCAGCACACTCAGGATGCTCATTAATTTTAGTATATCAGTTTGGTCATTGGATAGATTGAACGTTGAATGTATGAACAGTTATATTATCATTAGTAGGTTTTCCCCAAATAGCATGATTTGTGTCACCTTCTTTCTTCTTCTTTTCTCCTTTCTTCTGCCACTTTTCCATCCTCACCATGATAGGGGGATACAGAGGAATGAAAACCATTTAGCACACTTTTTTATTACTTTTTAGCCTTTGAATGACAAGTTTCTCTGACAGGTTAGTGCTTAGATGACAGCCACCTAGCCTCTTTCTGTGCCTATACATAAAGTCTTTTTAGTTTGTTGGGACCTGTCAGAACTTAAGTTTCTCTAGCATAGTCTTTGAGACCCTACATCTCCATTCCATATAAGACCCTCCTGTGGCACCAAAATTACTCTTAAGAAAAAAACAAGTTGTAAAGTACATTTGGATTTTTCTTCCACTCTTTTCAGAGTGCCCTGAGGAGGCGTATGATCCTCGATCCCTGTATGAAAGACTCCAGGAACAAAAAGACAAGAAGCAGCAGGAATATGAGGAACAATTCAAATTCAGTAAGTCTGAGAAAGTTATGTAAACTCATGAGCTTTGGTCGTTGTCTTATGCTTGCTTGCCTCACATGATGTTTTGCCTAGAGAGTCCATAATACTGTATGACTGGTTTACAGCTTTCAAATTCTCATTTAGAAGGAAATGAAATCTGTGGCTCTTTGCCATTTGTACAATATTAAACATGTTTTGTTTCAAACTCACAAAACCCAGTTTGATTTCTGTATTCTATTGCATCTGTGGACCCATTTAGAAATAAAGGGGCAATTGAATGTTTTTATGTCTTGTTGTTTTTTCAGAGAGCACAGTCATTTACTAACTCCTTCTCACCCCAGAGGATCTGCTCTTTTTAAAGAAAAGGCTTTAGTTGATGATATTTTCCCTTTAGCTCACTAAATGTGCCTTACTCTGATTATTTCCTCAGAAAACATGGTAAGAGGTTTAAATGAAGATGAGACAAACTTCCTTGATGAGGTTTCTCGGCAGCAAGAGCTAATTGAAAAACAACGGAGGGAAGAAGAACTGCAAGAACTGAAGGAGTACAGAATATCCTTTGTACTGAATGTTGAACTGTTGGGCAGCGTCTCCAGGAGTCAGGAAGCAAATGTTTCTGAGTCTCAGTTTCCCCTTCAGGAAAGTGAGAGGATTTGATTAGACAGTCTTGGAGAACCCTCCTATCTTCGAATTCTGTAATAATTATTGAGCTCTTACAATGGACAAAAATTCCTCTGTCAAGTGGGAATCCATTTTGTTTAGAGTTAACCAGATGCACATATCCTGATAGTTATTATTGCAAAACATCCTTGCTTTGTGCTTATATACAAGGCAATCCAGGATTAAATGCCTCACTACCTGTCTCACATGGCCCCAAAAGCTTTTAAGTGCAGTGAGTAGCGGAGAACGACACTGGTCTGGAAATCTAGAGACTTGAATTCCAGTCCTGGCTGTTCAGCTCAGAAGTTAGGAAAGTCTGAGGCAGCTAGAGTACCTGCCCTGGAGTCAAGAGAACCTGAATTCAAATCCAACCTCAGACACTTAACACTTACTATCTGTGGGACCTTGGGCAAGTCACTTAACCCCAATTGCCCTGCCTTGCCCCCTCCAAAAAAAAAAAGTTAGGAAAGTTGAAAGTCAGTTGCCCAGTCTCTGGGGTTCAGTTTCCCCAGGAGGGATTTGGGCTGGTTGACATAAGGTCTGTTCTAGTTTGACGTTGTTATTTAGAAGCTTCTTGATATCTCAGTATGGTATTGTGATAGAGCAGGCAACAGTCTCAGACCTCACTGTGACTGAATGGAACCTATATGTGTAGGTGTAACATATATTTTACATACCTTATTTGCTAGTGAATCATTTAAGACCTCTTTTTAGTGACATTTCCAAATGGTAGCATTGTATGTGACAAACTGTCAGCTTAAAATTCAAATGACAAAGATAAAATCTCCAATAAATAAGGTAATATAGTTCCCAGTGAACAAGATACAAAAGAAATGATACCTAGTTTTGTGACATTGTGTGGAAACATACTTTGGAGGTTCCAAAGGTTTACTCTTTTTTTTGGCATTTTGGAGGGCAGTTGGGGTTAAGCGACTTGCCCAGGGTCACACGGCTAGTAAGTGTGTCAAGTGTCTGAGGTCAGATTTGAACTCAGGTTCTCCTGACTCCAGGGCCAGTGCACCTAGCCACCCCCCAAAGGTTTACTCTTGATGGAATATTTTTGAATAATTCTGATTGTCTAGGAAAGAGATGAAAAGTAGACCTCTCAACGAGCTCACATATATTACATGAATACTACGACACATGTCTTTTTAGATAGATGCTGATATAGGAATTGAAGGATTAGACATTTGCCTTCCAAAGCTCTAAATTAAGTGGGTTTTTTTTGCCTTGATAGTTATCATAACGGGTTACTTTTCATAGTGCTCCAGCATATAAATAATTTCCCTTACCTTTGATGTGTTCTCATATAAAACAATTTGTTTAGCTTGAGAGGAAAAAAACATTGATAATGTTGCACTTATCTTATTTAAGCCTGTTTATTTTTATTTATACTTTCTGTTTTTACTTCACGTTCATTTCCAAAAGGAAAGGAAACAGTTCAGCAGCAAAGTCATCCTGCACACCACCTGAAAGAACGGGGCAGAATAAGAGACGTGCTCTCTGCACTTATCTCTGGGCAGACCTGATTGTGATCGCAGTGCTCAGTGTCTCATTTTTCCTTTCCGTTTATATCGATATATTTATTCTGGATGTTGTGTGTGTGCTTCATGCTGAATCATGCGGATGCAATTCGTGTGTCTTCCTGCGCTTCTCCGAACTCTTCATGTTCATCATTCATGGTGGTACAATAACATTTTATTAATTTCTTGTATTGTAGTTTTTTAGGCATCCTCTAACCTAAATGGCAGGACGGCTAAATGATACTCATGTCCCGAGTTCAGATCTGGCCTCAGACACTTCTGGCTGTGGGACCCTGAGCACAGGCTTACCTCAGTTTCTTACCTGTAGAATGGGCTGGAGGAGGAAATGGCGAACCACTCCAAGAAAACCCCAGTAGGGTCATGATGAATCGGTTGCTTCTAACACCACTGAACAGTAACAGCAATAAAAATCTAAAGGGATCTACTTTGCATCCCGGTGTTGTCAGTAAATAGAGCATTGGCCTTGAAGTTAGGAAGACCTGAGTTCAAGTCCTGTCTCATACATTTAGCACTCAAAGTATCATAGTATTATGATATTACACTTAATACTCAGACACTTCTGGCTCTGTGAACCCTGGGCAATGTCACTTTCTTAGTTTCAGTTTCCTCATCAATAAAATGGGGGTAATTAATAGCACCTGCTTTAAGTGAGGATGAATAACGTATGTTATTCCTATTTAAGCTTTAAAGCACTACAATATTGACTCTTATTATTGTTTGTCCAAAAAAAAGGTGATGTCTAATATCACTCTTTGAATGTGTTGTTTTTGTAGCACATTTGACCAGTTTTGCATTTACATCTTAAACCACCAGATAGCTTCTTGAGCTTTGGATATGGATTGTGTATGTCAAAAATTATTATTATTATGCAGGGCATACCAAAAATCTTAGTGCAATTTTAAGCTATTAAAAGGACAATGAAATGTTGATTTTTAATTAATGTTGCAGTACTACAAATACTCAGAATTTTTTTTGGTTAATTTCAAGTCTTCATTTTTGTTTTATGTCACTAATGAAAATATTTTCTTAGGGAATTGACTTCCCTTAATGGGGCCTGCTGTGGTGCCACTTTCCATCATTTCTATAATTCATACTCTTTATGTTTATTTTTGAAGTAAGATCTGTTTTTATAGTAGTTTTAAAAGCATTAAGATGGTCCTCAAAATACTGGTTGAAATCTGCCTTGTTTGGCAGATTTCAGCTGGAATAGAATCAGCACTAGGCACTTTGCCACATGAGAGAGACCAAATGGTATTCAGAACCTATTCTTTAGTTGGAAGTTCAGCAAGAAGATTGACTCAACCTGAGGTATACAGTAGCTTCAGGATTGATTGGTGATGATCTGTTGAGAATACTATGGAAGTGTTCAGCCTGTCTCTCCAGGATCGTGTCTTTATCGCTAATCAATGTGGCTCCATCAACACTAAGTAGCTGAAATGAACCATAGCTATTTGGCCTATAAATAGCCTTCATAACATCATAAAAGCACTTTGGATTGTTACTGTTAGTGTAAAACTGCAGAGAATTTCATTTGCCTTCTTAGTGAGCCCAGAATCCTCCATCTTTCTAAGTAAGCTTTGCTTGCACCTTACTTTTGATGGAGTAAAATGCTGCCTTCTTAGATGTGGATGAACTATCCTGTTGTTAAACTCTGTGGAGGTCTTGTTTTTCTTTTAGCAGCTTCTGAATTTCCCCATCATTTTCATCAAACCAATCTTTATGTTAGCAAGTGTTTTGGCCCAGAGGAGTAAATGCAGTGCTGTATATCAAATCTCAGAAAGCTGTCCATTTTTTTCCTGCTCCACTGTTACCAACTGTGTGTTAGCTTAGCTTTCCCTCCAAGTTAGCAACAAACCGGTTCCTACTCGGAGAAGATCTCTAATTTGTTGACAATGTCTCATGGTAGTCATTTTGCCTTGGGGCCTCTGCTTTTGTTGAATGTGAATATTTAGCTTGGATAGGATGTTTGTGAGCAGTCCAGCGCTCAGGACCACATATTACCTTCATCACTCTCACAACTTGTCTGTCTCTTCTTACATTATGTAATCTGTGCTAAAATTCTGAATGAACTAAGGATGATTTTTTTTGTTTTTTTTATGAATGTAAACAGTTTTATTGAGAAACCAATAGGAACCGAATTACAGAATATGAAACTTGGTTTACAAAACAAAAAAACAACAACACCCAGATCAAGTAGAGAACCAGCATTCACATGACGCATGATGTAGGGATGTGGCCTTTTTGCTTATTGGCTTCATGCTTTCTTGAAACCAGAAATAATCCAGGGACTTCATGAGGGATTGAAGAAAAGTACACGCTGCTGAGCACCCAGCATGTAAAAATTGCTGCTGCTGTAATATGCTAAGATTCACTCTTCAGGTGGGTGATTTAAAAACTAGAGCTGGGCTCTCTGCATTATTGTGTGAACCCTCCCCACACAACTCATGACTGAACTACATTAAGTAAGCCAAGACTAGGGTATGGATTACTAGGCATCTTCAACTAGTTTAGCACCCAAACTGGGGGTCTAGTAAGGCATAGGACCTCAAATCAGGGGCTGAACCTAACCTATAAGAGTCACCCCCACTAGCCAGTCTTTCTCAACATGGCCATTAGAAGATCAAAGTCCTGATCTTTACATTGACATAGTATATTAAATGCCAACATTTGCTGCAAGGGTGCATCCACAAAGTTTTATTGTGTTTAGGTGAGTCATGTATAATTTTCATTTTATAAATGAGAGGACTTGAGGTAGCTAATGCTTGTGACATCAGGGCATTAATTAAATAAGCACATTAATGTACTGTTACGAATTGGTCTAGCCATTCTGGAAAATGTTTTGGAGCTCTGCTCCACAAATCACTAAATTGTACATACTTTTTGACCCAGTGATATCACTACTACACTTGTACCCTCAGAAAAATCAAAGAATGAGGAATCTTTTGTATAATAATAGTTATAGATACTCTTTTTGTTATAGCAAGGATTTGGAAATTAGTGGAGTGCCTGCCAATTCAGGAATAACTGAACAACTTATGAATAATGGAATACTATCTCTAAGAAGTTATGATGGGCAGTTTCAGAAAAATCCAAGAAGACTTATTATATAAATTGGCGCAAAACAACAAAAAAAACTTTGAAAACCTCAAGTACTCTGATTTAGGACCCATGGTGAAGCAGGCTGACTAAGAAGGAAAGGACTTAAGTTGCAGAATGACATATACTTTTTCAGGCATGACCAATGTGAGGATTTGTTTTTGATTAACTCTGCATATTTGTTACAAGGTTTTTATTCCCATTGGGAGTCAGAGAGTTAGAATAGGATAGCCCTCCCCAAAAAAATGAAAAGAAAAGGAAGAAAAGAACATTATTCAAATAATTTTTTTAAAAGGCATAGAAGACCACAGAAGGAAGACCATAAGGAAACAGACAGGACAGTTTTGAAAATTAAATTTGCATGTCGAATTTATTATATACATAAGAGAAAAAGCAAAGTCTAAGTAATAGAGATTTACAGTTTCATATACAATATCCTTTATATTCTTTTTTGGATACCCTCATAGTATTTGATACTTGTTAAGTTCAGAATAAAAATGAAATTAAACATAAGCTCTGTTCCAGGGAATTCAGAGTAATTAGAGTTGTAGTGTTCCTGGTGTGTAGCTTAATTATCAAACCATATTTATCTCTTTTCTTTACTCTTGGCAACAGAACAGATCTATTGCTATGAGGCTCATATATAACCTAAGTAGTTCTTAGCAAGGAAATTGTTCATTGTGAATGAACCTAACCAAGTAACTGTAGTGATGAATGCTTCTGTATTGTGTTGAGCACTAGATGTCACTGTTGTTCTATTCTATAGCACTGATTAGCTAAATTCTAGAAGAGAGCAGAAAGAAAACAAAGGCATATTTGTTATTTCTGGTCTTTGGGAAACATATGCTTTAAGTTACTAAGTATCTAATGTTAAAAAATTCCTGCATTACAACTGAATGATTTTTAATTTAAAGGCAAAAAAGTCTATAGATGTGCTTTATAAACATTTATGAATATGCAGTTTGGCTAGACAATGATAATTTTATAATTTAATGTTAATTTTATTTTTTAATTAATTTTTTTTGTTACATTTTAAGTGCTAAATTGTTTCCCTCCCTCCCCATCCCACACTAGAGAAGGCCACCATTTGACACAGATTTATAAATATATGTAAAGCCATACTATGCATACTTCTATTTAGCAGTTCTTTCTCTGGAGTGGATAGTATCTTTCTTCATAGGTCCTTTGTAGTTGATTTGAGTATTCATAGTACTCAGAATAACTTAGTTGTTCACACTTATTCTTCAAACAATATTGCTGTTTACTGTATACAACATTCTCTTGGTTCTGCTCATTTCATTTTTCATTATTTTATGCAAATCTTTCCATGCTTTTCTAAAATCAACCAGCTCATCATTTCTTAGAGTACAGTAGTATTTTATCATAATCATACACCACAACTTGTTTAGCCATTCCCTAGTTGATAAGATATCCCCTAAATTTCCAGTTCTTTGCCACCCCAAAGAGAGCTACTGTAAATATTTTAGAACAAATAGGTTCTTTTGTTTTTCCTGATCACCTTGGGAAACAGACCTAATAATGGTATTGCTGGGTCATGGTTTTATAACTCTTTGGGCATAATTCCAGAATGTTTTCCAAAATGGTTGGATCAGTTCACAGTTCCACCAACAGTGTATTATTAATGACCCAGTTTTCCCACTTTCCCTTCGACATTTGTCATTTTCTGCTTTTATCATTTTAGCCAATCTGATAGGCAAGAGATGATATATCGAAATAGTTTTAATTTGCATTTCTTTAATCAATAATTATTTTGAGTATTTCATGACTAGATATGGTTTTGATTTCTTCATTGAAAAACTGCCTGTTCATATCCTTAACCATTTATCAATTGGGGAATGACTCATATCTTTATAAATTGGACAAAGCTCTCTATATATTTGAGATATGAAACCTTTATCCGAGAAGCTGTCTACAAAAATTTCCCCCCAGTTTTCTGTTTTCCTTCTAATCTTGGCTACATTGGTTTTATTTGTGAATTTAATGTAATCAAAATTATCCATTTTACTTCTCACAGTACTCTCTCTATTTCTTGTTTATTCATAAATTTTTCTCCTATTGACAAGTCTGATAGGTAACACGTTTGTGTATTTCTAGTTTTCTTGTATCTCCCTTCATGTATCCATTTTGGCTTTAATTTCTGCCATACTGCTTTCTAGTTTTCCCAGCAATTTTTACGAAATAGTATATTCTCTTTTTTTTAGGCTCTA
Organism: Pseudochirops cupreus; assembly: GCA_028627135.1. Lineage (NCBI taxonomy): Eukaryota > Metazoa > Chordata > Mammalia > Diprotodontia > Pseudocheiridae > Pseudochirops > Pseudochirops cupreus. The sequence goes on from CM053581.1 coordinate 232,500,805, forward strand.
CTGGTACATTTTTATTATACATTTTCACATTAGTCATGTTGTAAAGAAGAATTAGAACTAATGGGAGGAACCACGAGAAAGAAAAAAACAACAACAAAAGAGAGCAAATAGTATGCTTCAATCTGTATTCAGACTCCATAGTTCTTTCTCTGGATGTGGATAGCATTTTTCCATCATAAGTCTTGTGGAGTTGTCTTAGATCCTGGCATTGCTGAGAAGAACTAAGTCTATCAAAATTAATTATTGCACAATATTGCTGTTACTGTGTACAGTATTCTCTTGGTTCTGCTCACTTCACTTAGCATCTGTTCATATAAGTCTTTCCAGGTTTTTTCTGAAGTCTGCCTGCTCATCATTTCTTATAGCACAATAGTATTCCATTACATTCATGTACCACAACTTGTTCAACCATTCCCCAATTGATGGGCATCCCTTCAATTTCCAATTCTTGGCCACCACAGAAAGAGCTGCTATAAATATTTTTGTACATGTGGGTCCTTTTCCCGCTTTTATGATCTCTTTGGGACATAGACCTAAAAGTAATATTGCTGGGTCAAAGGGTGTGCACATTTCTGTAGCCCTTTGGGCATAGTTCCAAATTGCTCTCCAGAATAGTTGGATCGGTTCACAACTCCACCAACAGTGCATTAGTGTTCCAATTTTCCCATATCTTTTCCAGCATTTATAATTTTCCTGTTTTTGTCATGTTAGCCAATCTGATAAGTGTGATGTGGTTACTTAAGAGTTGTTTTGATTTACATTTCTCTTAATAGTGATTTGGAGCATTTTTTCATTTGATTATAGATAGCTTTAATGTCTTCATCTAAAACAGCAGTTCTCAACCTGTGGGTCGTGACGCATTTGGGGGTCGAACGACCCTGTCATAGGGGTCACCTAAGACCATTGGAAAACATATATTTCTGATGGTCTTAGGAACCGAGACACCACTCCTCTATCTGTCTCCAGGCGGGTACGCCCACATATGAGTATTAAAGGGTTGCAGCATTAGGAAAGTTGAGAACCACTGATCTAAAAACTGCCTGTTCATATCCTTTGACCATTCATCAGTTGGGGAGTGACTTGTATTATAAATTTGACTCAGTTCTCTTTATATTTTAGAAATGAGGCCTTTATAAGAGACATTGCTTGGAAATTTTTTTTTTCCAATTTTCTGCTTCCCTCCTAATCTTGGTTGCATTGGCTTTGTTTGTGCAAAAAGTTTTAAATTTTATGTAATCAAAATCTTCCATGTTGTATTCATCATGTTTTCTGTCTCTTGTTTGGTCATAAATTATTCCATTCTCCATAAATCTGACAGGTAAACTATTCTTTGTTCTCCCAGTTTTCTTATAGTATCAGCCTTTCTATCTAAATCATGTATCCATTTTGACTTAGTTTTGGTATGTGGTGTGAGATGCTGGTCTATGCCTAGTTTCTGCCATATTATTTTACAGTTTTCCTAGTAGTTTTTGTCAAATAGTGAGTTCTTATCCCAGAAGCTGGAGTCTTTGGGTTTATTAAAAAGTAGATTACTATAATCATTGACTATAGTATCTTGTGTACTTAACTTATTCCACTGATCCACTACCCTGTTTCTTAGCCAGTACCAAGTAGTTTTGATGATTGCTGCTTTATAATACAATTTAAGATCTGGTGTGGCTCAAATAGTGCATTCTTATCCCAAAACAAGTCTTTACATTTGTCAAACACAAGTTTACTATAATCATATACTACTGTGTATTGTATGTCTACTCTTCCACTGATCCACCTTTCTGTTTCTTAGCCAGTACCAGATAACTTTGACAATTACTGTCTTATAATATAGTTATTATATAATACTACTAAATCCTCTTCCTTTACGTTTTTTATTAATTCCTTTGATATTCTTGACCTTCTTCCAAATGGAATTTTAAATTATTTTCTCTAGCTTAATAAAATAATTTTTTGCTAATTTAATTGGGATGGCATTGAATAAGTAGATTACATGGAATTGTCCTTTTTATAATATTGACTTTGCCCACCCATGAATAATTTCTATTTTTCCAGTTATTTAACTGACTTTATTTATATAAAGAGCGTTTTATAATTATATTCATGTAGTTCCTGGGTTTGGCTTGGCAGATAAACTTCCAGGTATTTTGTGCAGTCTGAGGTTGTTTTAAATGGGGTATCTCTTAATGTCTCATCTTGCAGGGTTTTGTTGGTTTTGTATAAAAATGTTGATTATTTTTATGGGTTTATTTTATATCCAGCTACTTTGCTAAAATTATTGTTTCAACTAACTTTTTAGTTGAATCTCTAGGATTTCCCAAGTATGTCATCATATCCAAAAAGAAATAGTTTTATTACCTCATTGCCCATTCTGATTCCTTCAATTTTTTTTTTACTTCCCTATTGCTAGTGCTAGCATTTCTAATACAATATTGAATAATGGGGATAATGAGCATCCTTGATTCACTCCTGATCTTAATGGGAGGGTTTTTTAGCTTATCCCCATTCCAAATAATGCTTGCTGATGGGTTTAGGTAGATATGTCTTATCATTTAAGGAAAAATCCAACTATTCCTCTACTTTCACATGTTTTTTGTCTCCATTGGAATGAGTGTTGTATTTTGTCAAAAATTTTTTTTTGCATCTTTTGATATAATTGTATGATTTTTATTACTTTTGTTATTGGTATAACCAATTATATTAATAGTTTTCCTTATGTTAAACCATCCCAGCATTCCTGGTCTAATCCCTGTTGGTCACCACGTATAATCTTTGTGATGTATTGTTGTAGTCTTCTGGTTAGTTTGTTAGGTTTTATAAGACCAATTCAACAATTCATCTAGTGTCTCTAAATTCTACTTCCTGTCTATGAAGGCTCTTTTAGGAGAAACTTTTTGTTACTTAGCAAGAAAAAACTATACCCTTCCCACAGTTGTTCTGTTGCTAAGACTAGGTGTCATGCACTGCACATCAGTTTCGTTATGTTCTTGGGGATTATGGGGTAAATTTGGATTTGCTCAGTAGTTAATGACTGAAATTTTGAGGTAGGATTTAGATTTTATGTAGTTTTCATCTCTGGTTCTTTTCCTTTAAACCAGTTGGAATGGTGAAATGAGAATGGTTTAGAATGAAAAGGGAGAAAGATTTTTTCTTTTTTTTTTTTCTTTTTTGCTCTGTCAGGTCAGGTAGAGCACATCAGAGCGTTTGAAACTCCTGTAGGTTGATCTTTCTTTTTTACTTTGGCTCCTTCAGATACCAGGGGTCAGTGTTCTGAAATAGTCATCAGATTTTTTGTTTTGTTTTGATTTTTGTTTGATCCTTAACCTCGAACTCACAGCACTCTTGCCAAAGTTGGAGTATCTTCAGATACCAAAAAAGAAGGGGAGAAGAAATTGTCTGTGAAGCCATTAGAAACCAAGAATAAGTTTTCTCAGGCAAAGCTGCTGGCAGGAGCTGTAAAGCACAAAAGGTGGGGGCCTATTTTGTCATCCATCCCCTGAGTCTCTTGTCTATTCCCCAACCTCTATATTAGGGAGGCTTTATGCTGGGTCTTAGAGCACAGTAGCTTATGGGGTTGTATTCTTGATCTTTGGTCCTTTGTCATCCTTATCCCACTAGATACCTACCCTGTAAAAAAACAGTACTGCCTTCCGTCCCCTGGTTAAGGCAAAGTAAAGATCCTTTGATATACTGTACTATGTTATCCCTCCCATTCAAAAACCTTTAGTGGTAACACTCATGTGAGTACATTTCAGGTTATGTCAACCTGACAAACCAAAATGTTGATGAAGCATGATGATACTAAGTTTTTTGGGGTTTTCTTTGATGATGCTAAGTTTTATGTTATCTGTTTTATAAATTAATGTTTATTGTCATTTGACTACATATTGGAAGGAAGTGTACTGAAGCTGCCCTACTCTCCAGGAAAAAAAAAATCAAATATTCCCAGTAGCATTTCCAACATTTAAAAATGTTATATGATTTTTTAAGTTAATGTCAGTGAACATAAGGAACACATCTGAAAAAGTACATCATACCATTGTGAATTGGGTTTTTTGTTTAGACTATCACATAAACACTGCCCACTGGTCCGGTTTTGTTATTTAGATCTGTGTACAAACTAACTGAATCTTTATTGTTTGTTCAGAATTCTGATTTAGGAGGGAATTCATTTTTAAGTAAACTTCATTAACAACTGTTTTATGGTCTTTAGGGTACCTTCTGTTGCTTTAGGTAATGGATTAATGTCTAATTTTGACTCTGGGGACCTTGGTTTGTTTACATTCTCGTAATGATGGGCTCCTAGATATAAGGGGAATGGCTTTCATTGAATGAACTATTTAAAATGTTTTGGGCCCCATGAAAAATTTTCAGAAGTGCTCATCTTACCTTTTGTTTGATGAAAAATTAAAAAGGTCCCAGTGATGTGCCAAAGAAACAATCTCTTTGCATTTTAATACCTTCTCAACAAGGATACTTCTTATATTATGGATGCCCTTGACCTGGGAATTGGTCTGCTAGTTGTTTACAGCAGTGCTGTCATACTCAGAAAAAACCTGGTCATAAGGATTCCTGAAGATTTCATATTTATTTAGTTTTAAAATGTAATGTTATCTATATTTTATTGTATTTATATTGTTAAATATTCTCCAATTAATCTGATTTGGGCCTGTGCTTAGAAGTATTGGAGTATTACTCTGTAGGCCATGTGTTTGACACCTCTAGTTCACAGTGGATAGGGAAAAATCTATCCATTGTGTGGGTAATACATGAATTTTTGATAGTTGTGATGGCAAGAGAAACATTCATGGCTTCATGAAGGATGTTCTTCAGCATACTTAACATATCACCATATATATAGATTTGCATAGATTTTAAAATAAGGATTTCTTTGAGTGCAGCAGAATTCACTTTTTTCAAGAGCTGGAAGAAATCTTGTCCAGCGCACTTTAAAAAAAAAATTTTTTTTTAAAGGGGGAAGGCAGTGCAATTTGGGGTTAAATGAGTTGCCCAAGGTCACATGGCTAATAAGTGTTAAGTATCTGAGGCTGGATTTGAACTCAGGTCCTCCTGACTCCAAGGCTGGTGCTCTATTTACTGTGCCACCTAGTGCCCCTTAAAATTTTTTTTTTAAGTTTTCTTTTTTTAAAATTTTTAAAAATTAGCTTTTGTTTATTTTTAGTTTACATCATTGATTTCCACAAGATTTTGAGTTACAAATTTTCTCCCCCTCTTTCCCCTACCTACCCTCCCAAACCAGTGATCCCAGTGTATACCCCCTTCCCCAATCTGCTTTCTCCAATATCCTCCTCTGTCACCCCTCTGACTTTCTGATAGAGCAAGATGGATCTCTCTATCCCAGTGTCTATATATCTTATTTCCCAGTTGCATGTAAATAATAATAATAATAAAATATATATATATTTTTAAACATATGACTTTAAAACTTTAAATTCTAGATTCTTTCCCTTCCTCCCTTGTCACCCACCCCCACTGGTAAGACAAGCAATTCAATACAGGCTGTACCTGTGTAGTTATGCAGAACATCTCCACAAGGGACATATTGTGTAATACTGACAATATTTCCCTCCTTTCTATCCTGCCCTCCCCTTGTTCTATTCTCTACTTTGTCCCTGTCCCTTTACAGAAGCGAGTGCTTCTAACAGCCCTCCCCCTCCAACCTGCCCTCCCCTCCATCATCCCCCCCTACTCTCCAGCAGGGCAAGATACCCAGTTTAGAGTGTATGTCATTCCCTCCCTAAGCCAGATTCAATGAGAGTAATGTTGACCCATTCCCTTTTTGCCGTCCTGTTCTTCCCCTCCATTGTAACAGTTATCACTTGCCTCTTCTATATGAAATGATTGACCCCATTCTGTTTCTCCCTGTCTCCTCTCATTCTATTCCTTTCCCACCTCTTAATTTCACCTTTTAAAATCTCATCCCTTCCTATTCAGTTGATCCTGTGCCCTCTGTCTATGTACACATATATACACACACTTCCATATGTATTCATATGCATATATACCCTCCTCTATAGACATATGTGTATGTATACATACATATATATATATATATATATATATATATATATATATATATATATATATATATATATATATATATATATATATATATATATATATATATACATTTATATTTCCTTCACCTATTCTCATACTGAGAAGAGTTTCATAAGTTACAATTCTTATTTTCCCATGTTGGCATGTAAATAGTTTCAACTTTGATAAGTTCCTTATGGTTTCTTTTCCACGTTTACCTTCTCATGTTTCTTGTGTTTGAATGTCAGATTTTCTATTCAGTTCTGTTTTTTTCCTCAAGAATGCTTGAAAGTCCTCCACCTCATTGAATGACCATATTTTCCCCTGGAACATTATACTCAGTTTTGCTGGGTAGGTGATTCTTGCTTTTAATCCTAGTTCCCTTGATCTCCGGAATATCATATTCCAGGCCTTTCGGTCCCTTAATGTAGAAGCTGCTAGATCCTATGTTATCCTGATTGTGTTTCCACAGTATTCAAATTGTTTCTTCTTGGCAGTGTGTAATATTTGCTTCTTGATCTGGGAACTCCAGAACCTGGCTATAACATTCCTAGGAGTTTTCTTTTTGGAATCTTTTTTAAGAGGTGATTGGTGAATTCTTTCAAGTTCTGTTTTGAACCCTCTGCTTCTAAAATATCTGGGTAATTTTCCTTGAGAATTTCTTGAAGGATGATTTCCAGGTTCTTTTTTTGATCATGGCTTTCAGGTAGTCCAATAATTTTTAAATTGTCTCTCCTGGATCTGTTTTCCAGGTCAGTGGTTTTTTTCAAGGAGATATTTCACATTGCTTTCTAGTTTTTTCATTTGTTTGGATCTGTTTAATAGTATCTGGATTTCTCATAAAGTCATTTGCTTCCATTT
>CM053581.1:232508216-232525809 GCA_028627135.1 Pseudochirops cupreus
ATTTGCTTCCATTTGCTCCACTCTAATTACAAAGTAATTATTCTCTTCAGAAAGCTTTTGAGATTCTTTTTCAATCTGGCAAATTCGACTTTTTAAGGCATTCTTCTCCTCATTGGCTTTTTGGGTCTCTTTTGCCATTTGAGTCAGTCTATTTTTTAAGGTGTTATTTTCTTCAGTCAGGTTGTTGACTCTCTTATCATGATTTTCTTGCATCATTCTCATTTTTCTCCCCAGTTTTTCCTCTACTTCTCTTATTTGGTTTTCAAAATCCTTCTTAAGCTGCTCTATGGCTTGTAACCAGTCTACATTTTTCTTGGAAGCTTTTGGTGACTGTGTTGTCTTCCTCCTATTCCATGCTTTGATTCTTTTTGTCCCCAAAAAAGGAATCTAAAGTTGGATTGCTTAGTTTTCTTTGCTTCCTTTGCTTGCTCATGTTGCCAGTCAGTTACTTGACTTTTGGGCTCAGTAGAACTCTGCTTTCAGAGGGAAGAGGTACCATCTCTGCAGCCCCCACCAGCTTTGTCACACTGGTCACGCACCTCAGGACCACCACCCAAGACCACGATCCCAGTCAAGGCAGCTCAAGGCAAGAGCACTTAGCCTCTGAATGATCACTTGGCCCCTCTGCAGTCTGCAGGCCGGGAGCTTCTGAAGCAACCATGTGGAGGTGGCTGCAGGGCTGCCGCTTCAGACTGCTTCTAGCTATGGAGGCAGTTGGTCAGACCCTCTCCCCCAAATTTAGCCAGGTTCTACTGACCTTTTCTCTTTGTCCTTGGCTCTTATGGGTTGGTAATTCTGGAAGCCGCCACAGCTAGTGGTGATCCGCTCTCCTGAAAACTCCAGTGGGGGCTTCTCCTGGATGGCCTGGGGCTAAAACTGCATGGGGCTGGGCTGTGCTCCCAGTGTGCTTTGATGAGCCCTTTCTGTCCATCTGCTGGGCTGCCCTCAGTGGGAGCCTTGTTTCTCTGTCATTTTATGAGTTCTGGAACTCTAAAATTTGTTTAGAGTCATATTTTTATAGGTATTTGAGGTGGTTATGGTGGGAGCCACGGAGTTTTCCTGCTTCTATGCCCACCATCTTGACTCTGCCCTGCCCCTTAAAATCTTTTAATTAAAAAATTTTAAAAAATTATCAAGCATCTATTTTTTTTCTCTCTTCTCTCCCCACCTCCTCTCCTCCTGGAAAAGAGGAAAGAAAAATAAAAGCCTTGTAACAAATAAGTTTAGTTAAGCCAAATAGATTCTCCTATTGGCCATGTCCAGAAATATTTCCCTTTCAGGGATAAGCACCTCCTATTCTTCCTCTTTGGCTCTCTGGAATCATAATTAAGCATTGTATTAATCAGATTTCTTAAGTCTTTCAAAATTGTTCCTTTTACAAAGTTGATATTATAGATTGACCTCCCAGTTCTGCTCACTTTGCTCAGTTAGTACATACACATCTTCCCAGGTTTCTCTGAAATTATGTTGCTGTACTTCTTTTAGCATAGTAGTATTGCATTACATTCATGTACCATAATTTGTGCCACCCCAATTCATAGGTATTTTCTTATTTTCCAGGTCTTTGCCACCACAGAAAGAACTGATAGAATCTTTTTTCATATTTTTTTCTTTCTCAGATCTCCTTGGGAATATAGGCCTAGTAGTGTTGTAGTTACTGGGTCAAAGGATATATATATATATAGTTTAGTAATTTTTGAAGTACAGTTCCAAATTGCTTTCTAGAACAGCTGTACCAATTCACAGCTAAAGCAACTATGCATCATTGTACTTGTTTTCCCATAGCCACTCCCACAGTTGTCATCTTCATTTTTGTCACCAGTTTCAATCTGATGGATGTGAGATGGATCCTCAAAGTTGCTTTAATTTGCATTTTTCTAATTATTGTATGGAACATTTAAAAAATATACGGAAATAGAAGCTTTTTCTTCCCTTGAAAACTACATGATCATATCCTTTATCAATTTATCAGTTGGGAAAATGGCTCTTATCCTTATAAGTTTGATTCAGTAACATTTGGAAATGAAACTTTATCAGAGAAACTTACTGGAAATTTTTTTCCCTAGTTGCCTATTTCTTTTCTAACCTTAGCTGCATTGAATTCATTTGTGCAAAAACTTTTTAATTTTATGTATTTCTTTCTAATCTGTTTTCTTATTTTTCCTGTCTTTGCTTCCTGATTCCTCTTATATAGAAAAGGAACAGGTTTGTATGCTGTACTAATGCTCTTTGCTTCATGCAAACAGCTTCCCTTGCCCCTCTCTTTTTTTTCCCTTCACCCAGATCCCCGTCACAGGCTCTTAACCTTTCTTTCCTTTCTAACCCCTCTGAACTTAGGGTTTGTTTTGCATATATTTAATCTGTTCCTGAATCTATCCTTCCTCTTATTTCCTCCTTTCTCCTCTCCTTGTCTCTTCCTGTTACTCTGCTGAATCGAATGTATTTCTGTATCAAAGTTGTTATGTGTATTTGTGTTTATGTGTTCTACCCTTCTCTGACCAATTTGGATGAAAGCGAGTACAAATTCTACTTGTGCCCCCAGTTATGTAAGGTAATAAGCCACCCCTTCCCAATTCTTCCCCTTTTCTTCCCTAGTGTATCTTTTATTTTTCTTCCCTTTTAAAATCACAAAACATAACAGAAATCATTCTCATGCCCTCCATCTTATTTGACTCTGACTCCTGTGATGTTATGGTTCTTAGAAGATGCTCATGTGATCCCTTCTCCTTGTCTGCTCCATTAGAATATAATAAATACTTGGGGCAGCTAGGTGGTGCAGTGAGTAGAGTGTCTGTCCTGGAGTCAGGAGGACCTGAGTTCAAATGTGGCCTCAGACACCTAACACAAAAACTAGCCCTGTGACCTTGGGCAAGTTGCTTCACCCCAATTGCCCTACCTTCCCCCCTCCAAAAAAATATATATAAATGCTTTTTCTTTATTATGTCTTTCTGATTGCTGGCTTGTAATTGCCTTTTTATATTTTTCTTTACTCCCATAATTACATCTCGAAGTTTCTATTTAGCTTTGGTCTTTTTCTCTGGAATTTGTGGCAGCCCTCTTTCATTAAAGGTCCATTTTTTCCATTATACTCAGTTTTGCTAGATTCTTGGTTGTAAAGCCTCTATCTTTTTGTCTTTTGGATTATCACATTACTCCTTTGTGGTTGTAACTGCTTAAATCTTGTGGTCCTGATTGCTGTTCTTTATTACTTGAAATCTTTAAGTTCATTGCTGATTGTGGGTATAGTATCTGTAGTCAACAAAATAACTTTTTTTCTTATGAAATCAGAAATGGATACATGACTCATTTCTGTCATTATGATTGCACCAGTCAAATCTTAGAGGAGGCAGTGTGATATAATGAAGAAAGCACAGTATTGGGAGTCAGAGGATTTGAGTTCAAATCCTCTTGTCACTAGGACCTGTGTGATAAAAGTTGCTTTCTCAGCCTCATCTGTAAAATGAGCAGATTGGACAAGATGCCTTCCAAGGCATCTTTCTAGCTTTAAATCTGTGATCCTGGAAAATTTATTTATGAAATGTTCACTGATGTCTGAAGCTACACTAGAAAAATTAATTAGATTTGATTCCTTTTGTGTTTTAGTGAGTCTACGCTGGTTATTTATTGATATATAACCTACATTTTCCATTGTATCCTTCCCATCCCCCTTTCTGAAAGAACCATTCCTTTTAACAGTGAATAAAAAGAGGAAAGAAAATATTTCGGCAGAACTAACCAGCACACCAAAAAAGTCTGTTATTATCTTCAGTATGTTTATAATCCTGGTTCCTCACCTTTGCAAAGAAGGATGAGAAGTGCCTTCCCAAGCTTCTTCCTTAGAGTCATTAGGTTGCTGACCAGGGTGTTTTTAGAGTATCTACCTTTGGGGAGGCTAGGTGGTGCAGGGAATAGAGCATCAGCCCTGGAGTCAGGAGGACCTGAGTTCAAATGTGGCCTCAGACACTTGGCACACTTACCAGCTGTGTGACTTTGGGCAAGTGACTTAACGCCAATTGCCCTTTAAAAAGCAAAAAAAAAAAAAAAAGGAGTATCTGCCCTTGCGTTATGGATCTTACTTTTATGCACTGTGCTTTGGGTCAACAGCAGTATTGGTAACATTTTTTTGTAGCTCTCTGTTTTTTGAAAAAACTGCATGTATGTGTTTGGACTTCTTATGACCTTTCCTCAGAGGATGTGAATGAGGGCATTGGTCTCATTTTCCAGTGAAGTGATCATCTAGTCAGTCAATGGTTTTTGTAGAATCAGATACCATTCATCTGTGAACAGTTGTTCAGTAGATCTAGATACTCTCTGAAGCCTACTTTTAGGCATGATCATAATTTTCTCATTGATACCAGTTAAAAAACCAGGAATTTGGACAAGAATAAAAGGCATAGAATTGTAATAGTCCCCCAGCTAGCTACCTGTTAGTTTTTTGAAGAAACCATTTTATTAATAATTTCATTCCAGAGACCAGTTTTGCCAAATAAAAGATCCTTCCCTTCTCCCACCCCCAGTTCTTTTAAGTTTCCCCACAATCTGTTAGAATGTTTAGTAAAGCATTGCTCTCCCAGGAACAGACAATCACTTTGTACTGACATAACACATTTTTCTTGTTACAGTTCAGAGGGCAGCAACAACGTGAAAAGGCTGAAACTTGACACTGAGCAAGATGATCAGAATCAAGGTGTGTAGCAGCATAAATATCTTACCTTTACTTATAGTACATGTGTACCATAGGGTTATACAGATAGTATGATGCTTATAAATGGGCCTGTATAATTTACTGAAGTGTTTTGGTAACTGCCCTGCAAAGAAATGTTGGACCATTAGAACAGAGAGATACCAGTTATGGACTCCCAATATTGGTTACATAGCCTTAGTGCTGGCTTTATTTGCAAAGCATTTTTCTTTTTCTAATAAAATGCCAAGAATTGTAGTTTCCAAATATCCAAGTGCTTCTGAATGTTTGGCTTGGTCTGAATTTATAAATTAAAACCTCTGCCTTTAGCATAATCCCCAGTCATTTTCTTTGGTAAAACTAACTTGGCCACCATTTATCTGGCAAAATCTTTTTTAAGTCACATGTGGTTTTAAGTGAAGATGGTGGTTTTGAGCTCTGGTGGTTAAATCAGGAATTGAAAACTAGTAAATCATCTCAATCACTATTTATGACTCTATTCCAACTCTCTGTGGGACTGAGGCACATAAACCCAAACAAGTCTAGCTTCATTTCTTTGTAAAGGACTTCAGAGGTCACATAGTCGGTCTAGATCATATCTAAATAATAATCCCTTCTGTAATTTCCCCAATTTGTGTTCATCCAAATTTTGCTTAAAGATCTCCAGTGGTATAGCTCATGCTACTTTTGGGAAGCTCTTTTACTAAGTTTTTTCCATTATATCAAGCCCCAGAATGATATAAAATACTTCAGTAATAATGAATCACCAAAGATGGGTCTCTTACTAGCCATGAGGGAAATGTTTTGCTCATATCTGGTATTGAGTGAAAATATGGCTATCCCTAAAGCATTAGTCTTCTGCAGCATGTTGGGATTTCTGGGAGGTGAATCAGCTGATTTAATGAGGATCAGTACAACTTCGAAGCTGACAGTATTGCTAAATAGCTCTCTCCCCTCATTATTTTATCTGAATATACAGCTCCATTAAATGTGACTCATGCATTGATGGTTCTTGCAACTCAGTAGCATAATGGATAAAGCACTGAACTGGTCCTGGAGTCAGGGAGACCTGGGTTCTAGTCCTCCCACTGACACATATTGGCTGTGTGACCATAGGAAAGTCACTTCACCTTTCCTGCCAACTCTGTAACTTGCAGATGAGTTGCCAGTTTGCATCTGTAGAAGGAGTTTCCGTACTGGGGAGTTTCCTGCACTGATGAAGTCACAGGTTCAGCCACATGCACGTAAACACGTAGAAATGAAACCTTTATGGCTTCTTTGAACCATCCTGGTTTAGCTATAGTCAGTGAGTCTGTGACCTCTATTCCACAGTTCTTGCCCTGGTTTAGCTGTAGGCAATGACATCATGCTCTAATAATAACAGTAACTCCTATAGCGTTCTAACCTGTGTGCTTTCCTCACAACAACCCTGTGAATGAGAGGGCACAGTTGTTATCACTCTCATTTGACAGAAGAGAGAACCAAGGCACTGAGAAGTTAAGTAACTTTCCCACCATCACTCATCTGGTGAGTGTCACCTGCGCCCAGTGTTGTGCTAGTCTCATGCAGCCTCTGTCCTCTGAGACAGACACTTTGTGCAAGTGCTCCTGGGATGGAGTCCCAAAGTCAAAGGACCAGAATTCACATCCCGTTGTGACCTTGGGCAAGTTACTTCACCTTTTCAGTTTTCTCAGTTTCCTTACGTTTAAAATGAAGGGATTGGACTTGATGACTTCCTTCTCTGTACTGCCCTGGCCACCACCCTGGTTTAGACCATTGGCACCTCTTGCTTGTATTACTGCAGTAGCCTTCTGATTGGCCTCTTTGCTTCACATCTTTCCTCTCTCCAATCTATCTTGCACATAGCTACCAGATTCCTGAAGCACAGCTCTGGGCATGTTATTCCCCTGCTCAGTAAGTTCTAGTGGTTCCCAAGTGCCTCTAAAACCAAGTACAAACTTCTTCTGTTAGAGCTCTTTATAGCTTAGCTTCAGTCTACATTTCCAGCCTTCTTATACCTTGCTCCATTCAGTCTGTGGTAGAACCAAACTGGCCTTCTTATTGTTTCTGAGTGTTTGCACTGACTGTTCCCATTGTCTGGAATACCTGCCCTTCTCACCCTTGAATTTTCCTTCAAAACTCTGTTCTCAGGCCATCTTCTACCTGAAACCTTTCTTGATCCACACAGCTCTTAGTGGCTTTCCATATAATTTCCTTGTATGTATTTTGTGTGTGTTTTGCATATACTAATATGTGTATGTGTTGTCTCCCTTGGAAGAGTGTAAAGTTCTTGTAGACAAGGGATAGTTTGTTTTTTTGTCTTAGTATCTCTAATGTCTAGTGCAGTATTAGAAAACACTGAACACTTATTTAGCTGGTACTGTCTTATCAGATATGATATAAGGAAATGTGTATCTAATAACAAAGTCAACTTTACAATTGTTTTGGCTCAGCCACATCCCTTTTCCTGTCCTTCAATTCTCTCTAGCAGGGCCTGGGAAGGAGACATCCTGTTAGGGGTCTATATGTTTTACCAGCCCAGAGATCCTCAAAACTTAAGTTTTAATCACCATTGTTTGGTTTCTGAGTCTTTTGGAGACAAATCCTTTTAGCAAAACCTCGTCAACATGAGCAATAGATGGGGCCCTACAGCTGAAGGCAGGTGCCGCTTTTGTGCTATTGCTCCTTAACTCGATAGCAGAGCAAGTGAATGCAAAAGTTGACTCTGTCTACTCTCAAGTCACACATCTGTCTGAAGCCTAAGAACACACTCTTATTAGTAATTTTCAGTGTTAATTTGACTTTACAATGAGTTCTTGCAAATGAGGGAAGCTGGCAAGAGGCACCTCCAAATGTGCAAGATCAGAGGGCAAATTTCTTTCTCTTTGGGCATTTAACTACCCTTCTTTTTTCCTTCTAGCAACCTTCTAGATAATTTAGGAAACTTAATTTCCATGTTTTTTTTTCTAAAAGCTTTGTTGATGTCATTTCATGACTTTGCCACTTTATTATATGTGATATTGTATTTTTGTGACTGGATACTATTCATTTGACTCTGACTGTCCTGTCTATAGGAAACAGGGGTTTTTCACTTTTATTTTACAAGTAGAATTTCAAAATTAGGTAGTTTTAGTTGACAATATATCCAGAATCTTGTTGGTAGATTAACATATATACCTGTCTTTGTCTGGGAAATATTCCATGTTGGTGATTCCAGATACCTAAAGGTTGACACTTACTAAGTGTCAAATTTCTTCTCCCCCCACTCACTGCCCCTTTTAAAATACATTTTAGATTGGAATCTTTCTGAAATTTATGTACTTCTATTTTTTGTTTTTTATAGTCAGTCTCTTCGGCATTTAGAGATCTTTGTAACTTGTCACCTTCCTGCCTTCCAGACTTATTTCATTGTTATTCACCTCCATGAACTGTTTGATCCAGAAAAACTGCCCTTCTTTCTATTCCTTATACACCTCACTCCATTTCCCATTTCTGTTCCTCTACTCTGGTAGAATTTTGAAATTAAAAATCTTCACAAGATTTGAGTAAATATCTGTTTCACTTTATCTATCTTTAAGTCAGTTCAGTGCAGTAAGCATTATCAAGCACCTGCCAGGGACTGTGGTATATGTTGGGAATATAAAGATAAAACAGAACATAATCCTTGTTTCTGCCTACCTCAAAGAGGCACTGAATGAAGGTGGATGAGCTCAGGAGTATGAATTTGTTTCTTTATAAAAATGCTATACCAAGTCAGAGCATTGTCACTTAAAAAAATTAAATAAGTCCTTTCTTTCCACAGATACTCCGTCATGTGTGCCACTTGGAAGCAGCTCTTTGAGTGGCTCGACTATTCATTGCCCCTCTGCTGCTGTCTGCATTGGGATCCTTCCAGGCCTAGGGGCCTACTCTGGAAGCAGTGACTCTGAGTCCAGCTCAGACAGTGAAGGCACCATTAACTCTACTGGAAAGATTGTGTCGTCAGTTTTCCGCACCAACACTTTCCTCGAAGCTC
The DNA here is from genome assembly GCA_028627135.1 of Pseudochirops cupreus. Classification (NCBI taxonomy): domain Eukaryota; kingdom Metazoa; phylum Chordata; class Mammalia; order Diprotodontia; family Pseudocheiridae; genus Pseudochirops; species Pseudochirops cupreus. The sequence goes on from CM053581.1 coordinate 232,516,913, forward strand.
CATAATTCCTTCTGCCCGTGATTCCGTTGTAGGAGGCTCCTCCCGCATGGGGTGGTCTGGACACTTCATTTTGCCCTTGGGCATTACTTTTCTTGAAAACCTCCTTTGCCTGCTTCCTGTGCACACAGCTACGTCTTTAACCTAGTCTAAGAATATGCTAGAATCCTAGCTATGGGAGCTAGATGTTTTGTTTTTGTTTCCCACTCTTGGTACAGGAGACTGTACCTGTTGTGCTGTCTTTTCACTCCACTCAGCTAGGTAAGGGGCAGGGCGAGTAAGAAGCCTACTGAAGCATCTCCTTGAACAGAAGACAGCTGCTGGTTTGCAGAGGGTGTGGTTATTTTTTCCCTCCCCAACAGAACTAAGGCAAAGACAGTTATTGAACAGCTATTGTTTGAATATTCTGTTAAGGCCAATTTTACAGCATCATTTTGTTACACTGCATTTTGGGGTGTTCAGAGGAAGAGAACTGATCCAGGTGATGAAATAGAGCACTCTCCTGACACTAACCAATTCCTGATGTCGTGTAACTAAATAAAGATTCAAAATTCATATCTGTAGTGGGTGGTTCTTATCACTCATTGATTGTTCATTCTCAAGCTCTTCCTTATACTTGGCTATTCCTTCTATCTCCCTTCTTAGCCCTCCTCCCAAACCTCAAAAAAAGCACCCAGTTGACTAGTGAGATCAGTGCCATCTCATATGAAGGCTGTTGTCTAAAAGTAGATCAGAAGTGAGGTATGCTTGAATCTTTTGCCTAGCACAGTAATAGAAAGGATTTAGTGGGAATCTAGAACTTTTTTCTTCTAATAATCATTTATTAAGCCCCTACTGTGTGCTAGGTACTGTCTGTGCTAAGCACTGGGGATTGATTGATAGAACTGCAATTGTACCCATTAATAAAAGCTACCTATAGTCCTGTTGAAAAAGTAGCTTATTTGAAGGAGCTCATAGTATCCAACAAACCTCAAAAGGCTAAACACAAGTGATACACATGCTTAGAGTGTCTGAACAAATGGTATATGACTAAATTGAAGCTGTTCCCGATGTGAGATATACTTTTGGCTTTCAACTGTTGATGATATTTTTAGGGTGTATACTCCTAAGGATCAGCCCTAACCCTTCCCTGTACTGATGCCTAGTATATCACTGTCTGTATCAGCTACTGATGCTTTACTCCCTTCCCTATCAAAATCTCAGGCTGCAGTGGATCACTACTCTGGTTATGGAAACCCTGAGGATGGAGGGGTAGGCATAGTGTTAAGAAATGTGACCCACTGCTTTAGTCTCAGTGTTAATTATTTGTTGTTCAGGTATCTCTCTCTCTTTCTCTCTCTCTCTCTCTCTCTCTCTCTCTCTCTCTCTCTCTCTCACACACACACACACACACACACACACACACACACACACACACACACACACACACACACACTCCTGTAATATATTGACATTTCAGTATTGACAGGTGAAGGAAGAAGTAATGCAGTTCTTATGTGGGTAGAGGGATCCCCTCAACCAGTTTTACCTCTCTCCATACAAAGGCACTTTGATTTCCATTGGCAGATGGCAATTCCCCTTCATCGATAAGTTGGCTTCTTGTAAATTCCTTCTCTTTCCTTCTGCAGAGCTGCAGTGTGCTAATTGTACCTTGGCTGTCAGCAGAGGCGGGGCTGCCCTGTCTAAGCAAACAGCTGTGTAGGTAAGACAGTGTATAGGCACCTTCTGCTTTGTTTGTTTTATTGTTCTTATGGAAATGCTGTCATGATTACAGCATGTACACCCATCCAGCCTTGGAATTGTCACAAGCCACATTACAGAATGAGAATTACTATCTAATTTGGTCTTTCAGATTATCTTGCCATACCTAGGATCTGCTTTTGATATTAGAAATAGCTTAGAGATGAATGCAGTTGCTAAAACCAATACATACATTAATTTGAATGTATGCTCAGGAAGCATTTGGAAGAACAAAATATTCTGTATTATTTAACTATCTTTGTTGATGAAGGAAACAAGTGTAAAGAGAATAGCTCGTCCTGCTGCTGTTTTTGTTTTTAATATATCAAGGGATTTATCAAACTATGACGTGTGTTTTACATTTTTCCCTTGCATCCATTAAACATATCCTTGGCCTTGGACCAAAACAGTATTTGTAGTAACAACTAGTAGCAACGTGAGGGTCTGATGATTGGCTAATAGCTTTAGCAGCCTTGACAAGCGTCCAGTTTATCTTGTGGTTTTGATTCAAAGATGAATGGGGGTGGGGGTGGGGAGGGCAAAGGGAAAGCCTTTTAAATGTAAAGAACAACTGTATAAAAACAGTTAACAAATGCAGTTCATGTTCAAATCCAATTCAGTTGGTTAGAGATGAAAAGCCTGGTTAATAAATTTAAAACACCTGTATCTCTTGAGACTTGTCTTTTGAAAAAGTTTAGTGTGAGTCTCACGCCCTTGTGGGAAAGAAGTAGCAAAGAGAGCTTGCTAATCCCACCACTGCCATTACATGTAAAGAGATGAGGAACTTGGAGCTGGAAGTTATACCTCAACCCCCACTCCTCCAAGACTGAGCTTAGCAGGGAAATGAAACGCTTAAATTCAGAGGTTGAACAAATTCTCAAATCAGCCATCATACCAGCCTGTGGATCTTTTCTAGCAGGAAGCCATCACAGCTTTATATCCCACCAGACGTTAAAGCATTGTCATCAGAAAATGGCAAAGGGCAAAATCGACCAGCTTATTCGACTTCCTTGTCTTCTGAACTAAATGTTAATTCGTTTGGGACACACAGTTCTTTGGCTCCAGTGTTGTAGCTGTGGGTATGTGGCTCAGCTGTTGCCTTAAACCCCTCTGGAAAAACAAAAATGAAAGCTTGCTGGCTCTGCACCGTCATTGGGACTTGGGTATTTCTTGATTTCCTTATGTACCCAGTCCACTTAACTGTGAGAGCAGCATGGAATTGGAGCTCCACTTGGTGGGAGGCAGGAAGTTTAGCCCTGTGTCTGCAGTCACAGGTTATAGCAACAAGCTAGTTGCACATTTGTATTGTGATAACAGTGGCCAAAGCTGGTGCTTTGCTACTTGCTTACCTGTGTAGCAACATTTTGGGGGCAAGGATTGGAAATGTTGGAGTTGCAATAACAGGTAGAATCTAATGGCCCAATTAATTGCCTTGCAGCCTGAAAGGCGTCTGACAAAGAAATGGAGTGAGATTTTTCTCCCAAACTCCCACCTTTCACTTAAATTTGAATCTTTTCCACAACTAAAGAATCACAGAATTCCAGAATTGGAAAAGACTTTAGAGATGCTCTAGTTGAATCCTGACTAATGTGTAAATATCCGTAGCATTCACTTGTAGAGAAGAGAACATGGCATAGTGGAAAGAGGGCCAAGAGAGGAGTCAGGAGACACAGGTTCAGATGCTATCATTTTGTTTTTTCTTCACTGACTTTATTTTTATATTAAATATTTGACCCTGTTTTATGGAAGAAAACACACATAGCTCACAACTCCAGAAAGTACAATTGCAGTACAAAAAGCTTATTTACAAGAATGATCCCTCCATGGCACGTACTTAGCAGGAGCAGCAGGCCTAGAGATCCTGGCAGGTGTAGTGAAGGCCCGAAGGACAGGCTTGTTTTGTCTGTGTGACCACTGGCAGGTCTCTTCACTTCTCTCGGCCTCAGTTTCCTCATGAATAACATGAACATAATCTGTACTAGGCAAACCTTAGAGGGTCAATTTGAAGGAGATTCAAATGTGTCTCTGGGAGACCACTTGGTAAGTGATCTTCAAGACTTACCAACCACTTGGTAAGTTTTAAGATGCTCTGTAATTTTCAAATAGTTTTAAAAAATTCAGCTGTTGACAAGTGGTTTCTGATGAGGAGTATAGCATTTGGTACATATTTGAAGAGTATATGCCTCTATAATTAATAACATACATAACTTCCAGAAGGGGAATTCACTACTTCAGCTCTGTAATTTGAAAATACTTCATTATATGAAGGTAAAATTTGCTGTCTTACACAACTTTTCCCTATTGATCCTAATTTTGTCCTCTGTACAATATAATCATATTGAAATATATACCAGGACACAGCCTCTATCCTTCATCAGAAAGCATTGGTTGGAAAAAGTTATTTTCATTGATAGCACCAAAGAAGTCTTGTCATGTCTTCTAGTTCATCTTCCAGCCTGTTGTCCATAAACAACAAAATAGCTAACTTACAGCTATGAATGCAGACTTCCCGGCTGTCCTGGATGGTGTCTTTATTTTAGGGCTGTGGTTTGGCCTCCTGAATTATTTGGAGCTTCACTGGGCACTGCCAGGCTTTGATGGCCATAAGCAGGCAGTACCAACTGCAGGAAGTGCTGCAGTGAGAAAGTTATGATCTATTTTCTGGGTTAGGTTATTTTCCTAAAGAGCTACCCCCCAATAGCCTGCATAATCAGTAAGTAGATGGTAAACAACCTGTTATACACACATTTCCATTAACAATCTTAAGTGAAGTTTGATCATCAAATAAATAGCCCAATTCTAGAGATGAGTTCCACCTCTACAACTGTCCTGCTCCACTTGCTGCCCTTCTACAGGGGCACATCCTCCTCAGCAAGGTAGCTCCTAGTTATCTCTTCTAAGTACCCTATTTGAATGCTCAAGATGAGATACCATGTAGTAGATGGTGGCTTTTAAGGGTAAAAATCAGCACTATCCCCAGGAAAGGGTTATGGAAGCAAAAGGTTTGTTTTGTAGGATGGAGATGCTAGGGCGTTCCTCAGATTCATCAGCAGGCGGCCAGACCCCTCTCCCCACAGAGCCAGCCTCAGAATGACTGAGGTACTTGCAGGTAGGAGCTGGTGTGGTTCTTTTACTGTTCCTAGCAGATGGGTGTCAAAATGATTGTACTAGAGCTGAGTATGGTTGATTTCCCAGTCTGAGCCATTTGAGGATATTCTCATGATGGACCCTGTACAAACCAGAGTGAGGAGGTTTAGGCTGTTGCCTGTATACAGCAAAACAAACTACACTAGAACTTTGGCTTCTCAGATATTTAACCCCCCAGGCTTTGTCCGAGGAAAGCAGCTTTCATGGGAATGTCCAAGTTTCTTTATTAACCTGCATATAACAAATAGAACATGTACACAGTATAAAAATGAACAGAGCATGAGAGGTATAGGCCTAACACAAATACATAACAGATACACCTTTTTTTTATCACATATAGCTAGTTACTTGGGAAAAAAACAGTTCTGACTGTAAAAATTTATTCTTTTATGATTATTCCACTAAAATTATACAAAGTACATTCAATACTTGAAAATTATGGTAGGGAGCAGAAAGGAATGGCCCTGTGTGGCCTGGTAATATCATCAGGGTTGGCAAATTTGACAAAGGAAACCCAGCTGTGTTTTGGGAGAGTGGGAAAGTGTCCAGTTGTAAAAAAAATAAAAAATAAAAGACTGATTTGTTTTAAAAAAACAAAAACAAAGACCAGCAGTGAGGATGCCTGGTGCGTGTGCACTTTCCTTGGGGACTGTGAGGAGGTTTGGCTGACATGCTGATGCCGATCTGAGGGGAAAGGAGGCTGCCACAAGCTACGCAGGCTCACAGTTGCTGGGCGGCAGGTTTTTATGTTTGAAATACTGCACGACTTGCTGGGGCAGCTCTGCCAGCACAGCTTTAGCCAAGGTTTCTTTCGGTGCCTGGGGGACAGTAGGAGAAAAAAGGCAGGATTAGTGACTTCTGCGGGGGTGGGGTTGTTTTATGACATGTGTAACAATATAGACAGAAAGGACATCGGAAAACAAGTCTAAATGCTGCACAATTATAACCAAGTGTAGCCCTAAAGAATAAACATGAGAATGTTCCTCCTTGCTTTGTAGAAGTGGGGGACTACGGGTGTGGAAATCTACCTCCATGTCAGACTTGATTGATACTGTTTTTTTCTTCTTCTCTGTTATAGCGATGACTGAGAAGGGAGATATGGGGAAGGCTATATTGGGGAAGAAAGGTGATGTAAAAACTAGAGTTATCAATAAAAATAAGCAAAATAATGTTTACTTCTTGCCTATATTCTTATTCCTTTCCTTCCCACCTCTAGCATCTTGGATGAATCCTGCTGGTCTCCTCCCACTCTTCCTTGACCACTCTAAGTCTCCTAAGGAGAACCCCCAGCTGTTGGGCACAACAAAAGACAAGAGGACATGGGAGAAAGGAAGGGAAAGGTCTATACTTTGACAAGTAAGTTTTCTAGGAGAGCTAAAGGAAGAGAAAGGGAAGCTTGACTTGGTGCCCAGTCTCTCACAGAAGGCCATCTATAGATAAACACTTATAACAGCATAAGTGACCTAAAATAACACAAGCATTCAAGGCCTACTCACTGAATGGGAGGCTGAGAGGAGCAGCAGGGAGCAGAACAAGTTTCACTTTTGAGCTTCCTCCTTGGGCCTCTGGCCTGCAAAGTACCTTGCTGTGGGAAATGGACCTTCGCCACTGTTAGGGGCCTAGACACAAACCTCAGCTTGGTGTGAGATCCCACTTCATGTCTGACAGGGATCCCAAGGTCATCTACCACTGTCATGTCTCATATATATGAGTGGCACCTGCACTGGTTCTTCCAGCAAGTAGCTTCTCAGAGCAAAGCAAAGAGTCATCCTTATCTTAGAGGAGTCTCAGATGTCAGCCCCCAAATGTCTAATCCATCTCTTAGATCTTAAGCATCCAAAGCCCCTTAATCACCTTTCTGACCTGGATGACCGGCCATTACTGTACTACCCTTATATACCTTTTTATTGGGCCTTATCACACTATTCTCCATTAAAGACTTCCCAGCAAAGCACCCCATGGATCACCCTTGTGTCCACACCTCCACTTAAGCTGTTCTCCACACAGGGAGTGCTTTCTCCCTTCCCTCATGCCTATCCAGATTCTATCCGTCCTTCAAGGCCTATCTCCAGGCAATCTTCCGACCATGTTGATCAATTCCTTTTTCTAACTCCTTTTGTACTTATTGTTTAGGCCACACAGTTAACACTGTATTATTTGTCAGTCATTAATGCTCTCCCCCTCTTCAGACTGTCATGTATATACTTACACTGTATAACATGTATTCTTTTCGTTTCCCCAGGAAAATGTACACTTCTTGAGTGGGACTTTGCATTCTCTGTACATAACACAGTACCCTGCACACAGTAGGTACTTAAAAATGCTTGTATCATTTAATTCTTTTACAAGGGAATGCCTTAGTTCCTGCAGTTAAGACTAAGCTGTCTAATATTTCTTTTTTTCAGCCAAGGTCTCCGAAGCACAGGGCATGGCATACAGTAGTGCCACAATGCTGCCTTTGAAACCTTGGGCAAATAAATTACTTTGCTTCTCTTGGCCTCAGTTTTCTCATGTTCAAATTGAGGGAATTGGTTTGGATGGTCTTTAAGGTTCTGTTTTCGGTCTAGAGCCAATGATTCTATGACTGACAATGAAGTGTAATAAATAAGAGCATTATTTACTAAAGGCCAAAGAGTCCTGGGTTCTAGCCCAGGTTTTCTTAGCCAACAATTAGCTGTATGATTTGAACCAAGTCCCTCTGCTTCTGTGAGCCTCTGTTTGCCCATCTATATAAAGAAGTTAGTTTAGATGAACTCTTAGGACTGTTCCAGGTGTGACATTCTGTTACTGGACCAAAAAGAGTCATAGAACTTTAGAGCAGGAAGGGAACATAGTCTAGTAATGACAATAGTTAAAATTGCATATACTTTAAGGTTTATAAAGCAATTCACATATATTATTATCTCATTTGATCCTCATCATAATCCTGTGAGTTAGGTGATACACTGTTTTCCAGATGAAGAGCCTTGAACTGAGAGAAGTTAAGTGACTTGCCCAGGGTCACATACCTAGTAAGTATTTGAGAAGGGATTTGAACCCAGCTCTTCCTGACTTTACATACACTGCTCTGGTTTTATAGACAACCCCAACATTGATGTCTGAATCTTATTTTCTATACATGTATTTTTCTGCCTTGATGCCCCTATTCCCTCCCAGATTCCCCCTGACCCAAGGCTCACATTGCGGAATTCCCGAAAGGGCACAAACTGCACAATGTCCCGGGCTGCCTCCTCGCCAGTGTGGGAACGCAGAGCACGCGTATCACCGTCCAGGAACTCCATGGCAGCAAAGTCAGCATTGCCCACACCCACAATAATGATGGACATGGGCAGCTTGGAAGCCTGTACCACTGCATGACGGGTCTCGTCCATGTCGCTGATAACCCCATCAGTGATGATGAGGAGGATGAAATATTGCTGCAAGGAAGATAGGTCGAGGAATGAGTTGACAGTTCATTGTTCCCAGTTTGCCCTTTCCCCAGATATTTCTCCCTTCTTCCTACTCAAAATCTGGAGTAGGTGGTATTTTCATGGCTTCTGTATTAGCTTGGGAATATGATCCAATCCCTCCCACAGCCAACCTCATTCCCACCTCTTGCTTTTGTTCATTGCAGGTGGGATAACTGTCCATTACCCAACCTGGAATGCCCTTTTTCCCCTTCTGCTGAGCTAGGTGCTACTCATCACTCAAGGCCCACTTTCTGACTATTCTAGAGCACATAATTATTTTTTCTTACTTTCCTTAGCACCTATACCCTGAGGCCCGTAGTCTAACACTAATTTTTGCCCATTTTAAAATGCCAAAATGCTTATCTTTCACAGCTCAGATGAAATCTCCTCCATGAAGCTTTTGCTGATCCCTCTAGTTGTTAGTACTTTCCTATCAGTCAATCATTTTTTAAGTATATACCATGTGCCAGACCCTGGGGACACAGAGGCAAAAGTGAGCCAAGTCCTGCCATCAAGGACTTACATTCTATCCAGGGAAATAAAATGCGGGGGGGGGGGGGGGGG
>CM053581.1:232526309-232579148 GCA_028627135.1 Pseudochirops cupreus
CGAGCTAAAGTGGAAAATTAAAGGATTAAAACTGAGAAGAGAAGAAAGTACAGCCAGAACATGGGTGATAGATGGCTTGATGGAAATGGAGGTCACTGAGGTCATATCCTGCCACAAATTGTCTTCTATTTCCTTATTTGTGTACATGCTGTAACTCCCTATTGCTTCATTTGTTTCTGTATCCTCAACACCTACCTAGGTAGGTGTTTTTATTGAGGATAGGTTAGCTGTAATCCTGCCAGGAGGCAGACCATTTTTGTTCTTGGACTCATCCAAAGTTCTGTTCACTAAATCCCAAATAGCCAGGGGTGGGCTCTGGGATAGGAAACATCAGGTTAACTAAACTTTAACTAAGCTTTTTATACCCAGGAAGACCTGGGCAACTCATTTTTCTCTGGTTTTCATTTTCCTTCCTTAACTTCTTTGACCCTCAGTTTCTTCATCTGTAAAATGGAGCTAAACTAGGTTACTTCTAATTAGGGTCCCTTCTAGTTAGAAATCTAAGAAGCTGGGTAAAATGAGATCAGGCTGGATGAAGACTCCTGCCAGACTGAAAACTGATTCCAAGCTTTTCTTCACCAGTCCATTTTTCTTCATATTCCCAGGCATGGATGCGAACCCCCAAACCAGATCCTGAGGGGCCACCAGGGATGTTCTGGTCTGTTCTACCCTCCTTCCCTTTTAAGGTTCATCTTTTCTCACGTGGATTTCTCTTTCAAGGAAGGCCCTTGAAGCAGCCGCAGCCTGGCTTTGTGATGGCCAAGATCTGTTGCCATGGAGAAGGTACCCATAATTCCTGCTGCCCCCTGCCTCAGAAAAAGACTGAATGGGGTAGTTCCCTCTCTCAGCTCCTTCCTGAGCCTAAGCTACCACTTCTTTGTCACTTTCTTTTCAAATTTGTATTAATAATGGCTCGTTTATAACTGCATTATGCAAAGTACTTCACTATATGTAGGGTCTCATTTGATTCTTATGAGGTAGGCAGCATACCTATAAATTATTATCCCCATTTTATAGCTAGGGTTTTAGGGGGAAATGACTTGCCCAAGGTTACACAGCTAATTGGGGGAGGAACCAGGACTTGAGTCCTGTGATCTTTCCACCATCCTATGCTGCTTCTACTTACAGGACACCTGTAGCGTTAAATGTAGGGTCTGAAAGGAGAAGAGACTGACCTAGCCCTCAATTTCCCAATCTGTAAAATGGGGGATTCGAGCTAGATGACCTCCAAAGTCTAAATTTTCTCTAAAAAACAAACAAGCAAACAAAAAAATCTTTCCAGTTGCCCTAAGTCTTTTTCTTTCAGGGCTCCTTATCCTTAAAAGGCTAATTCACTGTGTTTGCTTCACATCTGCCTGCTGTAGGATGAGGTTTTAGGCAAAGAAAACAGCTTCTTTTAACTAAGGAGCTACTTGGCAGGGACAAGGAGGACCATTTTCACTGCCTTGGGAATGAATGAGAACCTGGGCCACAGGATTGTGGATCTGGAGTTAGAAGGAACTTCTGGAGGATCATGGAATCTAAGGTCTTAAGAAGTGGGCTGATTTGCCCAAAGTCAAACAAGCTGAAAGGCCAAGATTTAAACCCAGGTCTTCTGACTCTAAAGCCATTGCTCCTTCCACTACACCACACTGGTTTTCAGGTCCAGGAGGCTGGGCCATGAACAATGAGGACCAGTCCTTCCCCGGCAAGACAGATCTCACAAATTCAGTCAACACTGGTCCATTTAGAATGGTCAAACTAAGAACCTTACCACTGGTGTTAAGATGGTCACCAATTCACTCCATTAACTTCTGTTCAACAAACATCTATTAGCACATATGTGTAAAACACTGTGCTAGGTACAATTCAGTTTGGAAAAGATGTAGTCTTTGCCCTCAAGGATTCTTACAAGTCTAGTGGACTCTAGTCTCAGGGGCATGGGTGGAACTTCCCAGAAGTTGTAGGTTTTACAGCTGTACATTAAAGGAGGTGTATATACAAACAGCACAAATTTTATGTATATATGATTGTGATGCTTTTTAGGGCAAAGGGCAAAATCGTCACAGAAATCACTGAGTCAAAGGGTTATTTCTCAAAAATTATGCCACGTCCTTCCTTGCTGCTGTTAGTAAGATATATAACATATGGAAAGTGACATGAAATCACAACTGCTGTTAAATTTTGCTTAATTGTTTTCAGGGAACACACTTTGGGATTGGGAAGTCTCTGTCATTTTTTTTTAAATAGAGGAATTTCATAAAGGGGATTACAGAAAACCAGACAAACAAAAGCACAGAGTTAGGAGAGCACAGAACATGTTTGGGAAGACAAAAGTAGGCCAGCTCAGCCAGCTTTTAATTACCAGTGCCGGTAGAAGGGAACGGAAATTTGAAAACATCAGACAGTCCAAAATAGGGTGGGTAATTTAAAACAGTAGATAATCTGAAAATCATTCATGTTTGTGTATGTAATATACACAAACATACAATTTTTAAACTTGGGCACATTTAGTTTAGGTTTTAATATAATGTCAGAGCTGGGAGAGACCATTACATCCATCTTATTTTTCAGAGGAGGAAATTAGGAGACTTTCTTAAATTCAAATAGTTAGTGGCACAGCTAGGACTCAGACTCAGATCTTTTGACTCTATGTTCTATCCATTCCACCATACTTGAATCCATTTCCCTGTATATTAGCTTATGCTTTGTTGTTATTCCATTGTTTTCAGTCATGTCCAACTCTCCATGACCCCATTTTGATTTTCTTTGACTGATCTGCCATTCCTTCTCCAACTTATTTTACAGATTAGAAACTGAGGCAAATAGGGATAAGTGACTTGCCCAGGCTCACACAGCTAGTAAGCATCTGAGGGTGGATTTGAACTCGGGAAGAAGAATCTTCCTGACAAACTCTACCGCACCACCTAGTGGCCCCTTAGCTGATGCTGGATGGAGGTTGGCTCAGGAAAATTCATCAGTGGCTGTGTATTACCCACATGTGGATAACTGAGGCCAATCAATGAAAATACCCCACTCTGGGGAAAACCAGAAACAGCCTGCCTCTTGAGGAAGCACAGTAAAGTTGAACGTGGAGTCAGGAGAGACTTGGGTTTGAATCCAGTCTCTCTTGTTCATTAGCTGTGTGACTAGTCACAGGCAAGTCATTTTACTTAAGAGACAGCTAGCCAGTGGATAGAGCATTGGACTTGGAGTCAGGAATGCCCAAGTTCAAATCCAGCCTCAGATGCTTACTAATTGTATGACTCTGAACAAGTCACTTAAGCTCTATCTGACTCAGTTTCCTCATCTCTAAAATGGGAATAATAATAGCACCTACCTCTCTGAGTTTTGTGAGGATCATGAGATAATATTTATAAAGCACTCTGCAACCCTTAAAAGGCTATCTAAATATTAGTTATTATTATTATTCACCTATCTGAACATCAGTTTCTTCATTTATGAAAGTGATAACGTTTGTATCACTTCATAGGGCTTTTGTGAGGACCAAATTTTTAAAATATATGTGAAGTGCTCATAAATGAGTTATGATGATCTTTTAGTTGTCTGTTATGTGCCAGGCACTATGAAAGATCGAGAGATACAAAGACCAAAAAAAAAAGGTAACAACATGTGCACAAATACATCCATAGAAATAAATTCAAGGTAATGGGGAGGGGGAGGACAGTAGCAGCTGGGAGAGACAAGGCTGGGCTTCTGGCCAAAAAGGTGATGCCTGAGCAGAGTTTTGAAGGAAACAAAGGCTGCTAAAAGTGAGAGATGAGGAGGGGAGTGCATTTCGGGTATAGGGTTGGGGACAGTAATTACAATGTGTGAGGAAGAGCAAGGCGGCCAGTTTGACTGGACAACAGAGTTTGGATGAGATATGACCTTCCTCCCACCGAGGTGGCTGGTCTTCTATGCACCAGAAAGGTCATAAGACCTTTGTGATCCTATAAGATTGCATGGAGATAGCCCTCTCCTTCTTCAAAATAGTAACAAATCCTACCTAACCAAGGGAATATTAACATGCTTATTCTGAGCACTGTGTTTGCAGTAGCAGGGAATGGGTAAAACAGCTGTTTAAGAGAAAAGGAGAAGACTGCCACAGATTTCACATAATCCAGAATCAGGGATCCTTAGCCTCTAGGTAGGGCAAACTAGGTGGGGCAGTGAAGACAGTGCTGGGTCTGGAGTCAGGAAGACATCTTCCTGAGTTCAAATCCTACCACAGACACTTCCTAGCTGTGTGACCCTGGGCAAGTCACTTAATCCTATTTGCTTCAGTTTCCTCATCTGTAGAAAGAAATGGCGAACCACTTTGCCATTTGTCTTTGCCAAGAAAACCCCAGATGGGGCCACAAGTCTGAAACAACTGAATATAACAATAACTTCTAGGTATTCTCTCTCACTGGGTCTAAGTTGAATCATCATAGAGCTATTTGAATTTCTCTGCATGCATACCATACTTCATGGATGTTCTCTTAACAGCTGCAGCTGGTAAGGATAGCTTCTCCTAGGCAGCTGCAGAGCTGAATCTGGCCTGGCTCCAATCACAGCTATTTAAGCATCTAGCAGGGGAGTGAAGGGTTGTAGCTGCTGAAGACTGATACGGGAGAGCCCGCAAACCCAGGGTTTAAGTGGACTCCAATTTGAGATCATAATTTTTTTTACTCTTGCAAAGTGCAGCAGATTTCATTTCTATTAACTCTTTTGACCAAGGAGGAAATAAAATAATATAAATAAATATATTTATAAATATATATTTAATAAATAAAATATATTTATAAATATATGTGTATTTATAAAATAAAATAATAAAACATAATTTATCTCCTCCCCCCTCCCAACTTTGCTATTGTTGTTGAGGGCACCACCACCCACCCAGGCTTTCAGTTGTAGTGTTATTCTTGACTCCTCTCTTTCCACATTTCAAATCTGTTGCAAAAAAATTTTTTTTTACCTTCACAATACTTATTTTTCCCATAGAGGCCCTCTGAACCTCTCACCTGGACTACTATAATAGCCTTCTAATTGGTCTCCTCACCTTTCAAGTGTCCCCACTCCAAACTAGCCTCCACTCAGCCGTCAAAGTGATTTCCTAATGTCATTCCCCCCAGAAATAAACACCAGTTTATTTTTAAAACTTTAAAAACCCTCCACAACCTGGGCCTTTCCAGTCTGATACTTCCCTCAATATACTTTACAATACAGTGACTTTGACCTTCTTGCTCTTCCTTACAAGATACACTATTCTCCCTACAGCCTGGCTGCCCCTCCCATGCCTCCACACCATTACCTTCTAAATTCCTTCAACACTTGGCTCAGATACCACCTTTTGCAGAAGACCTTTCCCATTCCCCCACTAGTACCAACGTACTGAGATTACCTTTGAATCTATACTTCACAGAACAAACCCCCTTAATAAAAGGATTTGTCCTGTGAAGTTTGGATTCGGTCAGAGGGCTACACTTGAGGCCCACACGTGGTCTCAAGTCCATAGCACCAAACTGCTTATGTTGTTAAAGAGTTAAATGAAGGGAGACCAAGGCCTTGCTACCACATATGCTGGATTGCTTCACAAGATAATATTGCCCAATTTAATTCAACAAGCATTTATAAAGAGTGCCTCTGTATGTAGGGCTAGGCAGGCTGTGGTGCCAGGATGCTCAGCAGTGGGCCTGTGGTCATTAAGTAAGTGCTTTGAGGCAAAGCTGAGGATAAGAAGAGCAATGAAAATTACCCTATTATTAGCTCACTTTAAGGTTTACAAAGTGTTCTTCAGGAGGCCAACTAAATGTCCGCTATTTCCGTACATACATGCATTGTACATACACACATAGATCCCAAAGAGATGAAGGCAATATCATTAACTTACCACACAGCATTCTGTTAACCAAAACTATTTGTTTAGTCCATTCAACAATCCCCTTTAAGTTGTTCACTCAATCATCAGTTCATATGTTTGATAATTTGCCCGTTCATCCAATCAAAAATGTTAACTGAGCACCTACCATGTGTACCCAACACTGTCCTATTAACCAGCATCCTGTGTTTTATTAGCAGAATGAGAACTGCTGCTTGTGACGAAGACTCTGAGGCCATGAAATGTCTAAAAGTGCCTCTTGGATTATTAAAGATAATTCGTAGTCTTTCAAGACAGAAAGGTCCTGAGCACTGAAGGGTGCTCTAAGGTGAGCACTCAAGGGTGAGCACTGAAAAGAGCCCTGGCTTTGGAGTGAGAGGACCTAGCTTCATATCTCACATCTGATGTTCACCACCTGGTAACCTTGGGCAAGTCACTTAACCTGCCTGGGCTACTGTTTCCTCATCTACAAAATCAAGGAGTTGGGCTATATGGCCTCCAAAGTCCCTTACAAGCTCTACATCAGGGGTTCCTAACCTTCCTAATGCCGTGACCCTTTGAAATTCAGTGATCCGGGTATGGATCAGTCAGTGGTACAGCTGGACTAGAAGCATCCTGAGGCTGAGCTCTTTATATTTCACCACAAGTGGCTTCTGGCAAGTGCTTCCTTTATTTCCTTCCTTCCCCCAACTGGGAAATAGCTGCTGAGGGGAGTTGAACTGACCCAAGATTTCTGACTCTACTGCTTAGTAATGAGAGCAGAGGTGAATCTCAGGCGGTAATAAAAGGGATAGCTAGTCTGAAGTCTTCTGAGATGCTGCTGTCAGTTGAGAAAGACAAAAAAAAAGCAAAAACAGCTTTCTGCAATCAGGAAGAAAATTAAGTGGGGCAGGGTTTGAAGGGGCCTGAAGACAAGAGAATGTCCCTCATTCCTATCCCACCCCTTTCTAACATTCCTGTTCTACCAGGCATCTTGCCGCAGGCCCTAAGAACAGATGCAGCTGAGCCATCTCATTGACAGATGGTCACTGGTTGTTGCCAATTCATAAGGCTTCATCTAGGGACTTGTGCTCGGCTCTGCATGGGGCTGAGTCCCTAGAGGTTAACTATCTCAGCCTCTTAAGACCTGTCAATGCTTTGGGCTCCCTGGGACATAGTGACCCTGCTTTGTACAGTCAAATGAGGGTTTCTCTCATTTTACTAGATCAGAACCACATCTACATCAGACATTTCTCCTCCGAGCCCTTCTGACCTGTAAAGACTTCAGGCATAATTCCAATGAGTCCCTTTTGGAATTCCCATGGGGATGTGAATGAACTAAAGTTAGAGTCAGCATGGTATAGTGGAATGAACACTGGCAACATATGAGGAATTGATAAATATATATAAAAACAAAAGTGATTACCCAATAGATAAAAGTGATAAAAGGATGTGGGAGGCCCCCCTCTCTGGGGGGAGACAGTAAGGGAAAAATGACCCCAATTCAATAAGTTTTCAGAAGAAGAAATGCAAGCCATCAGCAACCATAGTACCCGAAGTCACTAACTGTAAGAGAAATACAAACTGAGGCGGTTGTGAGGTTTCATCTCATATCTTACATGAACAAAGAAGACAAAACAAAAATGATGAAGGCTGGAGGGGCTGTGGGAAGCACTGTTAGTGGAACAGCTCCAACCATGCTGGAAAACAAATTGGAATTATATTAGAAAAGTCACCAGATTGTTCAGACCCTTTGATCTGCATCCATATCCTACTAATAGGCACATACCCTAAGGAAGTTAAAGACAGAAAGGTCCTGAGCACTGAAAAGAGCCCTGGTTTTGGAGTGAGAGGACCTAGCTTCATATCTCACATCTGACGTTCACCACCTGGTGACCTTGGGCAAGTCACTTAACCTGCCTGGGCTACTGTTTCCTCATCTACAAAATGAAGGAGTTGGGCTATATAGCCTCCGAAGTCCCTTACAAGCTCTAGATCAGTGGTTCCCAACCTTCCTAATGCTGTGACCCTTTAATACTCGTATGTAGGCATATCTGCATGTGGGCGGACCTGCCTGGAGACAGATAGAGGAGGAGCGGTGTTTCAGTTCCTAAGACCATCGGAAATATGTGTTCTCCAATGGTCTTAGGCAACCCCTGTGACCCCTGTGAAAGGGTCGTTCAACCTCTAAAGGGGTCACGACCCACAGGTTGAGAACTGCTACTCTAGATTCTTCATATACCTATGCAATATATACCAAAATATTCCGTGTGGCAACTTTTGGGTGTGAGTACCACAAGACTAGAAACAGTAATTGCCCAGCCACTGAGGAATGGTGATCCAAACTGGCATGTGAATGGTATATGAATAATGGGACATAACCATGCCATAAGAAATGATGAAAGAGATGGATTCAGAGAATCTTGAAACTTAACTGATGCAAGAGTAAGGTGAGCAAAACTAGAATACTTTAGACGGTAAATCACAAATAATCGCAGTAATGTAAAGGAAAGCAATATTGGAAGACATCAGAACTCTGAATAATGTAGTAGCCAGTCTCAATTTCAGGTGATATATAATGAGGCATAACTCCTTCCCTTGGCTGAAAGGTATAAACTGTAAATGTGAAATAAGCATAACCTGTATTAGTTTGTTTTGCTTACCTATATTTCTCTGTTGTAAGGGAGAAATCTATGTAGATGTGTGGGAATAGGAAGTGCCATTGCAAAGTGACTGATTTTTTAAAGTAGCAATAAAACATTAATTTTGATATTTTAAAAAGAGCATTGGCCAGGTTGCAGAGAAACAGGCACACTGGTATGCTATAATGTAATTAAAATAAACAAGGAATATAAAGAAATCTGCAAAGACCTTTATGAAATAATGAAAATTTTCAAAAAGCAGACCTAGAAGAAAAGAGTACACACTAACAACCACCACAAAAAAGGAAAGTGAATGAGAATGGATGGACAAAGAAACCTGATGGAGACTTGAAGAATTAGGATGTTTTATATGTTGCAATAAAGCAGTTATTTAAATGTAAACAGTTATAGAAGTGGGGGAACTGTGAGTGTAGGGTACTATTTATGCCACCATAAATTGGTGTTTTCAGCTGAGTTTGCCAAACTTTTTTTGGTTTTGTTTCAGTTTGTTAATCTTTGTAACAGGGGTGAGAAGGAATGTAGTTGGAAATGAATGTGACCTTTTGATCCAGAGATTATACTAGTAGGTATATACCCCAAAGAGGTCACTGATTAAAAAGAAAATTCCCATATACACCAAAATATTTTTTTTTTGGCAGCAAAGAATTGGGAACGAAGTAGATGCCCATCAATTGGGTGCTGATTAAACAAATTGTAGTACATGAATGTAATATCACTGTGCTAAAAGAAATGATGACTGTGATGAATAGGGAGAGGGGAAAGGAAGAGGGAGAAAACCTAGAACTGAAAATAAAATTGAATTAAAAAAAAGATACAGAAAAGCAGGGAAAACTTACATGAACTGCTGCAGAGTTAAAGAAGCAGAGCCAAGAAAATAATGATTACAATAATATAGCAATCACCATAAAAGTCAATGCTGCAAAATTACAAAGAACAAGCATCGCCCCAAAGAACAGATATAAGAAGATACTTCCCTCTATCCCTTTGTAAAAGTGGGGGGTCCACAGGTGTGGAACATTGCCTATATTTTTAGAATCTTACACATTGGTCTGTTTTGCTGAGTTTTTTTTCTTATTCTTTAATTTAAAAAAATTGTATAAGATAGGTCTCTGGGAGAAGGGGAAGAAGATGCTGGGAGAAATTTAGGTCATGTAAAAACAAAAGATATCAAAATTTAAGAAACAAAAAAGCATCAATAAAAATCTAATGAATGTAATTAAAAGAACTTTGGGCTGAGAATCAGGAGACCTAAGTTCTACCTCTGGGACCATCACTGCAGTCTGACTTTTGAATTAATTATTTAAATAAACCAGCTCTTCCCAAAGTTATTCATCTCTTAATTGCCAAATCTAACAGCCTTTTCTCAGCCCTCATCTTTCTTGATCTCTTTGCAGCATATGATACTGCTGATCACCCTTTCCTCCTGAGCACCCTCTTCTTGGGTTTTCATGATACTTCTCTCTCCTGGTTCTCCCCCTGTCTGTCTGCTCCTTCTCACTCTTCTTTCCTGGCTTGTATCCATATCATGTCCCCTGAGTATGCTTTTAGGATCTATCCTTGGCCCTCATCTCCAATAGCCTCCTTATTGTCTCCCTGTCTCAACCCTCTCCCCACTTCACTCTATCCTTCACTCAGCTGCTGAAGTGACTTTTCTAAAGACCTGATAAAGGTCTGACTGTCACACACCTATCCCCTACTTGATAAACTCTAGTGGCTCATTATTGCCTCCAGGAGCAGTCTTACACTTTACTCCCTCCTCTGAATTTGTTCATCTCATCACACAAGTCTGCTTGTCTTTCTCAACACATGATACTCCATTTTCCAATTTAATGCCTTTGCACTGGTTTTCCCTCATGCTGGAATGCTCTCTCCACTTGGTTCTGCTTCTTAGACTCCCTGGCTTCCTTCAAGACTCAGCTCACATGCCATCTTCTTCAGGAGACATTTCCCAGCCTCTCTTTTGCTTCCTTTTCCTCACCCCCAACATATTCTGTGATCCAGCCACACTGGCTTCCTTGCTGTTTCTCAAACAAAATACTTTACTGTATTTCCTCCAGGCATTCATTGGCTGTCTCCAAGCCTAAAATGCAGTCCCTCCTCAACTATGTCTCCTACCTTCCTTCCATTCCCCAAGAAAATTCCATCTTCTACAGGAAGCCTTTCCTGATCCTCCTTAATGCCAGTGCCTTCCCACTGTCAATTCTTTCATATTTATCTGTATATAAGTTGTTTGCATGTTGTCTCCCCTATTACACTGTGAGCTCCTTGTATCCTCAGGACTTAACCATGGCGCTTGGCACATAGGAAATGTTTACTGACTGAATGACCCCTTTCCTCTGAGATCATCCTCCATATATAATCTGTATGTTCATGTTGTCTCTTCCATCAGAATGTGAGTGCTTTTTGGGTACCGAATGTTTTCTTTATTTCCCCAGGGCTTAGCACCTAGCACATAGTAAACACTTAAGTGCTTGTTGACTGACTACCCTCCTTTTGGCCTCAATTTCCCCATCTATAAAATAAAGGGATTGGACTGGGTGATTTTAAAGACCCATTCTAGCCTCACCCTCTATGTTTGTGAAAGTGCTTTATCTGAATGCAGCTACCATTCCATATTTCAGGGACTGGTTTGTTATTGGAGAGCATCTAGTGGTAGAAGTTTGAGTGGTAGAGGAGGCTTAGAGCAGAAGTTAATTTGAGGTCCATTAACTTGGTTTTTAAAAAAAATATATTTGGATAACTATTTCAATAAATTGACTTCCTTTGTAATCCAGTGTGTTTTGTGTATCTAAAAACATTCTGAGGTTTCCCCTAATTGTCGAAGGGGTCTGTGACACATACAAAAAAGTTAAGAACCTTCTTGCCTAAAGGAACTGTGTTCATGAATCACCCATCTGAACACTGCTGATCTCATTGCATCCCACACCTAGTCATTCCAGGACTGGTTCTGCAGTGCTGATTGCTACCATCAACAAGTCATGCTGATACATTCCTTTACTAAGGAATAAGTCTGTGAGTCTGCAGTTAGGCCTGCTTAGAAAGGAGAAAGAAAAAGTCAAGCTGTTACAGCTAGAACACCTAAAGCTAGCTCATCCTTGGCACATCAGAGGCTCACTGGAACTTTAACCTCTCCCTACCTACTGGCTCTTTCCCTCATACCTTCAAACATGCCTAAATCCCTCTCATCCTTAAATAACCTTCATTGGCCTTACCCTTAACACATTGGCCTTTATCTCTCTTCCCTTTCTCAGCCAAACTCCTTGAAAAAGGATGTCTATATTTGCTGCCTCCAGTCTGGCCTGCAATACCATCCAACTGAAACAGCTCTCTCCAAAGTTACCAAGGATAATCTGAATTGCCAAATCCAATGTTCTTTTCTCAGTCGTCATCCCTCTTGTCTCATCTACTGCATCTGATACTGCTGACCAGCCTCTCTTCCTGGATACTATCTCCTGACAGTATTTTCTCATTTTCCTTCCTACCCATCTGACTATTCCTTCTCAATCTCCTTCGCTAGTTTGTTATCATTTTCTCCAACTGTTAGTATTCCTGGAGACTCTATCCTAGGCCCTCTTGTCTTTTCCCTCTACACTCAGTAACTTCATCAGCTCCCACAAGTTTTAACTATAATCTCTATGCAAAGGGTTCATACATCTATACATCTAGCTCCAGACTCCCCTGAGCTTTAGTCTCGTATTACCAATTACCTACTGGCCATTTCATAGTATGTCCTGCAGATAAACTCAGCACACCCAAAAAATCTTACCCCGTCTTCCAAACATCTCTATTTCTATGAATTTTCCCAATCTCCCAGGTTTGTAATCTTGGCATTATCCAGGAGTCCTCATTAATTCTCATCCCCACATACAATCTGTTGCCAAATCTTGCTTTTTCTACTGCCCCAACATCTGTGCCATCCAACCCCTTCTCCATTCACACAACTGCCAAATTGGTTCAGACTCTCATACCCTCTTACAAAGATCATTCCAGTCCCTTTGTAGTGTTGGACTCCTTTTCTCACATATCTCCCACTCCAGTCCATCCATCCTACACTTGGTGGCCAAAGTAATTGTCCTAAAGTGCGGGTCTGACCTGTCCCCTTATTCAATAAACTACAGTGACTCTCTGTTGCCTCTAGAATCAACTTCTTTGGCATGGAAAGGCCTTTACAACATGCCCCAGACTATCCTTCCAGACTCATCGTGCGTGACTCCCCCTCTACGTTCTAAATAACACTGCAGTCTGACCAGGCTGGCCCCCGTGCCTCACATATGACCCGCCATCTCCCTTCTCTGTGCCTCTGCACGGGCTGTAACACATGCCTGGAGTCACTCCTTCCTTGTGCCCACTCCGCAGCGTCCCTCCCTGCCTTCATTTGCTCATATTTCTCTTCATATGTTGATATTCACTTTAGATTTTTGCTATGCATTTTATGTACCCGTGTCCCCCATTAGAATGTAAACTCATTGAAAGAGATTTTATTCTTTGCCTTTGCATCCCCTGCACCTAGCACAGTGCCAATGTTTACTAAAGACATGCTGACTGATGACTTAGAAGTTACTTAGTTCAACCCCTTCATTTTACAGATGGGAAACTGAGGTCTAGAGAAGTGAAGTGACTTGCCCGAAGTCACAAGCCTGTCAATGACTGAGGTGGTTGAAAAGACAGACATACCTGCCCTGCTGGCCTCCAATGTTCCTGTTTCCTTAGGAAGTTTCAATGGAACTTGGAGCCTCTACCTCCAGTCCTTGCTACTGCCAGGTGACCCTATCGGTCATAGTTTAACAATGAAGTGGGATCCCCACACACCTCTGTCTTCTCTGGTCCATCCGGCCAGTAAGACCAAATCATCCAAAGAGGGCATGCAAGGGTTGAAGCCCCGCCCCCACCCGGCACCTGGGCTAATATTGCAAGTTTGGATTGTACCCTCTTCCCCTAGTCCCTGTAAGTCTGTGAGGAAGAGAAATGGGGATACAAAGCATTGGGTAGGATAGCTCCCCTTCCAACCTGGCTCCATCTTTATTAGCATTAGAATGTAGGTAGCTGATTATTTACCATGGCTGCCTGTTGCTCCTTAGCATGAGCGGCAAAACGAGCTACATGATTGACGATGGGGGAGAAGTTGGTAGGTCCATAGAAGCGAATATGGGGTAGGCAGGCTGAATACGCCTGGGCAATGCCATCCACACCTGAAACACAGAGAGCCTTGTTATGGGGAAAGAGACAGGCACCTAAGAATCACTGGGGTCTCTGGCTTGAAATAACACCCTATCCCAAGAGTTAACTGATTGAAATAAGGCATTTCTAAGATTTTTTTTTTGTCTCCATCTTTTTGGGTCCAGACCTATAATTTTATCAATGGAAGGAACTCCTATTGTGAAAACTGCCCAACCCCTCACTGATGCAGATTATCAGTTCATTTGTAATCCTGGGGAAATGTTTGGGGCATAGAGAAATTAAGTAATTTTACCCATGCCCATGGAGGTAACAGTGTCAGAAACAAGTCTTGCATGCAGTCTTTCTGACTCCAAGGCCAGCCTTCCTCTCTCCTACAGTGATAAACTGTAAGCTTCTTGAGGACAGGAACTTTGAGATGTGTGTGTGTATTATTTTTTTCCCCATATCCCTGCTGCCTAGTGCAGTGCCTTAAATAGATGCTTGTAGATTGAATGAATGAGTGTGCCATGCTGCCTCGACTCCCAGGTTATGAAAATAAAAACTAAAAGTTGTACTCATACCAGGACATCATCATTAAAAATCCTCCCTCTGAGCTCCAAGTTTGTTCTACTTTCCTACAGAAGCCTGGGAAGACTTGTATAAACTGATACGCAGTGAAGTGAGCAAGGCCACAGGAACAATTTAGACAGTCATACTTTGCAATGTAACAACATCGTAAAGACAAGCAACTCTGAACAAAGACTTATGAACTCTGTGTGATGCAATGGCCAACGAGGACTGAAGAGGACTGCCACCTGTTTCCTGACAGAGGGGAGGTGGAATGAAGAAGTAGAATTAGACATACATTTCTGGACATGGCAAATGTGTGGATTTGTTTTGCTTGACTGCTTATTTGCTACAAAAGCTAGTGTTTTTCTATCTCTGATTAGGGAGGAGAGAAGAGAAGGGAACTTGAAGAAGTGTCAATGACCTTCTACATCTACACCCCCCCCCCAAAAAAAGAGAAAAGGTCATTGAAGCATCTTCTAAAAAGTGCAAAGAACTATTGTGCTATAAGAAGTGGGGAGAAGACGGACTTCATAATTACCTGGAGAGGCTTATACAAACTGATGCTAAATGAGAAGATCAGAATCAGGAAAAATTTGTACACAATCACAGACACATCGTATGTGTGACAACCAACTTTGATAAACTGGACTCTTCTCAGCAACGCACAGCTATAAGACAATTCTACAAGTCTCAGGATGAAAGATGTCTACATTGAGAGAAAGATCTAGAAAGACCAGAGTTTAAATGGAGACTGAATCTCCAATCTACACGCTATCATTCTTTTCCATGTTTTGTTTTCTTTCTTTTTTCCCATTGTTCACTCCAGTGGTTACAACCCTTCTATACAACCAGACTAATGTCCAATGTGAAAGTATTTGCAGATCCTATACTTGACTGCATGCCACTGTTGGGGGACAGGGGAGAGGGAAGGGAGAAAATTTGAAACTCAAGGGATTGTGGAACTGAATCTTGTAAACTAAAAGTAAATAAACAAATCAATTTTTTAAAAAGTGCATAGAACAAAAGGAAGTTTGAAAGAAAACAAGCAAGTAGCACAACTCTGAAAGGAACATGTTGAATTTATTATATACTTTTTTTAAAAATAAGCTATAGGTAATAGATTCACTGGTTCACATATAATCTTTTTCTGTTCTACTTTATATATGGAAACAGTCTCTCTTTTTGGTGTTAAATTCAGAATTCAAAAATACAATAAAATCAAGTGGCCCCAGCTTCTGCAATGCCAGCCAGGCTGGTCAAATACTGGTCACTTCACACCTATACTCATGACTCCCAGCATTTATTCTCCCCAGATAAATGGCTATTTACTAAGCTGCTTTCTAGGCTGTCAAAAGAGACATTCTGTGCTGCCTCCCACCTGTCCCTGTCCCTTCCGATTCATCCTACACACCACAGCGCAAATCATCTTCCTCCGTTCAGATTACTAAGTGCACTTCATGGCACTGCTGCTACCCAAAGTAAACACAACTTGCTTGCTTAGTGGATACCTTTGTTTAATGCACATCTTGAAACTTGTGTAGCCGTGCAGTTTGGGGATCAGACTGCAAGATCAGAGGTCTGTTGAATGTGCTTTATATTAACTATAGGTTCATAATAAAGGCTTTAGATGTAGAAGGTCATTGATAATCTGAGTAGTTCATGGGAAAGAACACTGCATGTGGAGCCAAAGACCGTGTTTGAGCTCTAGCTATGACATTTACTTTATCTCTTTGGGCCTCAATATCCTCGCCTGCAGAAATAAGTTCACTGAAATTCTATAATCTCTGTGGTTTTATGTTGTAGCTCTAACAGTCTATGAGCTTACTTAGTCCTTTCTCCTACTTTAAAGGCAAGACTAGATTCAAGCAAACTGTCTTCCCCGATACTCTGTGCCCTCGGAAAATAAACTCAAAGTCAGAAGTGTGAGCTCCAGTGACAGACTTTGTAAGTGAGGGACACAAAAGGTTTACATGCCAGATCACTTCTCCAAGTATACATTTGGAAGTATCTCTGTTATGATTGCAGACAGCAGAGTCAGAATGGCCTCAAATCTGTAGTCTCTGCGGAAGGCAGGCAGTTGTATTACATGCCAAACCAACCCCCCAGTGACACACTCTACAAGAAAATGATGGAGAGATATTGACAATTTGGGAAAAACACATACACAGGAGGTTATGTAACTGGCTGGATACTTAGTGCTTTTGCTCAGCTTGAACAGCAAGGGAGTCATTGGTGTGGGTGCGCTATTTAAACAGACTCGATGAACAGTCTGACAAGTCTTCTACCCGACTTACAGTAAGTAACACCCTCCTCTACTACGGGAACTAAGCCCAACCCCAGGAACACATGAGTTCTCTGGGTTAGAAGGGTCTTGATTTCTTAGGCAGAAAGAGGAAGCATGATCTAACAGAATGAGCACTGGATTTGGAATCTTGGATTTAAATTCTGATTCTGTGACTTATTACCCATAGAAGCTTGAGCAAGTCACCCTCCCATCCCTCCCCCTTTCCCAAAGACTTTACAGGAGTATACATTTAAAGCTGAAAAGTATCTTACAGGCCTTTTAGTCTAACCCTCTAGTTTTACAAGTGAGGAAACTGAGGCACAGAAGTAATAAATGCCAATAATAAGTGAATATATTACACTTTTAAGACTTGCAAAGCACTTTACAAATATCTCATTTGATCCTCATGACAACTCTAGAAGGTAGGTGCTACACCCCTATTTTAGAGGAAACTGAAGCAGACAGCATATAAGTGACTTGACTTAGGGTCACACAGTCATTAAGTTTCTAAGGCTGGATATGAACTAAAGTCTTCCTGACTCCAGGTATGGGGCTCTATCTCCTGGGCTATCTAGCTGCCTCAAATAATAATACAGTAATAGTAACTGGCATGTATATAATGCTCTAAGGTTTGCAAAACACTTTATATATGTTACATGTCATTTGCCCAAGGTCACTTAGCTAGTGTTAGTATTTGATTTCAAGTCTTCCAGACTCCAAAAGTCCATTGCCTCTTCTACCACAGGATACTGCCTTTCTTACCTCTCTTCCAAAGTTAGGACACTGACTTTTCCCCACATTTATATACTAAGAAGTTATGTAGGTTCCCATTCTGTTCAGATCTCCCTCCTCTAGGCCATGGTCACTGGTAAGACTAATTGTTCTCTGAAAAAATACAGTCTTGATTATAAGAAAATCAAGCCCACTATTATATACCCCTCTCACTTGAAATCTGTCATCTGCTGATATTCCAGGGTTCAACCTCCTGCATGGCCGGCCTGTCTCTCCACATTCTCTCTTGCCTTTTCCTTTCTTGATCTCTGAAGAAGAAATGCCAAGGGTACCTGTACTGACTCTCTGAGATTAGACCCACAGGTACATTTTAAGAATCATAAAAATTAAAGCTGGAAAAGAGCTTATGGATAATCCAGGCATAGACTGACTCCTAGGTGGAGAGCTCAAAGAGATCTTAAGGGTCATCTTGGTCAACTCCATTATTTTACAAATGAGAGACCTGAAGCCCAGAAGGGAAAGTTACTTTCTTGAGGTCATGAAGGTAGTAGTAAGTCCAAGACTCATAACCAAGTCCTATAATTCCAAATTCCAAAGCTATTTATACTATTCATGCTGCCTTCTCAATCTTTTTTATTTTATAGATTGTGAAACCGAGACTTAGCGAGAAAACTCACTCACTTGTGGCCTCCTAGCTAGTTCAGGTGAAGGCCAAGAGTATAATTTAGAAGGGCATCTTTGCATCTTTATCTTGCAGGAAGAACACTGCCACAGAAATTGGGAGGATTGGCTTCTATTCCTGCCTCTGGCACCAAGTTGCCCTGTGACCTTACAGCAAACTCCTTACCATATCTGAACTTCTGTTTCCTCATCTGCAAAATGGGGCATAATAATACTTCCCCTACCTACTTCACTGGTGTTTGTGAGAATTAAGTGAGGTAATGTGAATTAAATCTTGGTATATACAGGTAAGGTACAGTTTTCTTAGTGGCACCTAGCTTCTGTGGTCAATGTGGAAAATTTTTTTGCCTGCATCTTGGTCTTTTCTGCAAAGACAGATCACATCAGCATCATCTGATATAAAGGGCAGCAGTAAAGTGTAAGGTCCTTGAGGGCAGAGACTGTCTCACTTTCATATTTGTGTGCCCAGTACCTAGTGGCACATAATGAATATTGAAAAAATGCTTGATTAGTTGGCCATTCTTAGTAAGCCCTTGACAAACACGTATTAAGTTCAACAAACATTCATTTGGAAAATATGATTATCTTTGCTATTCCCCCTGACTCACGGCCCATGTTCCTGCTCCTTGGGAACTACAGGGTCTTTGGAACCCTAGATGGCTTAGAATCTGGGGGGTGGATTGAAGTAAGAAGGGATAAGACAAGGAAGAGGATGAAAGATCCTGAGGGGTAGGTGGAGACAGGGACAGAGTGTATTCCTAGTTGCACCAATCTCTCCAGCTGTCTGTCTGTGCTAATCAAAAGTCCTCATCCCCTAGTGACAGAAGACACCCAGCGGGTGTTCGGAGCTCTCAAGATCCCAGACGCAACTGTCATTTCTGCCTGAATCATGCTCTGTTTGTGGCCTTGGAAAACAATGGAGCAGGGAGAGGAGGAAGGAAGCATCAGTGCTATCTATGCACATAGTTGGGGCTCAGATATGATGCAGCATCATGGTACACTGTGACAAATGTTGAACTAGGAATGAGGAAACCTGGGTTCTCCTCCTGGCTCTGTATCTAGCTCATTATGTAACCTTGGAAAATCACCTCCCCTCCGTGTTTCCCAGTTTCATTTTATATAAAATGAGAATGAAGGACAAAATAATTTCCAAAATGTTAACACAGAGTAGAGAGCGGTACAGTAGAAAGAAGGTGGTATAAAGGCAGCATGTGGTAGAAAAAACCCTGGGCCTGGAGTCAAGAGAGACAGCCTTGAATGCCATCTATTCACTAGCCTTTAGTCCACAGGCAAAGAACAACCTCCTTAAGCTTTCTTTTCTTCATCTGTAAAATGGGGTTGTTATCTCTAGTACCTACTTCACATCATCTGTGATGATGAATTGGGATAACACATGTACGATCAAGTGGGATAACACATGTAGTCAAGTGTCCTGTAATGCTTAAGGGTCATTTCAATGTCAGTTTCTGTTATTATTCTAAAGTCTCATCCAGATTACACTGTAAACTCCATAAGGGCAAGAATTGTGTGTCTTATTCATAGTGTTTATCGTGATACCTCAGCATACATCAGGCACTTAATATTTTGTGAATGAAAAAATGAGGATTCAGTGATTCTATTAACGGAAATAAGAAAGAGACATAAAGAGAATCCAATAAGAGACAATAAGAAAGGGAAGGAACCAGAAATCCTTCCCTGACTCAATAGGACATTAAGAAATTGGATTTATTGGGGTGGCTAGGTGGCACAGTGAATAGGGCACCAGCCTTGGAGTCAGGAGGACCTGAGTTCAAAGCCGGCCTCAGACACATCACACACACACACACACACACACACACACACACACACACACACACTAGTTGTGTGACCTTGGGCAAGTCACTTAAGCTCAATTGCCCTACCTTCCCCCCTCCAAAAAGCAAAAAAAAAAAAAATTAAAAAAAATTTAAAAAAGAAATTGGATTTGTTTTCATTTAATCTTATCCTTAGGACTTACCTGAGCAGAAGGGGTTGGTGGGGTTGAAGTTGATAGCAAACTCATGAGAAACCTGAAAGCCAGAAAAAAAAAATTGCTATTATACTAGTCCCTCCCCTCTCTACTTCCTATTGTCTATCCCCTGCCCAACTGGGATGGAGAACTAGCAAGTATGTGGGAATTTGCTTTCAAAGAGGTGACTGGAACTACATGGGAAGGAAATAACCAGAATGTAACCTTTAAAGGCCCTCCCTTCAATGGTACCTTCCTACTAAATACCATAGTATCTTGTTCTAAAAGTGTCTTAGTCTCCAAAGAGGTTTGTATGATTCAAACCCAAGCCACTTCTTTGGGAGTGGGGGTGGTCTGTGTAATTCAAAGCCCAGTCCTTCTCATGGGTCCTAGTCATTATCAGTCTCCCAGGAAAGGCTGAAGCAATGGCCAATGACCATTCTGCAGATGGCTCAAACACCCAACTCGAGTTTTCGCAAAGTCATGTTCAGGCCACCTAGGCAGGATGTTGGGAGTCAGTCCATTCCCCATTCCCTTTACTATGATAACCCATAAGCCTTTTAGGAACCCAACCAGGGCAAGGAATGGCACTAATACTGAGGAGACAGGGAGAGGGGTAGCAAAAGAGTAAAGCTCCCCTGAGGATGATGGCTTCTCCCAAAAACTAGGGGGCTAAAGAGCCCGACTCAGACTGAAATATGTCTCTGAACTGGGAAAAAATCAGAATTCCTGGGTCGATTGGTTTGTTTGTTTTTGGCTTTTTTACCTTTTCCCTTTTCCCTTGACTCCTTCCCTCTATTTCTGGGGAAGCAAAGGCAAGATGCAACTTTAAGAAGTAATTTTGTCCATCTCTTTACCTAAGAAGATAGGAACTCCATCCATATATAACCCCCAGAGTGAAAAGTCCTTTCCTTGACTGGGAGAGTAGGGTGGAGAGAGGAAGGCCCAGATCTTAGAAACGGAATCAGACGCTTCTTTGTATGCTTGTGGGTCACCTGGGAAACCTGATCAAACTTTTCAAACCTGCTGGCTTCCATGCCAAGCCTATTATGTCTCATGGGGAATTGGAGCCATAAGCCTTTGTCCCAGGTTTACTTCCTGCTGACTCTAGACAATCAGTGGCTCGAGCATTCACCCCACATTGGTCCAGGGCCACTTGGTACGTGAGTTACATAAGTTCTGACTTTCCTAAGCTCTTAGAATAGAGAGGGTGGTGTCTGTCCATCCACCTGGACAATGCTTTTGGATAAGGTGATATGGTCAAGAGTTGTGCAGAGGGTATGTCCAGGCTATAGTTGGGTTTGTCATGTTTTTAAGGGTAGGAGAATGAACTGTAGAAGGGATGATACTATCCCAGGCTTAGTTCTGTACTATTAGTTCTATAAGGCTTATTTCTTATACTATGGGCAATCCTTGATGACAGGCAAAACAATTATCTGGCAGGGACCTTCCTTTTTGTGCCAACATTTTCTTTCTAATTTAGTATGAATTTAGGCTAAAGTGAAACTATTTTCCAGGCCCATGCTAGAAGCACAATTAGATACCAAACTAGGAAACAACTTTTGCCACAGACAAGCTCCCAAAGGGAATAATTCATATGCAAAGTATTAAGTTGTCGTCTCTGCTGCTTGTTAATTGGCTGCTTATTGGTCAGAGGCTAGATAAACAGCCAATGGGGAGGCCGAGAAGGGGATTCCTGCAATGGACCTGACCGGCCTCTGGATTCCCTTCTGATTCTAACGTTCTGTGCTCTAAGGGCCTTTCCAGCTCCAACATTCCATGTTCGAAGGGCTCTTCCAGCTCAGATATTCTATAACAATTCCTACTGTCCTCGTTGGAACAAAGGTTTCTTAAAGGCAAGTGCTAGGTCTTTTTTTCCTCTCACTTCCCCTTATAGCCACGTTGTTACCATGCAATGAATACTTAGTGTATTAAATGGAGGGAGCACAGGCCTTTTGAGAACCTGTCTTTTCCACTTTAGCTCTGATCCTTCCCCATTCCCTCTTAAGTACTCAGAGCCTAGGGGACTTGCTACCTTTCTCCTTTTACTTCACCTGCTGGGAGGGGGTGGGCTTCAATGCTCTCTGAGGTCTTTTCTAGCTCTAGCTCTAGATCTATGATCCTTAGGATCTTCCAAGGTGTGGTAGGATTTGTAAACTATAGGGAGCTGATGAAATCATGGGTCCTTCAAGGGAGGGAAATAGCCTGGGTCTTAATCCTAGCTCTGCCACTTAAGCCTGGGAAACCTCAGACAAATCCAACTCTTTGGGCTTTATTTTCTGTTCCTTTTAATTTTAGAGGCTGGACTAGTGGCCTCTGAGGCTGCTTTCAGCTCTAGGTCTAGGTCCCAATGAAGGGACCTCAAAAGTTATCTAGTTTAACTATAGTCTGACTTTCACGTCAAGTCTGAACCTTCTCTTCATGCCAATCTTGAGTCATCTAACTTCCATTTGAGAATATCTACCGAAGCTCACTACCCCACTGGACAACCTATTCTATTTTTGAAATGGCCCAATGGACAGGATAATTTTCCCTGAACCTGAATCTAACTCCCTGTGACTCCCTCTCACTGGGTCTCAATTCCTAGAACCACAAAAAAAGACCCCAAAACCCCAAGTCTATTGCTTCTTCTCCATGACAGCCCTGGATATATTTAATGATGGCAATCATGTTTCTTCTCCTTACCCCACCCCACCTCAATATCTTCTCAAGATTTCGTGTTTGTCTATATTTCCTTGACTAGACATTCCTCACAGGCAGGGGTCTATATCTTCTCATTCTGTCTCTCCCCACATCACAGCGTAGCCCAGGGAGGGTACAAAACAAGTGCTCAGGAAAGACACACTGATTTATTGTTTTGTCAGTGGACCAAATGACAATGAACCCTGCTAAGTAGCTCCTCCTGAGCCCCCCCTCACCTGCTCTCCCTTTTCTAGAGCTTTTGGGGGCCGTGTGGCTCACAGGGCTCTCTGCCTTGCAAGATGTTCATTGACATTTCCAATGAGACTTTTGTGTGCTAAAAAACATCTTCCTCAGCTCAGTTCTTTGAAAGCATGGGGTGGTAGCCTAGCAACCGGCGCATTCTGAGCTGCCAGCATGATATGTGTGGCTCTTATCTTCAGAGATCACTGTGGACTGGGCTCTGCAATAACCCTGGTCTGGCTTTTGTTGTTGGGGACTGACTGATCCAGCAACGGCACCCCTAGGGCAATTAAGTTAAGGCTGGTAGTCACTAATCTCCCTCTCACCACATCCTCCTTCCATCTCAGGTAGATGATAGGAAGTTGGGGTTCAGGAAGAGGTGATGCCTCTTTCCCAGAGCTTGGGAAAGGAGATCCTCAGTCTGGAAGCAGCTTGGGAACAAGAGGGCAGAGAAGAGGGAGGAGTACCAGAAAAAGAACAAATATCTAACCGTATCACTTGAAGCCTGGGACCCAGGGGTGGGGAAATCAGGCAGTTAGCTCTGGGCAGGACTCTGTGTCGCCTTGTCACCCTCAGCTTAGGAACTTAGGTGGAACCTGTGAGGATTCTAGGAGCTTTGCTCCCAGCTTTCATGTTGGTGCTGGGCTCAAAAATACTACTGCCAGAGGCAAGGGGTAGTGGTGCTGGTGAATGTGCCTAAGGATAGCTCTATGCCTCCTGCCAGCTGGGCGAATTAGCATACTGCTCCCCTCTGCCAATGCATTCCAGGGTTGCCACTCAGAGACCAGTCCAAAGCTGCCAGTCCCCAACCCATTGTAGGGCACTCAGTCCTCAAGAACCTGGGTAGGTAGAGCCACTCCCGACATGCAATCCCCAGAATTCAATAACAAGCCTTCATCTATTCAAAGACAGAGGCCATAGCCTTCCTATATGCCTTCTTTTCCTCAGGTATGTATCAATTCTTTTCAACTAAAATGAAATTTCCTTGAAAAATGGAACCTGTCTCATTTAGCATCCTCTACAGCTTCTAGCCCAGGGCTAGACCCACATTAAACGTCCATGAAAGACTGATTGTTTAATTAACCAAGTGGAAAAAGTCTGACCGTATTACCTGCCCTATTCAATAAACTCTGGTGGTTCCCTATCACCTCCAGGATCGAATACAAAATGTTGTATTGGGCATTCAAAGTCCTTCATAACCTGGCCCGATTCACAACATTGCCAGCTGTTTTATACCCTACTCTCCATCATATAGTCTTCCTCCAGTGACATTGGCCTCCTAGCTGGTCCATGGACAAGACACCATCTTTCAGCTCTGGGCATTTTCCTTGGCTGTCTCCCATGTCTAGAACGTTCTTCCTTTTCACCTCTACCTTTTAACTTCCCTGACTTCCTTTAAATCCCAATCAACTAAAACCCTATCTTCTAAAGGAAGCCTTTCCCAGTCCCTCTTAATTCTAGTTCATTCCTTTTGTCAGTTATTTCCTCCTTTATTTATCTTGTTTGGACTTATTTCTTTGCTTATTGTCTCCCCCACTTGCCTCTTTTTATTTCCCCAGTGCTTAGTATAGTGCCTAGCACACAAGTGCTTAATAAATGTTGATTGATTGATTGAAAAGAAAAAGCAGCCTGCAGATGGAGAGGTCACAGCCCTGGGGCCTTTTCAACAAAGAGATATCTAGAGAAACAATCATAGTCCTCTTTGATAATGACAACAACACAGAATCACATAACTAGAGCTGGAAGGGACCTAGAGGTCATTTAATCAACCCTATTCCCATTTTCCAGAGGAGGAAAGTGAAGCCCAGATAGGTGAAGTGGACTATCCCAAATCAAATAAACATCAGAGATCACCAACTCCAAAGTCAGAGCTCTTTCTACAGTACCACATCAACACCAGAAGATACCTACTCGACTTGTCCTTACCTTCCAGTCTGGAGGTAACTGGGCGCCAAATCCCAAAGCCGGGAACATTTTATCCCTAAATAGCCAAAGAGAATAAGATGATCTTAAGAAACCCACTCTAGGTGAAATGGGAGGGGGAGGGAAGAAGGGAGAATTGGGGCAGGGAGGAAATCATTGGAAATCTTAATTCATACTTCACTGCCTCTGCCTGATTTCCTTTTGGGGCAAAAAGCATTGGAAGGTGCACCAGGTCAGAAATCGCACCCAGGGTGAAGAAGCTCTCTTATGCTTTGTCAGAGTCGTACCATCCAAGGTTACAGAGGGAGCCGAGCCCTGGATTTAGCTCTTAGCTAATGCTGGAGAGATGGTAATGTCCAAGCCAGAAGAAACAGAATTGGTCTCTGTTGAACTACTACAATGCCCCCTTGTTGCCAAAATGTGAAAAAATTGCCATTCTTAGCCCCTCAGCCCATACTTTCTGCTCTTGAGCATCTCTCACTCTGGCTTCTTCACGGTTCCGTCCTTCAGTTGGAAAACTCAGGGGGAAATACTCATCACAAACATTGATTGCACCTGTCCTGCCATTTACTCCCTCCAAAGCTCTTGGAAGTTGTTGCAGCCAATGGTCTCAGCTGGTTCATGTAACCATTCGTTCCTCATTTTATAAAGGAAAGGACTTGAGAGGAAGAGAGGTAAGTAACAAGAGTCCCATGGTTGTAATGATCCTTAGCAGAGTCAGAACTTGAACACAGGTCCCTAACTTCTAAGCTCATCTCAATATAGAACAGTGCCAATCAGTAAAACAGTAACCATTTTTGCTGCGCACCAGCCTTATATCAGTTCCTTAGATACAAAGAAGGAGTTGCCTCCATAGGACACATCTATCCTCTGGGTCAGGCAGATGCAGGGTGAAGGGACCTAACTCACGTGTCATAATCCTGAATGATCTGTCCAACAGCCCAGATGGCTGACAGGTACTCATTGGTGCCCATGGGGTTGATGTAGTGCAAAGAGGAGGGATCTCGGGGGTTCCCATTGGAGGCTGTGAAGTCTATCCCGACCTGGAAGGAAAAATGAGGAGAAAGAGTTGGTGATGAGACACATGGCCTCAAGGATATCTCTGCCACCATCCCTGGAGGTCTCCTCTGAGTCCCTCTTCTCTCAGCCCAATCAGCAACTTCCAGCACCAGAGAAGAAAAGACTATCCCATTCAAACCCCTCATCTCAGATTAATCATTATGATGATTTTAATGGCCATAATTTCTTTCCCCTATTAGAATATAAGCAAACCCTTGAAAGTGTTCTGATCAGGTTATTCCCCACCTGTTATTTCTATCCAGAGCTTACTGAACAAATTCCTTAGCTTAATATTCAAGGATCTGTGTAATCTGATCCTGGACCCTTCCTTCCCATCCTTATCTCCCACTGTCCCCTTCATATCTATCCCAATCACATTGGTCTCCCCACTGTCCCTCCAAAACACCGTCAACATTTCCTAAATCATCATTTTGCTCAAGGGACTGTTCCCCTATCTGGAATGTCCTTCCCCTCTCCCCCTACAACTATCAATGTCCTATGCATTCTAAGGCTCAGCACAAGTCCTACATGATCCAAGGAACCTTCCCTGTCCACCCTAGTCCATAGCAATGATTCCCTCCTCTGAATTCTTTCCAACATGCCTTAGAATCTGTGCCCTTTAGTGGACACTTGGCACATCCTGCCTGGTATTATTAATTAATCCTGCCTCATGTATTTCTTAACAACTAAACTATAACCCTTTTGAAGACAAAGACTATATTTCATATTGCTTTGTATCCTTCCCAGTGTCTGGCACAGTGCTAGGCACATGGTTTAGCTTGTTAGTTGCTTGCTGATTTAATGTCCAGCACAGTAGCACACTGGCCCCAGAGTCAGGAGAACTAGAGTCTAGTGCTAACTCTGCCATTTAATTTGGACAAATAACTTCCTTTTGCTGAGGCTCAATTTCCCCACTATAAAAAGAGAGTACTAGTCCAGATTATTACCACCCCCTCCACTTCATCCACATTCTGGAATCCGGGGGCTAGTATGGTATACTTTTCTCTGTCAAAATCACAGGCCCGGGCCACCCCCAGGAAATGACACTGTGGTAGAAGGATCACAGGGTCACAGAACTGGAAGGGACTTTGCAGGGGCTTCGATGACATTCGATGACATCTCAGCCCTGAATTCAAGACAACACCCAACCCATGAGCCCAAGCCACTGGGAAAACTCAAGGTGGACAAATTTTGTTTTCCACCAAATAAAAGTGAGTCAGTCTCCCCAAGAGAAGAGGTGCGACTGGGGAGTGGTCCAAAAGATGCTTGGTAAGAGTGTATCTAATGGGCTGGGGGGTAGGGGTGGAGGTAGCCAGTTCTAACTCATTCAAAAACGATCTGTTGATTACCAAGCCTGTGCTAGGCACTGCAGAGAGGTGAGGAATACGATATGAGACAGTCCCTACCCTGGAAGGAGCTCAACATCTAGTTGGAGAGGAAAAGAGGGGCATATATACATAAGATACAGCAGAGTGGTCTCCCTTATCATCCCAGAGCTCCAGCTTACCTTCATCCTCTAAAGACCATCAAGCCAATCTAACTTATTTTCCCTCCTTCCCAGGGGCCTCTACCCAAAGCAGCCCCTCTACCCTGAGGCCTCTTTATACAGCACTTAAAGAGAATATAATAAAAAAGACTCCCAGCACTCCATTCCAGTTTCCATGGCAACTCTCCCCTTTTTTCCCCTCTCTCCTTTTCCCTTATGACAAGACAACAAAATAAGGACTGAAATGCTGTGGCATCCTTTCCCCCCCACCCTCCCCTCTCTAGCTTGTTTCCCCTGGTGCTGAAGGGGTGGGGAAGGGAGCTCTAGGGAATATTAAAAGGGTACAGAATAAGACATACATTTTCAGACACAGCCAATGCTTTGATGTATTTGGTTTCATTAATACTAATTTGTCACCAAGGCTTTTATTTGGGTTAGTGAAGAACAAGAGAGATAGCAAAAAAAAAAGAGATAGAGAGAGAGAGAAAGAGAAAATAGTAGTAACAATAAAAAAATGAAAAAAAGAAAAAAGTTTAAAGAAGACATAAAACAGGACAGTGTGTTCAGTTTAATGTAGACCTAAAGAACCCCTCCCCCCACTAACTATACATAACAAACTTCAGTTTCAATACAATCCTCGTTGTATGCTGAAGTATTCCTACTTGTTCATGATTATTATGTTCAGAATTTTAAAAATATTTTTAACAAAGAAAACAAAAGGGTTGGGTCTTGGGAGCATAAAAAGGTTGCTTGGATGAGAAGTTTCTAAGGATACGTGGGGATTCTCCCACATGCTGCATGCTTAGGACCTGATGGGCCTGCAGAGTAAGATTCCAGAAGAGACCCTGAGCCAGGTGAATCCCTTGGAGGTGGTGACAGGAAGCCAGGCTGTGACATCATCTAGGCAAGCTCTGCCCCTCAACTTCCTTCCCTTCCTCCCAACAAAGTCTACACTCAAACCAGGGGCCAGCCTCAATCAAGTTTTCCTACCACCACAGTGGGCCTTAGAAGTGATGATTTAAAGGAACTACTTTGGCATCCAATTCCTGACTTCAAGTTTCCTTCCGCCTAACCAAGTTTGTTTCACCTAACAAATTCAGGTCTACAAGAAATGAACTCTGTCTCCATCCTACATTTCCTACCTGGGGTAAGGACCTCAGATCTGACTTGCTCACAATAGATCTGGATTGTCTTTGCTTAATAATATTCTATATTTCTTGGACTCTGTGTCACTTGGCAGGCAGGTATTCCTGATATCTATTCCAAATTCCTACCGCTTTGCTGTCAGTCCATTTTGTTTGTGTAGGATCTCAGAAGAAAGGGTCACCTAGCTTAGCTGGGCCCTGGGAAGAGCAAAAGAATAATCAGAAATCCTTACAGTAAACATAAGCTGGCATCCTCCAAGGATATAGTCTAGGAAAGAGAAGTCCCGGGTAATCTGAAAGAAGAGAGTTCAAGAGTCAGTATACTATCCTCCCCCAAGCATCCTAAATCCCCAGTCATTCCATTTCTTTAGTTTCCATGACTCATTCCTTCATTCCATCTGAGCTACACAGAGAAGGTCATGCAGACCTTTGATCTTACCACCACAAGTGTTGGATTTCCATGTTCACAAGTTCCAAAAAAATTTTTTTATCTAATCATAAACTTTTAAAATCCTGTCTTTTCCTCTTTCTTAGAACTTCAACTCCCTTCTTTGTACTTATAATGACCTCTCACCCCTCCACTCCTCATTTCTTTCCCAGGCCATCACTCCTGTACTAGTTGTATTCCTTTCCTTTTCCTATCTTGATGATGGTGAATCGATCTGATGCTACATTATCCTCCAAATTCCAGTGTCTTGCGCCCTTGTCCTACATGGATGGCATCACTGATGATGCTTTGACAAATCCCAGCCTTGGATTACTCACACAATCTGCTGCCTTCACTCCTATTCACAGACTACTGAAAAGAGCTGGAGAAAACCACCAAACTATAATGAGTGAGTTCACTACAAATCTCACCTGGACCTCAATGCAAAAAGGCAATTCTTTTACACTTTCCTAATCAACTCATTTTCCCATTAAACACAGCAGCTACGCAAAACTTTTCCTCCTTCTTCAAGTGTCCTGGTACTCCCTGCACCCATCCTCTCAGCTAAGGAATTCTCCTCATACTTCACTGCAAAAATTGAGGCCATTCACTGGGAATTTTCTCTTCTTCCTCCCTCCTCATTTCACATCCCTTAGATATCTTACTTCAGCTTCTCCTCCATTACCCTTGTCTTTCATGAAGAGTTGGCCATTCTGTCCAAGATAAACAACTCAATGCCCTTGATGCTATCTCCCATTCCATCTTCTCCAGCAAAGTGCCCCATCTATCATCCTCGCTCTCTCATTAATCTTCAATTTTTCCTTATGTACTGGTGTATTGGCTGCTTCCTTGCTACTAACAAAAATGCTTGTGTCTCCTTCATCTTTAAAAACCACCATTTGATCCTACCATTCCCAGTAACTATCATACCATATCTCTCCTCTTCTCAAATAAACTTGAGAAAGCTATCTATACTCAAGTGTCTCCACTCCATTTCCTCTCTTTCTCTTAAACTTTCTACATTCTGGCTTCTGATCTTATCATTAGATTGAAACTGCCCTCTCTAAAGTCACCACTGATCTCTTAGTTGCCAAATCTAATGGCTATTTCTCAGTCTTCTTCCTTCTTGATCTCTCTACAGCCTCCAACATTACTGATCATCCTCTTCTGCAGGTTTTCACAACAGTATCTTTTGCTGGGTCTCCATCCAGGTCATATCTACTAACCATGGGTGTCCAAGGCTCTGCCCAGGGTACTTTTTCTCTTCCCCCCATACTATTTTACTGTGATCTCATCAGCAACCATGGATTCACTT
Organism: Pseudochirops cupreus; assembly: GCA_028627135.1. NCBI lineage: Eukaryota > Metazoa > Chordata > Mammalia > Diprotodontia > Pseudocheiridae > Pseudochirops > Pseudochirops cupreus. Next base: position 232,556,485 of record CM053581.1, read on the forward strand.
ATCACCTCTATGCCAATGATTCCCAGACCTATTCAACCAACTTTAATTTCTTTCTTGAGCTCTAGTTTCCCATTATCAATTGCCCTTTGTATATCTCAAACTGAATGCTCCATAGGCATCTCAAACTCAACATGTCCAAAACAGAACTATTTTTCCCCTATCCCTCAGCCCCTTTCAAACTTCCCTGTTACTGTTAAAGGCACCACTATCCTCCCAGGCACCCAGTCTAACAATCTGGGGGGTAGGAGTCCATCCTTGAATCCCCACTCTCACTCTCCACAGCCAATCTCTTGCCAAATTCAGTCAATTCTACCTTCACAATATATCTCATATATTCCCTCTTCTCTTCTCTTACAATGCTCCTCCTCTGGGATAGGCCCTTATTACCTTACAACTAGATTATTCCAATGGCCTTGTTGGTCTCCATGCTTTCCTTCTCTTCCCATGCCAATTAATTCTCCACTCAGCTGCCAAGGTGATTTTCCTAAAGTTTCTCAATAAGCTCCAGTGGCTCCCTGCTACCTTCAGGATCAAATATAAAACTTTCTGTTTGGCATTTAAATCACTTAACAACTCTCCTTCCCATACTTTACAATCCACCAACATTTGTTTTCTTATTGCTCTTCACACCTAAGAGTTCATCTCCCAGACTTGTGCCTTTTCAATGGCTGTCCCCCATGCTTGGAATGCCCTATTTCCTCACTTCCACCTACTGGCTTCTCTGGCCTTCTTTGAGCTCAAATCTTCACCTTCGGCAGGAGGTCTTTTCAGGCCCTCCTACTCCATACTGCTAGTGCCTTTCACTCTCAAATCACCTTCTATCTACTCTGTATATATTTTGTGGGTGGTTAGAATGCTAAACTTGAAGTCAGGAAGAGTCATCTTCCTGAGTTCAAATCTGGCCTCAGACACTTACTAGCTGTGTGACCTTGGGCAAATCACACTTAACCATGTTTACCTCAGTTTCTTCATCTGTAAAATGAGCTGAAGAAGGTGATGGTAAACTGCTCCAGTATCTTTGCCAAGAAAACCTCAAATGGGGCCATAAAGAGTCAGACCCAACTGCCTGAACATATATTCTGTATGTACATGATTGTTTGCATGTTGTTTCTTCTTGGGGGGGAGGAGGGGCATGTTTTGCCTTACTTGTATCCCCCAGTGCTTGGCACAGTGCCTGGCATATGGTAAGTGCCTAATAACAGCTTGTTGACTGACTGGCTAAATGGGCATAGTGTCCTTCATTCTAGGTCTAGTATTCAGCTCTTATATATTTAGGGGATGGTCATGAACAAAGTACTCAGTCTCAATACTCTCATCTTTAAGATGGGCATAGCAATTCCTATTTCACCTATTAACCATCAATGGCATTAGGAGAATAAAATGATTTCCAAGCACTATCCTTTTGATGTCGTGCCCTTTCATAGGGCAGTCTGTTCTAGAGTTAAGTTTGCTCAATGTTCCAAGAGAAACAGTTACTCTGCCTCATAGTTCTGGGACAATTGTTACTAATTTTGAATGTGACAGACTGTAGTACATTGGAATGATATGGACATAAGAACTGTTTTATATTTATGGGACAAATATGATTTATCTGGGTGTAGAAAGATGAGAGTTTGGTTACTGACCATAAACAAACATGACATCATTAGTAGGGAGAAATGGAGTCTGAACGCAGGAAAGGAAGGGAAAGGGATGCTAGGGGAAGAAAAGGAAATAAAAGGGGCAGGGGAAAAGAAAAGAGAAGAGAGGAGAGGAGATAGATTTTAGAGATTTTACAGCTGCATCAGCTAAGTGTAAAGCTGGAAGTGATAAATACTCGGTTGCTACTGAGGAGTAAGTCTAGCTCAGCTGAGGAACAGCTTGGAAGCAGAGAATCAGAGAAGTCACTCAGCATCAATTCAGTTTAGCAGGAGGAGCAACCCTTCAACAAAGAAGTTTGTATTCAACAAGGAAACTTTATGGACAACTCCTGAGATAGAAAAAGAGCCCCCGATGTTGTGACTCATCCAGAGCAAATGTGTTTTCCTCATTCATATAACTTCTTGTCAGATTTCTTTGTATGCCATTCTACCTCAGAGATACTGAGTGCATTAGTGGGAGAGTGATTATGGGTAGATTGTGATGCATTTTATTATTTATTTGCTATGTCATGTAAGTACCTGTGGCCTTTTTTGCCTTATTTTCAAGGCAAGAACTAAAGAACTAAGAACTAAAAGTATCATTATTGTGAGTTTTGTGTAAATAGAAGCACATCAGTGGAAGCTCAGAGTTAAAGTGGTGAGCAGAGTGTATTCCTACAAAAGAGGGTTAGCCCTACAACTTTGAGAGAGTTTGAGTGTGACCAAATGGTGATGGTCTTTCCATGGGAACCTAGAACTACCAGTGAGGGCAGGCTGGTATGAATGAGCCAACCCAGAGAGTAATGTCTACACTCCTAGTAAAAAAAAGTATAAGGTGTTATGTAGTGATTGGCTACCCCACGTACCCGTCACATAAATAAAATCTCACTAAAAGTTCCATTACAACCTAAATCTTTAGATAAAGAGATTCTTTAAGACCCATTCAATGGTCTGCTTATTACAAGCAGATATAAGAAACATCAAAATTGAGAGACTTGAGTCCAGGCTTTCCCATTGCCTGAGAACATAGGGCCTATTTCTTTCCCTCTCTTAGATTCAGTTTCCCTGTCTGTAAAGTAGGGCTGAAAATTCCTCTCTCACTTCCCTTGCAGCTGTTTTGCAGATCAGAAAAAAGTTCATGAAATGTGACAATGTTTTAGAAAATTAATAAGTACTCAATGAATGCAGTGTTAGTGATGCTTCTTCCTTGCCCTGCAGCATGGCCCGCAGGGAGGTGCTGAGCAGGCAGGCTCTAGTTCTCAAAAGCCATTTCTAGCATGGCCACAATTCTCAGCCAGCACCCTCTACTATCCTCTTTGAACAGGCAATGCCTTGTTGTGGCTCTACCTCATAAACCCCTGAACGCTCAGTGATCCCCCGCCTCCTCCAGCTGGCAGATGATTTAGTTTAGTCCCTGCTTTTATGCTAAATCTCACTTACCCTTCTACCCCCAGAAAGATGGGTCCTAGAACTAGCCATAGAACTAGATTCCTTGGCTACCTGTTCCTCTTCCCCCACTCCCCCAAAATGTCCAGGCACCCATCTCCCCTTACCTTACAAGAGCGGATAATGATGATGCCTGAGTTCTTATAATTCTTCTTCTTCTTTTGTTTTTTAGGGTTGATACATTCTACCTCTAGCTGGGAACAAAGTAAAGAAAAAAGGATAAATAAAGGATTAACCCTATCCAGAGCTTCAGCCTTAACAAGCAAGAAAGCTGATCTCCATGGCTCCTCTCCCCACCAGATCCCCAACTGAACTTTTAACAAGATGCTCCTAAAAAAAATCACCGGGCCTTCTAAAAATAGATGGCCCTATATCACATTTATTTCCCAGACTGTGTCTTTGCTCTCATGCTATTTCCCTAACCTAAAATGCCTTTTTCCTTTCTCCTTCTCTACCTAAAGCCCTCTCATCCACACACCTGCAGTGTGTTTTAACAAGCTGACATTGGCCAAAGGGCTCCAGGATTCAGGTACTTGGTTCTGGTAACTCATTCTGCATATTGTCCAATAATGAGGATACTTGAAGTGTCCTTGTCCATTGGCAAATGCAGATGTCTCTCCCCATGAATCTAATCACAAACCCTTGGGAATGGTATATGTATGTGTGTGGGGGGTGGTGTTTATTCAAGGATTGGAGAGTTTCCTTTCCCTGAGCTGGCTGGAGCTCTTCCCAAAACACTAGGTCATTGAGGTTTCTGGCTGGCTGGGGGTGGGGTGAAGTTGTTCTCTTTCTCCCAAGAAAGAGCTCACAGGCAATGGCAGAATGCCCTGTTCCTATATGCTCCACAGTTTGTTGATGACTGTGCTGATAGTATAGGGCATCTTCTCAGTCTCCTGAGAAATAAGTCCCACTGCCTTTTGAGGGAGGCTTCTGTCCCATCTAAATAATATAAAATTGCTGTCTTACATGCCCAAGTCCCTTTACCCCATCTCACCGGAACACCATCTCGGGCCTCACACATCTTTACCACTGAAGTCTGGAATTCACCGATGAAGTCATGGCCACCGTCATTATCATAGTCATAGCACATGACCTGAGGGATCAGAATGGGTAAAGTCAGCCCAGAGAAGTCCCCTCTCAATTCTCTAGCCTAGTCCTGGGGCAGTTACCATACCAACTCATATATTTGATCAACTCTTCTTGGAAGTCTAAAACTACACCAAGTGCTTTAATGTCTTCCCCTGTCCCCAACCCATCTGTTTATCCTGCTTCCCCCATATCATTTAAGCAGCTCCTAACCCTCCCATCTCCTCCAGGAAGCCTTCTAAGACTGATTAAAATGAAGACAATTATTATCCCCATTTTACAGATGAGGAAGCAGAGAGAGGTGAATAGATAGTAGCAGAGCTGGGATGAGAATACAGCTCTCCTGATCTCAAGTCTGATGCCTTTGGTTGTACTTTGGTTATATTTGGTCTTCTCACTACTGGTCCATAGACCATCACCTGTCTATAACAATTCTTTTTTTTCTTTACCAGTTCACAAAATTGTTGATACCCAAAGTCCTTATTTCTTAAAATGGATACACTTTTTAAAAGGATGCCCCCTCATTCTCCCTTGTCCTGCTCTTCCCACCTCCCAGACTCATGCCCCCACCCCCTGAATCTGAGAGTCCTTTCATCCTAAAACTGAGTGGGACAGCTTTGGTAGAGAATTGAGAGATTTCCTGCCCGTTTTCAGTAGAGGATGAGTTGAGAGGTGCTATCCTACAGCACGCTGCCCTCTGCCTTCTACTTCTGAGCAGGGAATGTTATAGATTTGCTTAATAAAGTGCTCAGACCATAGTCACCTAGAGGGTTTTTAGCTGATCATGGCTACTAAATTTTACTTTACTCTATGGAGTTCAGGACTCCCAGAGGGGAGGGAGAACCCAGCTAGGAAGTTACTTCCCCTCCCCAAGGAGACAACTGTCACAGCTGGGCGGGCTATGGAAAGGCCATAAACAGGCACTAAACAGAGACAGCAGAGCTTACCTGAATAGGCTTCTCCAAGTCTCCATCACATAGTGACACCAAAGGCACAGTAAATGGTTTCCACACAGGATCCAGAGTGTACTTTATCACCTTTAATAAAGAAGGAGAGAGCTCTGACCCCTCAGTCCCTTCCCCGGGGAAGAGAAGAAGAGTCAGGTATATTCCTGAGATGCACCTGCCCTGGCTAGGTAGTAGGGGATTAGCAAGAAAGGGAACAGACTTTAAGAAGAAAGAATATTGTTCAAATATTTATTATGTAAGTAATATGTAGAGACCTAGACTCTGGGAAAGGAGGTCACAGAAATAAGAGGTGGTCTTTGTTCTTAAAGAGCTTATGGTTTAGCAAGGAGATAAAACTGGAAGGTAGAGAAGTGCTAGGGTAAAGAAAGCAAGGTGTCAGCCAGGGATTTCTTTCCAATGAGGGAGACAATTATGCAAATGAGCTGCTAATCGATACACTTCTAATCTAATCAGCCCCTGGTCTTTAGAGTTTTCTACCTCCATGCCATTGGTAAAGCCTTCACCTCAGCAGCTTTAGTCTCTAATCAGTGAATTCCTCCATGGAACAAACTTCCATTTGAGGAAGTATTGATGCTTGGTCACATCTAACCCAGTTCAGCATCCAAATCTCTGGATAACTTTCAACATTTTTAAAAATAAGATTTTGAGTTTCAAATGTCTTTGAAATTCCACCCCCACCCCTACCCCAAGACAGCAAGGCACCCACCAAGTAATCAATTGTGAGGTATCAATACTTGACACACTGGGACTCAGTCCCATTGTAACTGGGCCTGCCCCTAAATCACAGTGAGAACCAAGTCCCTAAACCTGAGTTCTGCTGAGGCGAGGACTGGAAGAAGTTATCCTTCACTGCCTGGTTTAGTGACTCTAGTCTTGACTTATTTCTTAGATTCACAGAGTTGCCAGGGACCAGGAAAATAATCTAGTCCAACCTCCTCACTTTACAGAAGTAGAAACTGAGGGCTTGACAGGAAACATAATTTGTTCAAGGTCACACAATGAGTTAGTGGTAGATAGATTCACATATTCCAAGCAGATGTCACTCACCTCTGTCCGGTGAACAAGCATCCATTTGCCATCATCTCCTGGCTTATAAAACTCTAGAAATGGGTCTGATTTCCCAAAGAGGTCCTATAGGGAGGAAAGATGTAGGTTACCAATAATTCCTGTGCCACAATCATCTGTATTCTCTGTTGCAGATGGGCATAAAATGGGGATTGAACTGCCCAAGAGGACGTGGACTATGGCATAGGAAATTCTACTCCTTAGAAATTGTTTCATCTTCGAGGCTAGGATAGATGAAACAAACAACTAAGGTGACAGGTGGATTAATTTTCTTTGTCCAAGAGACAGATGTCAAGATCATGAGGACAAAGAATGACAAGAATTTGAACTAGGTTAGATGATTAACTCTTCTTTTTTGGTGAAAATGGAGACCTTCTCTCAGAAAAAGAATTTAACCATGGCCTGAACCCCTGGTCATTTCCCCACAGTACACTTCTTCTGGCCATAGCTCTATACTGCTTAGGTAAAGGAATCCTAATTTTCAGGATCTGGGACAAGTGGTACATCCCCAGAGTCCACAAAAGTCTCCTCCCCACACCATGCCCCCCCATACCTTCTTGTCCAGTTTCCTGCCTGCCATGCTTAGCGTGATGACTCGGTTGTCTGACAGTTCCTGGGCAGTGATCTGTGAGGCATGTGAGAATGGGAAGGGCACAATGAGGATTGAGTCCTGATCACCTTCTCCTGACCAGCTGACCAGGCCCATACAAGGGGCAACTCTGGGAGAAGACTAAGATGTTAGGCAGAAAGATGAAACCATGGACACAATGTCCTGAGAAAGAAAGGTTAAGCAAACCCTAGTGGACCCTGCATGGGAAAAGTGGGCTAGAACAGAGAAGGGATGGGAAGGTATCAGCAAGAAAAAAGCAAAGGCAGAGACATATTTGTACAGAAAAGAAATGACATTAAACATTAGAGAAAAAAAGTAGTCCCTGGATTTTCTGTTTTTTTTGGTGTCTCCCAATCTCACCCAGACCATAAGTGCAGTGATCTGTTAAGAAGCTTTGACCCAGGGGAGGCTAGTTTGTGCAATGAATGGAGGTCAGGCCCTGGAGTCAGGAGCACCTGAGTTCAAATCCAGCCTCAAGCACTTAACACAAAAACTAGCCATGTGACCTTGGGCAAGTCACTTAACCCCAATTGCCCTACCTTCCCCCCTCCAAAAAGAAAAAAGAAAGCTTTGATCTATTCTTCCAATTGGGCTTATTCACCCCTCCTCCTGTGGTCTCCCTGCTCCCAAAGGCTCACTCTATTAGGACCATTCTTAGTGTGGACACTCCACTTGTTTTAGCTTAGACCCCTGGAGCTCGTTATCCAATAGCCTCAGCCTCCCAGTAGCATTGGATTACAGGCATACACACCATGTCTGACAGTCCCTGGTATTTTAAAATCCAGATGTCAGTCTCCTATGGTACCTATCCTGTTTGAATAGGATGAGAAATTTTGCCCTCTAGTCCTAGAGAACATACCCAAATCCATCCTCTTCATATCTGTAGAAAACTCAAGGCAGCGGGCTGCTTTTTTGTGGTAGCAAAAGAAAGTACATGCCCATCAACTGGGCAATGGCTAAACAAATGCATGAACATAATGGAATATAACTGCACTATAAGAAATGATGAATATGACTAATTCAGAAAAACACAAGAAGACATGAACTGATGCAAAATGAAGAACCGTGAAAACAATATATATTGTGATTACAACAATGTAATTGGAAAGAAAAAGGAAACTGAATGTTATCTAATTATAGTGAGCTTCATCTTAAACAACAGATGAGAAAAAATACCTCCTTTCTTTCTTTGAAAAGGTGAGATACTATGAGTGTGACACACTGCAGATGCTATATTACCAGACTGAGCTGGTGCATTGATTAGTTTGGGAGAAATGCTTTTCCTTTTTTTTTTTTTAATAAGGGATGATTCTCTGAGTAGAAGATTATATATATATGAATCAAGATGATATAAAAATAAAACGTTAAAATTTTAAAAAACAACAACAACAACGAGAAAGCATCACGCTCTAATGGAAAGAGGACAAGGCTTGGAGTCAGGAGACCTGGGTTTAATTCTCAGCTCCAACATTTACTAGAATTTTGACTAAGCAAATCACTTTCTCACTCTGACTGTTTCCTCACCTGTAAAATGGATACAGAAATACTTGCAACGCGTTTTGTAAAAACAGAACTTTGTAAGCCTCAAACACTAGAACTGAGAGCAATACCTATTTTTGTTTGATCTTTGATTGTGTTCATCCCTGTGAAGAATACAAAGAAGATGAAATGGTCCCTACTCAAGGAACTTCCGGTCGCGTTTGACACAAAGATGACAATATCAGGCTGTATACAGAGAGTAAAGGTTGCGGTACTTCAGGACAAAGAGATCATCACTAAGACCACTTAGATGGAGAGATCGAAAGTGGCGGTAGATATATGAGACTGCTTTCCTACTCAGTGAGGGTAGAGGGAAAGAAGAGAGGGGGAACATTTGGAACTCAAAGTTAAAGTTAAAAATTGCTTTTATATCTAATTGGGGGGAAAATAAATTTAAAAAAAGTGGTGGTAGAACGTTTCATGCAAGAGTCAGGTCTTGAACTGAGTCTTGAATATACTACTAGAAAAGAAGGAGGAGAGGCAGGTATTTTTCTCATTGGATTACTGTAAGGAGGTCACTTTATAAATATTAAGGCCACAAAATCAACTAACAGTGACTTTCTACTATCTAAACAGCCATCGATGGATGGGAAAGGTTTGGGTTAGTCTGAAATTCAGCAGATGAATGTTTTCTAACATAGATTTTCAAGAAAGTTTAATGCACAGGCTCCTTAGCTTAGACTTCAAATCCCTTCACAGCATGGTGTGGTGCAATCTGTCAGGTCTTACCACTTCCTTTTGTGCATTCTACTTTCTCATCACAAAACTTTTCATTCCTGCTTTGTCCCACAGTAACCCCAGCCTCACTCTCAGCTGAGAAACTCATCCCACATTTCACCAAAAACTCTCCTCATCTCATATCAGTTGGACGTCTGTCTCCACCATCTCCTCCTTCATCCCATTCTCAAAGATGTAGTCTTCTCCCTCAAGGCAAATCCCTCTATAAGCACCTTTGATCCCATCTCTTAGGGTCTTTTCCAACCACAATCAATCTAATCTAATCTCTAATCTTCAAACTCTCCCAGTTACAACAAACTCCTACCCAGAAGTCAATAAACATCCTCTCCCTCCCACCCCTCAAGCCTCCTAGATCTTTACATGAAAAAGAAAAACAAACAAAACTCAAGCTTGATCCAATCATCCCCTCAAGCTATCGTCCTTTATCTCTCTTCCCCTTCTCAGCTAAACTCCCGGAGAAAGCCATTTACACCGGGTGCCTCCACTTTCCCTTCTCTTGCTTTTAAACCCTCTGCAGTCTGGCTTCAGACGTCATTCAACCGAAAATGCTCTCTCCAAATAATCTAAAATTATGATGAAAGCAACAATCTCTTAATTTCCGAATATAATAGCCATTTTTCAGCATTCCTTCTTCCTGACCTCTCTGCAACCTCTGGCACTGTCAGTCACCTTTTCTTGAATATATTATCTTCTCTGGGTTTTTGTGACACAACTTTCCCTGGGTCTCCTACCTATGTTATCACTACTCAGTCTCCTTTGTAGAATCTTCATCTAGATACCCTGAGGGTCTTCCCCTCCCAGACTGATTTTTTTTTTTTGAGTAGGTAAAAGAAGCCTTCTTTTGCCTCATTTCTTACCTACCTTTACTCACTGAATAGGTGTTAGCTCAGACAAACTGAGACCTGGGAAAGACCTTAGCTTAAAAAGGCCAAGGTCTCCCACCGTATTGGGGGCCATCTCCAGTTGTCCTGATTTATATCTTGCCGCAGGACCCAGATGGCTCTGGAGGGAATGAGGCTGGTGGACTCTGCACAGCTCTGACTCACTTAAATCCAATTCGCTTGCAAGTCAAGACATCATCTTCCTGAAGTCCCTGGACCTCTTGGAGAATGAGAGACAAACAACATCCAGCTTACCATGGAGTGTCTCCCAGGGCTCTGTCCTTGGCTCCCTTTCTTTCTCTCACTTGGTGATCTCATCAGCTCCCATGAGTTCAATTTTCATCCCTATGTAGATAATTCTCAGACCTATATATCCAGCCTTACTATCTATCTCTCCTGACTTCCAGTCCCATATCACCCACTGACTTTTTAGACATGTCCAACTCCACATATTCAAAATAGAACTCATTTTCTTTCCCCCAAAAAACTGTCCCTTATTCTCAACTTTCCTATTACTCTCAAGGGCACTACAGTCCTTCTAGACATCCAGGCTTCCAACCTCAGCATCATTCCTGAATTAGTGAGAATTGACTAAGTCAGACTAACTGACTCAACCCCACATACCCCTTCTCTTTATCAAATCTTCTTTTTGTCTCCGCAACATCTCTTTTATATGGACCCATCTTTTCCTGCATAGTCACCACCCTCTTTAGACCCTTGTCACCTCTCAGTTGGACTATTACAAAAGTCTTAGATTTAGTTGCCTTGTCTAGTCTCCTCCCTCCCTCCCCCCATTATTGTGAATTGGAATTAAGTGAGGGAGGACTGTGCAAAGTTACCAGCCTCATTTTCTCCTCCAGAGCCATCTGGGTCCAGTGGCCAGATGCACATGACTAAAGCCTTCCCTCTGAATTATTGGGTGTTCAGTTGTGTCCGGTTCTTTATGACCCCATTTTGCATTTTTCTGGCAAAGACACTAGGTGGTTTGCCATTTTCTTCTCCAGCTCATTTTACAGGTGAGATAATTAAGACCACCAGGGTAAGTGACTTGCCCAGGGTCACACAGCTAACAGCTATCTGAGGTTGGATTTGAACTCTTGACTCCAAACTCAGTGCTCTATCCACTGTGCCACCTAGCTACCTCTAAGATTCTTCTGAGATTACCTTCCATTTATACTTTTACACAGACACACACAGATGTATCTTGTATGTACACAGTTATTTGCATGTTTTCTCTCCCGTTAGACTGGGGGCTCCTTGGAAGGCAAGAGCTGTTTCTGCCCTTCTTTGTACCCTCAGCTCTTAACAGAATGCCCAGCACATAGTAGGCACTCAATGACTGACTGACTGCCTCTAGCTTCCAACCAAACTGGACCACTTGCTTTTTCTTCACTTTGTTCTGCTTTCTCTTACCTCTGTGCATTTGTGAAGTCCACCTACCTCTGCCTGCTGAGATCTTTCTCTTTCTTAGGCTCAGCCTCCTTCATAATCCCCACAATACTATAATCTCCTCTCCCACCTTAAATTTCCTAGAGTCCTTTTTCAAAAAGTGTTTGCCCTACTGCATTCTACCTTGTATCTTACTCCTTTGCATACATGGCATATTCTACTCAGTAGGCTTGTTGAGCGAGGCACTCTATTTGATTTCATCTCTATATCCCTAGAGCTTAGCCCAGGGCTTGATTTCACATCCATTTACTAAAACAAGCTTTCAGTGTCTCCTTCCCAAGATAATGGAAAACAACAAAAGCAAAGTATTTCATCTGCCTGTGACTTAGTTACCATCTTGCCTAGGGAGCAGGGTGATGGATTCCGTGGGCTATATTTAGTCTCATCACCCTCTGCTCTGGAGGAATAATACAAGCTTTCCAGGACAGCTCCAAATATCCACTGGGACCAGCAATATAGGCATGGTTGTCAGGTTTTTTCCCTCTCACCTCTGGCCAGAAACAATAACCAAAAGACAGAAAGAGCTTCATTTCTTCTGCCTGGATATGTTTTCCTGGGCTGTGGGGGAAGAAAGGAGGGTCCTTCATGTGAAGCAAAGGGTTAAAAGAGTGTGTCACAGAGCAGTGTGTCTATAGGGCAATGAGGGACCATTGAGAAACCAATGAGAAGCAAAGATACAGCATGTTCATGCTCATGGATGGCCTTCTTGCTAGACCTCACTCATGACATTCCATTTTCCAACTCTTTTCCTTTGTACTAGCTGTCTCTGATGCCTGGAATACTCTCCCTCCTCCCCTCATAGCTTCTTCCAAGACTCAGTTCAAATCCCACCTTCAACGGGGGCCCTTTCCTTTCCCCCTCCCCTCACGACTACCTTCCCTTTGAGATTACTTTCTGTTTATATTGTACATACTTTCTAGGTACATAGCTATGTGCATGTTTTCTCCAACATTAGAATGTGAAATCCTTGAAGGCAAGGACTGGGTTTTTGTATGCTCTGCTCTCAGCACCATGCCTGGCTTAATAAATGCTTGTTGACTGGTTGAATGACAGATATGAGGTCCTAGACCATGACATAAGCCTGCTACTTGCCTACTATCTCTCTGAGGGTATCTTTGGCAATGATTCACAAAGTCTGGACATTTCCCAAGGGGATCACAAGGGAATACGGTTAAAGGAATGTGGATAACTCACTCCAAAGATTGGGCTTTGATCATGGATCATTAGTAGGAAGAGATTTTTGAGTTCACCTAGTTCAACCCCTTTGGCTCAGAGAGGCTCAATGACTTGCCCATAGCCACACAGCAAAAAGAGGCAAAGTTAGGATTGAAATGAAGGTCCTATGACAACAAATCCAATACTGTAGCTATGGCCCCATGCTGCAGGACACTGGGAATGACTGTTTCTGAGCAGGGGAGAGGCAGGATTGAAAAGTTTCAGTGAGACGCCCAGGTCTGAAGGAGAGAATAGAGAGTGGAATGGATGCAGCAGAGGTAACCATGCCTGGAGTAAGAGAGCTACTGCTGAACCCTGTTGGTCTCTATGGACCAGAACATTTTCTGAATCACAGAAAGCACTGTGAGTCTAGTCCAGAGATTCTTAACCTGTGGGTTATGTTCAATTTGTAACAATGAAAATACATCCTGCATATCATATTACAATTATAATGTAGCATTACGATTCATAACAGTAGCAAAATTACAGATATGAAGTAGCAATGAAAATAATTTTATGGTTGGGGGTCACCACAACATGAGGAACTGTATTAAAGGGTCACAGCACTAGGAAGGTTGAGAACCACTGGCTCTAGTCCCTGGATAGGAAAGAAATAGTCCAGTCCTGCAGCAGCTTAGTGTGCTTCATCTTGAGTCAGTCCCTTACTGTTCTTCAGTCTAGGCCCTCTATGCACTTCAAGGAGGCTGTGTGGGGGCCCCAAAAGGACCCTCTGGACAACCACATCCCCAGAAGGTAAGGGACCTCAAGGCTAAAGATTCCAGCAATGGATGCTAAGTCACTTCCCATAAATCACCATCACACCCATCCAACATTCTTACAGAGAAGCTTGGTCTGGAAGTAAGGAGACCTGAGTTCGAGTTCGAGTTCTCATTCTCCTACTCACTTGTGTGTGTGTGTGTGTGTGTGTGTGTGTGTGTGTGTGTGTGTGTGTCAGAGAGAGAGAGAGAGAGAGAGAGAGAGAAAGAGAGAGAGAGAGAGACACTGACTCAGCTATACCATCTGTAAAATGGGGTCAAGTAACCCCTTTTTCTTGTTATTTTCTTGTGTGCCTCAGTTTACACAACAGTAAAATGAGAGTAGTTGGACTAAATGCCCTCTAAAGTCCTTTCAACACTAAGTATATGATCCTATAAATTTTTAAAAATCATTTGTTCCTAAGCTGTTTTATAGTTTATTTCTTTCAACTGCAGAAAACATAGATGACGTTGATAGCACTGATGAGAAAATTGTGTCCCTTCTCTCTCCCCTCCCCACTCCAAGTGGTGTCATAGCAGCCCCTGTGACTTTTCTGTTCTCCCAATTCCTTCCCAGAACACTCCTCATCCAGTCCCTATGACATCACAGCTAGTTGCTGTGGAGAGCATTAGGGAGTTGTGAAAGGAGGATTAAAACTTCAAATGAGGTCTGAGTATTGAGCTGATTTTATCAAAGTGCCCCTGAAGTGAAACACAGAACCACAGAATCCCTCATTTCCTCCTCCCCTTTCCCTCCCTTTCTCCCTCCCTGGCCCAGCAATTTGAAAATCAAAGGCCCAGCCTTCCTGGGAGGAAAGAAAACTTTCTATTTCTAAGGCCGCTGTGGGAAGCAAGCATCATGGGAATCTCCCAGGGTACCATAGCCCTCATTAGGGCCTTTCAACTTTTATCCCTCTCTTAGTCTTTTAACTGCCCAGGAAAGATGTTCTGGTATTCCAATGAAAGCACTGGATAGACAGGGCAAAAACTGATGATTTAGCCCCAGCTCTGCCATAATTCACTGTGAGCACTGGGCAAACCACTTGCCTTCTGTGGGACTCATTTTCTTCCTCTAGAAAATGAAGGAGCTGGATTAGCACCCTAAGGTCCGCTGCAGCTATGATAGTCTGTGGGTTCTATGATACTCAAAAAGTAAGGATGGTAGGATGGTGGTGATGATGATGCCAAGGTCTGTGCTAGCTACTGGGAATACAAACACAAAGAATGAGCAACACTTAACTTTTTTTTTTTTAAACACTTACTTTCAAAGAGCTTATATGCTAATGGATGATCCCTATTAATTATGAGGACCCCTATTTCCTGACCTGATCTCGGGTTAGAGAGCAGCTTATCCCCACTCAATCATCTGGCTGAGACACAACTTGGCCTTCTCTCATTCAGGATGCCTCCTCCAGGCCATTCTGTTGGACAGGGGCTTCTGAGAAGCCCTCCAGTTGATTCCTATATCACCTGAGCAATTAGGACTTTGTTCTCTTTTCCCCATAATACTGTATGTCTAGATAAGTGAGAGTGGACAGCAATTTCAAACATAACACTGACGGTCCACCCATGCTAACAGAAGGAAACGAAACCACAGCCAAAACAAACACCTGCACAAATAAATAAAAAGCAATGAGAAGTGGATGACAGAGGAGGGCATCCAGGAGAACAATGACCTTCTGAATCCATCAAACATTAGTTAAGTGCCTGTTTATTAAGCGCGTAGTAACCTACCAGGCACTGTGCTAAGCACTAAGGGTTCAAAGGTAAAAAAATGAAATTGTCCTTGGCCTCAAATGAGCTTATTTTCTATGAGGGAAGACAACGTGCACCTAAGTAAGTTATGTATGAAATATATACACAATAAACACAATTTAAATTGTGGGGGCACTAATAGTGGAGGGGGGAAAGGGAAATCAGTGAAGGCTTCATGTAGGAGGTGGCCTTAAGCAGAGTTTGGGGGGAAAAAACTCTAAAAGGTACAGATGTTTGGGAGTATATTCCAGGCATAGAGAACAGGCAGGCAGTAAGTACAAAGGTGTGGAAGTGGGAAATGAGAGCTGGGTGTGAACAACAGTGGTGGCTAGACTATGGAGTGCATGGAGGGGAATAATGTATGATGAGGCTGGAGAGATAGGCTGATGTCAGATTGTGAAGGGCTTTAAAAGCTACACATTGGAGGTTTTATTTACTCCCAGAAGCAGTATGGGAATCATTAGGAGTTGACAGGGTTTACTGAATGACATCATTAGCCCATCATTTCAGAAAAATCCCTTTGGTAGCTGTGTGGAGGAGGAACCGGAGAGAGACTTGAGCCAGGGAGACCAGGCAATAATCCAAGCAAGGGGCAATGAGGGCTTGAACTAAGGTGGTGGCCTTGTGGAGCGCAGGGAAAGTATGCCAGAGAAGCTGGGAAGAGAGAAATAACAGGATCTGGCATAAAGTGGATACATATGCAGAGAGCTTCCTATTTTCCAAAGCCCTTTCCCATCCCTTGTCCTACAACTAGGTTGGGCATAAGAAACATACACGAGCAACTGCAAGGCAATGGGCCCTATATTTTCTTAAAAGAGGTGCAAAGTGCTATGGGGATATGCAGAGGAAGAAGGAATGGTGTTGGGGGGGCAGGAGGCAGGGATCAGGAGAGGGGAATAGGATCTGGAAGAAACCAGGGATGCCTTCATGGACGAAGTAACATTGAAGCTGGGTTTTGAAGGGATGAGTAAGATCTTCACCACAGAAGATGTGGGAAATGGGGAAGAAGATGACAGATTTAGAGAGGGAAGGGATTTCAGAGGCCATCAGATCCAACTCACTCATTTTGCAGATGAGGAAATAGGTTTAAAGAGATAAAGTGACTTTACCAGGGTCATTCCACTATTAAGTGTCAGAGGTAGGATTGAAACCCATATCTTCCTGACTCGCAGACCAGCCCTCTAGAGGAAGGGTTCTTAGCCTGATTTTGGACCCTTTGGTATTCTGAGGAAGCCTATCAACCCCTCCACAGAATGGTTTTAAAAGAACAACATTAAATACATGGGCTTAAAAAGGAAACCAATTACATTGAAATAGTTACATTTTTAAAAAAATCTCAAATTCACAGACCACTTGAAATCTATTCACAGACTTCTTGATAGATCTATTGATCAACTGATATAAAATTGCTTCTCTCCTTTTATCACAATTCCCACCGACTTTGACCCTCCAAGCCAAAGGTGGCTCAGGGAACCCAAGATGGTAACCACAACGCTCCTAATGCCACCTTAGAACATCTGAACTAGAAGAGTGTCAGGACTGTGAGCTTCAAGAGGCTAACAGTCACTCTGACTCACTCTATGCACATTGCCCAGCCTGGGTCACCACAGGAAGGCATTCACCTAGACAGTGGATAACAAATGCAGCTGGAAGGGGCCAGGAGCAACTCCCTCCCCCTCTGCTTCCCTGTGGAAGGGTGTTTTTTTAAACCTGAAAAATATACCAACAATGGGAATGCCATTCTCTTCGAGAACTCATGCCTGTTGCTAAGAGACCTGTTGCTAAGTTGTAAGTTCTGTCCTTTTTACTATAAACAAAGTCAGTGATTATCTATGTGCCAGGGAGGCAGCTCATTGATGTCAGGCTGGCCCTCAGAGGAGGGAAGATTGGGAGAATGACATTTTTGGCAGAACAGAGGATCAAAATCAAAAGACAGAAAAGAGGACAGAGCCCAGAGGAATCGCCATACCGTGATCAGGCCCTTTCCTGCTGGCTTCTCATTCACCAAGACTAGGGGCCGGGTGATTTTCTTGCTGGAGACGATCTGAGGGAAAGAACAAAAACAAGTGCTTTGAGGCTTGGGTCTCAAACACTGTCCAAAAATAATCCTATCCTCTTAAATACAGCTAGAGCTTAGAATCATGAAAGTACTGTTCTGAATCTTCTCACATTAGATTATCAGCTACTTGAGGGCAGGGACCTTGTCTTGTTATCTTTGTATACAACAACACAGAACGTCCAGTCTGGGCCCTTGCTTCATAGAATCACAGAATTTTAGAGGTGGAAATGACCTTAGACTCTACCTAAGTCCAATCTCATTTTAGGGGTGAGGACATTGAGGGCTTTTGAGAGAAGAAATATCTTGCCTCAATGTTCATATGAGAATTGTGAGCATCATTTTATTCTTGCATTGTTCCTATGGAGTGAGAAGGGCAGGCATGAGTAAGCAATGAGGGTCAGATAAGGGAAATGACATGTCCAGGGGCACAGTAGGAATTAGTGGCAGAATCAGGATTAAACTCCAGACCATTCACTAAAAACAAAGAAATACAACCCATGCTATCAGAGGATCAAAAATGAAGCATGCCCTCCACTTTCTGACAGAGAAGGGAATCTCAAAATTCCTCAGAATGAGGAATACATATTTGGGCATGGATAACAAAAGAACTCTCTTTACTCAACTGTACATGTTTTTTGGATTTTTTTTCCCCCATAAAACAACATTTACTAAGTACCTACCAGGTATAACAAACACCATGAGAAGCACTGGAGATACAAAAAAACAGTCCAAGCCCCCATGGAGCTTAGACGCACATAGAAATGGACAGAGAACACAGATCAGAGGGAGCAAAAGAAGCTGTTTCAATCACACTACTGGCTCAGGAGCCAGTGTTCCCTATCCCTGTAAAAGTAGGGGGTGGCCAGCCCTGTCAATGCCAGTTAGAGCTGTCTGCCTCCACTTGGGGAATACAGCTTGAGACAATGTGGCATCAGGGACAGCTCTGGTATGGGTGTGAGGCAGGGAGCCAAGGGGAAACAGCCAAAGAAGCCAATTTATGCTTCCTAAAAAGGAGAGCTGCCCATCAGTGGGATAGGCTACCTGCAGAAGGGGTGGGCTCCCTTTCACTGAAGGCCTTTATGCAGAAGCTAGATGCCCATATAGTTAGCATATTGTTCTGAGGATTCTTGGGTCACCAGCTGGATTAGCTAACTTCTCAGTCCCTTCCATCTCTAAAATCAGGTGATTGTCTGACAAGGGCCCCCTTATTTGCTCACACATTTCACTCTTCTGTATAACACTAAGCATACTTATTACAAGGGTTTTGTTTTTTGATGAGGTGTGAGGGAGTTGATTGGGAGAGAGAGAAAACAAATACTTGTTAATTGAAAAAAAATTTTTTTTAAATTTGAAAAGCCTAGATCGTTATAGGACTTAATATTGAAAAAAGAACCTAAGAATTTGTCAAGTTCAATCTCTATTAATTTTACGGATGAGGAAGTGAAACCCAAAGTGTTCAGAGTCACATACACTGTAATTGGCAGAAGACAGATCTCTTGGGACTCTATCTTCATAAACATGCATACACACACATACACACACATCTCTCATAAAATGCCAGAGCCATATACCTATATGTATATATCTATAGTGCTATCTATCTATCTATATCTATAGATAGATAGATAGATAGATAGATAGATAGATAGATGGATGGATGGATGGATGTTTCTGCCATAAAATGGCAGGGCTCTGTGTGTGTGTATGTGTATACATATATAGAGTATGAGTGTGAAAGAGACACACTTCACACATGCATACACATACACACACATTATTGTTACAAGGAAGGAATCAATAGAGGAGGTGGAGTTTAAGGGGAAATGACTATGGTACAAAGATACTCACTAAACTCTCATGGTTCCTATTACCTTAAATGATCAAATATAAAACTCTCTATTTGGCATTTAGAGCCCTTCACAATCTGGCCTATGGAGGGAAATTAAGAACCACAATCATTTTACAACACATGGATATCTCTCAGTTATCTGGTAGCCCAATAGCAAAAAGTCTCCAACCACTACTGAAGAAGTAACCAAATATAACAAACTATACAAAGCTGCAGCAAAGCAGATGGTTTTATCCACTGTTGTAACAACTAGTTCTTGTTCTTGGATAAGAAACACTTGCAGTTTTGTCTAAATGGACTTTTTTTTTTTTGGAGGGGGGGAAGGCAAGGCAAATGGGGTTAAGTGACTTGCCCAAAGTCACACAGCTAGTAAATGTGTCAAGTGTTTGAGGTCAAACTTGAACTCAGGTCCTCCTGACTCCAGAGCCAGTCCTCTATTCACTTTGCCACCTAGCTGCCCCTAAATGGACTTCTTTAACAATCATTTTAAATATTTGGTCCCTTCCTCTTGTCTCTTGCCCTTGAATAGGGAATATCTTATTCCAAAAAGCTCTGCCATTTTATGGCAAATATTCTCCCAGTAACTCCCTCCTCTCTCCTTTGTCTCTTTGAATGATTCTCCCTTTCTCTATGCTTTTTCGCCTGTGAAATGCTTTACTAATCTAAATTGTTGTAGAATGCTGCTGATTGGCTAACCCGATTGATTGGCAGACCTGAAAAGTTATAAAACCCAAAATCTATATCCTAGGAAGTTGAAGGTACTATGAGGGAGCAGCCTTCCTCAGCAAGTCAATACATTCCTTTGCTTTCAGTTTGACCTTCTAGCCTTGACACTCACCCCCACTTCCCATCTCTACTCATAAGACTCCTGCTGACAGGTGCACATCTCCCAACAGGTCCCATTCCTCTTGGTTGAGAGAATTCCCCAAGAGAACCTCTCTGCACTTCCCAGTCTCCTTACGCTTTACTTAGGTCTGGATTAGAATTAATAATGAATCCCCTGAAGTAGTCATATGTATCCCTCCACACATTTCAAATTCTGCTACACAGGTCTTCTTAGGTGGCACAGTAGAGAGACTGCCGAACTTGGAGTCGGGAAGGTCTGAGTTCAAATCCCACCTCTGTCACTATGTGACTGGGCAAATACTTAACTTTTCTGCACCTCACTTTCCTCAACTGTAAAGTAGGGATGATAATAATAGCATTTATCTCATAGGATTATTGTAAGGATCAAATGAGATAACCTATGTACAGTGCTTTGCAAACCTCATCATCATTATTCCTCATACATGACTCATACTCAATCTCCCCTCTCTGTGCATTTGCACTGGCTGTCCCTCATGCCTGGAATGCTCTCCCTCCTCACTTCCAACTCCTAGCTTTCCTGACTTCAAGACTCAGCTGAAATTCTACCTTCTATAGAAGGCACATGAGGAGGCCTTTCCTGGTCTTTCTCTGAGATTACCTTCCATTTTTATTAAATATATCAGGTGCATACATTTTTTTTGCATGTTTTCTCCCCCACTGGAATGTAAGTTCCTTGAGAGCAAGGATTATATTTTCCTTTGTATCCCCAACTCTTAGCACAGTCCTTGGCACATATTGAGTACTTAATAAATGCTCATTGATTGACTGACTGGAGGTGAGATTTCTAGAGGAGGAATTCTGGGATAATATCCTATACTATTTACCAGCCCCTAAAAATATCACATGAGATTTGAGCCATTCCCTCCTCTTCCCTGCCCCACAAAGGGACAGCTATACCATTTGTCACACACCCTAAATTCTCCCTAGGGCATTCTGACCTTGGTAGGTCCAACAAAGGAGGCAAAGGGAGCCTCCACAGAACTGAAGGTGACAAGCTGGGTTTGTTTTCTGTGATTAACCAAGACCCCCGAGGAATCAGTTGGAAAATTTTTCTAGTAGCAAAATGAAAAGGGATTAGCAAAGTTATAAGGAAGTGAGACAGGATGAGTTTTTTCTGGAATTCCCATTATGGGGAAAATAATTTCTACTACAGAGATCTTCTAAATTTATTCTTAGCCTCACAGGGGTAACAATTTTGAATGGTTCGATAACCCAGAGTGACCTGAAATTCTAGGGGCCAAGGAAGTACAGTTTGGGGAACAGTTTGAGGTCACTCAGTGCCCTGAGTTTGGGGAGGAAGAAGTACAGATATGGCATAGTGACTTGAACAGCGGTAGGGAACCTGTAGCCTCGAGGCCACTCTAGGTCCTTGGGTGCTGCCTTTTGACTGAGTCCAAGTTTTACAGAACAAATCCTTTTAAGGAAATTTGTTCTATGAAGTTTGGATTCACTCAAAGGACCACACTTGAGGACCTAGAGGGCCACATGTGGCAAGGCCACAGGTTCTCCATCCCCGGACTTGAGCTTTGGATTTAGAGTCAGACCTGAGAAAGGTAGTCATGGAAAAAGTACTGCATTTGGAGCAGAGAAGCCAGGTTCAAATTCCAGCTTTAGCCCTTAATACCTGTGTGGCTCTGGGTAAGTCCCTCTAACCTCTTGGACTCCTGTTTCCTCATCTATCAAATGAGATTAGACCCAATGATCTGAGTGTCCCTTTCTCGATTTAAACCCTAGGAATTTATTCTTTTAATTAAGAACTTGGAAGACTATAATCAGTGGGTATATTTCACAGGAGAAAATGTATTTCAGCCTTGGGGGAAAGGGACAGAAGCTTATTTGCCAGTATGTGGAGACAGCCATACCATGCCCAAAGTGCAGGAGAACTGGCCCAGGAAGTCATGCTCGTCCAGCTGTAGACTCGACTTGTCCTGATCAAATAGGGCAAACTTGAGTTTCTGTACTTCCTCAAAGTGATAGTCAATGACAAACTTCTTGGCAAATGCTGGATTCAGATTGTTGATAGCAGTTTCTGTCCTGTCAAACTGGGAAAACGCATTGGTGGAGAGAGTACCATGAATGGTTAAAGGGGTGTGATTAATGAGAAAAGAAAGAAAAATCAAACCAGATATCAGAAATCAAAAGTCAAGTTAATCAGAAAGCAAAACAGTCATCAGAAACTGAAGTCTAAATAGAGTCACTCTCAGAAAACAAAACTCCATTGGACATAGACATCAAAACCCACACGAATATCACACCATCACAGATTCAGCTGTATCGTGCTGCTGAGCTTTGTTCCTGGCCCAGAGTCCCTAACCACTGCTATTCCCCATCCAGTGATTCCCACCCAGGAAAGATACAGCGCAGGCCAGGAGGCTGGGCCTAGCTGCTCCAGTCCCCTTTGTCCCCAGGAGAATGTTGACATCACCAGGAAAACAAGGACCCATTCCCAACATGGAACAGCCGACCCTAGGACCCACACCTTCTCATGCTCCATTAGTGGTGGTGGGAACAGGGGGTAGAACAGAGCATGAAATACATGACAGGGATGCTTTGCACAGTGGTGCTCATTGTCACTCCACCAGCCCTGGGTGATAAGCAAAACCTCACCATATTTTTAGGTTATTCTCCATGTGTGTCTCAAATCTCCCTCATCCACCAGGGAACTCCCTGAAGATGGGAACTGGGTCTCCTGTTTCCTCTTTCTCCCATCCCAGTGCTTCTTTCAGCACTCTTCCTATCATCTGGCTGCTGGTCTCACAGTGT
>CM053581.1:232579648-232710107 GCA_028627135.1 Pseudochirops cupreus
GCTCCTGAAAAAGCAGATTTGAGGTGGTGGCTAGGTGGTGCAGTGAATAGAGCACCAGCCCTGGTGTCAGGAGGACCTGAGTTCAAGTGTGGCCTCAGACACTTAACACTTACTAGCCATGTGACCTTGGGGAAGTCACTTAACCCCAATTGCCCTGTCTTCCCCCCTCCCTCCAAAAAGAAAAAAAAAAGGAGATTTGATAGTCTCAGATGAAGATTTATGATTAGCTTGCAATGGTACCATTCTGCAGGCAAAGGCTTAGAGAAACTCACATCTAGGAGTCCCTTGGAGGCCAAGACTTGTTACTATATATGTAGGTCCCACTGTCTCATCTCTAGCAGCATCCACATGTGTGGTCCAGCTGGTTCCCATTTAGTACAGGCCAATCCAGGCTGGTCTAAGATTCCAAGCCAGGCACCTGAGCCCTTTCCAGCAATATCTCCCAAATCCTAGCCTCCAGGAACTAAACATGCCAAACTCCACCTGTGACCTCAGAGGCAAACACTCTGACCCCACCCCTCCCTACTTAACAATCTTTCCTTTCACTAATACCAGCACCATGGCTAAATATAGACTCAGGGCCAAGAGCTGAAAATCTCCAGCTGAGCACCCAGGCCTTGGAAACGGGGATGGGAAAAACCCACTTGATTTGTTCACCCAGGCAGCCCACAACCCTGACTTCTGGGCAGCCTCATGATGTAATGAAGAGAACTGGAACAGGGAGTGAGCAGACCCAGGTCTCGTTCTGGTTCTCACACTCAGTACAGCCAAACTATACAACTTTGAGCAAGGCCCACTTCTTCTCGGGGTCTCAGCCTCCACATCTGTAAAATGAGAGCCGGAATGGATGATTTCCAAGATCCTTTCCAGCTCTGATATTTCATAGTTAAAGATTCTACATTTCAAAGTCTGTTTCTGGTCTGATGTTCTACTTGAAACTGAAAGGCAATAATAATTTATATTTATAGGGTGATTCCAGTGATTCAAGGTTTATGAAATGGGGTGTGTGTGTGTGTACATAATGTGAAGTTTGGTGGTTGATGCTCAGGAGGCAGCATGGACTAGTAGATGAGATACCTGACTTAGAGTCATGGAGATATGGGTTCAAATTCCACCTCATATACTAGTCATGTGACCCTGGGCAAGGATCATAACCTCTTAGCTTCATTTTCCTTACTTGTAAAAAGAGAGTGTTGGACTCAGTAGATGCTAAGGCACCTTCCAGTTGTAAATCTATAATTTTATGATCCTCAGGATAATCCAGTGAGGTATGTACATGGTATGAACATTATTACTCCCATTTTTCAGACGAAAAAATTAGGCCATGGGGTGGCTAGGTGGGCAGTGAATAGAGCACTGGCCCTGGAGTCAGGAGGAACTGAGTTCAAATCCAGCCTCAGACACTTGACACACTCACTGTGTGACCTTGGGCAAGTCACTTAACCCCAGTTGCCCTGCCTTCCCTCTTCCAAAAAGCAAAAAACAAAACAAAAAAAATTAGGCCACAAGAAGTTAAGTGACTTGTATAAGGTCACGTAGCTAGTAAGGGGCAGGCAGAGTCAATGTACTAACCCAGCTGTGCCTGCTCTTCTGACTCCTAGGCCCCTGTATTCCACTATTTCTGAGTAGCATGGTCTGGAAGTTATGCATTTCCATTCTTGGTTAGGCTGAGTATTCTCACTGTGTGAGACCAACTCAACCTCTCTAAAGAGAGCAATGCTCTGTCCTGCCTGTTCTGTCCTCCTTGGGGACAGTATGGGAGGATCACAGGCAGATTAGATAGGACAGTGCTCAGCAAAGAAAAGCAGTCCTTAGCTGTTGGGAGTTATGTCATCTTGCTTCTTGTTTCTAAGGCTATGGCAGAGCAGGATCTGTCATCTACTGACAAAGTCAGGGCTTTACAGAAATGATACCAGTCTTGTGGTGCCTGTCTTTGGAAGATTCTAGGATTTAGGGCTAGAAAGTTTTAGTGATCACTCAGTCCAACCTCTTCTTTTTATAGATAGGGTAACAGGCTCAGGGAGTGAAGTAGCTTCTTGAGAATCGAACACGTAATTAACCAGCTCATCTGACTCCAAATCCAGTGTTCTTTCCATCGATACCATACCACTTTTTCGTTGGCTCCATCCAGACCCAAGGAACAATGATCCTCTATCCCCACCCAGTCCTCACCCAACCCTGATTCTACCTATCTTTGAGCTTGGGAGGATGGGAGACTCACCTCATACCACTTGCCATTGTTCTCAGTGAATAAAACACAGAAGGGATCAGATTTAGAGGTGACATCTCGATCCAACAGGTTTTGGCCACAGACAGAGAGTTCCACCTTGCATACACAGTACTGGGACCCAATGGGTCCTGCAGGGGAGCTGGTGCTCATTGTGTAGGCCATGACTGCTGGGGGCAGCAGTGGTTCCTGACAATCTATAGGAAGAAAAGAAGGCTAAGGTGAGGCTCTGCACAGACAACAACCTCTCCACCTTTTCAGGGCACTTGGCTTTCTCTAGACCTTGGACCCCTAAATCACCCCTTAATCCTCATCCTAAATACAGATAATTCTGCTAGATAATATGTTTTGGAAATGCAAATTTGTTCAAATGCAACTGACATGTTAGGGAACATTTTTAGTATAACCTGAATTCCAAGTTGGCTTTGAAGGGATTTCTTCCTCAAGAAACAGCAAGAATGCTGTAAACTGCACCATTTCCTAATAAGTCCAAGCCACAAATCTTCTGATGCCCTCTTCCACAAGCAAACTTCAGGTCTTTGTCAAGCTAAAGTGCCATATTTATTAGCTATCTTCTGGTACAGTGAGAGCAGAGAAGGACTGACCTGTACCACCCTACCCCCTTCCACCACACTAAGGCCTCTGGCCAGAGGCCCAGTGTCTCTGGTCAGGCAGCAATCTGACACCATGGATGGACTGACCATGTATTTCTTAACCATTTGCCATGTATGAAACTGTGCTACTGCTTTTATTTGGTACCTATCTGTGTGTGTGTGTGTGTGTGTGTGTGCATGAGAAGGTTTTGAGCATTGTGCCCCTAACTCCATTTTCCCCATTAGCTCTGTAGTTTTTAATTGCTAGACACAAATGTCAAGTTATGTTGGAACTGCCTATAGTGGCCCTCTAACCCACTGCCATTGTCCTATGTATGTCTAGGTTTAAAGTGGATTTGGTTGTCTATATGTCCTATACATGTGTCTAAGTAGAATTATAAACTCATGGAGGGTAGGGGCTGACTCTCTGGAAGTCCTCTGGTGCCACACCAGCACAGTGAAGAGTTCGGAACTTAATAAAGATTTTAGGATTAAAACTGATAGAGGATGGAAAAGGGAGAGGAAAAGGACAACGATATACCAGAGCTGGCCAAGGGAGTCAAGTGTCTTCTCCCAGGGTGATACGTTTTAGTTACAGTCTTTTAAGCCAAGAACTTTTAATCACCAATGCAGACCAATATCAAATTGGGGAGTTAGGAGCTTAGAAAAACAAATAGGAGAGGCTGAGGGAGCTCATAGCTTCAACTCCCAATATGAGTCAGTAAGCCTTATGACTAATGGCCATGAAATATGGCCCGCAATTGCTTACAAATGTAGGCGTTGGTCACGAGCAGCACAGAGTAAAAGAGTGTGTATGGCTCAGTGCAGACCATCCCCATGGCCAGAGATAATTCAAAGAATATGTCTCACCAGCAACGGTTCAAATACAAGAAATATTTCAAAAGCCCTAATGTGTGCAGAAAGCCACAGGAAGATGCAGAGTTGAGTAAGGAGTCTTCAAGGAACATAATCAGTCAACAAGAACGTATTAAAGCTCTTGCTGTGTTCAAGGCATTGAACTGAAGAGACAAAGAAAGGCAAGAATAGCCTCTGTCCCCCAAGGAACTCACTTCCTAACAGGAGATATAACATACAAACAACAGTGTGCAGGAGTATAAGACATAAGAACAGATGACATTTGAGTTGGGCTTTTGGAAATTGGTAGGAATTCAAAAGAAACCATAGACTATTAACAACCCTATGAAAGAATTCTCCAAATAAATAATAATAAGAGAAATGAAAATTAAAATAACTGATATTTTACTTCACACCCAGCAACTCGGCAGAGATGGAAAAAAATGGGAGGAGTCAATGGTGGAGGGACTGTGGAAAGATAGGCACACTAATGAACTGTTGGTGGAACTGTGAAATGGTCCGATCATTATGGAAAGCAATTTGCAATTATGCCAAGAAAGTGAATAAAACGTCCATGTTCTTTGACCTAGAGATTTCATTGCTACATATAAACCCCAAGAAGGTCAATCAATGATAAAAAGAAAAATCCCATATACGCTAAAATAATTACAGCAACACTTTTTTGCATTAGCAAAGAACTGGAAACAAAGTAGACACCATCAACTGAGGAACAGCTAAACAAGTTGTGGTATAATGGAATATTACATTCTAAAAACTACATGTACATCTATATACATATACACACGTATATGATGAATTCAGAAAGGTGCAAAGTAAACAGAAACAGGAAAACAACACATTCAGTGACTACCATGTAAATAAAAAGAACAACAATAAGACAGTCAGAACTGAGTGCTGTGAAAGTGACTAGGCTGGACCCCCAGAAAAGAGAAACGAGAAGCCGGCTCTCCCCCTTCTTCGCAGAAGTGGGCATCACGCCTGTGCAACACTGCGCACAGTATCAAGCTTTTCAATGTTTCAAGGAATTGCAAACTTGCCACTGCCTCCCCCCACTGCGCCTTCCACGACCTTCGTGCTCTTTGCTACAAGCGATGGCTCTCTAGGAAAAGGGGGGGCGGATACAAAAAAGAAGAAATTACAGGTGATACAAATCCAAAAATTATCAATGAAACTTAATTTTTGAAAATAGGCATGTTTTTAATAATTGAAAGAGGACGTTACGAGTTAGGGATCAACGTGGGCACAGTATGGATTTGGAGGGCAGAATGAAAATCCATTCTAGCTCCTATGTAAAGTCTAATTTTGGGATGGTGGAACAGTGGATAAAGCACATAGCCTAGAGTTAGGAAGACCTGAGTTCAAATCCAGCCCAGACACTTACTAGCTGTATGATCCTGGAACCCTGGGCAAGTCATTTGACCCTGTTTACCTCAGTTTCCTCATCTGTAAAATGAGTTAGAGAAGGAGATGGCAAACCACTCCCGTATCTTTGCCTAGAAAACTCCAAATGGGCCATGAAGAGTCAGATGTGACTGAACAAGAACAAAAGTCTAGTTTTCCTCCTATTCAAAGGCCAATAGCAGGGACTACTCAGTTAAGAGCTGTAACCCACCTATCCCTCTCAGTATTTTCAGAATTTCAATCCTGACTTTAATTGTGCTTATAGTACATTGCACACTGGTACTGCACAATTTTCAGCCATGACTTACCCTGTCATGTAAGATAATCAATTTCCATACTAGGATTTGAAAATCTATGTTAACTCAACTTAGGCTCAGTATAATCAAGCTTCGGGGCTGATAGAGAGGAGTAGTGGCATAGATAACACAAGGCAGTGATGATTTTTTTAAAGGAATCTACCAAAAAAATTAAATTTAATTTAAAAAAAAGAAATCTACCATTGTTCTTCAGTTCTAGGAAGAGTCACATGCATTTTTTATTGTGAACATCCTTTCTTTATTCTGGTAGGCTTAGGCAGATATCATGAGTCTATATTTCCCCAAACACATGCAATGATGTTGGAGGATCATCCAAGTGTGCTAGGGGTGGAAGGAGAGAAACTCACCTGGGATTCATCATTTTGGTAAAAATAATTGAAAAAGCAAATAGATGAGAATCATGAACCAATGATGACAAAAAGCCATTTCCTTTCAGTTTTCCATTTTAAGAATTAACAGAACCCACCCTAAAAGTGTTATTAAAAAAAAGTTATTCATTCAGAGCTTTCATAGAAGCTTTATGTGAAATTGGGGGTGGGGTGGGGATAAAAGCAAGCTAAATATCCAACATCAGATGAATGGTTAACTCAACTGTGATACATTAATGCAATAGAATATTATAATGCAATTAAGGCAGGCAAGCATGATTAGGAATACAAAGAAATCAGACTCTTAGAAAATAATGGGAAGGTGAAAAAAAAAGGCAGAACCAGAAGAATAACAGAGACACTATGATTATACAAAGGAAAATGAATGAGAACAAATGGACAAAGGATTCTAATTGAGAACTTGGAGGAGACTAAAAAGGTGGCATGATACCTTATGTAATGAGATTGAATTCATTTGAATATAAATAGTTCTTAAGTTTCATTGTTTGCATTGAGTCCATGCTAGATTTTTAATAATTTAGCTTATTAAAATTTTTTTTAAAAAGACCGGATAAGCATTCTGAAATTGATATGCCAAGAACCATGCTGTACCTTGGACTGCAGGAGATGGGCAGACCCTTTCTTGCTGCACTGTCTTCTACCACTGTATCCTAAAATACAGGCAGCCAGGAACGGCTAATAGTGTTTCTGTTTCACAAGACGGTGGGTAATGGGAAAAATGGTTTGTGATTCCTGCAGCACAGACCTTTCCCATAGATTACTTTACACAGACTAGAATGTATATTCTCCCATGTGGAATTAAGGACCTATTCCATTGTTCATTTGAATACAAACAGTGGAAAAGGCCCAGGAGCCCTGCACCCTAGGTGTGGCTCTAGCACTACTTAGCTGTGTGACTCCATCAAGTCATTTAGCCTTCATGCACATCAGTCACTTTATGTGTCAGAGAGAATAATCCCTGCCCTGATTATGAGGGCATGGGTATGAAAGGGCTCTGGAGAGTATAAAACTCTGCACAAAATGTAGGAGATGATGGTGATGATGATGACGATGAGGATGGTGATGATGGTGATGATGATTTAATGGTGGTGGTGGGTAGTGTTCCAAATATGACTGGGCAAATCTTAATGTTGATGTCTTCTGAGAAAAGAACAAAGTTACAAAGCATACAGATGGCAGAAGCAGAGCAGGAAGAAGACTTAATTTCTTTTCCTGTCCATTCTAGTCTCTACATGCCAGACTACATTTATGTTATTTTCCCCATTGACGCTGAGATAAACAAAGTTATTCTGACCTCGAACAGATGGACACACACACACACACACACACACACACACACTCTACTCCCAGACCAGAAGGATTTCCAAATGTACCACTCCCCCACAATTATTCCCTATTTTTCCTGTACCCCCCAGAAGCCAGATCAGTCCTCAATACCACCTTTGCTTATAAAAGAAGCCTAGGGAGGGATAAATCACTTTATTGGCTGATATGTAGTGTGGTTTTAATTTCAAGGTTGCTTTTAAAATATGCAAAGCAAAGATGTTTATGTACCGTAAAGCCAGCCACCTCTGCCTATCCCCACCCTGGCACTTACCAACTCTCTTCCTCCCATTCAGGGGCAACCTTAGGATTTCCCCAGGTACCAAATCTGAACAGAGAATGTAGATCTCAGGAGCAACAAATGAATGTGTACAAGCTGCACTGCTCTCTTCCCCTGTGTGTGGTCTTTACTCACACTGTTTCCTATGCTTATGCTTCTTCCTCCTCCTTCTTCTGTTCTATTTCTACCTTTTAAAGTCAATTCAAATGTCTCTTTCCTTCTAGGAGGTCTTCTCTGTTCCTTCCCAAGTTGATAAACACCCTTCTTCCTCAGACTTCACAAATCTCTTTTACATAATATTGCGGGATAAGCATATCAGAGACATCCATGTATGTATTGTATCCCCCTCCCCACTGGACTCTAATCTCTGAAAGCAGGGACATCCCATCTTATCTAAACAAGGTTTCTGTCCAGAGCCCAGCACAGAGGAAAAGCTTAATAAAGGCTGTCTGGAGAATGAAACCAACAAAGCCAAAACAGACCCTTCTCTAGCAATTTTCAAACTGAGACGTTGATTTCTCTCTCCCTTAAGGGTATACATACCTTGAAATAGTGCCCCCTCCCCTGCAAAAAAAGAACACAAATTAAAGACAGGGAAAGTATAAGAGCTAAACCAATGTCTACCCAAAGACCAGGGGATCAGAGTTGGCCAGATGAACATGAAGCAGCAATGTAGTGCCATCATGGGAAAAAAAGTCCCAAATATATGCTATTAAAAAGTGCAGGTGTGGTGGTAAGAGGGAAAGGATAGAGAGAGTTAGAGGGAGGCAGGAAGGGGGAAGAGAGGAAGAATAGGGAAGAAGAGGGGAGAGAAGGGAAGGACAAATGGGGAAGGATAGAGAAAGGAGGGAGAAATGGGGGGAGAGAGGGAGAAGGGGAAAGAGGGGGAAAGGGGGAGAAAGGGGAACAGGAAGGGAGGGAGAGAGAGAGGGAGGGAGGGAGGAAGGGAGAAAGAGGGAGAGAGAGAGAGATTAACATTCAAGGGTATGAGAATAGGAAAATGATACTCCTAGATTTATGGCTACTCTAGCCTCTAAGGCCCTTTCCTTTTTCTATAGTCCCAGTTGAACAGATGATCCCATTTAAAAAAAAAAAAGAGCATCTCCAAGGATCCCTTAGGCAAAGGTCTTGACTGTTTAATTCCCTAGGAGAAAAGACCCAGAGAACAGTCTCCAGTGCCTCCCCTCACCTCCAGTTAGGAAGCTGGGAGGCGCAGTGAACAAAGTGCTAGGCCTAGAGTCAAGAAGTCTTAACTTGAAATCTAGCTTTAGGCATATCTATGTGACCCTAAGCAAGTCATTTAACCTTTGTTTGCCTCAGTTTCCTCAACTATAAAATGGGAATAACAGTAACTACCTCTTAGGGTTATTATGAGGACTAAATGAGATATTTTTTAAAAGCCCTTAGCATTCTGCCTGGCACATAGTGGGTGCTATATAAATGCTTATTCCCCTCCTGTCTCCCCCCACCTCCAATTCCAGTTATACATAGCCCTGTAGGGGGAGTTGGTCTTCTCTCTTTAAGCTTCTCCTGACACATGAGGACCTTTGCTCAATTTTATTCTTCTCACCTATGACCAAATTAAAGGTGTAGCTTGATGGCTGTGGAGCAAGGTGATAGCCAGTGCTTTAAATGCTGATTTGGTAGATTAGAAAATGGGGGTGTATCAATTGGAAATGGCTCAATAAGTTGTAATATATGAATGTAATAAGATATTACTGTGGTATAAGAAACAACAAATATGATGAATACAGAGAAGCACAGAAAGGCTTCTGTGAACTGATACAGAGTGAAGTAAGCAGAGCCAGGAAAATAATGTACAACAATGTAAACAGAAACAAAAGACAACCACACAACAATCAAAAGTGAATTTTGCAAAATGACAAAGAGCAAGCATGGTCCTAAGGAAGAGTCATGAGCAGAAACCTCTATCCCACTCCTTTGCAAGGGTAAGGGGTCCACAAGTATGGAGTATTGTATACATTTTCAGAGATTTTGGCATATTGATTTGTTTTGCTGATTTTTTTCTTCCTCTTTTTATTTTCCTTAAAAATATATCATTTATTATACGGGACAGCTCTTAAGGAGGGAAGAAAGGATACTGGAAGAAATTCTGATAACGTCAAAACAAAAGGTATCAATAAAAATTTCTTAAAAATAAAAATAAATATTGGCAGGAGACTAAGTGCCCAGAATAGTGATAGTTAAGTGCCCAGAAAGGAAGGAGCTTCATCAGTGATGGAAATGAAGAAAGGATATCTCAGTACTAAAGATAAGAATGAAGGACTTGCAGTAAAGGAAAGTGGAAACAATTTCAGAATTCCTTGTTAAATACCACCCTGGGTAGTATTTCAGAAAGGACCAGCATTTTTCTGAATCGAGGGGGAAGGGAATCGCTTCTGGGCAGCCAGACAGGGCTGTAGGTACTGGCAGGATGGGAGTAGAACCTACCACCCTTCCCCCACTGAGGCATCAAGGAAAGAGGAGCTGATGAAACTAACCACGGCCACTTTCCAACTTGGGACCTGTCAATGCCCATGCCTCCAAAGTGTGTCACATGGGCGGGAGGGAGGGGAGATGGGAGAACCCACCTGAAGGCCAGAACCCTATAGATGCAGTCTGAGAAATGGGAAGTACCTGC
The DNA here is from genome assembly GCA_028627135.1 of Pseudochirops cupreus. Taxonomy (NCBI): domain Eukaryota; kingdom Metazoa; phylum Chordata; class Mammalia; order Diprotodontia; family Pseudocheiridae; genus Pseudochirops; species Pseudochirops cupreus. The sequence goes on from CM053581.1 coordinate 232,589,696, forward strand.
CACCCTTCCCAACCCCCCCCCCTCCACCCGCCATGGGCAAAGCCCAGAGGATACCTCCAACCCCACAACTCACCTTCCACCTGGGCAGCTCTCCGAAATCTGAACAAGGAACACATGACTCCTCAGGGACCCTGAGCAATGGCTGGGGGGCAAAGCATATATCCGTGGCCCTCAGGCCCCTCTACTGTGAATGCCAGCAGGGCGGGCTGTGCGTAGAGAAGAGAGGGCCTGACGCAATGGAAAAAAAAAAAAAACAAACCACCCACCCTCCTTGGACAAGATGTCATTTGCAGAGAACCTCCTGGCCCAGATGGAAACTCTGCCTAATGTAGCCCAAGCCCATAATCACCTCCTGTAGCATCCCAGCAGGCAATTTGGGGTTTGGCTAATCCCAGCCTGGGGAGGGAGAACCTGGGCAGAAGGAGAATACATATCCTCCCTTGGGTCTACTGGCTCATAGCCAGGGGACTGGGATCTGTACACCTGAGACAGGGTAGGCAGGGACCATTTCTGGTAGATTGGAGCCTGAGTAGGGACAGAGATGAGGATGTGCTTCTCCACAGCACGGGGAAGGGGAACAGGAAAGCTTCTGAGGAGCAAAGTTGTATTCTAGAGAAGAACAGAGAGAGAGAAGAGAAGAGGGGAGCAGGAAAAAGGAAGGGAGAGAGAGAAAGAAAATAGTGCAGACGTGTCAAACTCCAGGCCGGCAGCAAACAGTTGGAACCTGATGAAAATGTAACTGGGGGGCAGCTAGGCAGAGCAGTGGATAAAGCACAGGCCTTGTTGTTAGGAGGACCTGAGTTCATATCAGACCTCAGACACTTACGAGCTGTGTGGCCCTTACTAGTCACTTAGCCCCAACTGCCTTCCATAAAAATGTAATTAGGAAATGTTTAACAGAATAAATGAAAATATAGTACAGCATAGGTAATAAACACTTATATTTATAAACATTCATATTTATAAGTCAATATGTGGTCCACAGGAATTTGTTTTTGAGTTTGCCATCACTGGTGTGATAGATAGTGTGCTGGACTTTGAATAGGAAGACCTGAGTGTGAATCCTGACTGATTTACTAGCTGTGTGACATAGACAATCCTCTTCACTTTCCTATTGCATTTGATGGCCTCTAAGGCCCCATCCAATGACCTTGGAGGACAGCTGGGGAAGCCAGTGGCCACAGTAGACAAAGAACAAGACTTGAATTCAACAGGCCAAGATTTGAGTCTGGACTCCAACACTGGTTTTATGACTGCAGAAGTGATAAATGTCTCTAAGCTTCATATTAAAGTTGGGCACAACTTACCTTACAGCGTGGTTAGGAGCAAAGCACTTAAATAAACTGTATCCAAGAGACCAGATAGAACAAGGGTCTCAGAGTCAGAAAGGTCCTTGTCTCTGACACACCCTGGCTGCATGACTCTGGTCAAGTCCCTTAACCTCTCAGTACTCCAGGCAACTAACACTGTAAAGTGCAAAGAACTTCCTGATTTACACTGAGAGACAGAGTTTCTTTCTCTGGACTTCACTGTACCAGTGCAATTGCAGATGCAGATAAAAAAAAATGCTGTATAAATGTGATCTATTCCATAGAATAAATGACAGGGAAGTAAACTCATGGAATTAAGACAAATGCTCACGATGTTTTTGGTTCTTCCACTGTTTTGCAAGGAAATTTTACATGAGAAATTTAATCTCTCTGGGCCTCAGTTTCTCTATTAGTGAAAATGGGGGAAACAAATCTGTCTTGCAGGGTAGGTAGGGGAGTTGATGTAGGGAAAGACTCATAATATTCCAATTCAATACAATATTTATTAAGTACCTACTACACGCAATGCACCATGCCAGAGATGCAAAGACTAAAAATGAAACAGTCCCATCTTGGAGGAACTTATAGTCTAGTGGCATCACACAACATGTGCACAGGCAAGTAAATAGAAAGAAACACGAAGTTCAAGAGATAAAGAACATAAATTTCAAAAACATGACCTATTCAATCATAGTCAGCTCTACCAAGCTCTTCCCTGCCCTGCTATCTAGTTCTTATAGGGAGGGGAAACTGAGTCAACCTCTGCCCTGGTCAATGCTGCCCCTGGCACTCCTTCCCACAGCAAGAAGTAGACAGTATCCTTCAAAGACTGAGCAAAAGTGTTCAGCCCAATGCCCTGGAGGTATGTGGCATCCAGCTGCCCACTAGGCCCAAGGAAGGAATTGGTTTCACTCATGTGATATACGCATCCCAGTGATGAGTCTCATTCAGCTTGGAGCCAGATCCCGAAGTGGTAGAGCCATTTGTCAGGATATAATGGAAATGGATAAGCATTCTGAAAGGAGACAGACAGACACAAAGATCGAGATACAGATGGAGAGGGAGAAAGGAAGGGAGAGGGAGAGAAGGGGAGGGAGAAGGAGAGGGAGAGGGAGAGGCAGAGGAAGAGATCAAACACAGAGGAGAGATCAGACAAACAGACAGAACAGTGATCAGTCACTGGGGCCTCACCATCCTCCCCTGGACTGTTGGCTAGTCCTCATACTAAAGGAAGAGCCTTGTTCTTCACTGAGAGAAGTTAACAGTAGTGTGGGAAGGAGGCAGGTCAGGAAATCATTTACCTTGGGAGGCTCAAGCAGGCAGGGCTCAGAAGTGTTGGAATCACCTTCAAACTGCTGGTTTCCACTATGTGGCATTCCACTAACAAACCTAAATTAACAATAACAGAGGATCACAAAATATCTTTTGATTCACCTGCCCTTCAGTTCCATTTCTTTTTTCTTTTTTCTTTTTTGGAGGGGGGAAGGTAGGGCAATTGGGGTTAAGTGACTTGCCCAAGGTCACACTGCTAGTCAGTTCCATTTCTCTATCTTCCCCCTCATTCAGTGAGATTCACAAAGTACTTGCTCCTGTCATCAGTGAGTTTGGGATGAGAGGCAGGGCAAACCTACTTTCTGGATAAGAAACCTTATTGCCGGCATGTTCAGCCAGACATGTACTGCTTTTTGTCCCCAGATGCAGCCCTTATGCCCTGCAGCTCCCAAAAGTAAATGGACTTAGCATCTCAGACAGGAGAGACTGGGTTCCTATTCTAGCGCTGCCACTAATTTGTTATGTGTCCATGAACATGATAACTTCTTTGAGACTCAATTTGCTCATCTGCAGAATGGGAAAAGTGATATCTGCACTGCTTATATGCTAGGATACACACTTTAAGACATTATAAAAATAAGAGCTAGCAGCATAAACTATGTCCAACTAAGTTTCACCAAAGTCTTTTCTCTATTCTAAATCTTTCACAAATGGTTGTCTATGTGTGTTCCAGTCACTAGTAACTAGATTAACCAGAACATTCTAGTTCCCAAAATATGCTAAATAACCAGATGTTAAATTTTTTAACTAAGTCTCCAAATATACCAATGTGTGAGTGAGATCCATTTTTTTTCTGATGGGAAAGAACAAAGACCAAAGAAGAGCTGGGCTGCTTCACAAGAGCAAGAACAAATACAGGAGTCTGAAATCCCGGCCCCAATTCTTCCCTCAGGGGGACAGGGGACTCCTGGGATTGTTAGCTCCGCGTGCAAGTCAGGATGGGAAGAGAAGGGTGGGTGGAATAGGATAAAGAAGTAGGGTATGAAAGAGCTGATGGGATGAGACCGACGAATGTTTATTATGGGGGAAGAGGATGGAAAAAAGAGACACAAAGCTATTAGAATATTAGAATCAAAGAATGTCTGAATTTTAGGATCACAGACTTAAATAAATAGGAATCAGATAACGTTAAGATTCTTAGAATCTCCTCAGGTCATCAAACTCTATCTCCTACCCAATAAACAAATTTGTCTAATACCATCTTGCCTATGCTCAGATAATGCAGTGGTGGGGAATTCATCTGGCCACCCATGGTCTGCACACTTTCTAAATGGATCCATCCTCTGGCTTTGCCCAACTCCCTGGGGGGAGAGGATGGGTGATCTCTGCTCTGTGTTCTCTAAGCTCAATGCTCCAACCTAGCTATGCCCCCCACCCCTACTTCCGCAATTAGGTACATGTTTTTCAGGTAGTACCAGTAGCCAGGAGGAGGAGGAAATCAAGGGGAGTAGGAAACATTTAACTTTCATTGCTGGTTGCTGTTCTCACAAGCCAACACACTCACTCTTTTACAGTCAGGCCATTACAGGGATAAATATAGACTCAGACTTAATGCTCTTGGCTGCGGATGATGATGAGGGGGGAGATGCTCTCCCTCTAGGGCCCCTCTTTCCTCCACCTATTCAGTCAGACAGATATACTTGATCTTCATGTCAGTGATTTCGGGTGTAGGGGACAACTGTACTTTCTGGATATAGAAACCTCATTAATGGTATTATTCAGGAAGTCAATGCCCATCCTTAGCATACTGGACCACCATCACATGAAAGGCTTAGTTAAAACAAACTCGCAGGGACATACTGGGAGATATTATGGTGCAGTGGGAAACACACTAAGTCTCCAAATACACCAATATGTGAGTAAATTCAACTCCTGACTGGGATATTCATTCATTATGGGATGTGGGGCAAGGAACTGCACCTCTCCCAATCTCAGGATCTCTCTCTTCCTCAACTTCCTCCCAGGGCTGTTTTAAGGCTCTAAGGGAAAGTGCACACTTTGGAGGAGAACAAGCTGAAATGTGAGAGGTGACTGGTGCTGCCTGTTTTCAATGATCGAAGTTAATGGAATTGGGAGAGGTATGGATAGCATAAAAGGGCATTTAAGGTGCATAGGCAGATGGGGTTGGGGTGAGAAGGAGAGGGTATTATGGGGAAATCTACCCTGTTGGCTCTTTTCCAGAAGGTAGAAAAGCAGTACTACTGTAACCTGGACCTAGCAGAGCACCTTACATGCAGGAGGCACCCAGTAAATAATGACCATGTTGTAACTAATTGTTTGGGACACTACCTCCCCTTCCCTATGCTAGATAAAAAAGACAGTCCAGAAGAGACTTGGCCTGAAGTGAAATCCCCTTCCAAGGTGCCCCAAGGGCTCAACCACTTACAACTCCTCCTTCCCATTTCCTCATCCACATGGAAAACAATCTGAGAGTGGGAGTGAATGTTGGGGAGCTAAGCCAGATGTCAAAGGCTTCCAAACTGTTTTAGCTGCCCAGTGAGTTGCCTGTTCCCCACTGCTCCCCCATAGCTGCCAGCCTCCCATTCCTACTTCCATCCTTCTGCAGATCCTCTTCTTTTTAAATTTCTCTTTTCTCAAAATTAACAATTAGCCCAGGTTACATTTCTCCCTCACCAGCCTCATTCTCAGGCCCTCTCCCACACAGCTGGAATGAGAAGAATCCTGAACCCTCCATAATAACTGAGACAGAAATTCCACTTAATATGCAAATGCCAGCTTTCCCCTTCCTCATTTCTAAAGTCCCCATCCTTTGGGTTCAGCTACTAGGTTACCTTGCAGGGCTAGTCTCTGAAGATCTCAAAACACATTTCAGTGTCTGCTGGCACATTATCCCCCAACCCCTGCCTCAGAGGAGAAAAGACCCAGATAGGTCTTTTAAGGGCTTTCAGGTGAATGGGGAAATGTGGGTTTGGGAGCAAGTACACGGTTAAAAACAATGAAGATTAGTGCTCAGTTGTGTCCCACAAAATTAATAAGTTGTGTCTTACAAAATGAAGTCCATTATTTGCAGAGATGCATACTTTTGGGAGACAAAAGGACATTTGGTCCCTGACCTTAGGGACCTAAGAGGTAACTCAAGACAGAAAGATCTATACAACAGAAGTGGAAATGAACTGATATAGTTCTCTGTATTAGGCAGATCTCTCAAGGCGCTAAAAGAAAGTTAACTGACTGAGATTAGAGAAGCAGGTAGCCACAATGGAAAGAACTAGGCATAGAACTTCGGAGTCACAAGTACCACTTCAAGCACTTATACTGCTGCTTGACCATGTCAAAGTCATTTCATTGGATCATAAATCTAGGGTCAGTAAGGGTCAGTAACCCTCCAGCCTACACTGCTCATTTTACAGATAAGGAAACTGAGACCTTGAGAGGTTAAGCAACTTGTCTAACTTGTCCAACAGGTATTAAGCAGTAGAGATGGAATTAAACACAGTTCCTCTGATTCCAAACCCAGGCTCTTCTGGCTGCACTGTGATGCTGCCTTCTGAGTCTTAGTCTTCTTTTTCTTAATCCGCAAATGAAATGCTCCGGAAAGCCATGTAAATGTGAGTTATTATTAATCACTGAAACATTCCAGGAGGAGATGCCTCAGAACAGAGGCTTGAAGTAAACATAGGAGAGAGGGGACTGCTCTCCCTCCAGCTAGGGAAAAGCTTGTATGTAGTAGTCCTGAATTGGGGAGTGACCAAGTGACTTTCCTGGCCAGTGTGTGGAGCCCAAGTTTAGATCTCTGTTCCTGGCCCTTTTCTGTTGGCTCCCAAATGGCAGCCCACTCCACCCCAATGAGCACTTTTAGTCCAGCAGTGTCTGACTGTGCTCATAATAACAACCAACAAATGTTTATAAAGAGTTATGAACAGAGTTCTATGCCAAAAAAGACACAATGTTTAGCTAAGACACAGTTTCTGCTCTCATGAAATTCACAGTCTAATATGAGGATGACTCCAACCCCCACACATAAAACATACATTAGATGTTGGAGAGGATGTGGGAAAATTGGGACACTAATGCATTGTTGGTAGAATTGTGAACTGATTCAACCATTCTGGAGAGCAATTTGGAACTATGCCCAAAGGGCAATCAAACTGTCATACCCTTTGGTCCAGCAATATTATTACTAGGTCTGTATCCCAAAGAGATCATTAAAAAAGGGAAAAAGACTTACATGTACAAAAATATTGATAGCAGCTCTTTTTATGGTGGCAAAGAATTGGAAATTGAGGGGATATCCATTAATTGGGGAATGACTGAACAAGTTGTGGCATGTGATTGTGATGGAATACTATTATGCTATGAGAAATGATAAGTAAGCAGATTTCAGAAAAACCTGGAAAGACTTACATGAACTGATGCAAAGTGAAGTGAGCAGAACCAAGAGAACACTGTACCCAGTAATAGTAATATTGTACAATGATTGACTGTGAATGATTTAGCTCTTCTCAGCAATACAATGATCCAAGACAATTCCAAAGGATTTGATGGAAAATGCCATCCACATTCAAAGAAAGAACTGATGGAATTTGAATGCAGATTGAAGTATATTATTTTCACATTCTTTCATTTTTTAATAGTTCTTTCCTTTTAGTCTGTTTCTTCTTTCACAATATGACTAATATCAAATATGTTTCCCATGATTTCATACACACACATATAATATGTATTCTATACTAAACTATTTACCATCTTATGGAGTGGAAAAGTCAGGGAGGGAGGGAGAAAATTTTGAACTCAAAATATTTTAAAAATTAATCTTAAAAATTATCTTTACATGTAATCTATTAAAAAAATAAAATATACATCAGAGAGGTATAAAGTGCTACTTGTTCTCTAAGGGAAAGAAAATTGATCAATTTATTAATAGAGTAGAAAGTTTGGGGGTAGACTTCCTGAAGGAGCCAGAATTTATGTTAAGCTTTAGAGGCTGGGGAGGAGTTCAACAGATGAGGAAGGGAAGGAAGGCATTCTAGGTAAGAGAGAACTGTGTGAATAAAGGCTAGGGTTTAGGAAATGCTAGGAAGAATGTTCAGAGGACAAGAAAAGTCAAGTTTGGCTGGAACTTAAGTATTTCCAAGGAGATAATATGAGATAATGTTAGAAAAGAAGGGCCTTGAGTGTCAGCCAAAAGAGTATAAGCTTTACTTGGTAGGCAACAGAGAGCCACTGAAAATTCTTAAACATATGAAAGATGGGCTGAAGGCAGTAAAGTGGAAGCAGAAGGGGAAGGGAAGAAAAAAGAAGAAACATTTATATAAAACCCACCACGTGCCAGGTACTATGTTAAGAGCTTTATAAATATTATCTCATTCAATCTTCACCACAACGCCAGGAGGTAAATGAAATTATTATCACTATTTTCCAATTGAGGAGACTGAGGAAAACAGGTTAAGTGACTTGTTCACAGTCACATAACTACCAGATTTGAACTCAGATCTTTCTGACTCCAAGTCCAGAGCTCTATCCACTCTGGCCACCTATCTGCCCATATGAAGGCTATTATAATTGTACAGATGGGTGGTGATAATGGCTTATGCTGATAGAATGTAAGCTCCAAGAGGGTAGGAACTGTTCTCTTTTTTTTCGGTCTTTGTTTCCCCAGTGACAAATCCAGGATCTGACACACAGCGAGTGTTCCAAAATGCTTGCTGAATGAATGGAGGCAAGACAGAGAATCTTGGAGAAGTTCCAAGAGGCTCCTTCTGGGAACAAAAGTTCGTTTCTCTGATGCCTTGGAAAACTGTCCAAATCACTTTTCTACTTCAGCCCCCAGAGACTTTGCTGCCAAGAAAACCATCCAACCAGAGGAAAGGGGGAGGAGTCGGGTTCCCTATTAACACAGGATCAGGCTGAGCCTGGCTACTTCACCTGCTTCACTCTGGCTTTTAGTTTATTAAATTTAGGACCAAGGTGGGCTAACTTGGCGATCAGAGAAACAAGCGATGAAGGTGGGTGGCTCAGGAACAGTTGCCAATCAGAAGCCAAAGTTGTCCTCCCTGACAGCAACAATCCAAATGTCTTAGTTTTCCATTAATAACCTGTTAAAATTTATTTACTTCCACCTTTTCTGAACCTGCTTGGGGCCATCGTGAAGGTAGTGGACAGAACTACTCTTATCATGGGAGTCAGTCAGGAGTTCTGGGTCTGAGCTCTACTAGGGGCTAGCTCTGTCCTCCTGCCACATCACTGCCTCCCTCTGGGGCTCAGTCTCTCCTTCCGTGGGCAGTTGTCATTAAATTGGCAGAGCTGATTCTTTACATGGAAGCATTCAGTATTTGGAAGGATTCTAAGAGACAGGCACACTAATGCACTGTTGGTGGATCTGTGAATTGGCCCAACCATTTATGACAAACAAGCTGGAATTATTTGAGAAATCTTTAAACTATTTCCAGTTTTGAACCCACTGATCCTACTATTGGACATATGCTTCAAAGAAGTCAATAACGGAAGTCAGAAAGACCTACAGTCAAATCTGGCCTCAGGAATTTACCTACCACCCTAGAAATTCCCTTAACCTCTGCCTCAGCCTCCTCAATTGTCAAACGGGGATAATGATACCCCCTCTGGGTTGTCGTGAGCACCAAATGAGATCATATCTGTAAAGTGCTTTGCAGAGTGTCTTGCACATAGTAGGCATTTAACAAATGCTTGTTTCTTTTCCTTAACAAATTGTTCAGAGCAGCCTTCTTCATGGTAGAAAAAATATTAAAATGCAAGAGAACTTGTATTAATTTCAATCGAATAATTACAGACCTGGAGAATAGAGGACAAAACACACAAATCCTTCATTTTGTTAGAGCAGTGGGGGACCATAGGTGCAGAATATCACACAAATTGCCAGACTTGGTTATTTTGTTGGTGAGTCAGGCTTACCTGTTTTTCTTTGTTACAAAGAGATGAAATATATCAAGATATGAGAGTGCTTGTTTTGATTTTTAAAAGCTATATTTTTTAATTAAAAAAAAGAAATAAAATTAAGGGGATAGACTAAATCTGGGATCACAGATTTAGAGCTGGATGGGTTCTTTGAGGTCATCTACCCCAGCCTCATTTCATACCTAAGGAACTGAAACCAAGACAGGTTAAATGACATACCCTAGGGCATATAGGTAGTTAAGAGTAGAGCCAAGATCTAAACCCTTAAGGTCTTACTCTAAATCCAGGGCTCTTCCCATTAGTCCACAATGCCTTAGATGATCTCTAAGGCCCTTTTTGGCTCTAAATGCATTTGACCTATGATTTCTTTCCAGCCTATATTCTCTGAAAGCTATCACAGCAAAGTACAGAGGGTTGGCCACGAAGTCAGGAAAAGATCAAGTCAGCTCCTGACAGATGTTAATCTATGTGCTCGTGACTAAGTCCCCTGATCTTACAGTGTCTCCAGGCAACTATCAGAGAGTATAAATTGCAGACAAATTATCAATATGTCAGTGAAGGGAAGTCCCAGACCAAAAATCCATCTCTTAGGGAAATGTTTTACGTCCTACTTAGCAAAGCAAGTCTACCTTTTTTTCGGCCAGAAAACTTCCTCCTATAAGCTTCAAGAGAATGTCCTAGTTCTAGCGATGACCATGTCCAAATTTCCCCTTTGACATCCACCCCTCATGCCATTCCTGGTTTTAAAGACTTAGCTCTTCACCTTGCTCAGCCAACTTCCTCCCCACCCCCATGAGGCCTTCTCCTTTCTATTGGTCCATCTTTCTAGATACAGTGGTTGTATACCATTCTCTCACACTATATATTCTCTCTTTCCTGGGTTTCTGGGATATTGCTCTGTCATAATTCTCTCCCTACCAGTGCGATCAATTCTTCTCAATTTGCTGTGCAGAATGGGTCATCCATATCCTTTTCCTCGGCATGGATATAACCCAGAGATTCATCCTGGGACCTCTCCTTTTCTCTTTCTATATTGTCTCTCACTGATATCCATGGGTTCAGCCATCATGTGGGAAGGAAGGGAATGGAATAAGTATTTATATAGTGTCTACTATGGGCTAGGTACTATGCTAACATGCTTTTTACAAATATCTCATTTGCTTCTCACACCCCTGAAAGGTAGGTGCTATTATGATCTCTATTTTACAACTAAGGAAATTAAGGCAAACAGAGATTATGACTTGCCTAAGGTCATACAATTAGTAAGTGTCTGAGGATAGATTTGAACTTGGATCTTCCTGACTTCAGGCCCAGTGCTCTGTCCACTGTGTCACCAGTTGCAGTCTATGTAGACCAAGGCTACGACTCCCAAATCTACATAACCGCCTCTCATCTCTCTTGTGAATTCTACTTTATCATCTCAAGCCTCAAACCATGGGTTAGGGGGTTGCCTACCCTAGGCATGTGAAGACTTCCCCTGGCAAAATAGGCAGATGAGAACATTTTGCTTCAGGCCATGAAGGCGGCTGAAGTAGGTGCTGTGGAGTGCTTAGAGTTTGGTCAGGCATCAAAGATGCCAAGGTCATCCACTGCATCCTGGGCCACTGTCTTGACTTTTGTCCTACCATGGGACTTTGATGACTCTAGAAGAGCAAGCAGGGCTGTTGACTTTGTGCAACTCTACCTCACTCAAATCCAATTCACTTGAAAGTCAAGACATCACCTGTGATAGCATTAGTCCTTTTTGAAATTGAAGGACTGAACAATAACTCTCTCATAATGCTCCAACCATCCCATAGATACCTCAAATTCAACATATCCAAAAGGAAACTCATCATATTTCCCCCTAAGTCTTCCCTTCTTTCTAACTTCCTATTCCCATTGAGAGTACCATCATTCTTCTAGTCACCCAGGTTCAATATCTAGGACTTATATTCCCAGACCTTCAATATCACTCACCCCCATATCCAAATTTATCCTGCTTCCCCAGCACCTCTTGTACCTGCTCCCTTCTCTCCAGTCACACCACAACCACCCTAACTCAGGCCCTCATCACCTCCCATCTGGACTTCTGCAATAGTACTGCTCTCCCCCAAGCCAGCCTTCTGTTTTCTATCCTCCATCTTTCCATTCTCTATCTTCCATCCTCCACACAGCTGCCAGATTGATATTCTTAAAGCACAGATCCAACCACATCAATCCCCTGGACTCATTAAACATCCATGGCTCTCTCTAATACTCTAAATTAAAAGACAAACTCCTCTATTTGGCATTTAAAGGCTCACAATATGGTTCCAGCCTATCTTTCCAAGCTAATTACTCATTATTTTCCCTCTCAAACTCCATTCCAATTAAACTGAAGGACTTTCTATTCTGCATATATGCAATTCCATCTAAGTCTTTGCAGGCTAATGTCTATATCTGGACTGCTCTCCTTCACCTTTGCCTCCTGGAAGTGCTACCCAATTCAATGTATAGACCCAGTGCCACCTCCTAAGACAGGCCTTTCTCAATTTCCTTAACAAAAAATGACCTGAATAATTTTGTACCTACCTTGTATTTACTTTTCTGTGTACATGTTGTATCTCTCTAGTAGGATATAAACTCCTTGAGGACAAGGACTGTCTCGTTTTTGTCTTCGAACCCTCAGCACTTAAGCACAGTATCTGATACACTTACATATGCTTATAAAGGTGCATTATCGTATATGCTTTAAAAAGGTGCATTGATTTGAAATGAATGCACCCTCCCTCTTTCTCCATGGCTCAAACATAAGCCTGCATTCAGGATCCCAAGAGTAGATGCACCTAAGTTTAGTCCAATGGTTCTCAACTTTCCTAATGCTGTGACCCTTTAATATTCCTATGTGGGTATATCTGCACGTGGGGGGATCCACCTGGAAATGGATAGAGGAGTGGTATCTTGGTTCCTAAGACCATTGGAAATATGCGTTTTCTGATGGTCTTAGGCGACCCCTGTGAAAGGGTTGTTCGACTCCCAAAGTGGTTGTGACCCACAGGTTGAGAGCTGCTAGTTTAGTCTAAGGCAAGAAGGTTATTTACTGGTCAGTTTCCAGTTCCCTTTCTTTCTAACTAGGTTGCCAACAGTGCTCCCTAGCACTCACCTACACTGGTCCCACAGGGCCTTCACTTTCAGGATGTCCATCACTCAGGACACAGGCTTAATAGTCACAAAAGGCAGAAAGTACTAGCTGAAGAGTATATACATCTCTGATGAGCTTGTAAGAATAGACTGGCTCAGTCTCCCCCTGTTTAAAAACCCAGCCCTGTCCCCTGGTACCTGGGAATAAAGATTAAGGAGCTAAGACTGGCAAATGCGTCATTAACCATGTTATATTAAGCAGAACTGATGTGTATGAAAGCTAACATTCATTTAGCACTTTACTTAGAAGCAGCCATCGTAGTGGAAAGTGATGCACTTGCAGTCAGGAACACCTGAGTTTGAGTCCTCCCTTAGATACTTACTGGTCTTGTTACTCTGGACAAACTTAGCCGCTCCCTGCCTCGGTTTCCTTACCTGTAAAATAAGTATAATGATAGAACCTACCTCAAAAGGTTGTTGTGAGTCTCAAATGAGATCATATAAATAAGTTGCTTTGCAAACGTTAAAGCGTTAGAACAACGTTAGCTATTATTACATATTTTATTTCATTCAGCCTTCACACCAACCCTGTGAGGTAGGTGCAAATATCTCCATTTTACAGTTAGGTCTGAGAAAGACAAAATGGCTTGTCCAACTACTAAATGTCTGAGCTGGAATTTTAACTCAGATCTTCCTGACTCCAAGTCTATTATGGGGGGCACTCTGTGAGGCTGCCTCCCCCTACCCACACACGGCCTCCAGGGGCTGAACTCTCCCCATTTCTTTCTCTTTTTGCTCAGGCAGGCCTTAGCTCTGTACCCGTCTCTGAAGGGAAAGATCAGCTTTCCCATGTGTAAGTGAGGTGGATTTTAGTGTTTGTAAAGTAGAATTTTTGTTATTCTTTCTTATAGTTTAATTTTCCAGAATCCATGCCCATAACAATTTCTGTTTCTCAGGCTCATAGCTTATAAACACCTTGCGCGGTGTTATATAATGATAAATAATATAAACATTTGTGCTTAAATTGTAGATATCTACTGCAACTGTGCAGTGAGATAAATGGTGAGATAATGTAAATTTGTGAGGCTATTGTTGGCAATATGCCTTTTTTGTTTATTGCCCTATAAAGCAGGTGGGCACTGGTCAGTGATTGGGATCCCCTTAGGGATGAATGCACAAGCTGGAAGGCTGTGTGTGCCTTGATCAGCCCCCATACCAAGGCTTGATGGGAATCTGTGTTTGCCTCAATCAGCCCCCATTGAAGCTTGAGGGGATTTAGGGGGCGGTGCACAAGCTGTGCCAGTCTCAGCAGACTCTGTGACCTGTGCATAGTTGCCCTACCCCTTCTCACCAGCCCCTTCATGAAGGGTGATTAGGAAACGCTGTGGGAGTGGTGCTCCTATTATCAGCTACCCTTTTGTGAAAAGATTAGACTAGAATAAAGTAAGGTTATTAACCCCTCCAAAGCTGTCTTCCTGTCCTTCCTGTCTGACCAGATCAAGAGTGAACCTGTGCTAGCAGCCCTCCTGTGTGCTAGTGTTACCTGTCTTATACCACGGAACCCTTGAAGTGTTTTCACCTTTATTTTTAGAATTGTAGAATTTCTGATTTGGCTGGAATCTCAGAGGCCATTTCATCTACCCTATTCTTACCTAGGAATCCCTTCTGCAGAATAGTTAAGTGGCCACTCAGCCTTTGCCCAAAGCCTTCCAGTGAAAAGGATCTCAGCATCTTCCCCAATTGTTCAATAGCCCTGATTATGAGAAAAATTGTGATGGCACCCATCCAAAACCTGCTTATCTTCAACCCACTGTTTCTAGTTCTTTCCTCTAAGCCAAGTAGAGTTTAGTCAGGAGGCCTTGGGACCTCCTCCAGTGAGAACAGATTTTTCCTATTCAGCAGGGCTGAAGACCCCCTGTGTCTATAAAGAGGAAGCTGTTACTAAAGATGTAGATCATAATCCTCACTGTCAGTATCCTATCCTCTTATTAGAGTATAACCTCCATGAGGTCAGGGACCAGGGTTTGCCTAGACTGTAGCACAGAGGTTCTCAACCTGTGGGTCGTGACCCCTTTGGGGGTTGAACAGCCCTTTCACAGGAGTTGCCTAAGACCATCGGAAAACACATTTCCAATGATCTTAGGAACTGAGACACCGCTCCTCTATCAGTCTCCAGGCAGGTCCGCCCACATGCAGATATGCCCACATATTAAAGGGTTTGTGGCATTAGGAAGGTTGAAAACCACTGGTGTAGTACAATGCTCTACGCATAGCAGGCACTTAATGTTCACATTAGTTGCTGTTAACAGGGATTACAGCTAGGTGACTCAGTGGATAGAGTTCTGGACTTGGAGTTCAGAATTTAGGAAAGATCTAGATTCAAATCCAGTCTTGCTAGCTAAGTGACCCACTTAACTAATGGATGGCAGTCTCAATTGGCTCATCTGGAAAATGGGAATAATAATAGCAACTATCTCCCAGAGTTACTGAGGATAAAATAATGATAATATTTTTAAAGGGTTTCACAAACCTTAAAGCACTATGTAAATGCTAGCTATTATTATTACAGGGTAGGTTGGACGGCCTATCCCTAAGAGGAAAGCTTCCAGAGGGAATCATAACAATGAAGGCCTGTACAAAGCTTAATATTTCCCCCAGAGTAATTAGCAAGGGAGCTCCTGAATCATATCTTTTTTTTCTCAGGATAAGGAAACTGAGTTCAAACTAGTTGAAAGACTTGCCCAAGGTTAA
Source organism: Pseudochirops cupreus (assembly GCA_028627135.1). Classification (NCBI taxonomy): domain Eukaryota; kingdom Metazoa; phylum Chordata; class Mammalia; order Diprotodontia; family Pseudocheiridae; genus Pseudochirops; species Pseudochirops cupreus. The sequence continues at coordinate 232,605,085 of CM053581.1, forward strand.
CCTGGCCACACTTAGGTCTCTTGTGACAGCAAATCCTGTGCTACCACGTCCCACCAAGAAAATGAATGTGAACCTGTGATTTCAGGGAGGATAGTCTCATTGGAGGGGTTCAAGCACAGGAAGGGAGCAAGCAGCAGAGATCTCCATCTGAGCTAATCCCCATCACTCAAGGGCTCATTTACTCCCTGAAGTTGTTCCTCCTTCCCAGGGAGCCAGTTAAGCCCAAAGCTGATCACACAGAAGTGGCAAGCTGGAGCAGAGAAGGTAAACGGTAGCTAGAGGAAGAAGAGAGTGATATATGGAAGCTAATCATGGCCTCCGTGCAAGAAGGCTGTGTTGTGACGCCCTCCCAGAAGTATGGGAAAGAGGAATCAGCAGAGGAGAACAGCTTGAGAGAAAAGCTATTACAACCTCTTCCTTTTGCAGAGAAGGAAACTGAGGGCCAGAGAGGTTAAGTAACTTGTCCAGGGTCACAAAGGTAGTAAGTGGCAGAACTAGAATTTGACCCTATATCACATGACCCTAGGTCAAATGTGGTTTCCTCTATGCCACATGGTCCCAACCCATTAAGCCTGAGGGAGTCTAGTCTTTCACCCCAGGCACCCCTTCTTCTCATTTGGGAGCTGGGGAAGGATAGGCAGTCCCTGGCTGAGCACTCTGGTTAGCAAGAGTATGCTGACATTTTATGAGTCTGTGAATGTCAAGATGATGGTACCCTGAAGCCTCCTCAGTTTGTTCTCATCTTTCTCTCTCAAAGCTTAGGAAGCAAAGAAGGAGAATATCCAGGGCATCTACCTTGAGAAATAACCCATTTACTAGAGAAGGGATGGGAAATCTGGGGCCTTGAGGCCACGTGGCATTCTAGATTCTCAAGTTTGGCCATTTGACTGAATCCAAACTTCACAAGTTAAATGACTGCACTTAAGGACCCAGAGAGCCACATATGGCCTCAAGGTCCCAGGTTCCCCACCCCTGTACTAGACAGTAGCCCTAGACTGGTTTCACAGGGACCCTCAGGTCTGTCCTTGATGCATTTACCTTCTGTGGCACCATCAACCTCTAGAAGAGACCTCAGAGATCGGCTTATTTTATAGATGGGAAAACTGAGGGTCCAGGTAGGGGAAGTACTTTGGCCAAGTTCATACAGAAGTTAATAATATAGCCAGAACTAGGTCTGCTGACTCTGAATCCAATATTCTTTCAATTATATCATGAGGTTAAGGGATAGAATATTGTACTAGGTACTTGGGGCAACATTAATACATTTATATAGCACTTTTAAGCTTGCCAAATGATCATCATTTTACAGATTAGGAAACAGGCCCACAAAAGTTAAATGACTTGTCAAAGGTCACACAAGTACAGCAGGCACAAATGGATTGGAACTTACATGACAGGAGGAAATATCCACATGGATGAGATCATTGAACCATTTGAATCTTTGAGTGGAGTATGGAAAAAGAGGTTTGTTTTAATAACAGAGATAACTTTGACCCTCTCATAATTAATATCAAATGACGTATAAAACAGGGAGATATATGTCTGGCAAATGTGTAAGGTACTGTAATGGAAGACATCTACCTGAAAGGTCAGAAAGAAGAGATTTTCCATAGAAGATGAGGTTCTCCTAATACTTCCATATGAGGATGGTACTATGCTGATTGCATGAAGCAAATCGTGGATCATTACAGAGCCTCTTAAATGAGATCACTCAAAAGAATTTGGCATAAATAGCAGCATAAGGGGAAAAAAAACAAGTGGATAAAAAATGCTTATTTTCCAGACATAATGTGCAGTTGGACATACAACCTGCAAAGCCGATCTGTCAGATTTGGAAGGATCCCAAAGATGGACAATGAACTGGGCCCAGAAATGAACAAAAAGAAGAAAGCATGTGGGTTTGTCTTTGGGAAATTGTGCGCTGCCTTCAATGATTCCAGGTTTTTCCATAAAACAAAGGTCCATCTTTTTAACATCAATATTCTTCTGGTGATGTCATAAAGCTGCAAGTCTCAGAACATCATAGTCTCTAATAAATCGTGGGTTACCTAGAGGGCAACGGAGAGGTGAATGTGGGCATAAGTAGGCTGCATGTATTATCAATGACTAGCACACTAGGAAGGAGTAGGTATGAGTGTATAAAAGAGATGAGTGCACACCCACATCGCTTACTAAACTTTGAGGCTAGAGCAGAGGAAGAACCTCACTGGGACCCATGTCAGAAGTGTCATACCTTCAAAGGGGCCATATGGAAGGGTGCCAAGACCCACCGTCATTCTCCTCTCTGTCTGGCAAAATAAGTTCTTCAAAAGAAGGAGAGAGAAAGATAGGGAAATTGGGTTAACACCAGTTTTAAGTCTGGTCCACTTGTTTCTACTGCCCAACAGCTATGTGTATTCTGCAACTCAGGTACCTGTGATTCTCTCACAGTTACTTCTAGAGAATATGGGCAACCAGGATAAGATCCAAAGAAACATACCTAGAGAGGAATTTGAGTGTAAAAGTCAGTCCCCTTCATTGTTTGTCCTCAATATTGAAAGATGTGATTCCAGTTAGGTGTTCTACTTGTCCTGTTCATCTGACAATGGCAGTGCCAACCCCACATTCTGTCATGGGAAAGCAGGAGCACAGGGCCCACCAACATTAAGGCAGGGGAAATTGATATAATACTTTTTTACATGTGTACTGCAAAGCACTTTCTCACAATTGTAGTTTCATCCTCACATCACTCCAAAAGGCAAGGTGATCAAGGAATTACTATCCCTTCCTGACCCTAGGCAAAACTCAGATCTAAAGAAGTTGTGATTGGCCTAAGGGCACAAAGGTAATATACCAAGTCTCCTAACTTAGATCATAGAGTTTTTCCACGGCACCAGAGTTTGGGGCTCACTGATGGGTGGACTTTATTACCTTTATGGAAACTCAAAGATCAGAAGACCCCAGGTCCCATGAAGAGCTAAGCCTCAAGGCCAGAGCCAATAACTCATTCTCCCCAAGTAGTTTTCTACGAAGAAAACTGTCTAAGGCACTATAATGACGCCCCTTTTATTCATGCAACCTGAAGCATGAGCAAATATGGACGGCTGATTTTTACCACCATCCCCCTACTCAGCTCTCTCTTCTCCCCTACCCTACCTTACGGCTTCTCTAAACATTCCAACCTGGAATTTGATATGAGCACAGTATAAACAACGTCGACTTTGACCAACAAGGCATAGTAACCATACGAAGGGTACCATTAAATAAGGGGTCAGTTCAAGAACTGCAGCTCCAACATGGGATTTGGACTCGGTGTCTGCTCCAGCTCTAAATCCCATTATCCTCTAGCTTCTCAATAAGTCTGCCTGGGACCCTTTAGTATGAAAACCTTGAAAGCATCTCCAATGACAATACCTCTTCCCCCTTTTACGGGGGAGTTACCAGCCATCTGAAAGAGGGAATGTAGAGGGTGGGGAACTTGTTTTGAGCTCTCTCCAGAAGATGCATCATATGAAAAGAGGGAAGAAAAGGGGCCTCTACTGCCCTTCCCCGTTCTAAAATAAATGGGTACCAGACAGTTTTTTGGGGGGAGGGGAGAAACAAGTTTGCAAACACACTGACTTCTGGGAAGACATCCAGCTGCACACCCCATCTCAGTACGGCCCCATCCACCTGGGCTCCACCCATCTCGCCATACTCAGGGCGGGGTGGGGGGAAATAAGCACGGTTTCAACACTACTGAGGACTCCTGGAGGGGAGGGTTCAGAGGGAGGGGGAAGAATACAGAGAACTGCTAGTGCAAGGGTCTGGCATTCCAAAACAAACAGGATGAAGGAAGCCCCGTTCTTTTGTGTCAGTTTTCCCTCTCCCTAGATTCCCCCTTACACAGATCAGGAGTAGTCCTATGCCATGTTCAACTCCGCCAGAGGCTCAGAACGAAGTCTGCCGTAGAAATGGGGTTTCAGAAGGGCCGAGTCGCTAAAGGGGTCACCTCCCAAGCCTCTTTCTCGCAAATCCCCTGGCTTGGGAGGAAACGGGGCGCCCTCCGGTGGCCGGGCCGGAGCGGGATCACCAGACACATGGAAGATAAATTCTCGGGTGGATGTGGGATCTAAGGTTCCGTTCAAGTCACCGGGGACCCCCCTGGACCTGGTTTCCTTCTTTTCCTGTGGATAGTCTCCACTCAGGCCAGGAGTTTCCATTTCCCTAGCTCGCATCCTCAAGCTCGAACCTAGCGCTGGAGAGAGGGTGGATAGCGGGCCCAAACTTCCAATCCGCTCAGCTCAGTGCCGCTCCTTCTAGCCTAGGTCTGTTCAGTCCTGTCCCGTCCAGTCCAGTGCCGTCCCGTCCCGTCCTCCCTTTCCCCAAATCCCGAGGCAGGCCAGCCAGGACTTACCGCTCTTTGGCTCTGGGCTACCAGATACCCGCTACAGACGCCGTAGGTCCGGGGTGCCTCACCGAGTGATCACCCCTAACCGGTACCTCTGGGGCATCCCCGAGGGGATAGCTCCCTCCGGGCCCGAGGAGCCCGCGGGACGTCCGGCCACAGCTCTGGCCCGGGACAGGGCTCACGCTGCAGCCCACATGACCGCTCAGCCTTTTAGTTCCAGCCCCAGTCCAGCTCCAGCTCCGCGTCCCGGTCCTCCTCTCCTGGGCCGGGCGGTGGCTCGGACTCCTCCTACAGCTGGGGGAGGGGAGGCGGAGAGGAGGGAAGTAAGGAAGGAGAGGCGGAGCGCTTTCTGGAGGGACAAGGGGGACTCAGCTGAGCTCCCAAACCCGGGCAGAAGCGAGGCCTCCGTCCCACACTGGTGTGAGCAGCTGGCACACCGCTGGGGCTCCAAGCCTCCTACAGCTGGCGCGCCTCTGGCCACGCCGAGCCTTCGAGGCAGGAATGCTCTACTTCCGAAGGTTCGCTGGCGGAGCTCCCTGGTGCATTCGGTGCTGAAACGCTCTTCTGAAGGTTCGCAGCTGGAACGCTTGGAGCTCCCGCACGTTGGTTCGCAGTCGGGCAACTCCCCGCTCTGGGCGCTCCTGGTGGACCCAAAGCTATGTGCCCACCTTTCGCCGCTGGCAAGCAGCGGGTTGTGCGGAGGTTGCTCTCGCAGTAGCTGGCGCCGCCGATCTCAAAGAACACACTACTGCCAGTCTGTGGCCAGACGCAAGGAAACCGAGGGGTGGGGTGGGCCCAGCTCACGCAGCACCCCTGCCTGCAGGGGCTCCCCACGGTGAGGTAGATAGCAACTCTCCGTTACGACCCGATCTATTGTGTACAATTCAACCCTGCTTTGGGTACTGGCTTCACTCCGCACCCTAAGGAAATGCCTCTCAGCTGAGATCCCTAGAGAAATAGGAAAGACAGGGGCGTTGTTTGGGGCGTATTATTATTGTAGCTGTTTTTACTAGGAAAGATTTCAGCATCTTCGTGCAGCCAGAGGCTTGGAGGATGACACAGATTCCTCCCGTGTGGCGTGCTGCCCGAAGCTTCACGGTTGGTAAAACCCGGTCAGAACAGCTGCCTGGGGCCGCCTTAATGTAACGGCAATTAGTTTCGTCTTTGGTAATTAAGTAAAGCAAGTCCAGGCGTCCCTCTCCTCAAGAGTACCTATTCTTCAAAGAAGAAACAAAATCTTACAAAGCTGTACCCACTAAAAACCACACACAGGTGTGCAATTCATATATTGATACGTGCAAGCTTATATCCGTGTCTGTACATGCACAGAATTCTACATATAGAATAGGCAAATTTCCATTAACTGGTTATTGGGGGTGGGAAGGATGGAGCTCCTTTGATTAATTTTTTGGGTAAGTTAACCCCTAAATCCTTCCTGTTTCTACCTCATTGTTGCACATCCTTCTAAAGTATGTTAGTCACTTTCCTCCTTCGGTGCATTTTTCTTTGTTTAGAATCTAACCCTACTCTTATTGTCCATTCTTACCTCTCGCACTAAGTATGACCTTTTCCTCCCTCCTCCGACATCTTCACCATCCTCATCATATTTTTTTCATACTATTCCCTCCCCCATCCTCTGAAGCAATCTGAAGCTATCCATCCCTTGAGGCCCAACTCAAGCTCCACCTGTTCCTGAAGCCTTCCCCAGCTGCAAACATCTCTTTCAGGATCACAAAACCTTAGCGATAATCTAGTCCATTTGCTTCCTGCTATAGTCAACAAATTCAAACTGAACATACAGTTCTTAAGTGCCTGCTCCATACAAGACACTGTGCTATTGGGGATTAAAAGGCTGAAGAAACTCAAGATAAATTCCTGTCCTCAAGAAACTTACATTCTACTGGATATTGGCTTTCTCCCCAAGAAGATACTACTGCTACAACTCTACAAGTACAAGTACTGGTACTAGCAGAATTGTAGCAATAGTACTACTAGTATTAGTAGTACTACTAGTAGTATTACTTTGTCCATTATTTCTATAAACAACAACAACCCACAATAGTAATAGCTAACACTTTCACTTTAAGATTTGCAAAACACTTTAAATATAAGTACATAGATAAAGTGTAATGCAAGATAGGGAGTGATGGGGGCAAAGAAGAGTTCTAGACCAAGTGCTCTGGGAATATTTGAGGAGGGACAGAGCTATCCCAGAGACAGCTTTAGCCAGAATGGAAATTTGAAGGAAGAAAAAGATTCTGTAAGGCAGAGAGGAGTAGGGAGTGCCTTCAGAGTATGATGGAAAGGCCCATGTGAATGTAGAAGGAGATGATATGTCAAATTTGGAAGAGGGGCTGCAGGAAGTCCAGTTTGGCTATAATGTAATGTGTGAAAGGAAGTATTGTGACAAGTCTGGAAAGGTAGGTTGGAGTGAGACCGTGAAGGGCCTTAAATATCAAGCTGAGGAATTAAAATTGTATCCTAGAGACAGGGAGCCACTGAAGGTTTTGGAGCATATCCAATCTGTTGTCAAAGTCTGCTTTGTAACATCTCTCAAATATACCATTTACCGAATATACCAGATATACCATTTCTCTTCTCTCCTGATTCTGTCACCACCCTGGTACAGGCCCTCATTTCCTCACATCTAGACTATGGCAATAGCCTGCTGATGAGTTTCTAGGCCACAAGTCTCTCTGTACTCCAGTCTAAACTCTACTCAGCCACCAAAGTGATTTTCCTAAGTCAAAGGTCTGATTGATGTGGATACAAAGGTGCCCTTAAGGTGGAGTTGCCCTTTCTCTGCCCTTTCTCTGGTTTAGCCTCTAAAGGCACCCTAAAATTCAGAGGTGCCCTAAAGGTTGAGTTGCTCCTTCCCTGGCATCCTAAAGACTCCTTTTATCTTGAAATACTACAAAACTTCCCCTTATCCTAAAATTCCTTGTCTCTTCCTATCCTGTGTCATAAAAATTCTTTTGTCTCCCTTATCATTCATTGTCCTCATCCTGTGTCCTTATCTTGCAAGACTTACCTTGTCCCTAAATCTCCAACCCCCTTTAGAAACCCCAAAACTTATATCATCATCCTATAGGCTGTATAGCTTTGTGGCTATATAAGTCTGGTCCTTGTCCTATAACCTTGTCTTTGCTTAGCTCCTTGCTAAGTTTCAGGCTCACATGCTTTTGCATTAATAAAGCTCCCTTTGGCTAAAGAGAAGGTCTGATTTAATTCTTTCAAAAGTCTGAACCAGCTCTCCCCACTCTGAATCCCGACATGCTCGTTTTACCACCTGCCCCCAACACATTCAGTAAACTCCAGTGGTTTCCCATCACCTCCAAGATCAATTATAAAATTCTCTAGATGACATGCAAAGCCATTATAACCCAGGTCCCTTACTTTTCTAGTCTTCTTACACCATTTTCTCTCCCTCTCTCTGTCTCTCTGTCTCTCTGTCTGTCTCTGTCTGTCTCTCCCTCCCCTCTCTCTCCCTCTCTCCCTTTTTCCCTCTCTCTCTCTCTCTGTCTCTCTCTCTGTCTCTATCTGTCTGTCTCTCTGTTTCTCTCTCTCTCTCTCTCTCTCTCTCTCTCTCTCTCTCTCTCCCTTTCTCTCTCTCTCTCCCTTTCTCTCTCTCTCTCTGTTTCTCTGTCTCTCTCTCTGTCTCTCTCTCTGTCTCTGTCTGTCTGTCTGTCTCTCTGTTTCTCTCTCTCTCTCTCTCTTTCTCCCCAAACCAGTGACACTGGCCTCCTTGCTGTTCATCAAACATGATGTCTCATTTCCTGACTGGGCATTCTCACCAGCTTTCCCCTCATGCCTGGAGTGCTCTCCTTCCTCATCTCTGCCTCCTGACTTTCCTGGCTTCCTTTAAATCCCAGTTGAACTCCAATCCAATTCTTCTTAATTCTAGTGCCTTCCCTCTGTATATTTCCAATATATCCTGTACATAGCTTGTTTATACATGGTTGTTCACAGGTTTTCTCTCCCCTCCCTTCCCCCCACAACCCCAACTGAGAGCCCGCTGAGGGCAGGGACTGTCTTTTGCTTTTCTTTGTGTCTCCAGCACTTAGCACAGTGTCTATAACAAAGTAGGTGCTTTTAAATAAATATTTATTGACTGGCTGAGGGGGGTGGCATAGTCAGGTATATTTTAGGAAGATTGGATCCAAAGGAGTTGGAAGCTATTTGTTGCACAAGTAGCCAGTGACAGAGCTAAGATACAAACCTGGAATCTCTGGTTTCCCAATCCAGTGTTCTCCTCACCACATCACACATTCCTACTTTGTTTGGTGACCTTGTCTATAAGTCCTTCTTTGTTACTTGGTCCCTATCGCCTGGAATTATTAGCCACCCTGTTCCTGGGTGTAAGTGTTTTATTTCCCCAAACAAACCATAGACTCCACGAGGTAGGAGACTTTATGCCTCTGTCTTCCCTGCAGTAGAGCCTTCCACAAGACTGGGCAGGCACAGCAGGACCTCAGTAACTATTTGCCAGTTTATTGCCTGAGGGTCTAGAAGGCCTGGGGTAGAGGCCTGAGAGGAAAGGGGTATTGTGGAGCAGGGCTTCTTAACCTGTGATCCCTGAGAAGTCTGTGGATAGATTTTAGGGAGTTAGTGAATTTGTTTTTAAAATTTCGATAACTTTATTTCAATACAATTAATTTCCTTTGTAATTCTTTGGTTTTATGCATTTAAAAACATTTCACAGTAGATAGAACACCACCCCCTGAAATCAGGAGGACCTGAGTTCAAATCCAGCCTCAGACATTTACTAGCTGTGTGACACTAGCCAAGTCACTTCACCCTGACTGCCTCCAAAAAAACCCCAAAAACATTATTCTGAGGTTTCAATAGGCTTCACCAGACTGCCCAAGGAGACCATGACAGAAAGGTTAGGAACCTTTGGTGTAGAAAGTTGGAGACCTGGAACACCTCCCAGGCAGTCCCCTAGAAGTTGCTTTTTTTTTGAGCAAATCCTTGATCTAAGTCTGATTTATCGCCCTTTCCTGTTTTGTCCTTAGAGCTGAGCACAGAGATGCCTTCATTCATTCATGATTCTATAATAATAGCTCATATTTACATACAAAGTATTTTACATACATTTTCTTCTAGTTAATTGAAGTTTTATTTCCTGTACATACACATTTCTGTATATAGACAACTATTTTAGGATGTTCAGAGAAATATTTTTGTATCCTGATATAGAGTGAGATACCACGAGGCAGCTGAGTGTTTTCTTGTGTCCATATATTTATAGAGACCCAGGTTTCTCCAAATAGAGAGTTATTCTTGTGTATTTCATCATTCCGTGTGTAAGTTTATTTTTACATACACACATATGTCATTGGTAAAAACACCCTTTCAGAAAGACAGACCTGGCAGTTTAGGTATATTTATCCACAGGGATAAAGCTGTTCATTCATTCATGTGAAACCTCCCCCCCCCCCCCCCCAAGAGTTTGGGTAATGCCTTGGAAACTGGTTTCACTAGGGCTTCCCATGCCCAGGCACTCCTTCTGAGAGTCAAACTGAAATGTATACTTGCACTCCTGTGGCTGACACCCGAGGTAAGAGGTAGCCCATTAAATGTCCCTGTTCGCCTTGGCTGCTCAAGAAGGCTCCCACCAGATGAGTGCATTCAGAAGTTTACCAGTTCACCCTACTGAAGGCCTCTTCCCAGACTTTCCCTTTTAGAACCTGCTTCCTGCAAAAAAGTCAAAAGACAAATGAGCTGGGTGCCCATGAGCAAGTAACTTTCCCTCTCTGGGTCACAGTTTCCCCAGCTACAAAATGAGAGGATTGGATCTTCCAGGTCTTTTCCGGCTCTAATATTCTGAATCTGTTTCTATAAATATGGGGGATTAGTTTTCCTCATTAGTCTGTGCTTCTGAGTTCATGCTGGATGGAGATTATTCTCCTGAGTAAGTTCTTTTGGGACCTCTCAACTAGGTTACTCCATCATAAAGGGATGCATTCTCTAAGGTCTGGAGGGTACCCTGCCTAATACTTCTTCATCATAACTCATTGCTGCCAAAGCACCAGGCCAGGTTCTGAAAATCCTGAAATATCAGTCTAAAGAAGCTCAGGCTTCCTAGGAGTAGTGGTGTTTAAGGAGACAAAAATCTGAATGACTTTTGCCACTATTGATCATATAACACTTAAAGAGAACAGGACTCAAGTTGCAGCAGGACTGGGCAAAACTTCCTTCCCATCTCCCTCCCCACAATGTGGTCAAAGGTTTCCTGCTTAAAGAACCCAGGGTGTGTCCTGAGGAAGTGAGTATAGCCTAGGACATCTTCCTCCATATATGGGACCCCTAGATGGCTACCCCAGGTTCAAAGTTCTTTGTAGGCACACCTTCACTAAACACCATAGCCAATGAGCCCCCACTGATTTGTTTATTTCCCTCTCTTATCAGCTTGAGTATACAATCAGTTCAAAGAAAGGGGATTTAAATAACTTTTCATAATGAGTTTAAATTAAACGCCTGTCCCCGAAATCTGAAGGCACATTCTCCAGCAAAAACATATACCATCAATGGAGAGCGCAGACACTCATAGAGTCACACATATGAAGGAAAGATATGCAGCTAGGGCACACATATCGAGTGGCAACTCAGGCCTTGGACAAAACTAAAAGATGACATATTTTGTTTATGCCATCCAGCATTTCTCAACTGGGTCTGTTTCCCTTTTGTATGTATGATCTCTACTAGGCAAATTACTCTATTGGTCTCTATTCACAGAGTCTGCATTTCTCATACCTACCATTTCCTAGAGTTTATCTCTTTAGGTCACCTTAGTCCACATCCCAGAGGCTCCAGTCAATCAGGATATAATGGCTAGAGCCTCTCCCTGATGAAGACTGGCAGATAGTCCTTTAGTCATAAACGCCATATCCAACTAACAAAAACCAGGCAGACCGCCCCCTAGCCTAATTTTGCCTATTAGACATATTGAATTAGATATTCCAGAGACATCTTAAATTCAATTCAGTTCCTAAGATGAATTAATTATCTTTTTCCCCAAACCCTCTCTTCTCTTCCTAACTTCCCTATTACTGTGGAGAGCACCACCACTCTTCAGTGACCAAGGCTTATAACCCGGTGTCTCTCTTGATTTCTCATTCACCCCATATCCAATAAGTTGCCAGAGCCTGTCCATTCTATTTATGGAATATCTTCTAATCACCCCCTTCTCTCCTCTGACATTGCTGCCACCCTGGTGCAGGCTCTCATCACCTCATGCCTGGCCAATCACAATAGTGTTCTGGTTGGTTTTCCCATCTTGTTCCTCCATGTTCCAGATCATTGTCCACTCAGCTGTCAAACTGATCTTCCTAAAGGACACATCTGACAGTGTCAAAACCCTCCCACTCCCCCATTTAATTAACTCCTTCCTGCCTTTCCTGTGTTCTTACCCCATACTCCCATCCATGTACTCTGCAATACAGTGACACTGACCTTTTCGCTGTTCCTCTCACTACATACTCCATCTCCCAACTCTGCATGTTCTCTGATTGTCCCCCATGCCTAGAATCCTCTCCCTCCTTATCTCTTTTTCCTGTCTTCCCTGGCTTTTTTCGGGTCCCAGCTAGAATCCCCCCTTCTGCAAGAAGACTTTGCCAATCTCTCTTAACACTAGTGCCTGCCCTGTTTACAGGTTATCCTGTATCTGACTTGTTTGTACACAGTCATCTGGTCTCCTGCCCCCCCCCCCCGCCCCACCTTAGACTGAGAGCTCCACAAAAGCAAGGATTCTGTTTTGCTTTTCTTTGTATCCTTAGCACATAATAGTTGCTTAATAAATGCTTCTTGACTTGAGTCCACTTACTTCCTCTATCTGAAGTGTACAGCCAGCCTTCAGTTTGGATTTCCCAAGAACTCTGGCTTTATACAGATGAATCTGAGTCAGAACAACAGGTGGACCTTGAGTTTGGTTTTGAAGGAAGATAAGGATTCTAATAGGCAAAGGTGAGGAGGTGAGTGTTAGTACTCTCTACCTCACAGAGCTGTATGAATAGGGGGCAGCATATGAAAAGGCAAAGAGACAAGAGATGACATGTCTCATGTGAGGGATGGGGAAAAAGTCCGTTTGACTGGATGATACAATGCACGAAGAGGAGTAACATATAATGAACTTGGAAAAGTAGGATGGAATCAGGTTGTAAACGACTTAAAATGTCAAACAAAAGAGTTCATATTTTCATCTAAAAGCAATACGGAGCCACTAGAGCTTCTTGAGCAGGGGAGTGACATGGTCAAACATATGCCTTGAAAACTGTGTAGAGCAGTGGTTCTCAACCTTCCTAATGCCGTGACCCTTTAATACTTGTATGTGAGCGAATCTGCATGTGGGCCGACCCGCCTGGAGACAGATAGAGGAGCGGTGTCTCAGTTCCTAAGACCATCGGAAATATGTGTTTTCTGATGGTCTTAGGCTACCCCTGTGAAAGGGTCATTCAACCCCCCAAGGGGTCATGACCCACAGGTTGAGAACCGCTGGTGTAGAGAATGGATTGGAGAGGGGAAAGACTTAAGAGAGAGAGACGAATTAGGAGACTATTTTAATCATCTTGGAAGCAGGTTAATAAAGGCCTAAATTATAGAAGTAACTGTATGAGGAAAGAGAAGGGGGTGTTTGTGAAGATAAAAACAAGACTGGGAAGCTGATCAGTTCCACAGAAACCAAAATATTCATAGCAGCACCTTTTGTGGTAGCAAAGAGCTGGAAACAAAGTAGGTCCCCATGGACTGGGGAATTGCTAAATTAATTATGATATATGAATATAATGGAATGTATAGCCATATAATATAGATGTATATGGCATACAAAATATATTCACATATCACATGTTTGTCATATAAAATATATACCTATATTATACATATGTCACATAAAATATGCACATTCCATATAATATATGTATATATCATATAAAATATATACATATATAATCTATTGCGTATTATACATATGTACTATAGGTAACTCCATTTTCTATCTGAAGTTCTGCTTGGTTTCAACTCCAGGGAAAATCTTGCCCCACATAGAGAAGCTGATCACTTGAAATCTCATCATCATGACAAGTGACTCAGTTTTTGTTACTCTACACCTTCTCAACTTCCTCTCTTGCCTCTCCCCTCTGACTGGAGGACTAGAACCGTCCTTTGTAGAGGGTTCAGAACTTTCCATTTTCCATCCTCAGCTCTGCTTGGTTTTGACTCCATGGAACACCATAGCTTCTGGTTCCCCACCCCAGCAATTCCCCACTTTTCAGTTTTCTTTTGCATATTGTCTTCCTCCACCGTATGGTAAGCTTCTTGACGCCAGGGCCTGTCTTTCTTGTTCTTATTTGTGTCCCTAGCCTCATCACAGGGCTTTGGCACACAGTAGGTGCTTAATAAATGTTTATTGAATTGAATTTATGGCTATAAGAAATGGCTAATACTAAAAATCCAGAGAAGTATGGGAAGACCTCTATGAGCTAATACAACATGAAATAAGCAGAACCAGGAGAAGAAAATGTACCATGCCCACAGTCATGTAAACAGAAAGAAAAAAACCCTGAATGCACAATTATAATGACCAAACTTGGCCCCTGGAAAGAGTTGAGAAAAGGCACCTCTGTCTCTTTGTTGCAGAGGTGGAGGACTATGTGTATGGAAAATATCATAGATTATTAGACATTTCATATGTTTGGTTAGTTTTACTATTTATCTTTTAATCTTGAGAGGGGAGGAAACAGAGGCCCAGACAGATGGAATAACTTACCCTAGGGAACATATACATTCTTGTGAGGTCCTAAAGAATATGCTCCAGTGGATACCTACTATCCCTACACTGAAAGGTGGAGGCAGAGAGACTGGGAAGCCAAGGGAGCTTGGCTTGAAGATATGGAGAATGTACCAGGTAGCTTACATTCTTACCCATCTCGCCTTGCTGTGTGATACCACCAAGGAGGGCAGGCAGGTAGGGAAAGAGTGTCCATTCATTTTGATTACAAGGCATATTTACTCCATGACCTTATTTCTTTAATACCAAGACTCATTTGGGAGTACAGAAGGTACATAAGGGGGTGACATCCGGATCCAGATGGATCTGGAGGAGAAAGTGAGGCTGGTGACCTTGCACAGCCCTTTTTCCCTCAAATCAAAGTCAACTGCAAGTCGTGTCATCATTTCTCTGATGCCATGGTCTTTTTCGAAAATGAAGGACAAACACGACAACAACAAGAAGGGGGTGACTATGGATTTAGGCTGATTTTCATATCTACCTAATTAGACAGACTGATTGAGCCTGTGTTGGAAAGAAATAAAATGAGTCCTATGAGAAATCAGGTGCCCCTTCTTTACAGCGGCGGAGGAACATAGTGCGAATATGTCATCAAGCTCTTTTTGATGTCTTGGTTAATTTTGCTGAACTGGTTTTTCCCTCTTTATTTTTTCTATTCTTCATTACAAACATGGGCTCTCTGTGAGGGGGGTTAAGTGGAGAAGAATGTACTGGGAAGTGTAGATGATATAAAAACAAAAGACTGCAATAAAAATTTACCTAAAGAAAGTCACACGGTGGTGGGTGGGGTTCAGAGAGGATTTCCCAGCAAAAGGGAATAAGGGAGGCTCCAGTCCAGTATGGGTGGGAGCCTCCTTCTCAGGCTATAAATGTTTCTGTTGTTTATTCCAGCAGCAGTTGGCAGCTTAATAGAGTTTATTGGAGTTTTGGACTTGGGTTGGGAGGAGGGTTAGCTATGGTAAGGTAAACAGGAAACCAATTCACAGAAAAAAATGAGAATATTTCCACAGGAATCCAGTGTCATGCTCTTCAAGAAGCCTAGACACTCCTCTTCACTGGATCCTAAGATAGTAGTTATTGGTCCTATGAAGGACCCGGAGCTACTCTCCACCCGGAATGGAACTCTGAAAACAAAGACACTCATAATCAAGCAAGTTTTGTTGTTATTGAGTTGTTTAATCCTGTCCGACTCTCTGTGGCCTTAGGCAAAAGGGGACCTTGAAGAGTCACGTCCCCTTTTTGGATCTCATTTTCCTTTTTTGTGAAGTTAAGCTAAAGAGTCTCTTCAAGTCCCTGCCAACTCTAGCATTCAGTGACTTAATGGCTCCTGAGGAATAGGTTTATGAGTGTTAAATATAGTAGAGTTCAAAGGAAAGGGAGGATGGAAGTTAAGGGGCCCAAGATTCCTAACTTCTCTCCTAGAGGGACCATCCCTGTCCAAGAGTCTCTCTAGATCACCAAGTCTGTCAGTGCATTAAGGCCCTTTAGGACTGGTTGCTGGGCATGCCATGTCCAGAGGTGTGGCACCTGGCCCTGAGGACTTTCCCCTTTGAGGCAGGTTGGGGATACACCAATAACCCCGAAAGTTAACACCCAGTCAGCAGCAGGGCAAGGAAATAGCAAGAGTGGCATCAGGGTTGGACACCTTCCCCAAAGCTAGCAAGGCAAATGCTCCTGATGAATGTCTCCTTGTTCATAAAAAGGAACAGAAAAAATGTCTTCTGGAATTTAGAAGTACAATTTTGATCCGTCATCTTAGTTCAAACAATTAAGCAATGCAGAAGTTCCCAACCACCTCAGAGAGACCTAGGTTCAAATCTCACCTCAGGCCCTTATTAGCTGTGTTACCCTGGGCAGGTCACTTAATCTCTAGTTTCATTGTCCATAAAATGAGGGAGCTAGACAAGACAGCCTGGGAGGTCTTTTGCAGCTCTCAATCTATCAGCCTATGAATTTCTCAGACCAATGGTTCTCCAGCTTCCACTCAAACAATGCAGATCATTGGGTGAGAGAGCTCGCCTCTATTGGCAACTCTAAATATGGCCAAATCCTCTTCTGTAATTTCCAACACTTCTTGGACCAGAATTCTTTTGTATTCTTTTCTCTCCTCCCAAAAACGAACCTTCAGTTTCATTCAGAAGTTACTTAGACTTCTCAATGTCAGTCTGCCATCTAGTGGTGTATATGGAAACTACATCTATGCACGTTTCCCAGGAGAAGTTACCTTTGAGTAGTAAGGTCTCATTCAGAGGTCATTCTTCCTAGAGTTTGATGACCCTTAAAAGACCAGTAGTCCGAGCTGCCTGAATGGGGACCCAGCCAGTTGGGTAATTCAGCTCGGGGCCTCTGCCTCTGCCTCTCCAAAGGAAGGTAAATTTTGATGGCCAAAAGCTGCCTAGTTAACTTGGGGTTTACTGGCTGGATCTCTTTCTCAAAGACCAAGGCTTACTGCCATTTCACACTGGAGCTCACAGATTGGACCACAATAGGTCCCTGTCCAAGCTCCACTTAACAGTTATATTTTGGACCCTCCTGGCTCAGAGTGAATGTCAATACTATAATAACTGTTTCTCTTTTGACCAGCAACCCTCAGGATCTTCCCCTCCCAGTCTGATTTTTTTTTCTAATTAAAGGGGCCATCCTTCGACTCACTTCTTAAAGACAGCTATTCACTGAATGGGCTTTACCTTACTCTAAGTGAGAACCTGAAAAGGCCTTAGCCTAAAAGGACCAGGGTCTCCCATTGCATTCTGGGTCATCACCAGTCATCCTGATGAATATCTGGCCACTGGACCCAGATGGCTCTAGAGGAGAAAATGAGGCTGGTGACCTTGCATAGCCCTCCCTCACTCAAATCAAAGTCAAGTGCAAGTCATGTCACCATTTCCCTGATGCCATGGTCTTCTTCGAAAATGAAGACCAACACAACAACCTCAACCACCCCATGCAGTTGAGGACTAGAGCTCTATAATTTTTCTTCAGGTTTATATCCTATCTACCCATTATATTCTTACCCGGTTTTATACAATGTTTTAGAACTGGAAGCGCCCTTAGAAATTGTTTGGTTGAGTAGTTCCCAATGTTTTTGTTTCTTGAACCTCTTTCCACAACAAAAAAATGTTTCAAACTCTATGAGCATTTTAATATATGACTTATAATATTCTTTTAGATTTATTTCCTAGGTACTCATAATAACTTTTGCCCCCAAAAGCTTTACATTATAATTTGCATTATATAATCATAATTATAAACTGTAAACTTTTATTCTACCTTTAAAGAAGGAAGGAAACAAGCATTTATTAATACCTACTATATCCAGGCACGTGCTAAGCACTTTACAAATATTATTTCATTTGATTCTTACAACATTCCTGAGGAGGAAGTGGTACTACTATCTTCATTTTTCTGTGGAGGAAACTGAGGCAGATAGAGTTTAAGTGATTTAATAAGTAGCTTAGCTGGGATTTGAATACATGACTTCCTGACTCCCTGCCCAATACTCTATCCGCTTTAATTATATAATTACAAATATTTTGTGTGGTACATTCTGTAAGAATTAAAAGAAGTAATCTAGCAAGACTTCATATTCTTAGTATTATCTGCAAAACTTCATGGTAAATTTATTTTCCAAATTTTGTTGAATATGAATAACATCTAATTAAATAAGTTATGACCTAGAAGAGTTTGAACATAATCATATATAAACTTAATTTCATTGTTGGATTCTTTATTTGAACACAGGTTTGCGGTTTTTGGCTCAGTACAAAGCACAATCTTAAATCTGGCTCTGCATTGAGTTTATTTACTCATTTTGACTTAAAACAAATGTAACCCAGCAGCTCAAAGCACATTTGTGTGACTCTCCTCTTTAGTGGAGATTGTTTATTTAATGCTCTATGCTTGTGAAGGGAGGAATTGATGAGAGTTTGGGAGAAGAGAGATTCTGGTATTCTCGTTTCCAGTTTCTAGAGAGATTCTGTTCATATTAGCATCTTCCCAGAGTCTTTCTCTTTCTTCAGAGACCTCTCCTTGAAGAGAATCTAGAATTATTTGTCTTCTCTTTTGAAGCAGAAAAAGGTCAAGAACTCTTTACTCTTAAGTACTAACCAATTCCGTTCCTTATGCAGGTGTGAAGCATGAGTCTTCACAAATGATGAAAGTCACGTGCAAAGGGATTTGAGATGAGTTATTAAAAAAATGAAATGAAACTGCTTGGTTATACAAATGTGTGGTGGAAAAATGGTAAAAATAATTTTACAAGCTCTCTTGCAGAGAAAGAAATGTATTTTTTAGATTTTATCCCCAAATTTACTGGGGCGTAATATTTCAGTGATGTTTGTACTCCAATATCCATTGCTCTGTCAATTAAATATTATTTTATCATATGCATTGTTAACTTAGCATCTAGAAATACAAAAGACAGATCAAAGAAGTTGCAAATTCAACTTAATTTGTTGAAAATTCCAGAAAAATACTCACTGAAAATTTTTTCTAAAATTTTCAGATAATCACTTATTTCTTTCTTGATCTTTCTTGATCCAAAGATAGTCCCTATTCTAGTAAGGAATTACGCAATGTCACAAAGCACTCAATACTGTTCTCAATTATGTGGTTCTAAAATTTTAGTGTCTTAATCATACTTTCTGTTTTGTCTTTAACATTGAATACATTTGCATTTGCATCCTGTAATGATGTATTGGATTTGTTCATTTTTGAAAAGATGTCTGCTAAATACGCTCATCTTTCCAGTCATGTCATGTCACTTGAATACTTACGCTGGTAAAAACGATGGTCAGTGAAGAAGACGACCAGCTTTTTTGAGAAAAGATATTGAGAATTCATATAGATGAGTAATCACTCTGCCATGGGAAAGCCACCTAACAATTCTGTTTGCTCACTACCCATCTCTGCATAAAATGGTAAACAATTAAGAGTTGGTGGATCTTTATTTAAAAAAATTAACTATTTTGACAGCATCCTCTAACATATTTTGAATTTTTATGACATTCTTTTCTCATGCCAAAACTTGTTTGTGTGTGTTGTACATTATATTCACATTATTTTTTAATACATGAAACAATACCCTCAAATTTCCCAGTCATTGATTTCGTTCCATCTCTGCAAATTCCATAAGAGGACAAATTGATTTGTTTTCCTTCAATGTATGGATTAAGGAGATAAAAATGCCTTCCCCATTTGTTCTTCCTGATAACTGATGACCAAACAGCATGTTGTCTTCCACTCTACTCAGTCAGATATCTTACAAATATAATTGAAATGGCAAAGTCTTAAACATCAGCCGTCTCATCTTATTGCAAAGTGTAAAGCTGATTAAAAACCATTAGACATATTATGTATCCAAAAAGATGGCTATTTTTAGAGACAGGTATCTCTAAATTTTTGACAGCATCTTCAAACATTTACTTGATAATTGCTTTGGCACATGGCAAAATTAATATTTCTTCAATACTGAATTTCTTTATCTTTTGCAATTTGATAACTTACTATGTATGAAGCTTTAATTGCCTTTTTTTACTTTCTTACTTATTCACAGAAATAAATGAATCGCTATGATGTTTTCAAATCTTGTTCTTTCCACTTAAAAAAATCAACAAGCTTAGAAACATAGCTTTCATATTTTGATTGTAAATATTGAGACAAAAGAGAGGGTTTTAAGCTGCTGTTTGTAAGAGCTCCACAATTATACATTGTGGTCAAAGATATTCATTATCTCCAAGAAATGAAAAAACAAATTTAATGTATTCTTTATTGTATTTCCGCTTTTACACCCATTATAATATAGATATCTCAAACATCTTTGTGTATTATTTCAGAATTGATCAAATCTCTCCATTTACAAAGAGGGAAAACTGAGTCCCAGGGAGGGGGACTCATCATTAAGGGGCGTAAGATTGGAAACTGGAAGGGATTTTAGAGATTGTATAGCCAAAGCCCTTCATTTAATAGATCATGAAACTGAGAACCAGAACAGTTAAATGACAGGACCATAGTCAAACAGGGAGTAAACAGTAGAAGTAGATTTGAACTCAAGTCCTTTAACTCTGATGATTTTCCAAATCCTTTTGGAAGCTTCTTCCACTATACTACATGAGTTCAGTGTCATACAACAATTCACTGACAAAGCCACCAAAGCTGACTCTTCAATAGGTTGTGAAAGTTCAAGGAGATGCCTCCCTGCCTTCCAATACCCCTTAAACCCTGGAAGATCTCAGGTACAAGTCAAAGTCCAACTCAAAGGGAAACCACTTTTGAATTGTATGGAAGAAAGCAAATGGGCCAAGTAAGAAAGGAATTTATCACAGTCTCCTTTAGCTGACTGGAAGCAAAGGGTAACAACACAGGAAGTATTGGGCGGAGCTCTTTGGTCTCTGCTTTGAGACTTAGCAGCTTGGTTCTGTTTGTCCTTTATCCTTTGACACAAGATAGTGCATCAGTTTCTGATTCTGTTCACTGGGAATCGCGTCAGCTTCTGGGACCTTTTTGCTCTGGATGCCAAGAATGACAGCCACAGATGTTTTACATCATTTACTTGTACTTATCACACCAGACCAGCATTTCTGGGGAAAGCAATCTAGAGCCATGGGGCAGCTGAGAGATTCCCTCACTGCCCCCCCCACCCCAGGAGAAATGATTACTTTAGACCCCTGGTTTATTTCCAATTAGTATTATTCAGTTGAGTTTGATTTCATAGGGACAGTGATTACTAATATTGTACTTGTCTACTGATATTCAGTTAGTCAGTCTAGTGAATCTACTTGCTTAATCAATGCCAGATAAATGACCAAGCTCAGTGTGGTGGGAGTGGGGGATTGTGACTCAATGGCATGGAAAGTCCCCCAACTATTTTTGAATTGTGTCATTCCTTTGCTTGGGAAATGGCCCTATGGCACTTGACCAACAGGTCCTATGAGTACTTGACCAATTGGTGACCCTGTCTGCAGAAGCTGCCTGCAAATCTATTGCCCAATCCATTGCCCCACATAGGACCAAAGAGAGACTATCAGCTCTGTCCGTATTTGAATATCCTTGACCAGCTGATCTATCACAAGTGTGATATATGAAAAGTCTGAGAGACAGACTGGGTCATTAAGAATCATTTTATTAATTAGAGTTACTGAATAATTAATAAAAGTGGTCAGGGTCACTCTCAGGGACTAAAGACAAACTTGGGGGACGTTAAATGCTTATAAAGCCTTTGGTAAAGGGGGTGTTCCTAAGGGTGGAAATCAACTCTGATTGGTTAACAATCAGTGAGGTGATGGGCATATTAATGAGGAGGTGAGCAAAAATTCTTCAGTTCCTCCTGAAGAGAATGTGACCTGAGTCATAAGACTCAGCCATCTTCAGCAACCTGGGCAAAAGAATCCATCTCTACCTGGACCTCATTGGTTGGTTTTCCCCTTTATAAGCTGAGTTATCCTAAATTCTAATGGAAGGTTCCAAGGACAGTTAGGGTCTTTTTTCCTAAGGGCAAGATCTCGCCTGAATTTGATTTTGTATGCAAGGTCTCCTCATTGGGTGGAATCCCACCCAAGATCTAAAAGCATGTGCCCCAAAGATTTGGGCAGTCTCATCTATCAGCAACATCCTTCAGAGGCTGGGTGAATAACCTGGGACTGATTTCTGAATGAGGAAATGGAAAAGGAAAACCTCAGCCCTAATTTAATAATTGTTTATCAATATAAGAGAGAAATAATCATTTTTCTCATGAGCATGAACTGAAGATTTTCCTGGAAAGTCAAGATATAGGCCTATCAACAATGAGACTACGTATTTTACTTTGTCTCTTCTACATTATCTGGGTTTCGAGTACTATAAAACTAAGGCCTCAGAGAGAGGGCATCTCAGATAGTGAGGAAGATTTGAGGTCCATTTTAGTAGAGGGAACCATCCAGACCTTTTAATTAAAGTGATATTGGCTCAAAGGTCTGCCTCAATTTCTTTTATTGTAGATTGGATAATTTTGGGACCCCCCCCCCCCCAACACAAACCACACATACCCACCCCAGGGTACACTGCATATTTACCCATTCCACAGTCTTTCCCCTGCCAACACATATCCAGTCCAATTCAGTTAAATTCAACTCAACAATTATTAAGAACATATTCTGTTCAAGGCACTATCAAAGTTAAGACTATACAGGGCACACTCCCCCTTAACTAAGGAAATAGAGGTCATTCATTTCCACCATTAAATGTTTTTGCTTTGAACTACTTGTATTCTCTGGATAACTGAAAAAAAGTAAGCACATTAGTGGGAACATAGGAACTTGTGAACTATAGTTTGGGGTTGATTGTAAGATTTGGAGGTGAAGGGTCTTAAAGACCTAGTCCAACTCCATCATTTTATAAATGAGAAAACTGAGGTTGTGACTTGCCCAAAGTCACACAGGTGGTAAATGGTCTACCTAGGACTTGAATCTTATCCTGAAAATCTAGCATGCTTTCCATTACATGATGGAGTGCATCCTTAGAGTACCTTGAACCTAGAATGGTTGTTCTAGGCATATCTTCCCCAAGGTGAGTCTCTAGGTGCTACACTGAAAAATTATCTGTTCCAATTATATAAAATTATAATTAGGTAATTATAATTCTATTTCTCCAGTAGAATTTAAGTTTGTGGGATTTTTTTTTTTTTGGAGCAGCCTGAGTCTTCCTATCTTGCCCAGGGTAGAAATGCAGTTGCCAACTGGCACAGGAGCTTTGGGCTGCTCTGTTTCCAGCCCCTCCTTAGGCAGCTTCCCTACTTTTGACAGCTCACAGTATTGGTGCTAGACTAAGTGAGGATGTCCCATTAGCCTAGACCACTGCACCGCATGACTTCAGAGGTCAAGTTTCTACAAACCTCTTCCTCCCCAGTAGAGGAATCCCAGGTGTGTGCCTCACACTTGGATTCCTATTGCATTTTAATAGATTCCAGCTGCCCTGTTTCTGCACTTTTAGATCATTTAACTTCCAGAGGCCATTGAAGGGTGAGGGGTGGGACCTAATCTACTCAGTTTTGTATCTCTCACCTCAAGACAGAGCTCTGTGGGTTGATGAATTAAGAGTCCAAACTCACAAACCCCACTACTGTCTATGTAACAAGCTCTAAGCCAGATCCTACTTTACGTCCCATCCAGCTGATCACAGCATCTTCATGCCATCTGTTTGTCTTGCCCAGCTTTTCACCTCTCCTTAGAAACTCCAATCAAATTGATATCATTGCTTCATTTGGAAAGGACACGTCAATGCACTCCACTCACCATCCTTGTGACTTCTCAGGCTAATAATGTACCCTTCCCTGCCCAACATTCCAGGGTAGATGTTGCCTACCTCTACCAGAATGTAAGCTCCTCATGGAGAGAGACTCTCTTTTATATTTGTGTCCCCAGGGTTTAGCTCAATGCTTGGTACAAAGTAATGGCTTAACTAGGGCTATTCATTCATTCATTCATTCATCCATCCATCCATCTATTCATTCATCCATCCATCCATCTATTCATTCATCAGACAACATTAAGGAGTCTTTTGGCTTTATGCCCTGGTGCTGATATTGGGGTAGGGGAGGGGAGAACAAGCTTCTTGTCTTTGGCAGCTGTTGGCCATTCATTGTCAAAACAGCAATGTGTGTATGCAGTTCCATGCTGTCTTACCTTCTGATGGGAATGGATAAGAGTCAGGAATCTTTAGCAGGGTAGGCTAACTCCTCCCCATGCAACCTTACCAGTAGTGGGTACCAGCATCTGTGGAAGGACTATTCTTTTCACTATGACTCTCCCTGTGTCAGACTGACCACTATGCCTCCAAGCACCTTTCCCCTACACCTTTGGTCATATTGTCTCCTGGGATTCTCTCTCTCTCTCTCTCTTTTGCTCTCTCTCTCTGTCTCTCTCTCTCTCTGTCTCTCTCTCTCTCTCTGTCCCTCCCTTTTCCTTTTATTGTCATGGCAAAGAAATGTTCACAATAGGATATTGTCTGACCACCAAGAGGTGACAGCAGTGTCCTGCAAGGTACCATCCACCTCAGGCTTAAAAATTGAGAAATTTGTGCTCCTTGTTGTTTTCCCAACTACATATGAGTTGGTCAATGGATTAAAAGGCCAGCAAAATGGTTCGAACCAGGCCATCAGGTCTTGGGCATTCTTCTCAGGTTCTTTCACAGATGGGCTGGTGCTATTCTGGCTGATGGGTTTTGAAGCCACGGCTGGCTTTGGGACAGAGAGAAGGCTGGACTCTCTCTCTAGCTTTGTAGAGATGACTCAATCATATTTTTGTCTAGAATCTTTGAAGGGAGGAAACTTGATGATGAAGGTGACTTGGGTTCTGTCTTTCCAGGTGTAGACATGGCCATGGGGTCTGGGTTCTGCTTATTCCCAAAGATGGCTGTCCATTCTTTGTTGAAGTTCTTCTCATACAAGGAAGGTGCACTGAGAATTTCATTTAGCAGTTAGTTGCATGTCATTCTTGTTGGCCATTTCTGCCTCTGAGATGCATTTCTCTACCAGTTTTTGGTCCAATAGTTCATCAATGGCTCTTGAGCATGGAGCACGGTACATTCCCCTTCTAAGGTAGAAAAAGCATTCTTTCCATCTTCAGTTAAGTATGTAGATTTCTTGTCCTCATCTAATTATATCAGTGGGTCTGGTTGCTCTGGTTTCTTTTCTGTGCTTTCCTTCTGGGTACTTTCCTTTTTGGCATTTTCAATTAGTTTGTTTACCGAATCTTGTAAGCTTTACAACATGGTGAACTTTGTAACTGTCATGGATGACTGTCATGGTACGTGAGGTTTTCTCCAGAAATGAAGCAAGGTGGTCTGATACTGCCTGATTGAAGATGATCCATTTTTTGGCCCACATCATTCTTGCGCTTGTCAAAGTTGAGCTTTGCATGCCACGCTTGGGCTTGGACCTTCTGAAACTTTGCCATCTGCTTGAAAAGGTCTTGGTCAAATTCTTGAGACATTTCTTTCATCCCCTCTGTATTCTGTCCAATACTCTTCCATGAACTTTATGATTAACTGGGCTTTAGGGGTGGATCAGTACCAAAATGTCTCCAATTCCTGGTAGAGACCAGACTTTGCAGGGAAGAGAAGCAGAAGCATCATTTCCCCTGCTTAAGTTTTGTCCTGAGACCTCTGGGAGTGAAAAAACCCAACCAGTTTGTTTTCTTCTTGTTGTAAGAAGCAAATCCTCTTCTGATGTAGTTCAGTCACTCTGAGAAACTCCATGTAGGTCCTCTAGTTGGAATAGAATGACTCAAGCTTGGCATCCAGGGGTTCATTCAAGGCTATAACACGTTCATCTTCATTTTTTCCCTGTTGTTTTGATAAGGGCTTGCTTTGTTTTCCAGTATTTCTGTTGCATCTTATTCACAACTGACTTGTCTTAACTTTGGGCATGTAAGTCAAAAAATTTTTTGGAGTAGCATTTATATCCTTCCACGTTTGTTTCTTTTCTTTTTCAGTTGTTAATGATTGAGGGTAAGGGGCAGGAAAATAGCAGAAAAGGATAAATGATATTACCTGGCAGCCCTATGCCTTCACCTGAGTCTGCTACTCCAAGCCACTGGCTTAGTCCTCCACCCCTCTGTCTGTCCTGCTGGTGTCAGAACAGTCTGTAGCAGCGACTGCAGCAGCCCCAGATCCCACAGAAGTGGGAAGAGGAAAAGCCCAGGGCTACTTTTTTGATGAGCACCCTCTGCCTCCATGCACAACCCTCATATACTCTACTGAATCAGGGCCAATTAAGTAAATGAGTATTTAATAAGCGCCTGCTATGTGTCAGGCACTGTGCTAAGCACTGGGGTTACACAGAAAGGCAAAAATAATCCCTGCCTTCAAGGAGCTCACAGTCTAATGGGGGAAACAACATGTAAGCAACTATGGCCGAACAAGATATATACAGGATAAATAGGAGATAATCTCAGGGGGAAAGCATTAATGTTAAGGGGAATTTGGAAAAGTTTCATGCAGAATGTGACATTTTGCTGATACTTAGAGGAAGCCAAGAAAATTAGGAAGTAGAGATTAGGAGGGAAAGACTCTAGGAACTGTGCTAAGAATACTAAATGGATCTGGGATCTCATCGATGGGGATGAGGATGCAGATTGCAACCCATCCATGTCTGATCATTCTGTGCGATTCCTGTCCATATGCTCTCATAAGTTTGCCACTGGGGGCCCACCCAGGGTGCTGGGGACCTTCCTTGACTTCCCTATGCATCTCAAGGAATGCCAATATACCATACGTGCTGTCAGTTAGCCTTTGATCTTGCCACATGACTGGTCCATCTTTTTCTTTTTTTTTTCCACAACCATATATTTATTAAATGCCCTCCAACAAACATTGGCTTTGTGCAGAGCATACCTAGCACCCCACACAGGACACTCAGACTATATCTTTGTACCCTAGCACCTAGCATCATTCAGGGGTTCCAGTGGGCGCTTGAATGTAAAGGTTAACCTCGTTCAGGTGAGCCTGAAGTCTTTAAACCTCTCCCTCTCTCTTTAGGAATTGGTCCATCTTTTTCAATCCCACACTTCTTTGATGACATTGATTTATGTGCAGCCTCTCCCATCTTATCTTAAGAATTATGTTTAAGTCTTCAAAGACAGTAGTGTTCCATTCAACAAATCCAGCAGGGTGTTGGTGCTCAAAAGATGGGTCTTTATTACTGGAAGAAATTTGGCATCTAGGACACAAATATATAACCCAACAGTCTTTGCCCTCCAGGGGGTCACCCTTCTGGAAGCTTCCCTTGCCTACATCAGCCCTTAATGAACTTTACCTCTCCGAATTCCTGCCTCACAGTATGGTAACTCACCAAATATCATCTTGTATTTTTCAATTGTGGTTCTGTGTGCCTCAAATCCCAAAGAACAACCACGACAACTCAAGTCTTCTCATTAACACTTTAATGTTGACTAACAATTTTTGTCCCAACAGCCTTTTGAAGTAGGCCCATAGAATCAGAAATCTAGAGCTGGAGGAGGCCTTTGAGGCCATCCCGTCCAACCCCTTCTTTTTACAGATGAGGAAGGTGAGGCCCTCACAGGTTAAGTAACTCTTGGTCTCTGACTCCAGCACTGGTGCTTTTTTCATATTAGCAAGTAATAGACTCTTCAAGTTAGTTCAAGTAATATAATCTTAGTTTTACAGATGTGGAAGTCCATGTTCAGAGAGGGTAGGATACATATCCAAGGTTACAAAATAAATTAAAGAGGTGGGACTTGAACCCAGGACCCCTCCTTTCAGATTCACATGCCTGGAAGGGGTCTTCAGTGCATGCTCACATCCCACATTGTTCCACCCACTCATATTCAAAGAAAGGCAGAAACAATGCTAGTTTCCTAGGTGCTTACAGCCTCCTGAGGAGAGAACAAGTAAAAATTACGTACAAACAAGGTATTTAATATGTGCTTAGTAGTCAAATGAAAGGGGAAGGAGAAGCCTAGAGGACTCTGAGAGGAACCCTGGACTCAAAACTTTATACCACTGAATAACAAGAATTCAAAGATAGAAGGGACCTTAACGGTTAGCCAGGTCAATCCCCTCATGACAGATGGACTTCTGTGAGCAGCACCTTGGAGGAAACAACTTGCCCGAAGTCTATGACAGAACTGGGACTAGAACCGAGGTCTCTGGACTCAGCGGCACACCAGCTGTTTGGATCAGTGCTGTCCCACCTTCCCCCCACCCGGTCTAACCTAAAGATCTAGTGGGGAGGCTGGCTAGAACTGTGTCCTCTGGTTTAGTCATCCTGGGAATGAAGTCTATACCTGCTTAATTTAAAAAATAAATAAATAAAACAGAGCCCAGATCAGACTGATGCCAACAGGAAGCTGGTTATGCCTCTGTGCCTGAATGATGTCAAACTTTATACTCCATGTTACACAGTGTATTAAACCCCAGTATACCATGTGGCTCCTTTTCCATTGCAAACACGCATAAATAGGTAAACCTCATCAAAGGTTCAACCCCATCATTTTACAGAAAAGGAAACGTAAGACCCAGGGAAATCCAATGATTTGCCTAAAGTCACAGAGAGAGTAAGCATCAGAGGCTAGATTTGAATCCAGGCCCTCTGACTCTAGAGTAATGCTCACTTTCTATTTTATCATGAGACTCTCAGGACTGTAAAATGTTGGAGCTGGAAGGGACCGTTAGAGACCATCCAGTCCTACTTCTTTTACAGATGAGCAAATTGAAGCCAGAGAGGTGGAAACATGACAGGCAAAAGGCCTGTCTTGCCCTGTCCAGTTCAAAGCAGGTACCTTCCTTGAGAGATACTGCAGGAGAGGAGGGATTTGCCTGGCAGGTTATATCCCACTGACCCCACATCAGGGACATTTCAGGACAAGGAGAGGAATGCCCTGGGTGCCCGGGGTAGGGATAGCACCTGAATTTGGTTGGTCCCCCACTCTGCAAAGGGTTATACATCCACCTTGTGTGGATATGGTGAGTCTAAGAGAGGAGTCCTGGAGGGCTCCACTGGAGTTGGTTAGGAGAAGTTCAATCTGGGATCCTGGCCCTGGAGCAACTGGGCGGTGTCCTTAGGGACTGGATTCTTCCACAGGCTGCAGAGGAGATGAATGGGGAAGGAATCAGAGGTCACTGAGTTCTGTGCTGGCATCTCCCAGAGACCATAGTGCTACAGGATCATAGATTCGGGCCTAGGAAGGAACTAGGGGGCCATTTAGTCTAACCCCCTCATTTTGTGGCTCAGAGAGATTATAAGGAACTTGGTCACACAGCCAGTAAGTGGCAGAACCAGAACCCAGGGCCTCTAATTCCAAACCTGGGGTACTTTACATCATACTGGGTTTCCCCCAGATGCTGTAAATGGGGGCTATAATGTTCTTCTAGTGGACCCTCCCAGCTTATCCCTTCTGTCTCATTTTTTCCTTCTCTAAGGTCACATAATTTTTCTGTGGAGCCTGACTTTTCCTTCTTATTTAGCTGAGTCCCTGTCTTTTCCCAAGGAACTCCCTTCTGTTTGTTAGAGCTGTGCAGGCAGGTTAAGAGCCGTCTCCAAACTCCATATTCCTGCCTTACATCCTGCCCTTGGAGAAAGGGGGAGGAAGGGCGACAGGGAAGTTTGAACCCATGTTTACCATATGACTTGAATTCCAGGACCCTTGGCTAGTCCTTTTGCCAGTAGTTGCGCTCCCAGGGAACCAATCTGATTGCCCTCCAAACTTCTCAAAGGATCATAGAAGAAAGAAATAGAGACAAAGGGGTGAAGGCAGAGGCAGGGCTAGGAGAATGCAGTTATCATTCCCTCCCTCCATCCCAGGTCTGGACCTGGTTAGGCAAGAGAAGGCTCTTCTTGGTGGGTGCCTCCTCTAGCAAGCAGACCCTCACAGAAGCAGGGGACTCTAGTGGGACAAAGGATACCATCACAGGAGAGACCTCCCAAATGCCAGGCAGATAGGTTGTAGGAGAGTGACTCAGGGAGGGTGCTGGGGGACCTTGGGCCTCGGAGATGATCTTGGTTTAGAGGCAAAGGGATGAACCTGAAGGCCCTTCATTCCAGCCTATCCCAGGGCCCCTGTTCGTTCAGTAATCCTTTCCTGCCCCTCTCTGATGAACTAGACCCTGCTTCCTCTTTCCCCCACCCTTACAGTGTCCCCATACTCACTCCAATTTCTTCAACTGGTTCATCTGAGGCAGAACATGGGCTAGCTCAGTGGCCCCTTCGTTCCCAAGGGAATTCCAGGCTAACCTGTGGAAAGCCTCAAGGATCAGAAGGAAGAGGGAGGGAGGAGGGGAGCAAGTGCTGATGGGGAAAGGGAGTCTCCTAGATGGGAGAGGGTTCTGATGCAAAGACAGGAGAATGGATTTGGATCAGGGAGAGAGAAAGGTGGTGGGTGGTGTTCCAGACCCAAGAATCTGAGGCTCAGGGGATTCCTGTCTCCCTCTTCTGCTACTTCAGGCTTACACTAACAACATAATAATCACTCCTATAGGATAGGAGTTTGTAAAGCCCCTCTGCTTCAATGCCCTCAATGCATTGTTACATCTGCACTAGGGAAGCAGGGCAGGGTTTATTAGCCCATAGTATAGGTGAGAAAACAGGCTCAGAGACAAAGTGACCTGACCAAGACACCATCAGGAACAAGAGCCAGGACTAGCACTCAGATCTCTTGCTTTCCAGCTCTGGGCTTTTTGTACTCACAGGATCTCCTCAAGGTCATGGCAGAGAATCAAGCTGCTGGCAAGGGGTTTGGTCATCTGGTCATTAATCTTGCAGGATGTGAGGCTGAGAGAGGATAAAGGAATCTGGCTGGGGGACCCCTGAACAAGGAGACCCCACCAAGCTCTCCTGGGCCCTGCCCGCCCACCCCAGTCATTGGGAGTCAGAGTTGGGATGGAGTAGGTGGAGAAGGCTATAATTGGGTAGGGTCCAAGAAAGGGTAAGCTCTTGGAATCCCCAAGTGGCCTACCTCTGTGAGCTAGGCAGTGCATGGGGGTATTGGTCCTTGGGCCTTGACCAGAATGAGAGAAGAGGGGTCCCTATACTTATGCCCCATACAAAGCAGGTCTAGGCCTCCAGTGGAATAAGAAGGAACAGAGACTTTCTATCTAGGAGAATAAGGCAGGGAGACTTACTTAATCTTTCTGAGCTTCAGGAGTCCCTCTGAGAGAGGTAGAATCC
Organism: Pseudochirops cupreus; assembly: GCA_028627135.1. Classification (NCBI taxonomy): domain Eukaryota; kingdom Metazoa; phylum Chordata; class Mammalia; order Diprotodontia; family Pseudocheiridae; genus Pseudochirops; species Pseudochirops cupreus. The sequence continues at coordinate 232,635,898 of CM053581.1, forward strand.
CTTCAGCAAAGATGTTTTCTGCCAGGCTGCCAGGCAGATGAGAAGGGTCAATGAGAGGCTTCCTTGGTTGTACCTCAACCCTTCTTCTCTCCCTCCCTCCTTCCCTTACCTCTCTATTCCCTCCTCTTTTACCTGATATCTTCTATCCACTGGCATCTAGCAAGGGCCTGGCCCAGGCTTAGTGTCCCCTTGGTGCCAATCTGGTTGGAACAAAGGCTGTGTAGATAGAAGGAACAAAGTATTAGAGCCATCCACGGGGCAGCTGTGAGTATGGGGAAGTCCAAGAGAATGGAGGAAAACTCATGGGCTTTTCCACTTCCAGCTGTCCATCAGCCTGGACATTTACCCACAGATGATGTCCCCAGACAAGATGAACCCCTTGTGGAATTTCTATGGACACACCTTCTGCCATGCCTCTCGGGTTCCTCTCCTTCCTCTCAGCCCCACTCTTGGGCTCCAGGATCTCTTACTGTTGTGCCCCACCCAGGCCAGAGGGTACAGGCACCCATAATTAACTAAAACCATCTAACTCACAATTTCACTGAAGCTTAGCCCTACTGACCAGTCTCTCTTGGGCAGCAGCCTTCTCCACATCCTCCTCACCCGACACACTACCCTCTGTACCACTTTCCCCAAGAGTTTCCTTCCCTTCCTCTCCACCCCTATATGCCACACCACTATCCTTCCCTGTCTTCCCAGCACAGATACTCACTGTAAGACTTTCAGGTGATGTGGCAGGCTCTGGGCCAGCCTTATGGCCATTAGGTCCCCCATTGTATTGGCCCCTAAGCTGAGAGGGAAGAAGTAACCCCAGGTTACCAGATACTCTGGTCCCTCCATTTTGCCCCCAACTGAAAGGAGCCTGGATCACAGAAAACAAGAAGGATGGGAGAAGGGGCAGACTGGGCTGGGGATGTGGGTAAAGGAAATAATCTTCCCAACCCCTGTTTTCCAGGGGACAAAACTCACTGTAATTCCTCCACGTGGACACAGAGTGCCAGTGCCTCAGCTAGCCTCCTGCCTCCTGCTGGGCTGATGCTGTTCCATGAGAGGCTAAAATGTCATCCCCCCCGCCCCATAAAGAAGCCATGTCACATATATGAAGTTATATTGCATAATTTGGAGAAGAGAGGACTCAGGAAACAGAAGTAATTTCCTGTTTTACTCTCCCCCGTCATTCCATCTCTCCCCAGTGCATAGAGGATACCCTGCCCTATTCCTCTTTCACATACAAGGAACTTGGACCATAGGGTAGAAGGTTTCTTTCTCCTCCAACCCTAGGTCCCTCTTTCAGATTATTCCATGAAAACACCCAAAGACCCTCAGAGCTGTCCATCTTAGCCATCATCCTCCCCACCAGTGATCTTCCCATCCTCCAAAAATTCTCCCAGCTCCTTAGCCAGATTTCAGTCTTGAGCTCCTGAACTTAAACCAGGGGTGTTACCCCTCACCTATATCCTATGCCCTGTGTCCAGGTTCAGATCTCAGCAGGTCTCTCCTGCCAAGAGTCAGTCTGCTTGAGTTCTGGGAGAAGCCAGGATAATAAAGGAGAAAGAACACTAGATTGAGAGTCAGAGGACCTGAATTCAAATCCCAGTTCTATCACTTACTACTTCTGTGACTTTGGGTAAGTCATTTGGCCTCTCTTCACTTGTTTCCTCATTTGTAAAATGAAGGGGGTAGACTATGATGGCCTCTAAGGTCCCTTCCAACTTTAAAGGTATGATCTTATGAATCCAGCAAGGTCATCAGCTTCTGAATAGCTAGAACTCCCTGGTCCTTGCTCTCTAATTCTTCTACAATAAGCCCTTTGATTTCTGGTCTTAAACACTGCATAGGAACCCTAGTCTGCCACCAGAAGGGGATCTCATGGATGTGAAGGGGAGGCAGGGGTTTTTGGAGTCAGGTTGAGACTCCCAAGGCCATGTAAGCTGCTCTGTGGGGTTGGATACCTCTCTTATTTTCTCTTCCCATAGCACCCTGGGGAGATGTTCATCTCATGACCTATAGCACAGTCCTGATTTAGGGGGATGTGGTTCAAAGGGGAAACATTCCTATTTCCCTGTGGGTCTCCAAGTTACTCACTTAATCTTTCTGAGCTTCAGCAATGTGGGCAGGATGTCTGATAAATGCTGCACCCCAGCATCTTGGATCTTGTTGTGACTCAAGCTTGGAGACAAAACACAGTATTACTCAGGCAAGGACATTATATGGAACTTTAGATCTCTTATGCTAATAATTCTATCCAACAGATGTGTGCTGTTTGTCACCAGGGGACCTGGGCAAGGCAGAGAGGATGATTCAGTGCAACCCACTGCTAGCAGTACATCTTGAATAAAAGCAACATCTGACATTTACATAAATACTTTAAAGATTCCACATAGGAATAGGTACTAGACCTGTGATGTTACTAGCTTAGGGCATTTCCAGGAAGGAGGGAAATAAGGAAGGAAGGAAGGGAGAAGGAAGGAAGGAAAGAAGGAAGAAAGGAAGGGAGAAGGAAGGAAGGAAAGAAGGAAAGGAGAAGGAAGAAAGGAAGAAAGGAAGGAAGGGAGAAGGAATGAAAGTAGGAAAGAAGGAAGGAAAGGAGGAAAGAAGAAAGAAGGAAGGGAAAAGGAAAGAAAAAAGGAAGGGAGGGAGGGAGAAGGAAGGAAGGAAGGAAGGAAGGAGGATTTATTAAGTGCCTATGTGCTAGGCACAGTACTAAGTGCTTCATAATTGTTATCTCATTTTCTCTCAGATAAAAGAAACCCCCTCTACTACAGCAGATTGGCACCTTTTCTGCAACTTAACATCTCAAAGAGTTGCCAAGAGCATTGAGAGGTGACTTGTCCAGGGTCACCCACCAAGATGTGCCAGAAGTGGGACTCAAACCCAGATGTGGTAGCTATAGGTATTATCTCTACTTTGTGGCTGAGGAAATTAAGACATAGGAAGTGTCATGTTTACCCTGTTTATCCTGATCCCAGGTCCAAAACTCTTCCTTTCTGCTACATCATAAGCCTGTACTACTCATGGGGCATGACAGCATCATGTATGCATGTGGACCAGTCAATAAACAAGTATTTATTAAGCATCTGCAATATATTAGGCACTGTGCTAAGTACTGTGGATACTCAAATTCTTACATTCAAGGAGCTCATATTCTGTATATATCTGCATGTGCATATATGTGTATATATGTATATACACACAGACTGAAAGCTCCTTGCATATATATAAATATACACATACATATAATAAATATAAAGTGACTAGACACACCCACACACACATACATGTATGCACACGTTCACACATGTAGGTATGCACACACATACATGTACACATATGCACATACATACAAACACATGCATGCATACATATTTAGTTAAATACAAGGTAGTTTGGAAAGGAAGGCACTAGCAATTGGGAGGATTGGGAAAGGCTTCATGTAGAAGGTGGACTTGTCATAGAGGAAAAGAGGAACTCTCTGAGTTGGAGGTAAAGAGGCAGTTCATTCAAGGCATGTGGATGACCAATGCAAAAGCATGGAGATGGGAGATGGAGTGTGGTGTGTGAGGACAGAGAGAAAGCCAATTTGTCTAGACTGAGGAGTGCTGGGGGTAGAATAATATCCATCGGAGCTGGAAAGATTGTCTGGGGACAGATTGTGAAGGGCTTTAAAAGTTAAAAAGTTTTACAGTTGAAGTTGGAAACAGTTTCTATTTGATTCCAGAGTCAATAGGTAACCATGAGAGTTGGCTGGATAACAGAATCACATGGTCAGATCTGCATTGAAGGAAAATGCCTTTGGTAGCCATGCATAGGCTGGACCGGAGTGGGGAGAGATGAGGCAGGGATTCTACCTGGGAGGCTGTTGTGATAATCTGAGGGAGAATGATGAGGATCTAAACTAGGCTGACAGTTGTGCTATGGGGAGAACACCATTACTGTCATCTTTGGGTTTTACTGGTGGTAAGTCTTCAGTCATGGACACTCCACGAGTTCCCATATTCCCCTAATGCAGAAACTAAATTCCTGTTGCCCTTTGTGCCCCTATTCCCTTATGCCTTCTCTTTAGGAGATCATACTTTCCATATATTTTATAAAGATCCCTGTGGTGCCCATCAGTCCTCGGATCCCAACTGTACAAATGAGAAGATGAGGGAGGCAATGAGAGGGGGCAGGAATCAGAGAAATGACTGGTCTCTGTTCCACGTCTGGCTCTTCTAAGTCTGAGAGGCTCAAAAAAAGGGCAGATAGACTTACTTCAGATCTTCCAAGTTGGTAGCATCCCTGAGGGAATCTGACAGGTAGGTGCAGCCAACGCTGTTGAGGCCACTGTTACTCAAGCTGTGGAGAGACATGTGAAAACAGGGCATTAGCCTAGGGCTTAAACTTGAATGCTGGACTCCAGATGAGAAGATTGGGGGTAGGGCAGGAACTTGAGAGTAGAATAAGCTTCATGACAGGAGTGGATGGGGTGGGCATTATAAGTTTGCATGATGGAGCTTTGTGGGACAAAGGATAGATGACACCAGGGAATCGATGAAGTCCTTGAAAGTCATATCACTAAGGGTGGGATGGAGATGGAACCTGACAACCTCTGTTCTCATGTCCCTGGAAATGCAGAGACAACCTTGTGGCTTGCTAGATCACTTCCTAAATGCTTGCTGGAATAACCTGACTGTACTCTGATTATTCCCAGAAATTCCTGGGAATAGCCTAAGATAGAGGCAGGGTTGACTTATTAAGGTAAATTAAGGTCTGGGAATATAGAGCTTGAGGGAACCTTGGGATCTAGTAAGACTCCCTCATTTTACAGATGAGGAAACTGAAGCATCGGGAAGTGAAGTGACTTAAGGTGTCACATGTGGTAAGTAGCAGGTCTAAGAGTCAAATCAGAATCTTCTGACTCCAGATTTATTCCTCTTTCTGCTATACATGGTTACCTCTGGTCACTAAAGACTATAGGATTAGTGGGGTGGAGGTGGCCCCACTGAAATTCCTGGGATCTCATAAATGCAGGATGAACTCACTCAAGTCTCCTCAGAAGGGACATTCCCCGAAGTCCCTGGGCTAGTACACTCAATGCCTGGTCATCCAGCTGCAGGGAACTGAGACTGTAGGAAGAGGAACCCAAGACAATTCAGACTGAACACCTTAAGGAAATGTTCTGAGATGACAGTTTAAATGCTGCTTAACCAAGGTCTGTTCTGGAAAGAATTTTGTCCTTTTAGAAAAGTTTTAGCTGAGAGTCTTGTGATTCCAAACTCTAGATCAGAGGCAAATTGTAAGAGATGTTAAAGGAATACTTGTATTGAAATTTCAAGGCACAGCACACCTAGGAAAGGACAGGACCAAGAAGTCAGTCAGTCTACCTAAGAATATGTAACAGCACAATTTGTGTTTAAATGAGATAACCGGCAGTGTTCTCGCCCTCCCTACCTTCACTCCCACTCCCTTAGACCTGCCACTGTACTTACTTCAGACTTCTAAGTTGGTACTTCCCTTCCAGAGCTCCCATTAGCACTCTGGTGTCTTCCACACTGAACTCATTCTTGGATAGACTAGAAAGAGCCAAAACAGAGCAGGGAGTGGTCATATCCTTGCCCCTCCCCACCTACCCTGGGTCCCCTGAGTACATCTCTGGGTTCTCTCCTGGGCAAGATCTCTGGCTCTGGAACCAGAACTCTTGGCCTCCTCCTAGAACAGTCCACCCCTCTGGGTACCAGATGAAGGGAATGCTACTGGCCGCTATGGTGGAGGGTCCATAGGCAGCCCCAGTGGAATCTGAGGAGGGAGAAGACACTATGTCTGGGCAAACAAGGAGGCTGTAGGCCTGGTACCTTTTGTACTCAGGACTCTCCTATAGCAGGATATAGTGGGAAGGCAAGCTTAGATCCTAGAGGATCTGGGGTGGGGTCAAGGAATGGGAGAGTGGAGGGCCACACTTGGCAAACACAGTCGGTCTGTGTCAGCTCCCAGAGATACTGCTCTCCGAGGGAACTCCTGGAGCCAGAAATGAGAGGTCAACATACAAACACATGGAAGTAAGGAGGAGCAGAGGATGAATGTTCTCTTTTGAAAAATGGTGAAATATGGACAGCTGGGTGACACTGGACAGAGCACCCTGTGATCAGGAGGACCTGAGTTCAAATTCAGCCTCAGACACTTAGTAGGTGTGTGACCCTGGGAAAATTATTTAACCCAGACTACCTAAAAAAAAAATGGGGAAATTGAGGTCCAGTGAGGTAAGAGACTTATCTAACAAGGTCACACAGCTTTCATAGACATTTTCTTATAGAATGTTTCACAACACTCCTATGAGGCAGGCTACAGATGAAGAAACTGAGGCCCAGAAAGGTGAAGCCCCTTGCTAAAGAGCACAAAGTGGATCGGTGACACTCAGGTCTTAGGATCCCCAGGTGCCTGGGCTTTTTAGCTCTACCACTTTCATACACTGTGCCAAGGAAGGACACAGTGCCAAGGTCTGGAGTTATTTTCAAGCACTTTCAATCTAGCCTAGGAAGGCTCTACTGACCATGTTTTCAAATACTTCTTCCTCAGAACCTGTCCCCATTAGCATAGTGACTGTACCAACCACACTTTTGGCATAACCCATTGGCACAACTTACTCCAGCTCTTCCACAGTATTGCAATGACTCAGCCCGGATGCTACCCGGCATACCCCCTCAGGGCTCACCATGCTGGCTGTCAGTCTGGCAAGGAAACGAAGACAGTAACCTTTGGTTCAGCGTTCTCAAGCATGGGGGAAAGGGTTGGGGGAAAGGTAGAGAAGGGATGGGGAGCATTAGAGGGCCATCAGGAACTGGGAAGACTGAACAGACTATCCCTTCCCAGCTTTCCTCCCCCATCTTTCAAGGATCATTCATCTATAGACTATCTAAGAAGCAGGAAGTAGACTAGATAATTTACAGTCCAAGTGCTTGATAATAACAGAAAATAGCTGAGGTGGCTGAGCCAAACTGTGTGAGACATCATTTAAAAAAAAATCCAGGGGGGGCGGCTAGGTGGCGCAGTGAATAGAGCACTGGCCCTGGAGTCAGGAGGACCTGAGCTCAAATCCAGCCTCAGACACTTAACACAAAACTAGCCTTGTGACCTTGGGCAAGTCACTTAACCCCAATTGCCTTGCCTTCCACCCTCCCCCCCCCAAAAAGTCTCCAGGTCTCACCTGAGTTTCTTCAACTCAAGGAGTGACAGAAGCAGAGCCTTGAGTAGCTGGGTGCTGGTATCACACAAGTGAACCTGGGACCAGCTGTGAGAGAAAATAAATTGTTCAGAAAGCTTTAGTGTTAGAAACGATCTTGGAGGTCATTTAGTACAGACCCTTGTTATAATGGCTGAAGAACCAAGATAACGGCTGTAGAACCAACATACAGAGAAATAAGGGAATGCAATGCCTCAAAGGTTACACAGTGAGTCAGTGGGAGACCCAAGACTAGGGTATGTGCTGAGGAACCTATTGCCACCTAAAGTCTTAGCAAAGCTGCTACATCTTTCTAAGACTTAATAATAAATGTGATCTATTGTTACCTTTATCACCATTCTATTGCCCAAGTATGAGTGTTTGCTTTCAAATCTCTAATTTTATTCCATCTTCACAGTATCCTCTGAAAGTTAGGAGGGGCAGGGGTAAGTCTTTCCATTTGAAAAATGGGGAAACAGAGGTCTAAAGAGTGGAAGAGCCTTGCTCAAAGTCACACAGCCAGGGGACAAAGCCAGGACAAGACCCCAGGAGTCTTGGGCCAAATCTATTGCTCTTTCCACCATCCCACCATAGCCTTTGTTGATAAAACACGCTCATGCCCGAGACTGCTGAGCGCTGCCTTCCAAATCACAGATTTTTGCAGCTGAAAAGGACCTTGGCAGTCATGTAGTTGAACTCATATCTAAATGAAATTCCTATTATTACATATCCAACAGGTGGCCATCCAGGGCTTGTGTGAAGAATTCCAGTGTGTGGAAAATGACCACCTCCAGAAGCAGGACATTTCCCTTTGTGGACAGCGCTAATTACTGGGAAGCTTGTCCTGACATCAAACCTACAATCTCCTCTTTGTAACTTTCTCCTATTGCTCCTGGTTTTAGTTCTCTGGGTCCCAAAAGAGTAAATCTAATTCCTCTTCCATGTGACAGTCCTTTAAATACTTAAATTGTCCCCCTTAAGCCCTCTCCAGGCTAAACATCCCCAGCTGCATCAATCAACCCTTATATAAAATGGACTCAAGACCCTTTACCATTTTATGTCCTTCTTAAACTGTGCCAAACCAAACTAAACACAGCATGTGGTTCAGCCTGGGCAGAGAACTATGATAATATCATCTCCTTCTTCCTGGAAGCCTTGCCTCTCTCAGTGTAGCCCAGGATTGCACAAGTGGTTCCACATTGCATAGATGGTTCCACGTCGCACTAATTCATACTGAACTTACACTTCATGAAAATCCCCTGGATCTTTTTCAGAACAATTGCCATAACTATCCAACTGCCATAACAACTGTCCATAAATCTCCCATATGTGAAAATTATCTTTTTGTACTCACTCTTGAACTTCATCTTACCAAATTCAACACAATGTTTGAGCTCGTCAGTAGTCAATTAATATATTTTAGTCACGTGCTTTGTGCCAGGCCTCATGCTAAGTGCTAGGGATGTAAAGAAAGGCAAAAGACAGTCCCTGCCTCCAGGAGCTCACAACTGAATGAAGAAGGCGACATACAAGTGAATATACAGGATAATTTAGGAATTGTTGTTTGTCCTTCTTTCTAGAAGAGGACCATTGACATCAGGAAAGTGATATCTTGACTTGTAAGTGAATTGGATTTTAATGAGGCAAGACTGTGAAAAGTCATCAGCCTCACTCATCCAGTCATCTCAGTCCTGTGGCAAGACATAGGTCAGGATGACTGGAGATGACCCCAGAAGTAGTTGGAGACTTTGGTCTTTCCCAGCTTTCAGTTTGACTGAGGCAATGCCCATGCAGTGGTTAAGGTTAGGTAATAAATAAGGCAAAGAAAAGAATCCAGAAGGGGAAGACCCTCAGGGTTTCTGGTCAAAACAGAAATTGTTGCTATTTACATTCTCTCTGAGCCATCGGAGCCCAGACAATAACCAGATGAGGTCTGACCTGGGACCTACTGGGATTTTAGTTGGAATCTGAAGGAATTCAGGGAAGGCAGGAAGCCGAGATGAGGAGGGAGAGCATTCCAGGCATATGGAAGAGTCAGTGAAAATACCTGCAAGCTGGAAATGGAGCATCTTGTTCAATGAATAAACTGCAAAGAGGCCACTGTCACTGGGCTTAAGAGGAAGTGGGGGCAAATAAAGTGTAAGATGATTGGAAAGGTAGAAAGGGCTTTTATATTTGATCCTGGAGATGATAGGGAGCTACTGGGTGGGGCTGAATGGGCTTAGATCAGCACTTCTTTTGGGATCCTGTTATTCAGTGTGCTAACTAGCCATCCCAGCTTTATATCATCTGTAAATTGAAGGATTATACCATCTAGATTTTTATCCAAGTCAATGATAAAAGGGTTAAACAACACAGGGTCAAACATAGATCCCTGGGTCACTCCACTGGAGACCTCCTGCCAAGCTGACCTTCAACCACTAACAAACAATTATACTTGGACTCCTCAACCAGTTCCAAATCCATCCAATTATTTTTGCCATCTGGTCCACTTTTCTCCATTTTTCCCACAAGATAGGATAGCAAATATTTTGCTAAAATCTAAATGTTCAGTTGTTTTTTACTTGTGTCTGACTTTTTGTGACCTCATTTGGGTTTTCTTAGCAAAGATACTGGAGCAGTTTGTCATTTCCTTCTCCTGCTCATTTTATAGATGGTAAACTGAGGCAAACGGGGCTAAATGACTTGCTCAGGGTCACACAGCTATTAAGTGTCTGAAGCCAGACAGTAACTCAGAAAGATGAGTCTTCCTGATTCCAAGCCTGGTGCTCTATCCACTACACCACTGAGGTGCCAAAATCTAAGTAAACTACATCTATAGCATTTTCCTAATTTGCTAGCTTAGTAACCCTGTCAAAAAAGGAAATGAAGTTAGCCTGGCATGACCTGTTCCTGAGGAAGCCATGCCTACTCTTTGTGATCACTGCTTCCTTTGATACATGTTTGCTGACCATCTTTTAAATGACTCATTCTAGAATTTGCCAGGAAATTAAAGTTCACAGGCCTATGCAGTTTGCAGATTCTGTTCTCTTCCCTTTTACAGAAAGGGAATAACATATGCCATTCTCTACACCATTACCTCTCCCATTTACCATGATTTTTTAAAAAAACATTATTTTCTCAATTAACAAAGAAACTATTTTCTCAGCTATGACCTCACAGATATCACTGACAATGACTTTATGACCTGAGGGTATAACTTATCTGGGTCAGGTAATGAATTCATCAAGATCAACTAGGTGGTCTCTTCTTAGCTCCCCATCTTTCTATTTTTTGGAATCAACTCTTGGTAAGTCATTTTTGTTCTGTCATTGCAATGCAAAAAACAAAATAAAACAGAACACCCCAAACCCAACACAAACCCCAGAAGCAAACTGAGATTTGGGCAGCTTGGCCTTCTCTGTCGTTAGTTATCATTGTTTCATCCACCTTGGGATTTGGAAACAGACCATGTAGGTCTTCCTGAGCCCGACCAATACCTCTAATTTCTGACACAACATCAGAGAGGGACATTTGGAGTTTGTCCCAAGGCCCCTGGTCACCTAGGCTAGGACTTTTACATAATCAGGGACAGAGAAAGAAATGGGGGCTGAGGCTTAGAGATATACTCACCTAAGCTCCTGTAGTCTAATGTACTTTTCAACCACCTGCCTGATGACAAGGGTCTGGTTGGCTCCTAGGTCACACTGGGCCAGTCTGTAAGGAAAGATCTGGCTGGCTCCTAGGTCACACTGAGCCAGTCTGTAAGGAAATTGGGGGAAAGAAGATTCAGGTAAATTATACAAGAAGCCTATTATGTGCTACATGCTGGGTATACAAAGACAAAATGATAATCCCTGTCCTCAAACCACTCACATTTCTTTTACATGAGGTCTATAAGCTTATGCCTCTCTCCAGCTTTTCTTAGCCTTAAGAAACTGTCACTTCCTAGAGGAGGTGATTTATAGAAAGACTTCCAAAGGAAGGGGTCATATGTGAATTCATGAAAGTCTCAGGTTCATTATGGGCTTGGCTGTATTATCTTAGTGATAGGATACTTAATAAGCTTGGGTCCATGAACTTGTTTTTTAAAAGTATTTTAATAATTATATTTCAATGTACTTGGTTTCCTTTGTAATCCTATACCTCTTATGCATTAAAAAACATGATTCTGACAAGGGGTCGACAGACTTCACCAGCCTGCCAAAGGGGGCCATAACACAAAAAAGGTTGAGGACTCTTGGTTTACTGGGTTTTAGCATAAAGTTCAGGTTGGCTGGGGCTTCAGATGGACATGTCAAGTTAATTATTTACTAATAGAATGTTAGAGGGTAAACTCTCTAAGATAGATTTTTAATTATGGTCACTGAAGTCTCTCTGGAGATTCTTTTGAAATTGAAAGAGGGCCAAGAGTGTTCAAGTCTGTTCTGGGGAGGCTGAAGCTGATGGACAGTTGGAAATCAGCAGTTCTAGACTGCTGTAGGGTTAAAGCCAATCAGGTGTCCACACTAAGGTCTTAATCAATATGATAAGTCACTGGGACTGGGGGAAGCGGGCTTAGAGGGGAGGAGGAGTACTGGGCTGCCTAAGGAAGGGCAAAACAGCCCAAACTGGAAATAAGGTAGGTCAAAGTTTTTGTGTTGAACAGCCATAGAATTCTGCCATGAATTGACACTGAACTTCCAGCTAGTGAGTAAGAGGAACAGTAGAAGGGATAAGAGAAGGAAGAAGAAGAGGGGCAGGAAGAGGAGGAAAAGAAAGAGGAGGAGGAGGAAGAGAAAGATGAGAAGGAGGAGGGGGAGGATGAGGAAGAAGAGGAGAAGAAGCAAGAAGAAAAATAAGAGAAGGAAGAAGGGGAAGAAGGAAGAGGAAAAGAAAGGAGAGGAGGAAAAACTGGAAGAGAAGGAGGAAGAGAAAGAGGACAAGGAGAAGGAGGAGAAGAATGTGAAGGAAAAGGAGGAGGAAAAGAATGTGAAGGAAGAAAAGGAGGAGGAAGAGGAAGAGAAAGAGAAGAGGGAGAGGAAGAGAAGGGGGGAAAGGTGAAGGAAGGGTAGGAGAACTCAGTAGAGGAGAAGGAAGAAAAGGAGTAGGAAGAGGACGAAGAGAAGGAAGAGAAGAAGAGAAAGAGGAGGAGAAGGGAAAGAAGGGAGAAGAGGAGAAAGAAGAGGAAGGGAAGGAGAAAGAAGAGGAGAAGGAGGAAGAGGAAGAGTAGGAAGACAAAGAGGAGGAAAAAAGGAGGGGAAAGGGGGGCAAATTGAGAAAGAGTAATAAGTTCTGCTTCTCATGGAAGTGTGGCCGGGGATGAAGATGCAAGCAACTTCACAAAAAGTTTATCTGAATTCCTGCATGATAGACACCTCCTGTGTTGTTAAATGAAACTATTCATTCGGGACCTTTCTCTTTTAGATCTCACAGAGCCCTTGTTTGTACCATTCCAAATGCACTTGTAATACCTTGTATTAGAACTTTTATGTTGATGTTATATGCACCTACTAAACCATCAGATCTATGAGAGCAGAGGCTGTGCTTCATTGAACCTGGCACACCACTCTGCATAGAGTAGCCACTAAATCATTGTTTGTTGAGTTGAGTTCCTTGATTTATATTTCTGTTCCATAGGCTGCCACCTCATCAGTGTACATAATTGCCTACTAGGTGGGGAAAGAGAAAATGTGGATGGTTCCATGTAACCCATCCCCATCCTGGGGAAAGAACTCAAAGTACATGCCTCATGGGTCAAGAGAATCATCTTGATCTAAGAGAATGGCTCTGAACTCTGAACAAGGCATGGACTTATCTGTACAACTCTGAAACACAGTGCTTAGTAATGCCATAGTATATCAAGTTCATATTGTCTTATCAGGGTTAATAGATTGACCAATCCAATCTCCATCCCATGGGGCAAGAAAGATTTTTATTGAGTTCCATGGGATGAAACTAACTGTGGAAAGGGCTCTGGAGGATTTATTTACCATTTAGACCTATGTCCATCCACCCAGCCCTAGACAGAGTCTACAACAACCTGGGGACACAGAAGACCTCCTTGAGTACTAGAACTTACCTGAAAGTTGCGACTGCAGGATTCTCTGTCTGCTGAGGAAATGCCTCTTCAATGTGGAGGAGAGACTGTTGTCTGGAGATGCTAGGGGAGAGAAGAAGGGTGTGCCTAAGAGGAGGAGAGACTTCTTCCTGGACCTTTACAGTTACATTATCACAGAATCATAGATTTTAAGCTGGAAGAAACCTTAGAGGTTTTTTCATTTTATAGAGGAGGAACTGAGGTCCAGAGAGGTTAAGGGACTTGTCCAGGGTCACACAGCTATTAAGTGTCTGAGGTTCTACTCAAAGCTAGGTCTTTCTGAGTAATTCGCATATTATGCCATGATGTTGGTAAGAATATACCAAGGCCTACATTACCTCTAAAGCTGCTTCTAAGTAGCCCCATAAGTAATTTTTTTTTCTTTCAGTGTATGGTCCTTGGCTTTTCAGAATCATTGTATGTTAAAGCTGGAAGGGACTTCTGAGATATTCTAGTTCAGGGAGAAGTGACCTGCCCAAGGTCACAAAGCCAGTAAATTGCAGAGCTGGGTCTCAGTTCCAGGTTTCCTAACTTCAAGTCCAGTGCTCGTTTCACTAGAATTTCTTGCCCACTCTCTACCTTTAGTGATCAGAAATTCAAATAAAAAAATTTCAAATTCAAATCAGTCTATTTTCTTCTTGACAACAGTATGAGCAAGAGGGTAAAGAGTTGTTCTGGATTGTCTCTAATTCCCAATGCTCTCTCTGTCACCAGTTCTTCCCTGTTCCCCAAAGGTGAGAACTGGAATCAGGGATGGAAGGGGCCTTGGTAATTCTCTAGTCTAATCCCCTCATTTTACAAATGGGGAAACAAAGACTTGTCCAAGGCAAATTGTTGTTGTTCAGTTGTTTCAGTCGTGTCTGACTCTTTGTGACCCCATCTGGGGTTTTCTTGGCAAAGATACTGGAGTGGTTTGTCATTTCCTTCTCTAGCTCATTCTATAGATGAGGAAACTGAGGCAAACAGGGTTAAGTGACTTGCCCAGGGTCACACAGTTAGTGTCTGAGGCCAGATTTGAACTCAAAAAGATGAATCTTCCTGACTTGAGGGCTGACACTCTACCCACTGTGCCATTTAACTGTTCCTAATCAATAAACCCAGATTCTCTGGCTTCAGATCCAGCATTCTTTCCACTCTACCATCTCTAAGGCCCTTTAATTCGCAGAACCATTCCTGGAGCTGACAAGAATGAGATTTAGCCCTCTGTACACGCTGGGGTCTAATTTTTAGAAACCATGGATCTCCAGGTGCCTTCCAGGCTCCTTTACCTTATCTTGGTGATGTTGCCTGAAGCCTGGACACTTGCATCCAGCAGGGTGGTGACACTGGCATTGGTCACCCATGGCTCTTCAACACTGTAATTAGAAACAGATATGGACTTCTCAGAACTATTTAACATTCTTTCTTTTTGGTCCCTTTTGGTTCTCAGTCTACGTTCCCTAGAACTAGGTCACAGAACACAGAAATCTGAGAAACAGCTCTTTGGGGGTATAGATGGCAATAGATTAGTCAAATGAGGTTCTGGGTTGTTAAAAAACCGTTCTATGTGCATAATACAAAAACCCCAACAAATCCAGATACCTCAGAAAATAGTTCTGGATACTACAAAACAATATTACAAAACTACAAAACAAAACTATTTTCCATATCCCACCTCTGCCATATATCAAAGAGTTCCCCCAACTCGACTAATTCCGTGAGCAGACATACCTGATCCTCAGTATCCCTGATGGCATCCTCACCAAATTCAAGAGAAGGTGCAACTCTCGTAGTGTTACTGTGTTACTGGCCAATCTAGGAACAGAGATTTTTGAAATGAAGCTCAAACTCAGGCTGAGCATAGGGGTTGAAGAACAGAGAACACATTCTTCCCATGGAGATAATAATGACTTCCCAGGAAGCCAGAGTCACCTGAGGAGAACTGAAGAGGGATGGGGATAGTGAAGCAGTGGTATATCTTCCTTGATGAGCTAAATCTGGCCCCAGGATGAGACAGAACCCCAGAAGGATTTCTGATTGTTAGACAGTAGGAAGGTGGATGGGAAGTAGTGGAGAGATCACTAGTTCATCTCTTTAAGACATCCCTTGCCCGACCCTCCAAACACATCACATGGGACGTTACTATTAGCAAAATAATAATAATGACAATGCCCCTAGGTGTGGATATTCCTATACTTTTTTTTTTTTTTTGCTTTTCGGAGGGGGAAGGCAGGGCAATTGAGATTAATTGACTTGTTCAAGGTCACATGGCTAGTAAGGGTTAAGTGTCAGAGGCTGGAATTGAACTCAGGTCCTCCTGACTCCAAGGCTGGTGCTCTGTTCACTGTGTCACCTAGCCACCCCAACTGCTATACTTTTACCTATAGTGTTCTTTCACATATGATCACATATAATACTGTTTTATCCTTGAAGCAATCCTGTGTGGCAGGCAGTGCAGGCATTATTATCCCAGTTTTGCAGAGGAGAAAACTGAGGCTCAGAAATTGTAAAAGTCAGCATTGATTTTTTACTTAGTAGCAGAATCATTGGAGTTTAATTCTCGGGTTGAACTCTTTAGCTGATGATGGTACAAGGAGACCTAAAGACACCAGTCGCTCAGCTGATACTGCAGGTAGATGGATAGCAGGCAAATTCCTTTCCCTTTCTGGACCTTATGGAATCATAGATTTAGAGCTAAAAGGGACCTTAAAGGTCATTTAGTCCAAGCTCTTCATTTTACAGATGAAGAAACTGAAGCTCAGAGAGGTTGAGTGATTTTTCCAAGGTCACACAGCTACTAAGGGGCAGAGCCAAGAAACAGTATTCTCTGACTCCGAATCCAGCACCCTTTTGGGTAACCTGGCAGGGCCAGACCTCAGAATGTCTTTTGGAGAAGGAGCAATCATATTAAGGTACCAGGTTCATGGGGACAGAGAATCTGGGACTCTGCCTGTCTTCTCTTCCTCCTCTGTAAAGGGAGGGATGAGGACTAGGTGATTTCCAAGTTCCCTTCTAATTCTAAATCTTCTGATCCCAAGGATACACAGGCTGTCAGCCGCAGAGCCCAGCCTCATGCCCAAGGGTCCAGACTCCCAGTTCAGAGTTCTTCCTTCTATACCACATTGCCAGGCACACCCCATAGTCTGACATAAATCCAATTCAATTCAGCCAATATTTATGCAAGCCTACTGTGTGCAGGGCCCAGAATGAGTTACTAATAAAACAAAGATTAAACAAGACACAGCCCATGTCTTTAAGAAATTACTGATGTGTCTGGAGCCTGCGGAAGCTTCCTGACTGACACCTCCTCCTTCCCTCTCCTCCACCCCCACTGCCCCTTGCTCTGCCCAAGACACTGGTCTTGGCTACTTACATGAGATCAGTTAGCTGTGGCACTTGCCCCACCAGGGTGGCCAGCGTGGTGATGTGCTCTTGCTGGAGGTTGAATCTGGTCAGCCTGAGAGGGGAAAGGGGGAGAGGTCACGGTCAGGCTTGTCAGAGGGACTAACTGCAGCCTGAGAATGAGTTGAGGGTTTATTAAGTTCTGTTTGCCCAGTACTAGATAGAAAGCTCACTGTGGGCAAAGACTTGAACTAGCATTGGGAATGGGGCTGAAGAAGGCAGAAACAAATCAATCCTTGCCCTTGGGGAATGCAGAGATTCCTAACTTGAGGTCTATGAACTTGTTTTTTTAAAATGAGTTTCACAAACATATTTCAATGCAATTGGCTTCCTTTGTCATTTTCTGCATTTTATGTATTTAAAAACATTACTCTGAGGAGGGCTCCTTAGACTTGACCAAACTGTTAAAGGATCCATGGCATAAAAAGGGTTAAAAACTCTTGATCTAATGGAAGAGACATTGAAACAATACGATGAGCATTCATGGTGCAGAAAATGCCATTACAAGAGAGCTGATGGATTTAGTGTGTAGAAGATGAGGCACATATTTTTATACACTAGACTTCCCTTCCCTTCCCCCTTCCCTTTCTCCTTTCCCCTCCCCTCCCCCCTCCTCCTCTCTTGCCCTCCCCTCCCCTCCTCTCCCCTCTCCTTCCATTTCCTTTCTTTTCCAGAAGGCTTCCTAAAAGAAGGTACAGAATCATAGATTTGGAGCTAGTGGGGACCTCAGGCCATATAGAAAGTTGTGGAATATAACTCTCTTGTTTTACAGAGGAAGAAACTGAAGCCCAGAAAGGGGAAGAGAATTGCTTAAGATGGCAGAACTGAGATTTGAACCTAGCTCCTCTGGCTCTAAATTCAGCTCTCTCTTCATTATACTATGTTGTCAGGATTTTGAGGGAAGAGAGATATGATTGAGGGAGAGGAGAGGGATTAACCAGCAAAGGAGAGAGTTCTAATTTCCCTTCCTCTCTCTGCCCACCCCAATCTGGCATTACCTCAGGGTCTTTCTGGGTTCTTGGTGCTCTGAGAACTGTATGAGAAACTTCTGCTCTGGATCCAGGCTGCATAGAGAGAAGTGGGTGAGCACAGGATAGAAACAGTACCTGATGGGCCCTGATCACAGAGATTGGGGATTGGGATCGCAGGGTCAGGGTGGACCACAGGACTTCATAGCACTGATATCATCTAGTCTACCCTATCATTGTATACATGGAAAAACTGAAACCCAAAGAAGGGAAAGCACTTGTCTAAGGTCACGTAGCAAGTAAGCATCAGATCCAAAACTAGAGCTCAGGTCTGACTCCCAGTCCAATGTTCTTCCCACTGCACTCTAAAAATGTCAGTGCCCAAAGGACTTTGGAGGTAAGTAGGTGGTGATCTTCCCGTTTCCCCCTGAATGGAGGAGGCCTCCAAGCTCTAATAGTGGGAAAAGCAAAATTGGAGGGTGAGTCACTCACCCCAATGAGACCTCATAGGCTTGTCTGCAGGTGAAGAGAGCAATGGTGAAGAGCAGAGCACCCTCCTGAGAGATGTCATTGTTGCTTAGGCTGCAGGAGGAAGGAAGGAAGAAGGGGCTGGGACTGTGTGGCTGAGACCCTTGGATGCTACCGTAAGGAGCACATCCAAGGAGAACTTCTCCTCTGTCCTTCCCCTGCCCCCTGCAGGATTCTTGGGATCAAGAATGCCATTCCCTTAGCTCCGCCTCATCTATCATTATCATCATAATAATAATAACTGGCATTTATATAGTGCTTTAAAGTTTGTAAAGTACTTTATATGCATAATCCCATTTGAGCCTTACAACAACCACATGAGAAGGGTACTATGGTTATTATCCCCATTTTCCAGATGAGAAAACTAAAGGTCCAAGAGGTTAAATGACTTGTCCATGGACACACAATTGGTAAGTGTCAGAGGCAGAACTTGAACCTAGATCTTCCCAGCTCCAAATCCAGCACTCTAGCCTCTACAGAATTTAGCATCAGTTTCATGTCTTTGGATTACCTCTGTGACCAAAAACACTACCCACTTTCGGGAAGGGATGGGGCTGGTCTTCCACTGGGATCAGATTATTATTACTTTGCTAGGAGTCAATTAGCTTGGTGAGTTGGAATATAATGTTAATGAGGACCAAATCTTAGGTTCAATCCCCATAGGGGTCGGTAAGCTTTGGGAAAAAACCCCTACTATTTATTGACTACAGATCATTACCTTTGCTTCATCAGCCTTTGCTAGCTACACCTTAAATACATGGCTTGAAACCAAGGGGACTCACATGAGAAGTGTAGGTGGCTAACTATAACTCCAGCCTCACTGCTGAGGACACAGCTCAAGGCAAGAAGTGATGTACACTGAAGTGAGATTTCTGGATTATTTATACATTTGAATGATCCATACTTCCCTTGCTATCCATGATCATGCACAGTTGAGTTCGAGTTCACAACAGAGGGACCCTTCGGATGAGATGAACAGCAGGAACAAGACTTTCAGCTCTGGCCAATGTCTTATCTCCCCAGTATCTAGCAACATTTTTTTTTTTTACACAGTGAGTGGAAGGAATATGATAGGCTAGGAACAGGAAGGACCTCAATACTTTCTGAAGCAATACCAGAGTGATACTTATCCTTATAGCCTTCCCTTCTTTATAACAGAGATTTCTTTTGGTTTTCTTTAATTAGGTTCTTTCTTCAAAAACCTTGAAGTTGCTATTTAAAGATTGCCCAATAAATGCCGTCAGTTGATGGTCTCACCAGCTTCAACCACTCTCTCCCTTTCTTCCCTCTCTACCCCCCCAATCCTGTAGGATAGTTGCTTTCTTACTTGAGTGAGCCAGAGAGATTCATCTGAGGTAAATGCTGCAGTAGATATCTGAGCCCTTCATCACCCAATAAGTTTCCTGACAGACTGCACAAAATGGAAAAAGACTAGGTTATAGACTACCTATTGGTAGTTCATTATCACCATCACCACCATCAGCATCTTTAACCCTTTAATTTAATAAATACACACAAAGAACACAACCTTTAGGAGTTACAGAAAACTGAGCAGATATGGACTCATCTTCAAGGGGCTTATATTCTAGTAGAATAGATAATCAAACAAAATAAACAGGTAATGTCCCAGAGTGCTATGTGAGAAAAGGCCAAGCTCAGATAATTCCCAAACAGACTCATGATGAGAATGTGCAGCAATATTCCCTCAGTACTTTTATCTTTCACCTCTGTGCATTCATACAAGCTGTCTCCCATGTATAGAATGTACCACACTGCCTCATCACTACCTCCCAGAATCCTTATCCACCTTCAAGGATCAGCTTAGGTGTCATCTCCTCCATGAAGTTTTCTTTGAACCCTCTCCCTACAATTTGCTCCTGCTCTCTTCTTTGAGCAAGGATTGTTTTCATCCTTGTCCCTCTAGCACCTAGGACAGCTACCTTGTACATTCACCCATCTTTCTTAATTTTCCCCCCAGTTCCAACTTACTCAAGGTGACTCAGATCTTTGCACTGCTCTAGTGTACAGCACAGCTGCTCCATATCCACTGGGCTGATGCAACAACCTGTGAGCCTGTGGGAGGAAGGACAGACAGTAGATATCTACAGCAGCAGGAAAGTCCTTGGCCTTGACCCTTATCCGCTGTTCCCACAGGTGTATGACTCCTCTCTCAGGTTGCTCCATCCAGATAATAATGGTAACAACAGCAGCAGCAGCAACAGCAACTGCAACAGTTAGCATTTGCATAGGCTTCAAAGTTTACAAAGCACTTTACAATTACTATTCATTTGGTCCTCACAACAACCCTGGCAGGTAGGTGATATTATTATTCCTATTTCACAGATAAGGAGGCTAAGGCAGAGAGTAGTTAAGTGGGTTGCCCAGAGTCACACAGGTAGGAAGTATCTGAGACCACATTTGAACTCGGGTTTTCCTGATTCCAGCATTCTATCCACCTGGCCACTTGAGGGTGTTGTCTCAGACCAGCAATATGGGCACCACATCAAAAATCTTTGCGAAACTCCTGACTATCAGCCTAAACTCTCCTCAGCAACTTAAGCTAGCCTCACAAGTCTTCAGGGAAGGATTATTAGGATGGTTGAAGGTTCCTAAGGGATAAAAATACATAGCAGGGATGATCAACCCATGCATGACTCTGGTGAGGCTCCACAGTCACTTTAAGGAATAGAATGGACTAGCTCAGAGGATCACAGGTTGGTGTCAAAGTGACTGGTAGGTGTGGTCCCCAAGTGGCTCACCCAGTAGCTTGGCTATTCCACAACCATAAACTGTGCTCCTAACCCAGGCCAACCACAATCTTTGGTCCCAAGAGAGTGGCTTGGAAGAGGAAATCTGGATGGTTTGGTGCAAATTTGACCCTATTGATGAAGATACAACTCAAAGCAAGTATCCTTACTGATGTAGACTTAACCTTCCTGCATTATGATTGGCATTATTATCTAACAACTGATAGCATATTTTATTCCTGTGACAACTAGTCTTCCTATGCTGGGTATTTGTACCCTCAGTGCTAATAAAGTTGGGCACTAGCTAGGCCATCAATCTTTATTCTCAGGATAGAAACACTAATGAGCACGTCAGGGGTGTCTTACCCACAGGACACTCCTTTCCTCTTGCCAGGAGTAAAGTAGAGACAGGCATACTCCTGGGACCTAAAATATATTTAAACACAGATCAGGACTCTTCTGTAGCCCTCCTTGCCAAAACTAGAACTCAGGATGCCCACTGGTATAGAAACAATTTTCTCAAGGGACTAAACACAGGGATGGAGAATCAGGGACTCAGGGTGTAGGTGTTTTGTCATCTTGAGGAAAGGGTTCTAAGAGCAGGTCCCATGTTGTCTCTTAGGCTTACAAAGAGACCCTGATTTAGGTGAGTGGCACATGAAACCCTCAAACCTGACTCATTTCAGAGGATTTGTTACTCCCATGGGATATGTCTAGGTTGGATGATTACATACCTTACTTCCACCTTTTGAAGTTGTTCACATAGGTTAATGGTATCAGCCAGCAAGAAGACACTATTTAGAGACAAAGTGGTCTGGCTGAGTCTGTGAGGAATGAAAGCAAAGGGAAATCAATCACTAAGAAGGAAGTCAGACAAAGCCCAGGAGTTTTCTCATCTTAGTGGTAACGTGGCATCTTTCACATTCAAAAGTGGTACTACTGACTTAATGCATGATTGGTAGGGAGACTCTGGGAACAAGAAATTTCCTGAGGAAGATGGCCTATCAATATCAGATATCAAACTATATTATAAAGCAACAATCATCAAAATGATGGTTAAGAAATGGTGGATCAGTGGAATAGATTAGGTACACAATGCACAGTAGTAAATGATTGCAGTAATCTAGTGTTTGATAAACCCAAAGACAAAAAATTTTGTAACAAGAACTCACTATTTAATAAAAACTACTGGGAAAAATGGAAAACAGTATGACAAAAACTAGGTATAGACCAATTTTTTACACTATATGTCAAGATAGGGTCAAAATAGGTATATGATTTAAACATAAAGAGTGATACCATAAACAAATTAGGAGAGCAAGGAATAGTTTATCTGCAGATCTATGGAACAAGGAAGAATAAATAACCAAGAGATAGAGAGCATTGCTAAATATAAAATGGATAGTTTTGATTATATTAAGTTAAAAAAAACTTTGCACAAACAAAACCAATGCAACCAAGATTAGAAGGAAAGCAGAAAGTTGAGAAATTTTGTTATAGCAAGTACCTCTGATAAAGGCCTCATTTTTTAGATATATAGAGAATTGAGCCAAATTTATAAGAAAGGAAGTCACTTTCCAATTGATAAATGGTCAAAAGATATAAACAGGAAGTTTTCAGATGAAGAAATTAAAGCTATCTATTGTCATATGAAAAATGCTCTAAATCACTATTGATTAGAGAAATGCAAATTAAAACAGCTCTGAGGTACCACCTCAGAGTATCTAATATGACAGAAAAGGAAAATGATAAATGTTGGAGAAGATGTGGGAAAATTGGGCCACTAATGCATTGTTGGTAGAACTGTGAACTGATCCAACCATTCTGGAGAGCAATTTGGAATTGTGTCCAAAGGGTAATCAAACTGTGCATACCCTTTGATGTAGCAATACCACTACTAGGTCTGTATCCCAGAGAGATCATAAGAAAAAGAGAAAAGGATCTACATGTACAAAAGTATTTGGACTTGCTCTTTCTGAAGTGGCTAAGAATGAGAAATTGAGAATGCCCATCAACTGGGGAATAGCTGAACAAATTGTAGTATATGAATGCAATGGAATACCATCATGTCATAAGAAATGATGAGCAGATGGTTTTCAGAAAAAACCTGGAAAGACTTACATGAACTGATGCTGAGTAAAATGAGCAGAACCAGGAGAACATTGTACACAGCAACAGCAACATTGTGCGATGATGAACTATGACTGACCTAGCTCATCTCAGCAATATAATGATCCAAGACAATTCCAAAAGACTCATGAGGGAAAATGCTATCCATATGCAAAGTAAGAACTATGGAGTCTAAATGCAGATTGAAGCATACTATTTTTACTTTTTTGTGGCTTTTCCCTTTTGTTCTGTTTCTTCTTTCATAACATGACCAGTGTGGAAATATGTTTATATGATTGCACATGTAAAAAAACTGTCATGGATACCAAGAGATAATGTGTAGTATTCTCTGAGCCTCAGTTTCCTCATCTACCAAACGAAGATGACTGACTAGTCTTGCATTACCTTCTAATGACAAACTGCTATATCATTAGCTCCTACATCTAGAAGCAACCCACTTATTTTATAAATGAAGAAACTCAGGCCAATGAAGATTAGGTAGCTCGCCCAAGGTTATACAGATAGTAATCACCAGAGGTAGGATTTGAACCTAGGTCCGTTAGCCGCAGAGTTCAAGTTCTTATTATCCACTCACATTCTTTTGGTTGATTTCCCATTTGTGAAAAGGCCACTATGGGATGGGGTGATGCTAATTAGCTCACCCAAGGACAAAGCGTGTGTTCTTGACCTCTAGCTGGTTGAGTTAGCCAGCCCCTTCACTTTCCTGCCAGAGAGAAATTTTGAATAAAAGAAGCTAGAAATGTGATAGCTCTTTAGGATTCTCAGAAATAAAAGTCTCTATAGAAATTTAGAGAATTATTATTATTTTTGTCATTATCACAATAGTTTAATTTCCTGTCATATTTTTCCAGATCAGCTGGCTGTTTTTTTTTGGGGGGGGGGGTTCTCTACATGTTTTTTTCCTCTAACACTGTACCTATCTCTCCACCCTGCAGAAAATATTTAAAACAAATTTTTTCATTTGAATAAGTGCAATCTGAAATTGAAGAGTTATAAATACGAATGAAGTCACTGCTCAGAAATGCTTTCCTTGCACGTGCCTGACTGTGACCTTTACAGATCCTTCCTGAAGCACACTGCATTTGGAAGTTCCCATTCCCCAAATCTTTCCTGTTCCAGGTACCACACTTTATATTTAATTTGGTTTCCCAATGACCTCACAGATCGTAACAGAAAGGATACCTCACATTTGCATAGCCCTTTGTAAGTTCCAAAGTCCTTCTATATTCATTATCTCATTTGATTCCTCCCAACAGTCCTGTGAAGGAAGCAGGGCAGGGATAACCATCTGTATTTTAAAGATAAGGAAATTCAGGCCCAGAAAGGGAAAATTACTTCCCCACAGTCATAAAGTAAGCAAGGGGTAGAACCAGAACGAGAATATAAGGTCCCTTAGCTCTACCTCTTGAAACTAGGAATTTTTAAGGGGTGGCTAGGTGGCATAGTGAATAGAGAACTGGCCCTGGAATCAGGAGGACCTGATTCAAATCTGACCTCAGACACTTAACACTAACTAGCTGTGTGACCTTGGGCAAGTCACTTAACCCCAACTGCCCTGCCTTCTCCCCTCCAAAAAGGAAATTAAAAAAGAAAAAAAAGAAACTAGGAATTTCTTTTTGGAGGGGGGAAGGTAGGGCAACTGGGGCTAAGTGACTTGCCCAAGGTCACATGGCTAGTTTTTATGTCAAGTGTCTGAGGTCGGATTTGAACACAGGTCCTCCTGACTCCAGGGCTGGTGCTCTATTCACCTATTCACCACCTAGCCGCCCTCTGAAAGTAGGAATTTTTAAGGCTTTGCCAAGAAAAGTTTCATGGAATCAGTGAAAAGAAAGGTCTAAAAGCCTTACTGTAACAGGTTCAGATTGTGGAGCTGGGGTAAGTAGTCCAGTAGCACCTCAATGCTCTGATCACTCATGGTAACATGGAAGAATCTGTGGAGGGAAAAATTCAGTAGAAGTTACATTATGAAGAAGACCAGAATGAAGGACTGATGCAAGAGGGCAAGGGAGGTGGCATGACTAGTGTACTGTTACACCTGGAGAATTCAATTCAACATCTACCAAGTGCCTGCTGGGGATGCAACTGTCCTAGGTGTCTACAACACAAAGATTAAAAATGGTCCTTGTCTTTGAGGAACTTATATTACTCTGAGGACACAACATACTCACACATATACATACACATATATGATAATGTTAAGCTGAGGAAGGAGAACAAGAACAATAAGAAGCAGAGGAGGAAAGAGGCACCAGGGAAAACTTTATAGAAGAGGTAATAAGTGGAGACTTGGAGGAAGACAAGGATTCTGAGAGGAAGAGATGAAGGTATGGAGTATTCCAGACAAGGGGAATGGCTTTTGTGAATCCATATAAATGGGAGACAGGGAACAACCAGCAGTTTAGTTTGACTGGAACACAGAGTTCATGAAGGAGACAGTATCAAATAAGACTGGAAAGATAGTTGGCAACCAGACTACAGAATGCCTTAAATTCCAGGCCAAGTGTGTATTTTGTCTTGGATGCAATGGCAAGGGGATAGCCAGTGAAGGCACAGAGGGATGACATGGTCAGACCCTTTCTTGCCTAAGATGATCTCAGCCACTAGGTGGAGGATGTGGAAAGGGAGTGAGATGAAAGATCCTCAGCCAGATGTGCTTATCTCCTATTTCATCCTTTCCAGAGGGACCTTCTACAGTCCCTCAATGACCTTAATTTGAATCTCAATATCAGAAATCACAAATATTTGAGTTGGAAGGGATCTCAGAGGCCCTCTAGTCTAATCTGTCACCAAACAAAAATCCACTCTATCCTCTCTTCAACAAGCAATCATCCAACATGTACCTGAAGACTTCCAGTGAAAGAACTCACCACTTCCCCCAAGAAAACCCAATTCACTTTTGAATAGCTCTAATTGATAAGAAGGTTTCCTTCACGATGAACCTAAATTTCTCTCTCTGCAATTTATATCTTACTATAGTAAATTTTCATCACTTGAGGGTGAGTTTGAATTTTCTTTTTTGAAAGGGAGAAAAGTCAATGAGAGCCATTTCTGGTGAATAAAGTGAGGCACCCAAGAGGGTAAAGTTCTTAGCTAAAAAATTAAGAGGGATGATAAAGACATTAGCTTATTCTGATTCATCAGTTGCTTCTCAAGACTTTAGCCAAGGTATTTAACCTCTTGGGACTTCAGCAGACCCTCCAAGGACCCTTCCAGTTATAAATCTGTGATCCTAAGAAGACAACTTTCAATGAGGAGTTTCCAGACTACTCTGAGAAATGGTAACAGCAATTCTAGATAAATATTGAAC
This sequence comes from Pseudochirops cupreus, assembly GCA_028627135.1. Lineage (NCBI taxonomy): Eukaryota > Metazoa > Chordata > Mammalia > Diprotodontia > Pseudocheiridae > Pseudochirops > Pseudochirops cupreus. The sequence goes on from CM053581.1 coordinate 232,662,212, forward strand.
CTTCCAAGGAGATCACTGTGAAGAACAGCACTTAGGTGTGTTAGGAACAAATCAAACAACCAGGATCGTTCTTTTAAGTACAAGTGGTAAATATAATATAGTTAGGGAATTAGGCCTTGAGGAAGAATCTATGGCCTGCAGATGGTATTTATTAGGCATCTAAATTCAAAAGTAAATAAGATTCCAAGAACCTAATTTACAAAATGTGAATGGACATGTACCGCTCCCATCCAACCATGCCAAGGGAAGCCACGGCTAAATTCCAGAGTGGCTTGGGTTTGATGAAGAGAGTAGCCATCCAGAATATGCCTCTGTTCCAGACAGGTCAGGCAACCACTATCTCCCTGACTACCATCTTTTCTTAGACAGTGATAGAGATAGCCCAGGATCCTGAACCCAAGAGCCTTGGTAACATTGATGCTTCCATTCAGTGCCTGCAATTTCTTAGATGTGGCCTGGCAATTGCTTCTGCAGGTGCAACAGTCACATCTGCTGAAGACCCAGAACAGAAAATTCTTACCACCAGAGTCTTTGGCACTGTCAAATGGCTCAACATTAAAAGCTGATATAGATAGATATAGAGATATAGATATGATATAGATATAATATAGACAAAAATGAAAACAGCCTTTGCCTTCAGGAAGCCTGTATCTAACAGGGAGAAAGCATGAATGTATTTCACTAAGTATATATAAGAAGTATACAAAAGGTCTATATTATATCTATATCTCTATATATTTTATCAGTGGAAATGACATTAGAGACAAGTCATTATTATAGGCTTTTCTGTTCCTTCCAAGGGCCATGGGAACTATCCATCTGACTTGCTGTTGAAATCTTGCATATGAGTGGTATTTCCCCATTAGAACGTGAGCTCCTTGAGAGTGGGAACTGCTTTACCTTTTTATTCATATTCCCAGAGCCTAGCCACTGCTCTGCATATAGTCAGTGCTTAAAAAATGTTATTCATTTATTTATGTGAAGCAGGAAGATAGAAAGAGACCAACCTAAGGCAGAAAAGTTTCTCTTCCCCATACCCTCCCTTTGGTGGACAGAATAATCGCTTTTGGAGTAATTATTGTGACAAGAAAGATGAACTGGTGGCCAGGTTTAAGCCCAAGGCTCTCCAAGCTCCAAGCCTGTGAGGTAATTGGCACATGACTGTTTTTATCTAAGTCTCTTTCAAAAGGGGTTTTTGCAAACCAAAGACCAAATTTTTGTTATTGCTCAGTCATTTCAGTCAAGTCTGATTCTCTGTGACCCCATTTGGGGTTTTCTTGCCGAAGATACTGAGGTGGTTTGCCATTTCCTTCTTCTGCTCATTCGCCGATGAGGAAATTGAGGTTAAGTGACTGGCAAACTGGGTTAAGTGACTTGCCCAGGGTCACACAGCTAGTAAGTGATTGAGAACAGATCTAAATTTGGGAGGATGAATCCTCCCAACTCCAGGTCCAGCACTCTATCCGCTGTATCACCTAGCAGCCCAGTGTTTTATTTATACCATAACAGGAACCCTCACTATAACAGCCTGGTTGGGGATGCAGATATGTCTATGGGGATGGTAATATGGCAGCCATTTGTGCACAAAAGGAACCTTGTGGTTTCTCTGAGAAGAAGCTTGGAGAAATCAGTTAAACAAGGTTTCTGGTCAGTGGACTACCTCTCTCTTTTCCTCTGCTGCTAGGATAGGATCAGAGTCAAGAGGGTAGCCCAAAGCTAAATGTTCCCTGACCTAGTGTAATCAGAGGCACCAAACAGGCCTCCCCTTATCCCAAATCATCTTCTCTGTTGACTTTCCATAGGACCTATAATTCCTCCCACTGTGTCTTATGGGCTCTGATTCTGAAGTCCTTTCAGAGAATGGAAATGTGCTACATAGCATTCTTTGACAAGATTGGCTTGGCAGGATCTTAAAGTAGAATCCACAGGACAGATTTTCTTCATGGTAGAATTGGTCAGAGCACTGCCCAAAGAGAGGAGACTCTAGTGGACACCACTGGTGGGGGGCACGGTGTGGTCCCTGGGTAGAAATGGTCAATGTTAGGACATTGGGCTCCTAGAAGGCTGCTAAAGACAAATGTCTCTTTTGTACTTCTGCCATGGGCGACTTGTTCCTCCCACATGACATCTCCCTACTTTTGTCTAGGCTGTCCTTTGTCTAGGCTGTCCCCCATTCCCTGAATTCCCTCTTCACCTCTGCCTCTTAGAATCCCTGGGGTTTCCTTGAAAACTCATCTCAAGTGCCAATCACCTTCTACATGAAGGCTTCCAGATCCCCACAGCTGTTAGGGCCCTTCCTCCCAAGCTACTTCACATACATTTTGTATACTTCTTATATACACTTAGTGAAATACATTCATGTTTTCTCCCTGTTAGATACAGGCTTCCTGAAGGCAAGGGCTATTTCCATTTTTGTCTTTCCATCCCCAGCACTTATCACAGGCCTAGCACATAATCTGGCACATAAGGGGTGCAATGTTTGCTAGTTGATTGGTTATTCCTGCGTGGATGGCTCCTCACAAGTTAGCACTATTAGCAAACCTTTTGTTGGTGGGAAGAGCATATGATCACTCATAGCATTTTCTAAGAGGAGGAAAGGCTATGAGCCAGGCAAAGCCTAGATGGGGCTGGACCATCAGTCAGCCAGGCATCCTTTCCCAGCATAAGACTTTAAATCAGAAGGCTTAGAGAAAGTGATTAGAGGGATTGTGTTGGCCATGATTTTTGTAGGATAGTGTTAAATAGATTAAGTGCAGCTGCTGCTTCTTGGTTCCCCAAAACCTATGGGACTGGCCAACTGCAAGACCGTTTTGCACCCCACCCAGAAATCATCATTTCTGAACTTCAGGAGGAAGGCAATGAAAATAATAATAATAATGACCTTATTAAAAATAATAAATAATAACAATAAATGAGGAAGTCATTTATTCTTCTGCTCACTTGATCTCCAGTAGTCCCTGGCACGCCTTCAGATTCCGGAGAAGCTTCTCTAAGTTTGGGGGGTCCATTTGGCACTCTCTGAGACTGAAGTAAAAAAACACGCAGCAGAATCAGGGCCCGAAGTAATTCCAGCTGTTGTCCCAGCCACCCTCTGCAGCTGCATCTCACCATGGTGCTCACCCTGACGGGCTCCTCCCATCGGGCGCAGTCTGTTACTTTGCAAACATTTCTCCTTCAAACCCCTGCTCCCAAATTTCCTGTATTTTGGTAAGACCCCTACTTATCATAGGTTCATCAATTTAGAAATTAAAACGATCCTGGAGACCATCAAGCCCGCTCCCTTCACTTTACAGATGAGGAAACAGGCTGAGAGGTTAAGTGACTTCCAGGATCACACAGCTAGTCAATATCCCCAACTCTAATTCCAGCATTCATCCATTGTGTCACCTAACTGCCTTCCTGTGTCCGCTGAGCAAAGCTGCACTTGGAGTATAAGAGGTTTCTGGGCCCCCTTTTAGTCTCTTTCAACAAAGGGAGAAGTCAGGGCAGAGGGAGAGAGACTGTACCAAAAGCTCTTGGGAAAGTGTGCATCCCATTCTAGGGATTCCTGCTGAGTCTTCTGCTTTGCCCACCGTCCGAAGGTACTTTGTTCCCTTGGAGAGAGGAAAACACTTTATGAGAAACCCTGCCCAGTTACTAGTCAATTAAGTAAGAACTTTAGGATGTCAGAGCTAGAAAACAGGACACGGAATGTTAGAGCTAGAAGGGAACCCAGAGTCATCTAATTCAATCCCCTCATTTTACAGATGGGCAGACAGAGGTTCAGAGATGGGAAGAGACATGCTCAAGGCCATACAGCTAGGCGGCATGGGGACACAGCCAGCAGCTGTCCTCTCACATCTGGCCAATCCCTACAGCCCCTGGGAGGGTGATTAGGCAGCAGCTTCTCCCTCTCCTTACCAACCAGGACTTTTGGTGTCTGCATCATTTTCCCCTTCGCTAGAGCGGCCCCATGGCCAATGCCCTATCTCTTTGGATCTTTGAAGGTCTCTCATATTGTGGTCCACATCTGGCCTTACACAGATCCAATCTTAGAAGTAGGTAGCTCTCTTTTCTCATATTTCAATACTATTTCCTATTCTTTGACATGTGTCTGTGTCAAACTCTAGGCATATGGGGCAAGCACAATAAAAACTTTGTTATATGGTGTGCACCAAGAGAATTGGGATATGTTCATTCCTCAGATATTCTGACAAAGAGTTGTAGTTTGCTTCAGCTGGATTCACATTTGATTTTAAAGTATCCTAGCTCTCCCTCCCTAAGATTTCTAAAGTACCTGGCTGAGAAAGAGAGGACGGACAACAAAAGTTACTATTTGCAGTTCGCAGCAAAGATAATGAAGTTTTTCAGTGACCTCACTGCTCTCTGCTTCTGAGATGCTATAAGAAGTTATAATCAGAGTGTGAATGACTAATGAACTTTTATACATGTAAATCACCACTGTTTGCCAAAGTCCTATGAGACAGAAACCTAATTGTTTTCCTCCCAGATACTGTGGCCCTTCTTACCCCAGCAGAAGATACTTTGATAACTCTAGGGTCCCAGAATGGTGAATCCTGGCAGCATTCATGATTTGGACATTAGCTTTGTCAGAATGTGTGCATGTGAATGTGTGTGTGTGTGTGTGTGTGTGTGTACTCTTGAGGGCTGGCTGGGGTGAGTGGTGATGACCTTTGCCCTTACCTGGCTCTCCCAATGCATCTCACACGGATGGACTGTTGTCTTTCCAAGCTAGAATTCAATTAAAGTAAACATTACTTAAATATGTACCATGTACAAGACACTGAGTCTGGCATTGCGACAAATGTTAAACTTAGATAAGGCTTCATCCTTACCTTTTGTGGAGTTGGGTGGCAGGGGGGTACAAAACATGTGACATATAAACTTAAAACTATGATACAAAATAGAACTTAAGAATAGAAAAGAGACACACAAGCAAAAACAGATGGAAACCAGGGGCTCTTGGAAAAGCCAGAGAACTCTGCCCCTCAGACAGTTAAAAATTTTGCCCTAAAAATGGAAGTAGAACAGTAATTATGCTTTGTGATTTATGTTTGGTTGATACTTAGTCAGGGAAAACCAAAGCAATGTAAACTCTGGAATCTAGAAATGGAAGAGACCTTTTGATGAAACTGAGACCAAGAAGGGGAAGTGACATGACCAAGGTCATAAAAGAAGGTGTGACATTGTATCACATTGAAATGAGAATCCGGGCCCTCTGATTCCATCATGCCATGCCATTTCCCCTGCTTTTTAGTGGCCAAACTGTCAGATACATTGAGACAGTGCCCATCACCCTGCTAGTACCCTTTACTAAATGTGAAGCAAATCTCCATTTTTCACTGAATAGAGTGTGCATCCAGGCATAGATAACTAAAAACCATGAATAATCCAAATCTAAAACCTATCTGTATTTATTTGAGTCATAGTTTTTTGGTTGCACTTCCTTTCCTAATTTTCATTGGTTCAAGTTAACATGAACATTAGTGCGTATTCCCTGAATACACACAGGCTGGATTAAACTGCCCCAGATAATCTCCAAAGTGAATAAGTGAGAATTGATCAAGTTCTGTCCTATATGGTATTTGGGGAATTTGGATTTCTCTGCTGTCCTCCTAGGATCGCCTTCATCAAACAATCCCAAATACAGGTGGTCTGGGAGGAGACAGAGAACCAAACTTACCTGATGTGTACCTCATGGATCCACTCCAGGTCAGAGAAAGTTGAGGCTAAGCAGAACACAGTTTTCAAGGATGCTCTATTCTCATCCAAGCTAGAGAAACGTGGGAAGGGAACCATTAAATCAGATTTGCCCAAGACCTAAAGGCACATTCTTGGTATATTTCAGAGCAAGGCTCTTTTAGAGGTCAGAGAAAAAAAACCTCATTGACTATTAGAGCAGAAAGGGCCTTTGAAATCATTTAGACCAACTGACTCATTTCCTTGTTGCTTTTTTTAAAATAAAAAGTTTTCCTAACATCTTTATTTTTTGATATCACCGTCATTTATAGATATATGCCTTCTCCCCTTCACCCAATAAGCTCTTCATTGAAAGAGAGAAAAACAATGAAGCAAAACCACCTAACTCAGTGAGGGTATCTAGCATCGTAGGCAGCATCCTGTACCTTTAGTCAAGCATCTCTATTGAAAGGATGGAGGTGACTTTCCTGATCTGTTCTCCAGGGCCAGTTTTTTAAAGATGGCCAAACTGGGGCCCAAAGAAGGAGAGTAACATGCCTACCATCACAAAGTAAGCCAGTTAGTAGAGTCAGACAAAAGGACCCAGACTCCCAGACTTCCAGAACAGTGCTTTTTCCATTACATCAAAACGCTTCCTCTGAGGACTCCCTCCCTCCTCATCACTATTTTCTTTTTTTTTTTTTGGAGGGGGGAAGATAGGGCAATTTGGGGTTAAGTGACTTGTCCAAGCTCACACGGCTAGTTTTTTGTGTTAAATGTCTGAGGTCGGATTTGAATTCATGTCCTACTGACTCCAAGGCCAGTGCTCTATTCACTGTGCCACCTAGCCACCCCTCCATTGCTATTTTCATACCTGATGACTTCCTGCACGTAGTGAGAACTTTCCTCATCATATGACAGTTTCTCACCAAGCCATCATATCTCTAGATTCCAGGCATTTTCACTGGTTGCTCTCCATGTCTGGAATATTCTCCTTCTTCATCTCTGCCCCAGTCTTTTCTGGCTTCCTTCAAGTCCCAGCTAAAATTTTACCCTTGGCAAGAAGCCTTTTCCTTGTCCCCCTTAATGGTGATGCCATTCCCCCTATTGATTATTCCTGATTCATCCCATATCTATCTTGTTTGAACAGTTTTTTGCATGTTGTCTCCCCCATTAAACTGGGAGCTCCCTGAGAGCAGAGACTGTACACTTTTTGCCTTTCTTTGAATCCTCAGTGCTTAGCACGATGTGTGGCACAGATTAAGTGCTTAATAAATGTTTATTGACTGACTGTCAGGACCTAACATCAAGAAAGAACCTCCTCCAGGGAGGAAGCCACTCTGATCTCTAAGGACCCTTCCATGTCTAAATCAATGAGCCTCAGATCCACTATGACCCAGCACCTTATTAAAGAAATTCAGTCATTGTGTCCAATCACATCACCCAACAGAAGCTCTTTAGATTCTGCCGGCAATGCTAGTCCAGCCTCTTCAACCCTTCAATGGATCCAAGATGTCATCACTGGGTAACTCCCTCTACTGAAGTAGACTGAAACCCAACCACAGCTTCTACCATGTCTCTCTCTCTGTTTTCCCACAAAACCTTCATAGGTGACTAATATTGCAATTATATATAATGTACACAATATAGATTAATATACATTGTAATGGAAAATCAATAATTATAATAATTATTAAATAAAATTAAATAAAAATCAATAATTCAGTAAAAGGTAGAATGATGTAGTAGGTGGAGGTCCAACCAAGGAGTCAGGAAGATCAGGGTTTGTCTTGCAGCTGATACACATGCTAGCTGTGTAACTCTAGCTTGACTGTAGCTAAATACTTTGTCTCTCAGTGACCACCCAAACCCCCCAGGAAATACTTTAACATTATTAATTACAAACAAGGTGCTGATTTGCACTGGTGGAGAAAGTTTCTATGCTGAGAATAATTCCACATCCCATTGAAATCACAAGTTGGGATCCTTTTCTCTATCTCTTCCCCCTTTATCTCTTTCCCTTCTACTTTCTATATCTATCTATCTACAAATATCTATCTATCTATCTGTCTGTCTGTCTGTCCATCAGTCCATCCATCCATCCATTTATCTATGGAGGAGAAGTAGATTATATTCAAATTTGTTTTATGGTTACAAAGTTGTTTGGTTTGTTTTTTTTTTACATATGTTAATCTCATTTAGTCCTCACAAAAACTGAGGAAGGCAGGCAGTACAAATATTATTATCTCCACGTGACAGATGAGGAAATGAAGGCTTAGCAAAATAACTTGCTCAAGACCACAGAGTTAGTAAGATAACAGATTCAATATCAGTTCTCTTAATTACAAGGCTTTATCTGTGACTAAAAGCAAAGAATAACAGAGAAGCTTCCTAAAGGGATTCCCTCCTCCCCTTCCCCTGTGGATCCTGAGCAGAGGAGTCAACTGCAAAGGTAGGGATCTGAACCCAAGATAACTTAGCTCCTGGCCTCATGCTGCAGCAAAACACCCCGGACACGCTAAGTACCACAATCCAACCACACTTACGTCAGGAACTGCAGAGACCTCAGGCCTGGGAGGAGGTGAATCAGTTTCTCAATGCCTTTGTTGCCCAAATGGTTGTTGGATAAGCTAGGAGGGGGTGGGTAAATCAAAAAGAAAGGGTTGTTGTTGTTTTTTTTCTGAATAGAGATTGTTATGTGAAAATAGAAGAAAAAGGGCAGGGAATTTCCCTCTGTTTCACTTCCTAAAGTCCATCTCTGAGGAACATTGTTTATACTTAAACTCCATATCTTGACAGGTTGTATGTTTCTTCTTTCTGGGTCTGAATCTTGAAAAGAAAAGCTCAGCCTTCTGCCCACTTTTTCCCTTGGCTAGCCACCCCTTGCCAATGACCTATGGTCCATGGCCAACCCCTGCACAAATAACGCCACAGATATTGGGGAGATGCCAGTGACCAGGGAAGGAGAGGGGGGGAAAGGTGCTAAGAAATGCTCATTTCCCTTTCCTGACTGGTAGAAGAGTTTATTAATAATAATCCGTCACATCTGCCTAGCCCTTTTAACCCTCAAAAACACATTCAGAAACATTATCTTATTTGATCTTAGGAGGTAGACAGGGTTGGAATTATTATCTCCATTTAACAGCTGGAGAAACTGAGGCTTTTTGAGGTTAAGTAACTTGTCTGATGTCACACTGAGTACTAGTAGCATAGCTGGATTTAATGCTCAGGTTGCTTGGTCTTTTGTGCTAAGACTATTTCCAGTTATGGCAGCAGTCTGGTAGGAAGCTAAAGGGGGCAGAAGCTTTGGTTCATCATGGATGGGATAGCTGAGGCAAGATTTCCTGGCTTGGGATTGGGGAACTTGAAAAATTAGCAATCCACGAGAAATAGAGCCCAAAGGTACATAGTAGCTTCTACTCCTCAATTTAGCAGGCCTGCTTTTAGTGCTATGACTGTTCCTAGCCCTGAGGAGGTTATGGCTTGGCACATATAAACACACTCACTCAAGATGGCTGCAATTGCCCAGGTCCCGACACAGCCTCTCAAGGTCCCTGAACTGAAAACCGCAGTGTCTTAGTCTGCACAGAACAAAGATAAAATGACAGTTCTCTAACTTTCCACTTTAAGAGACAAAGGAGAAAGGAGTGAAGCAACAGAGAGAGAGATCAAGAGAAAGATATTATGAGAGACGTGGATATTTAGAGAGAAGTAGTCATAGAGGAAAACAGTGAAAGAGAAACAGAGACAATGAAGTAGGGAGACAGGCACAGAGAACCTTAGGTTTTTTTAGGAGTAGTAGGAGGAGAGGACTATCCCTAGTTTCTTTCTCTATCCCACCTTCCCCCTTCTATTAAAAAAGAAAAAGAAAACAAAACCCTTATAACAAAACCCAAATGTGAATGGTCCAGCAAAACTAAGTCCCAAAGCACAGAAGGTCCAGAGGCAGAGCCAAGAGCTCTGGGACAAGTGAGGATGGATTCCAACCCTGTCCCTTGGGTTCTGGCTCCTGGTTCTTGGTTCTGGTTTCCTCCCAACAAACATATTTCCCATTCCCCATATTTCTTTTTTCCACCAAGAACAGTAGCAGTGCTCTCCAGCCCTTTAAATACAATGAATTGAACTAGTTCTATGCTGTGGGAAAGAAAACTGCAGAATGAATTATGGAATGTAGCTAACCCTTTAAGGTTGCACAATGACTAAGGAGGGAGCACCCTTAGAGGGAAGCAAAAGTTGTGTTTGGCTTGGCAGTTCGGAACAGAACCTTGCTCTGTGGACCACTTCAGAGTTACACAGCACCCAGACATCACTAGGAGGTTGACCATAATCTGAGTGGCATCCCCGCTGGAGGGATGTGTCTGCTGCCACTGCTATTTCTCAGTGAAATTTTAAATTAGACTGGATTTCTGTTCTGGCCAGTGACCTACCTGCCCCCTAGATTTGTTAAAACAAAGAAAAATGATTAGAAACATCACATCCATCCAAAAGTCATACCTGATCACCCTGGCAGAAGGGGATGGTGGCTCAGGGCTGTTGCTGGATAACTGGGTAGCTCTAGAAGGACACACACAGAAAGTAAGTCACACAAATTCTTCAGCCTGGAATTCCGAGGCCCTCCGTAATATAGTTCCAAACTTCCTTGCCAGGCTTACCTCCTACTATTCCCTTACACATACTATACACCTCATCCAAACTGGGCTCCTTATTATTCTCCAAACACACAAAGGATCTTTGCACAGAAGAGACTCTTTCTCCTTTTAGGAATCTCTGGTCATCTCCCTATAGCCTCTCTCACAGTCTACTCCTCCTATCCCCTCTTTTTGACTAGCAAGGGGATGTAACCCTAACTTGATTGTGACTTGAAAGACAATAGTGAGTTACATTTAACCAGAGAAGTGGTCATATTTCTTCAGTGACTTCACTCTGAACAAAATGTGTGCCCTGTGGCCAAGTTCAGGAGCTTTATATCTACTGTGGGGATTTCTGATATTTTACTTTAAAAGCTAAGAGTCAGGGAAACCACCTGCCTTACAGCTGCTGAGGGTTGTGGGCGAAAGGATATGGCCAAGACTGAGGGTGATTTTAGCTGTCTAGAAGGGTAACCGTACCCGGTCTTACTTGCTGAGCTCCCTCACATAGGGGGAGACCTCTGTTCTAGTAGTAAAGTAGCCCTGAATGATACAAAGGCAAATGCATACACACACACACACACACACACACACACACACACACACACACACACACCCTTAGCAGGCACCCTCTGGTGCCAAATGCCCCATTCCAGAGATGGAAACAGTCACAGAGATGAACAGCTAGGGTGCACTCAGAAACAAATACACAAACAAAAAATGAGTAGCAGTGGGATCACAAAACAACATTTGGGCAATACCTGGGTTGGGTTTGAGCCTTCTCCTCCTGATGCCCAGCAAACCTAAGGATGGCAGTTTTGTTCTTTAGGCTGCAAAAGGAAGGGAAAGGGATGAATGAGGGGATAGGAAACCTATCCAGTCACTGCCTTTCATAAAACCTCAGGACTGGTAGGGACTAGGAAAAATTATCTAAGGTCATCTCCCAGACTTCATCTAGGACTGCTTGTTTGTTTACAACAATCTAGGATTCTTTTTTTTAATTAAAATTTTTCATTGTATTTTAAGTTCTGAACTGTCTTCCTCCCTCCCTACTAGAGAAGGCCACTATTTTACACACACACACACACACACACACACACACACACACACACACGTCACTTAACCCGGATTGCCCTGCCTTCTCCCTCCAAAAAAGCAAAAAATACAAAATCTCTCATAGGTATTTGGGCATTTCCTTTGATTCAGTCTTCAGAAGTTGAGAGTTTCCCACTCTCCTCTGCATCTCAACCCTTTATGGATTAGACCTTCTCAGCTATGGGGTCTCTCTGTCTTAACTATAGATAGTCACTCTTTATAGTCTGAAACTAGTTTTGAGAAAATGAGTTGTGCCTCTCCACAACAGACAAGCTTCTAAAGACCAGACTTTTGCAAGTACAATCCTACTTAGAATGCCCAAGAGGAACTGTGAAACATCATGTTATATTTTGTGAATTTAGATTTTCAAATACTTCATCAAGTCTGTTTAAAGCAGGTTCTGTGTAGAAAGCTACATGCTAAGAATAATGTGGGGCTTGTCCTGACACCAACAAGATGTCCCAAACAGATCAGTGTGGGGTCTAAAGCGTAAGGGAGAAGAAGTTGAGCAGAATAAGAAAGAAGATAGATGTGAAGTGAGAGGACCCAGGTCATGGAGGTAGAAAACTTCGAGGCTGCCTCATCTACCCCTGCCGCCATTTTACAGATGAGGAAAATAAAGCTCAAAGTGGTCATGGTCTGCCAAAGGTCACCTGGGTAGCAAGTAACAAGTCCATTCTTTTCTGCTGGACCACATTGGTTTGGGGTTCAACTCTAGGCTTTATTACTTGCTGCCTATGTGGCCTTGGACAAATTTCCTCACCTCTAAAATTCAAGGAGAGGAGTTGGATGAGATCATCTCTAAGGTACATTTTAACCATACTGGAAGGGGTTGTCTGGTAGACCTGACCCTGTCCTGAAAAAAGAGACTCCTGGCCATTGGGTGGGATGGAAAGACTGGAGTAGTGTCTCCCAATGGGCTTACATTACCTGACATCTACTTCCACCACATTCTTGCAGGCATTGGCTGAAGTCAGTAAGTAATATACACCATACTCAGACAACCCATTGTCACTGATGCTGCAAAAGAGAACAGAGAAATGGTCACCAGTCCCTCTGCTGAAAGCTCCTCTCAGTTTACAGAGGCACAGGTCAAGTTGGCCCAAGGAGACCATGGGCTCTTGTTACACGAACTTTATGGCTCTTTCTCTGGAAGTCTTAATTTGGCTAAGGGCTCCTAAATGCTCTAGGTGAACCCTCTCCCAGCCCTAATCCTTATCTACAGCCATCTAACAGAAAATGCTCCAGATTGGACTTTCGGCTCCTTGAAGGCAGGACTTGTGGCTCATTTTCTTTTGTATTGCCCTACTACAGAAAATCCTGTGACAGGTGCTTAGAAAAGTCACAGAATCGGAGTTCCAAGGGACCTCAGAGGCCCTCAAGTCCAATCTGCACCTGAGCAGTAATCCTTGTTACAGTGAATGGTTATTCAGCCTTCTTCTGAAGACCTCTAGCAAAAGGAAACCCATTACCTCCTGAGGCAGCTCAGTGTATTTTTGAATAACATTAATTGTTAGGAATTTACACATACATATACACAATTCACACATGCATACACATGTATCTTTGCACACAAACACATATGTGTACATATACACATACATGCAGATGCATTGATATTTCTATACACATATCATCTATCAAGTTTGAATCTATTTCTCTGCAAATTCTGCCTTCTACTTCTTTTAGCTGAGACCAAGCAAAGCAAATCTAAATAATCCTTCTTTGACAAGAGTCCATTCAAATGGTCAGCTATCATGATCCCCTCTAAACCATCTTTTTTTCAGGCTAATCACCCCCAATTCCTTTGACTGAACTTCCTATGGGATGGCCTAGTTTTCTCACTGTTCTCAGGAACTGGGTCCCCAACTCCAGATCCAGTCTGACCAGGGCAGAGAATGTGAGGACGACTGTTCTTCTCATTCTGGATGCATTCTCTCTCTTTCTCTCCACACTTAGGGTTAAGTGACTTACCCAGGGTCACACAGCTAGTAAATGTCAAGTATTTGAGGTAGGATTTGAACTCAGATATTCCTGACTCCAGAGCCAGTGGTCAATCCACTGAGTCACCTAGCTGCCCTGCTATGTCTCTCAATTCAGGCTCAGATGCCACGGGTTTTTGTCACTCTCATTTCTACTATTTACTCATATCAAGCCTGCAGTTCAATGCAGCTCCCAGATCTCTTTTGTCAGAATTGTGGTTTAGTTACACCTCCCTCATTTTGAATGTTTGTTCACTGAATGAATGAATGAGAGGGGACTTGGGTAGAGATAGCAAAAACAAGAGCTGGAATACATATACACACATATATACAATTATATTGCTATAATGTTTGCAAAGTGCTTTACTATCTCATTTGATCCTCCCAACAACCCTGAGGTGTAGGTGCTATTATTCCCATTTTGCAGATGAAGAATCTGAGGCAGAGAGAGGTTTAATGACTTGTCTCAGGTCAGTTGTCTCACTTGTTTCAGACAGCTGGTAAGTGTCTAAGTCTAGACTAGAACTCAATATGGAGATAGTCTAGTGCGGCAGAAAGAGCACTGGACTAGAAGATAAGATTCCTGGATTCTAGCCTCTTCTTGGCTGCCAAATCAAAGTGATCTTAAAAGTTCTTTTCTTTTTTAAAACTATAAACTGGACAAACATTGGCCAACATGAACATTTCCTCAAATACACCCCCCCCCAAAAAAAATAGAAAAAGAGGACTCCATAGGGAAATTATTCATCTCTACTATGCTCCAATTTTTAAAAAATAATTCAAATTTAATGTATTAGTTCCATTCCTGCCCTGCTTGTCTGTGTCCCTTTTCTGAACTTCCTTCTGCTCTCTTCTGTGTATTTTTTTAATCTTCTGTGTATTTTTAAAGGGATTTTTTGAAGCTTGGTTTTTTTTTTTCTGGCATCACTATTACTTATACTTCCCTGTCTTTCCTCAACTAACTCTGCCCCCAACAAAAGCTCTTCCTTATAACCCTTAGGAACGATCTTCCCCTTCCCCTTCTGAAAATGAAGGAATACATGATTTCTAATGGACCTTTTAACTGTGACCCTAATCTAGGCTTGTCCATTGTTCTTCTGATGACTTTTAAGGTAATTTCAGCACATGATGGCAGCTCTAATAAAAGGTAGGTTTCTCAGAGGCAACATACAAAGAACAGACATTGTGAATTGTATTTTTAAATTGTACACTCTGCTCCTGACCAAAACTCATTGCAAGTTGCATGGTTCACTGATATATTCTCAGCATCTTCTGCTCCCTGTTACAGAACTTTGCTTGGGACCTACTTAAACTGTTTGGTGATCTGCAAATCAGGCAGGGTCTCCGCTAGCTTCCGGCAGCCTTCATCTTCCAGCTGGTTTCCTGACAAACTGAGACACAGACATGTGAGAAATGGTTATTGCTTCCATCCTAGGGAAGGTTGAGGGACTTGGAACCATATGCTCATCTCCCCTGAAGCCACAACCCCCCTATCTCTCCCAGTGGCTCCTGGTAGAAGTGGGAAGATCTATTCTCTGCCTGGAACAAGATGGACTAAGCAGCACCCAGGTTCCATCTGATTACTGAGGAATCCTTCCCCCTCTCTTCATGCCCTATTCTAAAAAAGAAAGACAAGAATTTGGGCCAGAGCTAAATTATCTGGAAAGGTATTCTCTCTTTTGCCCCTAGACTATACTTTCCCTGAGAAAAGAATGGTAGTCATGTCAGTGGTTGATCTAAACTCTGCCCTTCCTGACATTACATGGGACTCCACCAATCCCAAAGAACCACTCCTGGTGGCCTATAACTCTCCCCTCCCAATCTCCCAAAACAACACCAAACAAACAGCTTGGGAATCTGTCTAGTTTTTGGCTAGGAGATTGCTCTACCTTTACTCAGGGAGAACACTGATAAAATGGAGGGTGACACTAGGGTGTTGTAGGAAAATCAGGGAGAACTGCATTCTGCTTCTTCTTCCCCTCCCCTTCTCCTCCTCTAGCTGAGAAACACACCTAGTTTACCGCTAATCGAAATCTCTAGATTCTCTGGTGAGATATTCTCAAGTAGCTGGAAACCAGGGTACCACCCACACATATCATAGGCTCAGACGCAGCTGTTTGCTCATTCTATCCTCTGATCTGGATCAAAATCAGGGGCCCTGGAGCAACTGTGTCACTAGGGATACCCCTCTAATATCATTCTCTAGTCCGGAGGTTCCTAAAGTGGGAGATATTACCCCCTGGAAAGGTGCTGGAACAATCTGGGGGTGGTGGTAGTAGCCTCACATGCAACTGGGGGGTGTTGAATAAAAATAAGGAAGTGGTAGACACATAAGAAAAGAAGAAAAATTTGAAAAACTGTTTATACATATTTCATCTGTTGTATAACAGAGTTAGTCATAGTGATTACACTATTTTCCAAATAAACACACAAAGTGTAAGTTTTAACCCATTAGTGGTCAAGTCCACCAATAGGTAGGTCTTAACAAGCAAGTGTCAGTAGGCAGGCAAACATGTCACACCTTGTTGGGAAGTCCAGTAGGCATAGGCAGGAATATGTGTGTATAATGACTTGTTTACAATATGATACTATATGGTTACATGACATAATATTGTGTAATAAAAATTTAAATGCAGGAAGAAACCCCACAAATTTATAAGAAATTATTAAATTTAAGATGCATCATTTAAAAATATTTTATATTTTTTGAAATGAAGCAAATTAAAAAAAAAAGTTAAAGGGTTAAAGAAAGTAGATTTCCAGGGGGGCACTGAGTAATTTTTTTTGGAAAGGGGATGGTAGGTCAAATAAGTTTGGGAATCTCTGCTCTTGTCTATAGTATAATCTATAATGCAGAATGGATACCTGGGGCCCCTCAAACCTGGGAATCCTAGGATAGCTACTCCCTTTGTCATTATGGCAATCCACCTCTGCCTCTTCCAATACTTCTGGTCTCTTCCTTCAACTTCCCAAGCTTACTCACCCATTTGAGGCCCATGAGACTGGAGTAAGAACCAAAGCTGGGGGGGGAAGGAGGGGTTGCACTCACTCTACTTCTTCCAGGTAGGGCCTATGCTTGAGCATCTCAGCTATCTCCTTTGCATGATGGACAGCAAGGTTGCATTTCTGAAGCCTGGGGATTTGGGGGGAAAGGTGAGTAAGGAAAGGGAGAGAGACTGGGGAAGTGCCCCACCAAGCCGGGTAGAGGTGATGCACTATTTATCTGAGCCAAAACAAACCACATGAGAATCCTTACTATTCATACTTTACTGAGTCTGAGCAGCATTCTGCAGGATACACTCCAACCCAAATATCACTCCTACATGACACCTTCCAGGGATACCACCTTTCCCCTGTTTGGGAGATCATCTACTAAGACTATGTACTAAGGTATGGAGGTGCTGAGCTCTGCCTTTGTAAAAGGAATATACATACTGATGAAATCACTGATTCTTGAATTTTCAATATTTTCAACTCTACCCTTCTTACCTGAATGTTAGCTTTCGGGTCTGAGTCATAACCTTCTCTGGCGGCTCATTTTTCTTCACATTTTGGGATCTACAGAAGAGAAACCCAAGTTGCTAAAGAGCAAAAACCTTTAAAATACTGTCTAGAGTCCACAAAGCATTCAACAAAATGGCCCAGGTCTGGATCCTAACCAGCCAAGTCACCAGGATATCAGTCACAAATAACCATAGTCATTTTCTTTTCTTTTTTATTAATTAATTATTTTTTAGTTTTCAACATTTACTTCCATAAGTTTTAAATTTTCTCCCTCTTCCTTCTCGAGATGGCATGTAATTTGATATAGGCTCTATTTATACATTCCTATTAAACATATCCACAGTCATTTTCAAGCTTACGTTGGTGACCAAAGGGAAAAATTAAAATACTCAGGTCTAATAAAAGTAGTGGTTAGGAGCTGCAGGCCTCCGCCTCCAGAAGGTGGCTGGAATGGGCTTTCTAAGGAAAGCAATGGTAACACTGCTATTAACACTACCAATAATAACTGCTTACATTTACATATTTAATTATTATAAAGATGATGCTTGGTGTTAAATTTGAAATAAAGAAATCAACTCATTCTGAAAGAAAACTCACATCTAAGGAAAAGTTTCTTCGAAGATTCTACAATGTATTTTGAGCAACCATGCAGCGAAGAGCAGTTACTTGTTCTAATCTTTCGAGGGAAATGGGACAGAATAGCAGTGGGTTGAAGAAAAGAGAAACCAACAGTTAGTAATACGATGTTTCCAATTGGGAGTGGCAAAACTCCAGCTAAAGATTTAGAGCTGTCAGGACCTGTAGAGATCATCTGTTGAGACTATAACATATTAAAATGTGACTACTTAGTGAAGGGATTGATTTGTAAAAAAAAAACCAAATCAGAATGAAAGTCGTCGCTTTTCAAGCATTTCCTTGGAGTGGCCATGCACTTATTCCAGTAAAGCTGATTGAGCCTGCTCAAAACACCTCATTGGTAGCTAGTCTCCCTCCTTTAAAGTCAGATTTGATTTTTATAAACAAGCCAAAAGTCACTCAGAGATAATGCAGGTGAAGTAGGTGACCAGGCTCATAAACATTATTAGGTGCATGAAACTGTTTGATTGAAGGGAAGGGTAGGGATGAAGAGGGATGGGGTGGGGGCGGGGCAAAGGGGAAATTGGCAGAATGGAAAGCCAATCACTGATCCCGCTGAATCATTTTGTAATGGGCAGAATCTCTCAAATGCGTCAGAATTTCCAAATAATGAAACTGGGTGACTCTTAGACCTTGTGAGATGAATTTTGCCTGAAAAATATTGCAGATGCCAAAGAAACAAATTGGTCAGATCTTCACATGGGATTTTGACATGAAGATTTCCTTAGATCTTGAGATCCCGGGTTCAACTCTCAGCTTTCCTCCTTATTGTCAGTATGACTCTGGGTAAGTCATCAAAGCTCTGTGAACCTCAGTTTTCTTAGTTGTAAAAGGAGGAAATTAAACCAGATGATCTTTAATCCTGACAGTTCTAAATCTTTCGCTGGAGGTTTTTTTTTTTTTTACTGTCAACTGGAAACATGATATTACACTCATGGTTTCTATTTTCTTCATCCCCAATGCTATTTTGTCTCATTTCCCTCTAAAGATGAGAACAAGCAACTGCTCTTCGCTGCAGGGTTACTCAAAATACGTCACAGAGTCTTTGAAGGAACTTTTCCTAGAGGCGAGCTTTCTTTCAGAATGAGTGTGCTTCTTTATTTCAAATTTAACACCAACCATCATCCTCATAATTAACCACCTGCTTGAAAAAACAACCACCACAGCCCTGGCTTTTTCATCATCTTATGGCTCCCAGAGGATTAATTGCTTCATGCATGATCACAGTCAATTTCTCCACTTGCTTTCACCCTTTTGTGTCAGTTAGAAACAATCTCATTCTTGATCAGCGTCAGCCCCGCAAGCTTCTGTTAACATGTTCAGCATCTCATGTCACAGAAAACTGGTTTCTTTTCTGCCCTCACCAGCAGTCAAGCATACACATCTCTAGGAGAGCATACAATCATGGTTAGGCAAACTATAAGCTTATCTTGGCCAAACTCAACTGGTCCCTCCCTTCTACACACCAGTCCTTCCCTGTTTTACTTCTTTATCCTCGACATCAATCTTCTGCAGCTCCCTGTTGGCAGAGGACCTTGTACCTTTTACTTTACTGAGAAAATGGAGGTCATTCATTATAAGCTGCTCCTTGTTGCTTTGCTTTCCCCTTCCCTCAAGGACCAGCCACCTTGGAATCTACAGTTCTGCTACAGTCACTTTATGCAGTCAACAGGAGATTATTGGGTGTCAGACTCTTGTGTTAGGAAGATAAAGAAAGCTCCTGCCCTCAAGGAGCTTACCATAAAGTAGAGGTCATAAAACAAGTGTGCCACTAATTATGAGATAAATACCAGAAGAACCACAAACAAAAAAAGGCTTGCAAGTTGAAATGCGTTGCAAATCTTTCTTTGGTTCTGATACATTCCCCCTCACAAAAAGGATAAGAAGGACGGACCAGTGCCACTGTTTACCACAGCTCCATCAGAAGTGGAAGAGGGGGGCAGCTAGGTGGCACAGTGAATAGAGCCTTGGAGTCAGGAGGACCTGAGTTCAAATGTGACCTCAGACACTTAACACTTACTAGCTGTGTGACCTTGGGTAAGTCACTTAACCCCAATTGCCCTGCCTTCTCCCCTCCAAAAAAGAGACTCCCCTCTCCCCCAAAAAAAGAAGTGGAAGAGGATACAAGCGATTATTTCATCCATTTCTCTTATTTCAGAAGTGAGAAAATGGGGTCAAGGAAGTTAAATGGTGGAACTAATGTCCCACAGTTCCTTGGGGCAGCCTCAGGGGCTCCCTAGTTCATTGCTGAATTAAGATTTCTTCCATATTTACTCTTTGAATAGCCTGAGGTTTTCCAAATGGACTTAGCTTTGTAATCTTTCCTCGCCCAAAGTTTTATGGCAGCTCACATCCAGTTCCTAGGTATAGTTAACCTTCGCTAATTGGAGTAGTTAGAGAAGGCCTGAATTAGCGAAAAATTTGAAATCTGAATGTTTTTCAAAGAAATGCACTTTCACTACTTTTCAACCTAGACTAGTTTGAAACATGCACTTATCAACTAACAGTTTTGTCAAGGAGAGGTACTGTTAGTTGCTTTAATGAGATATATAAGAGTCACTTGGAATTAATGCATAGTTAAAATAGGCTATAGATTCTCCTTCATCTGGTTCAACTCTCTCATTTCACAGTTGAGGAAACTGAACTGCAGAGGTGAAGTGAATTCTCTAGGGTCACATGGGGGGACAGCACAGCTGAGATTCGAGTCTAGGTCTCCCGACCTTAAATCCAGTGCTCCTTCCATATACCACAAAACTATTATGGTTTTCTCAAAGTACACAGGCCAACTCTCTGAGACTGAGGCCTGCAGTCACCTGGAAAAGGGATGTCGGAATTACCGATGACCTCTTCTTACCTAGGTGTTTCCAGAACCTTTCCTGAGGATACAGAGAAGAGAATGATGATCTGTGCTTGCCTGTGAAGAGGAGATAAGAGAGGAAGAACAAAGTCGGAGTTAGTCTGACCATCTACTAGCACATAGCAATCACAATGACAATAGTTAATGTCCGTCTAATGCTTACTATAGGTCAGGTGCCGTGCTTTATAATTATCATCTCATTTGATCTTCACAATGGGGGTGGTAGGTACTATTATTTGCCCATTATACAGATGAGGAAACGGAGGCAAACAGAAGTTAAGTGACTTGCCCAGGGTCACACAGTGAGCAAGTGTCTGAGGCCAAATCTGAACTCAGATCTTTCTGACTCCAAGCTGGACACTCTATACACTGCACCACCAGAGATGGTATGAAGGAATTCTTTATGGTGTAGCCAAACTTGTCATCCCTGAGGTTCAAAGCCCAGGCATGTGAAACTCGAAGAACCACCAGTCCCATCGTCAGAGAACACTGGTCACCTCCTTCACCTCCATTCTCTGGCCCTCTAGTTTCTCCCTGGCCCTTAAGCCCCAACCACATGGCTCACCTAATCTCCAAGGTGGTGACTCTGGGGTAAGAAACTGCTTCCTTTGCCAAGGCAAGGACTGTCAGGACAGAAACTGCATTTCTGCTTAAGCTGTGGATTTGAGGCAGAGAATCAAGGTATCAGAATGGAAACTTCCCAGTATCACCTCTTCTTCCCATCTCTGCTCCCACCTTCCCATATCTTAATGCATTAGTTGTCTTATATTAACTCTGCATGCCTCCTTCTCTGTAGTCTCTGTGCCTAGCCCTTTACCCAGGATATTTCTGCCTGGATCCTGTCCCTGAGCTCTGCCCCTGATGCTTGCCAGGAGAAGCCAGAGAGGTCCCCTAACCCAGGCCCTGCCCCACTGAGTCCAGAATCCTGCCTTGGGATTCAATGATAAACCCTAGTGTTGTTTGACATCTTCTTGGCGGACAGATCCTACTCTACTCCTGGGTTTTACCAGAATGGATTCTAGGCAACCTTCAGGCACTCATGGTTGATGGTGGGAGCAGAGAGAGACTGGGACAAACTGCTTAAGATGAGCTTTGTCTACTTTGGTCTAAAATGAGTGGTGGTGGCTACTTACTCAATTTTCTGTAGCCGCTGCATCTTGTGGAGTATCTCAATGATCTTTAGACATGAAGGATCATTCAGTTTGTTGTCCTGCAAACTGAAACATGTCACATGTCACTAATTGGGGGCTGTCTGGTCCTGGGATTCTCTTTATTGAGGACCTGCCAAGCTCAGACAAGGTAGACAACTACCATCACTCTCTCCAACACGAGACACAAGGCCCAGAGAGTGCAAATGATTTGCCCACCCCGTTATCAAGGCTGGTGGTGCTTCCCCCCTCTCTCCTCTGGGCTTTGCTTTTCTGTCAGTTGAATTTGACTCAACATTCTTCTCTCTTCAGGTTCAGTGGGAGAGTTTCCACTGAAGGCTCCTTGTCTCATACCTCAGCAGCCTCCTAACTGGTCTCTACAGGGTACCAGTGCCAGAATATTAACTTCTAGACTTTTCTGTAGCTTTAATGAGGTAAAATCACTGAGCAATAGGGATCTATCTAGGGGCTAAGTGAGGCAGGGTCAGAAAGGCAATGTGAGATAGGGGCCTGGGTTCTAGTCTGACCTCTGTTGCTAACTAGCTCTGGGACTGTGAGCCAGTCACTTCTTTCTGAGCCTCTGTCTTTTCTTCTGTTAAGGAGCCCTAACTCCTTCCCCAACTGCTTTGAAGTACTGTTGTGAGAATCAAATGAGACAGGGATGCAAAAGCCCTTGGAAAGTGCAAAGCTCCATTCTCCAAGTAAGCTATGATCATTACTGTGTTTCCTAGGTCATTTTCCAACTTTTTTTTTAAATTTGAAACAACCTATAAACTTGTACAAACATACTGGTGGGACCTTATAATACAAATAATCCATATTTATGTGGTGCTTTCCTCAGTAAATAAACATTTATTAAGTGCTTACTATATGCCAAGCACTCTACTAAGTGTTGAGGATACAAAAAGAGGCAAAAGGCAGTTCCTGTCTTTATGGAGTCATAATCTAATAGGGGGGACAACAAGTAAATAAATATAAGTCCCCAAAAGCTATTTACAGGATACATAAGAATTAATTCAAAGAGGGAAAGCATTAGGATTAGAAATCCTTCCTATAGAAAGTGGAATTTTATCTGGGATTTAAAGGAAGCCAGGGAAGTAAGCAGTTGGAGTGAGGAGGGAGAGTCTTCCAGGAAAGGGGGACAGCCAGAGAAGAGACAGGGAGCAGAGAGATGGAGTGTCTTGTTTGTGGAGCAGCCGGGACATCAGTGTCTCTGGATTGGAGTACATGGTCGGGTACTAAAAAGGTAGGAGGGGCCTAGGTGAAGGGCTTTGAATGACAAACAGAGGATTTAGGGTTACAGAGTACTTCACATATGGAGTCCTAGTCTCACTGACTTTGTTGTACCATTAAGAGAGAGGCAAGAGAAATTTAGGGACCCACAGCTAACTCATCTGTGGAAGCCGTGAGAGACAGCTAAGAGAATGTCTTTCCTGAGGAGACTGGGCCAGTTAACTACCCTTGAAGATGAGTGTGTGCAAGATGATAAGAGTTAACTGTCATCGTTGAAAGAGTCTGAACAAACAATTTTAGAGAAGTGAGTTTAACTTATTCTATGGAGACCACCTGCTGAGAGACCTAAACTGCCATCTCAAGAGAAACAAGATTGTCCAACTGTGGTCTCATAGCAGGTAGGGAGAGGGGACTGACTGTGACTGGTGGTCCATGTCAGAGCTTACATATTGCTAAAACATTTCTCTATTTCTTTGCATTATTTTTCACTGTTAATAAATTATATGGCCAGTAAAACTTATTTTTGTCTAAGCCTGTGAAACAGGAGTTTAACGCTAAAAGGAAGAAAAAGCTTATGGGGAAAGATTTCTCTGATTTTTATGAACCAGAGGCTTATAGTTAATTAATTAGTTATTGAGATGGTTTCTTCATTGTGAGAATTTATGAAGAAATTCCAGAATTCACCCTCTTCATTACCTTTGAACCACATGAGAAAAAGAATAAGGTAACAAGTTGGTAGAAGGAACAGGAATTTGGTGTATGTATATACCTAAGAGCACCCAAGTGATGTTGTTCTCACTTTGTACCACCCACCCATAGCCTCATCCATGGGACTGCTACCAGTATCTTTGCATCCTCACAACACCTCAAAGAGGTGGTTAATGTCTTATTCCTGTGTTATTTATGAAAAAAAAAATTAAAGTGACTGGCTCAGGTTCACGTAGCTTGTGAGTGGCTGAGCTAGTATTCAAATTTAGTTCTTCAACCATATCACTTACTTCATGTTTGAGAATAAAGGACAAACAACAACTTCGTGTATTCCTTCTGCTGTCCTGTTCAGTCACCTGTCTATCTATACTTCCCCAATACCAAACACATAATATGTATATGTGTGTATATATAACTGATGCCCTTTCCACCACAATGCACACCCCCTTCACCTCCTGATTACAAGTTGGCCAGGGGAAGGAAGAAGCCCAAGCTATCCTGATGTACATGCCTCAATGATCTGAAACCCTGCCAAAAATGAAAAATCCCCCCTCTCTTCCATGGGCCTCACTGCCCTTTGGGGTCCAGTCTTATTACTCTTGACACCATGACACTCCCCCTTTAGGGATTATACTGCTTTGATGGGGAAGAAGCATTCTGGACCAGCCAATAGGCAGTGGGGAGGATTCAAGACAATTTCATTCACTTCCGAAGTCCTGGATTGGGTTAGTATCACCCCATTGCCCCACACTCACTTAATCTCTTCCAGCTGAAGACAGTTTGTAAACGCTTGTGCCAGGTGGCCAATGCCGTGAACTGAGATGTTATTTCCGGTTAACCTACAGAAGTACAGACACAGACCTCAGGTGGGGAATGAGAGAATAAACCTTGATTGAACACCAGGATGGTACCCACCCACAGGCCAAAGAGGTCTATGCCGGAGGTTCTACGAAGGCATATAGCCTAATATGTGTACCCCTTCCTCAGGGAAGCAGGGAGCAGCTATGAATTAGTCCCCCTGGGTACAACACCCTATGGCTTGCCCAGAGGTAGGCCTGACCAATGAGAGGAGTGTTTCATATGGTACCAGAAGCCAGCTGGGCTCTAAGAAAAAGCTTACTCAAGTTTCTTCAGATTTCCCATTGTTGGCAACGTTTTGGAGAGGGCCTCTGCAAAAGCATCTCGGCACTTCCTGCTTCTGACCCTACAGGAGGCAGAAAAGAGAAAGTGGGAAAGGTTTAAAAGACTGAAATGATATAGATTAAATATAAATTAAATGTATTAAATATAAATTAAAATTATATAGATCAAAATTGTATAAAATTATTGAATCAGAGGATTTACCAAGAGGAAAATTCATAGGGTCAAAGATCTAAAGCTTGAAGGAATCTTCAAACCAAAGGTCATCTAGTCCAACGCCCTTATTGCACAGATGAAGAAACTGAGCCCTTGGGGATTAAGAGACTTGCCTGAGCCCACCTGTGTATTAAGCATCAGAGATGTTACTTGGACTCTTATTCCAAAGGCAGTATCTTCCCATTGAACCATACTGAGGCTTAATATTAATTTATATTTCTTTTCTTTCTTTCTTTAGTTTTTTGCTTTTTGGAGGTGGTAATTCAGTTGGGGTTAAGTGATTTGCCCAAGGTCACATGACTAGTAAGTGTTAAGTGTCTGTAGCCACATTTGAACTCAGGTCCTCCTGACTCCAGGGCCAGTGTGCTCTACTCACTGTACCACCTAGCCATCCCTTAATTTATATTTCTAATGGAATACTATCATTCCATAAGAAATGATGAGCAGATGGACTTCAGAAAAACCTGGAAAGGCTTACATGAACTGATGAAGCAAGCAGAACCAGGAGAACACTGTACACAGTGACAGCAACACTGTGTGGTCACCAACTTTGATAGATTTAGCTCTTCTCAGCAATACAATGATCTAAGACAATTCCAAAAGACTCTTGGTGGAAAATGGTATCTACATCCAGAGAAAGAACTATGGAGTCTGAATGCAAATTGAAGCAGACTATTTTTCTCTCTTTTTCTCTTTTTTTTGTTTTTTCTTTTTCATAGTTTCCCCCTTCTGTTCTGATCCTTCTTTCACAACATGACTAATGTGGAAATATGTTTAATATGTTTGTACTTGTATAGCCTATGTCAGATTGCGTGCTGTCTAGAGGAAGGGGGAGGGGAGAGAAAGAGAAAATTTAGAACTCAAAATCCTATAAAAATGAATGCTAAAAATGAAAATGAATGAATTTTTAAAATATTGCTTTACATTTCTGTCATTTTATGGTTCATGACTTGCCCAAAGTGAGTAAGAGCTGAGTCCAGAACCCAAGTTCTCTGACTTCTAGCCTAGAGCTCTTTCTACCATACCGTCCTGGAACTAGATTCCTGAGGTCACAGGGCTCATTGTCTTCATTTGATAGATGAGTAGAGTGAGTCTTTGAGGGGTTTAGTGATGAGGCCCAAGGTTACTAAGAAAATTAGGTACAAAGTTAGAGTTTCCACATTCAAAACTTTTGGTCCAGAGTCCGACTGTTTAAAGTATCTAGCTAGGGTTAGGGTTGGTGCCTGTGACCATAGAACTGAGAAATTAACTTCCCCACAGTGGTAGGAACCATGGTCATGGCCTTTTTAATACCACCCCTCTGCACTGACCTGTCTTATCTGAGCACTCACTCCCACAAAGGTCACATCTCTAATAATACCATGTTTTATCTCTATCTCTTACTCACCTGAGACTCTCAATTTTCTCACAGCCAGCTAGGGCATCAAGGCACTGGGGCTCCAAAGGGCAGCCAGAAAAATCGAGATGCACAGAAGCAGGAGCATGGTTGATGAGAGAGGTCAGGGCAGCCAAGTCGGCATAGTTCAGGGGGAAATTATGGAAGTCCAGACTGACAGGAAGGTGCCCACCAGCCTGCTTAACCAGCTCAGCGTCCTGGGTCTCCCCCACACAGTGGCACAGCTCTATCATCTTGGGGCCGGTTAGGCTTCGGGCTGCCAGGCCCTGTAACACTTCCTGGATGGCCACCTGCTTGGTACCCACCCAGGCTTCATCTTTCTGTGACAACTGACTCAGGAAGGACCGGCAGGTCTGGGAGGAGAAGCCTGACAAAAAGGTATGGAAGCAATCCAAGAGTTCTGTCTTGGCTTCGGTCCTCAGGGGCCATTTGGACTTGAGGAATAAGTGGCGGCTCAGCTCAGCCTTATCTATGTTGGGATTCACCATCAGATACAGGGCTGCAAAGAACTCCTGTAGGCTGAGGTGGACAAAGGCATAGCACGTCTTTTGCTGCTGGATTCCTGTCTTTACCCTGAAGGAGGCCAGTAGGTTGTGGGTAGCTGCAAAGGCCACAACCAGTTCAGGTATATCACCTGGGTAGAATACTATTTGTTTGGCCTCTAATCCCTTGAAGGCTAGTTCACCAAGGCCCAGCAGAGCCTGAGAGTTCTTGCTCAGCCAGGTGCCCTTGTCCTCAGAGGCCCCCTGCTTCCAGCTGATGAAGACATGGAGCATCTGCATATAGACCTGGGTGACTGTTGAGGGGAAGTTAATGGTATTGCCCTGGGGCAGGAGGTGATAGAGACAGATGCACATGACACAGCACAGAGCTGGGACAGAGCATAGGCTCTGGAGCTGGGTATTGTCCCTGAATTGGGCGAGGGCCATATCCCGAAAGGTCAGTCCATAGAAGAAGTTGCTGACATACTTCTCGATCTGCAGCCAGCCAAACCCCCAGACCTCAAACACTGATGTGGCTGTTTCCAGCAAAAAGTCTGGGATCCTCCCAGGGCGTGAGGTGGTTACCACCCAGCAGCCTGGCAAGAGGGATCCACTACAGAGGCTAGAGAACAGTGTGGCGACAGGCAGAGGCAGTGCTGGATTCAGGGAGTCCTCAACACAGGGTCTGCGATTAGGCCAGGGGAAGAGGAACTCATCCAGCCCATCGAACACAAGCAGAACCCGATGGGCATTCTCCTGAAGATGCTGGAAGATGGCATCATGCTCATCCTCTGGGCTCATGTATAACTCAAAAAGGAGCTGGGAAAGGGTCAGCTCCTGGTTCACTAGATTTAGCTGGCGGAATTCAAAGAGGAAGACCTTGTTGAACTGGTCCAGTTCATCATTTGCCCACATCTGGCAGATTCGATGCATCAGCATGCTCTTCCCTGCCCCTGGCTTCCCAAGCAGGACTGTCACCTTAGTGCTTGTACCCAACTGGCCCCTAAATAGGTCCTTGACCTTCAAATTAATCCCATCCTCTGCCTCAAGAGGTTCTGACAGAGCATCGCCTCGTGGTTTCTCTGGGTTCTCCTTCAGCCAGGTTACCTTGCCCCGACGCACGACCAGGTCCACATAGGCCTGGCTAAAGGACAATGGCCGTCCCTGCTGGGGCACGGTGGTTCTTACATGTGTACTCCCATACCTCTGCAGGACCAGAGTCCTCAGGAGCTTCTCATACCTTCTGACCGAGTCTGCATGAGATCCAGGGTTGGGGAAACAGGGGAATTGATGAGTTTCAGTTTCCCTTCCAGGCTTTCCCTCCACCTAAAGATGTGACTTGTGATTCCACCACTAGATACAGTGGGGGAAGAGTGGTACAGGGAAAATGAATGGATCTATTTCTCTTCCTATAAGCTTGCATGGAAGCACAGAACTGGAGAGTTGGAAAGAACCTTAGCAGCCATCTAGTGTAATTCACACCCACAAAAGAATCCCCATTGCAATGCATCTGCCAACTGGTCCCTGAGCCTTGGCTTAAAGACATCCGGTGATGGCAGGCCATCTTGCCCTGCACTCCCCCATCTCAGTTGGGGGGCCCCTAGGCAGGAGTGTCTTGGGGCCAGCTCTAATCAGCTCAGGAGAGACAACTGTTCAATTTTAGTCTGAACATTTATACTTTGGAATTGTTTAAATACTGCAAATCAGGGCTTGTTTTATTGTTTTGTCGAATGTATAGACTTGAGAAAATAGAAAATATTAATAATGCAGATTAAACTTAAAAATTTATGCCATTTTTTTTCTAGAGAGCAGGCTGTTAAATATCTGTTAGTAAACACTGCCCTAGGGCCATCCCATTCTCTCTTTCCCCATAACCCAGATCGGGGAGGGGCTCTGGCCTATAGTGGGGAGTCACCTACACATTCTTACATAGAAACAGTCCAACAAGAACATTGTGTCTGCAGGGTATGGGATCAGGGGGGTGGTTTGAGAAGAGAGGAAAATACCTTTTAAAGTAGTATGTTATAAAGTTAGTTACTAGATGAACTAAGTCAAGTCCCTAGTACCTCAAGTCCTTATACAAGCCTGCTTTGGAGAGGGAGGGAATTAGGGAATACAGAGGCTCTGGAAAAGAGATAAAATTTCCCTACTTGCCCCGTGCACCCCTCCACCTCCCAAGGCCACATTTGATGGAGAAAAGGCCATTCCTATTGTTTGGAATCTTTCTGAGAATGATGCTTGGGTTACTGTTTAATGTCAGGGAGCTGGCCAGTGAATACATGCCTCAGGAAAGTTCCTTTGGTAGACGAGCAGGGCCCCAGCATGGTCTGGGGTCTCTAGTCTGTCCTCCCTCTTTGTTACCTTGCCCACCCTCCAACCCCCACATACACACACAGTGGCTGATGGAGCTGAGTTACCTAGCTGCTGTCTCTTAGACCATTTTGGACGAGGTGAGGAGCCTATATTGGGGGAGGGTCGCTTGAGGCCTAGGAGAGAAAGTGATGAAGACATTGAGATACAGGCCATGAACCTGGAGCTATGAAGAATCCCGTGAGCATCCCTTTGACTGGCCCCTACCTCCTGGGTGCAGGGAGGGGAAGGGGGCAATGGAAGAAAGCTTCTAAACAAAAGAATGCTACAAGAAAACAGGTAAGGGGCCAGAAAACAGCAGTACCTACTCTCTCCTTGCTTTTGAGTTTGTCTATAGGAAATGGGGTCTGACTGGAGGGTGGGAGGAAGCCCAGTGTGTCTGTGGTAGGCAGAGATCCGTGTCTTAACATGGCAATGAGAGGAGACCACAGTGGGACAATATGAATGAGGGACTCCAGGGTTTGGCCTGAAAGGGCCACACTTGAGGACCTAGAGAGCCACATGTGGCCTCGAGGCCACAGGTTCCCCATCCCTCAGTGGAGAGAACACTGGGTCTGGAATCAGGAAGACCCAAGTTCAAATTTGAACTCAAACACTTACTAGCTATGTGACCCCGGACAAATCATGAACCTCTTTGTCTCAGTTTTCTCAATGATAAAGTGGGGATGATAATGCACCTGCCTCTCAGAGTTGGGACACATCTGAGATAATGTTTGGGAAGCACTTAACATAGTGCCTGGCATTTATAGTAGGTGCTTAATAAATGTGTGTTTTCTTCCTTCTCAGTGTTCAAGTCCCTCCAGATCTCTTTTTGGTCATGATTCCGAATCCTGACTATTCTCCAATGTATGAGTGCGTTCCTTGGCATGTGTCATCTGCCTTCTGGGCCAGGGCACTGAGGAACACATTGGAGAGGCCAAGCATGTGATCTACACATGCCATCTTCCTTCAATAATCCCTTAAGAAAACTCCTTATTGGGGTGGCTAGCTGGCACAGTGAATAGAGCACCAGCCCTGAAATCAGGAGGACCTGAGTTCAAATCTGGCCTCAGTTACTTAACACTTACTAGCCACGTGACCTTGGGCAAGTCACTTAACCTCAATTGCCCTGCCCCCCCCCCCAAAAAAGCAAAAAAACAAAACAAAACTCCCTATTTCTGTTTTCTGGGACTAAGCAGAACAAGTCTCATTTCTCTTTTAGTTCAGTTCAGCTGTTGTTCAATCATGTCCAGCTCTTCATGGCCCCCATTTGGGATTTTCTTGGCAAAGGCACTGGAGTGACTTGCCATTCCCTTCTCTAGTTCATTTTACAGATGAGGAAACTGAGGCACACAGAGGTAAATGAGTTGCCCAGGAACTAGGAAGACAACATATACAGTGACTATAACAATGTAGATGGAAAAGAAAATCACAAAACATTCAAAACCGAAGGTTGAGAAAGTAAAAAGAACAGGCTTTGTCTTCAGAGAAAAATATTAAAAGACATTTCCCCTCACTTCTTCACAGAGGTGGGGGTTTACAAGGTGTGAAACACTGCATAGAATGACAGATTTTTTTCAATGCATTTTTTGGTTTTGCTGAATTGTTTTCTTATTCCTCTCCCCCCCGCCCCAAACCTTTGTCAGAGGGAATGATTTTCTAGAAGGGGAGAGAAGGAAAAATATAGGAGAAAATGTAAGCAATGTGAAAACAAGAGATACATACACACATACATACATATACATATATATTTAAAAATACCACATCAACTTGCTAACCTGGCTTAGCAACTATTTATATTTTAATGAATTCCAATACATGGAGTATCACAATAATTTTTCTGGCACTCCCTCTAAATTCCCATCAGGATTCTTTGTTAATCATTCATTCTCATTCATGTTTCCTCTTGTTTCTATGGCCTCAGTTCAGTCCTCTTTTTTTTTTTTGGCTTAGTCATTTTTCAAAAAATTACCCATTATTTCTTAAAGGACTTCTAAGATTTTTTAAAAAAAATTCCTTATACTTAATTTCTTATGTCTTAACTGTGTTTTAGTATTCTATTACATTCACATGCAGATGGGGATGGGATTCACACTGGACCCCTAAAAGGAAAAGACCATGTCTTTGGGACTTGAACCCAGTCCCTGAACCCAGACCGCCTGAATCCCATCCCCATCAATACCACAGTTTGTTAGCTATTCCTCTATTGTTGGGCATTTAGGTTGCTTCTAGGTTTTTGTAATTGCATTTAATGCTGCCATGAAAACAGTTTGAACAAATAGCTCTTTTTTGTTGTTGTTTTTTTTGATAACACATTCAGGGCATATTCTCAACAATGATATTATTTAGTTACAGTTGATATTTAGAACTCAGGTGTAGACTTTTTTTTTTGAGGGGGAGAAGGCAGGGCAATTGGGTTAAGTGATTTGCCCAAGGTCACACAGCTAATAAGTGTGTCAAGTGTCTGAGGCTGGATTTGAGCTTAGATCCTCCTGATTCCAGGGCTGGGGCTCTATTCACTACATCACCTACCTGCCCCAGGTGTAGAATTTTACAATCATTCTTATGAAATTTTGTCTTTTAGAGTAGGATCACTGATTAAGACATTTTAACCAGTCAAATACATTTTTAAAAAATCATTTGAGATGAAATCAATGGATTTGATTATAAAGAAAAAAATTATTTTTTTTTACCACCAAAAGCAATGGCTTTAAAATTTAAAGAAAATAAACAGATTGAGGAAGTATTTGAAGTATTGGATAAATATCAGGCTTATTCAATAAAGGCCTGACATCCAAAATCTATGTGGAACTGATATATCCTCTCAGTCTAATATAACAATATGTACTGCCCAATGAAGCAATGATCAAAGGATATACATAGGTAATTTATGAAAGAAGAAATATAAAGGGTTAAGATTCACAAGAAAAGATGCTCAAATTCCTAATAATTAGAAAAATACAAATCAAGACAACCTCAAGATGCCACCTTATAGCCACAGGAAAGGCAAAAAATAGTAAGTCCAATGTGTAGACAGCGTAGGGAAATAAGGACTCAAACATCTCATTGACGGAACTGCAGACTGGTGCAAACATTTTGGGGAGTACCATGACAATATACAGTAAGAATCACAAAATGGCATACCCTTTCCATTCTATTGCTAGGATTCTATCCCCAAAACATCATTAAAAGGGAACTATCAAATACGAAAATATTCATAGATGCTCCTCTTATAATGGCAAAAAAAAAATCAGAAGTGACTTTTATGTCCAATAATTAGAGAATGACTAAATAAGTTACAATATATTCATGCAATAGAATATTATAATGCCATTAAAAGGATAAACATTTAAATATACAGGAAATAATCACACGAGGTGATGAGGTGATACAGAGTTAAATCAGCAGAACAGAACCATACAACTAGCTACGACTACATACTTTTTTTCAAGTGTTGAAAAAGAAGAAAAGAAAGACAGAAAACAGAGTCAACAGTAGTAGGAATTTTTTACAGGGATAAAAAGAGAAGCATTAATTCTTTTGGTTCCACCTTGTTAAGGACAAAAAGATTTGGGTAAGACTTGGTTTACACGCTTATTTGATCTTGTTGATTATTAAGTTTATGGTTTAATTAAAAAAAAAGACTAAGACTATTTCTCTAGTTTGTCAAAACTGACCTAGATTCCATTTCTCTCATCTAACATGTTAATATATTTTTTTTAATTTTGATAGCATTCCCCTAGTCTATCAGTTATGTGACCTTGGGAGGGACCAGTAAGCCTGGTCCAGAAAAAAGTAAGGTTAATCTGGCTCATTCTTGATGAACCCATGCTCACTCTCAGTAGTAGTTCAGCCTGCTATTTATAACTGCTTAATAACTATTTGCATTTAAATTAGGTAATTCAATAAATCAAGTCTCATAACTTTTCAATCACTCCCTCTAAGTCCTCATCAGGACTCTGTCTATTCCTTCTCAATTGCTCAACTGTGCAACTGTAATTCAGTTGTTGACTGAGCCCATGAGTTGACCAATAAATCATCTAGGAAGTCAACTGCCCAATGAAAAAGTCATTCAGATGATTAATCTTTAATCAATGGGCTAGCCCAGTTTGTATGCTTATATCCAAGTTTCTTAGAAGGACAACTTCCCCTGATTTAGGATGCAGGCACAAGGCCCTGAGGTTTAGTGACAGAAACATGAAAATCAGTTTCTTCAAGTGAAACCAGACAGGGAAATTTTGGAGGAATTGTGGTCTAAGGGAGATAGTTTCAAAGCCAGCAGATCCTCCCCTCTTGTGTCCTGAGGGAATGCTGTGATCTCTCAGATTTCCCAGAAACCTCTAGGTTTCATGCCAGGTCCATGCCAGAAGACTGGTTTGCTCATCCAGGACATGTAAGGCAGCAAGCAGGTCTATACTTTGACACAGTATTCTCTTCCTTTCTGTTTTTCTCAGAATCTGTCTAGGGAGAAAATTCCCATTCTCAAATGAGTAAGATGCAGGTACACCTATGTTTTTTACAGCCAATTCACTGAGAATTCCATTCCAGTTCTGAGGGAGCCTGGAAGCAAAAGGAAGAGTGGGGAGGAGGGAGGGACAGTACAAACCTGAAAGAAAAACAGAGAGATGGTTCTTGGAAACTTTTGAATGGCTCTGCTCTCCCTACCTCTAGCCAGGAAATTGGCCCTTCTGAAGGTTCTTTATGACTTCTTCCTGAGTATTGTAAATCCTAGGATCATAGATTTATAGCTGACCCCTTAAGGATCATGAAATCTAAACCTTTGTTTTACAGATGAAGAAACCAAGACTCAGAAATGACTTGTTCAAAGTCACATAGGCAGAAATGAGACACATAGATCATAGATCTAGCCCTGGAAAGGGCCTTAAAGGCTATCTTTTCCAGTCTTCCCACTTTACAGATGAGGAAACTTAGACCCTTAGTGGTTAAATGACTTATCTAAGCTCACATGAACAGAAAGCATCAGAGCCTGGACCTGAAGCCAGGTCATTTGACTCTAAATTCAGTCCTCTTTCTATTGTGGGAGATCTTAGAGCTTTAGTGTATGAGGAAACCTCTAGTCCCCTCCCTGCCCACCTTTCCTGGAACCTCAGACTCACCTGAATGAAGGAGCTGGGACTTAGGAAGGGCATCCTCACAGAAGTATCTGATCTGATTTGGAACCTCTGAAAGAGTAGAGAAATTAGGCAAATGTTTCATGGCTACAGTGGTGAACTGAGACACAAGGTATATTCTATCTCCCGTATGAACATGTCCCTCTCCTAAAGGTCTCCTCTGCTGCCTTGGGCTTTGGTGATACCTGGGAGTTTTCAGTCTATGTGGCCAGTTCAACAAAAGTTCTAGTATGGTCTGATAAACTGTAAGGGCTTCAAGTCAGGGCCTGGAGATTGATTGCCTGTCTGTGATCTAAGGATCAGCCTGGCTAAGCTTGGGGAGTCTCTCCACCAGAGGGTTGGCTGCAGCAATTTATGAAGCCCTCTGCTAGGTCGCAGTGGGGCTGTGATCTGGGTTAGTGGCCATGGAAGAGAAGGGAGTGTTTACATTGATAAAATCATGGGTTCTCCATGGCTGGTGAGTAAAGGACTTAAACATCTTAGGGAAATGTTTCTGAGTGGACACCATCTGAGATAGGGAAAAAGAGTGGACTAACTGGAATGACAGACTGCTAGAGTTGCAAAGAATGCTGGCCTTAGAGTCAGAGGGCCTGAGTTCAGTCCTGACTCTGCCCAATATAACTACCTACATGACTTTAGGGCAGTCTCTTAAATTTTCTGGCATAAGTTTCTGCTCTGTTAGAAGGATCGAGTTGAATTAGATGGTCTCTGAAGTCCGTTCTAACTCTAAATCTCTGAAACTCTGAAATGAGAGGTGATAGACAAAAGAAACATCTGGAATAGAGGCAGAAACCGGGGAAGCCCTGTCCCCTGAAGGCAGGCTCCAAGTTAGAAGCTAGAGCCTGCTTAATGCAAAGAGCCTGGAGCTACTTTCTCTACCCTGTGTGTTGTGATGTAGCTATGAGTGGGGTCATAGTCCCTTAAATGTGCATTTCCTATAGAGTACTTAACTATGAAGAATGTTCAGGAGATTTGAGGGAACTGAACTCCCCAGGCTGTTGACACCAGAGAGCTCCTTCTTCCCTACTAATATATAGCAACACAATCATGAGAATTTATTAAACCCCTGTCTGGGAAGACTTTGGAGATCATCTAATAAAAATAATCACAACTATCACTAATATTTTATATCACTTAGAAGTTTGCAAAGCTTTTTACAAAGATTGTCATTTGATCCTCATAACCATGGGAAGTAGAGGTGCTTTTATTATCCCCACTTTACAGAAGAGGAAACTGAGTCACAAAGATGAAATGACTTGCTCAGGGTCACACACCTAGCATGTGTCTGAGGCCAGATTTGAACTCATGTCTTTCTGACTCCAGGTGCAACACTCTAGGCACTGCACCACCTATCTGTCTCTTGTTGAACCCTAACTTTCATTACCCAAAGTTACACAGACAAACAGTAGTAGAGCTGGGCTTTGCACCCAGTTATCTTGCCTGACTCGAAATCTAGGGTTCTTTCCATTATACTACCCTGCCTCCATTCATGTGGGGTTCCCCTCAGGGTGACATAGTAGATGACAGGGCACTGGACTTGGGAGTCAAGAAGACCTAGACACCTTTCAGCTTTGTGACCCTACACAAGCCGCCCAATATCTCTGAGCCTCAGTTTCCTCATCTCTAAAATGGAGACAATAATGCCTACCCTACAGTGTTGTTGTGAGAATCAAAGGAGAGCATGAATGTACAGTGCTCTGTGAACCTGACAGTGAATTGTAAATGTAAACTTTCATTGTGATATTGTCATTATTGTAATTTGGAATGCAAAATAGAGCTGTGAGGCCTCTTAGATCTGGGGTTTCAGGGTAAGAATCCCTTATGCTCCTCTAGTTAAGTAGTTAGTGAATTACAAGCTGTAAGAGGAGCCCATCTTAAAATGTGAGACCAGGCATCAGCCACCCACTACCCAAGGCATGGGGACAAATTTCTAAGAACAGGATCATCATGGCTAAGTGATGCAGGGTCTGGCAGTGTGGGAAAGGAGAAAGGTTCCCTGGCTTAGCTTGGCACTGGATAGCTCCTGCCCCACAGCACATGGTAGCCTGTCAGGGTTCCTAAATATGGTCTGCCCTGTCAGGGAAAACTCTAGGACACAGCCATATCTCTTTCCTGTCTTCTTCCAAAGTGCAAAAGGCTTCCTGGAGAGATGAGATGGAGGTTTTGGAGAGAAATATCTATTAATTTTCCAGCTGATTGGATAAAAGCAAAATTTGGCACCCGTTGAAAGCAGGAATGTGTTGTAAGAAAACCAAACTGCTAATTAGGAAACCTGGGCTCCCTTTTCCTGGTCCTGACTTGCTATGGGAATTTGGGTCACTTACTTTAATCTCTCTGGAACTCAGTTTCTCCAACTGTAAGATGGGAAATGGGCTATAAAGGATAGACTAAATGAGCACTAAGGTCCCTTTCAGTTCTGCCATTCTGTGTTCTATGATGCATACCAGCTCTGGCATTTTTGTTCTGTGTTCTAAGGTCCCGCCCAACTCTGCTATCCTGTCATGTTCCAAGGCCTCTGCTATTTTGTCTTCTCATTGAAGGGCACTTCCAAGTCTGGCATTCTATGTTCTAGCTCTGATATTTTATGTTCTATGTTCTAAGGTCCCACCCAGCTCTTCCATCCTAGGTCATATTCTAAGATCTTTGCCACCTCTGCCATTTTGCTTTCTGATGTAAGATCTTTTCCAGGTCTGACATTTTCTGCTCTTTTCGAAGGTCCTTCTAGATCTGCCATTTTAGAGTACTTACCACTGTCTAGACCCCAGACACTTAGGAACATGGTCTCCAGGTACAGGGGCATACTGTGTTCCATGCAGACACAAGAGATGAAAGTCCTCCATGTAGAAGGGCCATGGGCTTCCAGTTTGCTAAGGAGCTGGAAGACTTTCTGGGAGGGGTCTGGAGTGTCATCCACAGGAGTCAAGTCTAGGTCGGGCAGGAAGAACTTGGCCTTCAAGGTCAACCATTCAAGGTCCTCACTGAGCAGCCCCACCAGGTGGTGTTTCAGGCTTTCCACATCATCCTGCAAGCTTAAGGAATCCATCTGAATCCAGCACTATGAGGACCAAAGAGTGACAGGTTAGCTGATGGGGGGGACAATACCACCTGAGGATGGAGAAAATCCTTGGCTTGGCTATAACTCTTATTTACTACAGGAAAGTAAGGGTAGTAAAGTGTGCCAAGAAAACCTGAAAGGGGGTCATGAAGAGTCAGACATAACTGAAATCTATAGAAGTATGAGCTACAATGATGATGATGATGCCTTGCCCAAGCTGACAACAGAGAACAGCAGAAGAGCTGAGATCTGAGCCCAGGTCCTTTGACCAAAAGTCCAGTGCTTTCTTAGGTTCAGCAATCTATTGATCCACTAAGTGCTCAATACCAAGCACTGGGGGACAGAGGAGGGGATACACTAGGAAGAACAAACGATATCTCTTGCTCTAAAAGAATACTCAGTCTAGTTGGAATGATCAGACTGACACACATAACCAACAAGAGAGTACATCATTAAATGCTCCAGGGAAGGGAATTGACAGTCTGTGCTACAGGAGTTCAGATCAGCGGGAGGTCACTGTTGTTGAGGTTGATATGGAGGATATCCTGGAGGAAGTAGTCAGAGAGGTTCTTCTGTTTCTTAAAATCAGCTCTATTTCTAAAATCTCTTTGTGGCTGCCCTAAGAATGAACAAGGGGATGGGATAGGAATGGGGTGGGAAACTGGTTTAAAAAATGTCCTACCTGGTTTGTAGGATGAGAAGATTCATCATAAATGTTCTAAGATCCCTGTACAGAGAGTGGCAAGATGGAAGTTTTCGGGGGCATAAGAGCCTGGGTTCCAGTTCCTGAGTGTGTACCAGGACATGGTCTTCTGTGAATAACTCCACTGTAGAGTGTCTGAAGCAGAGAGAGAAGAAACAGAGTTAGTTCATTCCAGAGGCCAGGGAACTGTAATAATTCCCCTGCCTTCTTCCTCAGTACTACTCC
Organism: Pseudochirops cupreus; assembly: GCA_028627135.1. Taxonomy (NCBI): domain Eukaryota; kingdom Metazoa; phylum Chordata; class Mammalia; order Diprotodontia; family Pseudocheiridae; genus Pseudochirops; species Pseudochirops cupreus. The sequence continues at coordinate 232,700,380 of CM053581.1, forward strand.
CACCAAGCTCCTCCCCAAACAGAGTCAGATGGAAGTCATAGGTTGATGGTTCTGGGGGGAGAGAGAAGTAAGGAAGAGGGGCTTTCCCAGTGGGACTCCACTTTTTCTCCCACTACACTTAGTATTGTGCCTGACACATAGTAGCTGCTTTAATAAATGCTTGCTGACTTGTCGATTACATTTAAATTAGTTCATTTCAAGACATAAAATATTATGTATTTAAATAAATTCTTATCACTTCCTTCCTCAAAATTCCTATCAGGAGTTTCCTTTATCCATTCTAATTCATCTTTTTTCATACAATTATAGTTAATATAAATTCTATTCTCCAAAACTCAAAAGTTTTGCTTTTCTCCCTCTTTACAGTGTTTCATAAAGGCCTTTCCCAATCTTTGTTTTCCTCATACTTGTACTTCTTAAGTGAACCCCAACTCATTTGACCGTCTCCTCTATTGCTTCTAGTTTTTTGTTTTTTGTCTCTTGTCTTGTACAAATTACATATGGGGTGATGGGAATCTTCAAACAGCTCTTATTTGCTGTATGTTTTGGGTATGAGTTTTTACATTTGTCTAAGGGGTCTCCAGCTACGAGAATCAAATAGGGAAGAACATTTACATCCTGAGGAATAGAAAAGAGCCAGGTGCCACCCTCAGCCCCTCAGTTTCTTCATCTGTAAAATGGGAATAATAGCACCTACCTTCTAGGACTGAGGTGAGGATCAAATACGATAATAATGGTAAAGTGCTTAGCACACAGCCAGGCATGTAGTAGGAGCTACATAAATGTTAGTTATTATTTTTATTAGAAATAATAGGGCAGCAAGGTGGAGCCGTGGATAGAGCATCTGCCCTGAAGTCAGGAGGACCTGCGTTTAAATCCAGCCTCAGACACTGGCCCTGTGACCTTGGGCAAGTCATTTAACCCCAATTGCCCTGCCTTCCCCCTTCCAAAAAGCAAAAAATAAAGGAAAGAAAAAGAGAAAGAAAGAAAGAAAGAAAAAAAGAAAGAGAAAGAAAGAATAATGTATGCAGGACAAGGGTGGTTTCTAACTACTTTTCTACCCCCTAGCCCAACCAGGATGTAAATAGGAAATAATCAGATAAAGAGGTGTTAAATGAATCATAAAGCTCTTTCTACCTCTCGTATGTTTTATTAAGCATGAAGTTTAACAAATTGAGTTGTGGGAGTCTGTGCCTCAAGTAGCCCAAAAAGACTGAGCTCACCAGCTCTGCAATCAGAACACAGAACATCAGCTGAAGAGGGACACAGCTCCCAAAGGGCGAGGGAAATGGGAGTGAGGGTGCAGAATATGACAAAATCATGTCGATGTTGGACAGGATATGTCGCTAAAATTCCCAAGACTACAGACCCACAGACAAATTATTCTGTATTTTTTTTCTTACTTTGGACTCTTCTATGGGAGCCTCTGGGTAGGATGAAAGTCTATTTACCTTTCTTAGTTTTAAATATATATATATATATATATATATATATATATATATATATATATATGTATGTATGTATTTTTTTTTTGTCTTTGTCAATAGGGTTGATCACAGGTATTTGCTAATTCGGATTTATAGGGAATGAAGTTGGGAGGAGGCAGCTGAGAGAAAGCATGCCGGGAGAAGAGGAATAAGTAAAACCGAGATGTTTAGGCAGAGGGCAGTGTTATCCTTGGCTGAGGGCTTAGAGTTAAAAAAGAGAGAGAGGATTATAGATACTTTTATTATGACTTCTCAAAGCAGAAAATGTTTACTTTCTAGGCAATGAGTCAATAGTAGGATGGAGATGAATGAGAGGGGCTGAACAACTCTTTTTCCTACCTGACCCCTGCTACACGTGCAAAACAATATGCTAACCTTGAAATGCTGTGGGAATATCAACTATTATTTATTCTTAATTGTTACCTCAATTAAGAGCATTCATCTTTTTTTTAAAAAAAAAGTATGTATATAGTTTACTTAGATTTCAGTGAAGCATTTGCCAAAGATCACGCTATTCTTATGGAAAAGATGTGGGCTAAAACTGAGGTCAATTAGGTAGATTCAGAATTGGTTGAGGGGCTGGAGGCAGAGTAGTCATCAATGAGCAATGGTGCCTTGAAAGGAGTCTCTAGTGGAGTACCTCAGCTACCTATGGCTGGCCCTTAAATCAATAAAGGCAGAGATGTCAGGCTCATGAAATTTGAGATGACACAGAGCTGGGAGAGGCTATTAACACTTTGGGTGACAGATTCAAGATCCAAAACAACCTTAGCAGGCTAGTACATTGGGCTGAATTGAGTAATATACAACCTCATAGAGAAAAATGTGGTATTATACTTGGATTCATGGGATTGTCTCCACTAGAACAAGGCTGGGGAAGGAAGGCCAGACAAAAGCTTCTCATGGGGATCAAGTGGCTTGCACCGGGAACAGGAGGCAGCATCTGTAGGCTATTTATACTACAGTGACTTAGGACTGAATTAAAGAGGCTGAACCTCCAGGAACAATCATAACAACAAGCATTTCTACAGCACTATAAGGTTTGTGAAGTGCTTTGCAAATCTTGTCTCATTTGATCATCCCAACAGCCTTGGGAGGGAGGTGCTAGTCTTATTCCCATTTTACAGATGAGTTCGGTGAGGCAGACAGAGGTTGAGCGACTTACCCAGGGTCACACGGCTTGTGAGTGTCAGAGGCTGGATTTGAACTCAGGTTTTCTAGACTTTAGGCCCAGGGTTCTGTCTACTGTCTAGTTGGCTCTAACAGTCATGCTGTGCTCTATGTCATGGCTCTGTATCAGGCCACATCCATTAGGGACACCACATCTCAGGAACAGGAAGGCAACCTGCATGGTGAAGTGTCTGGGGCTCATCGGGGGTGAGGCCTGGTTGAAAGCCACCGGGGATGCTTAGTCTGGAGAAGCACAGACTGGGGGGAGGGGGGTATAGCAGCTGCCTTCAAGTATGGGAGGGGCTGTCTTGTGGAGAAGGGACCAGACTCCTTCCAATGGTCCACTGGTGGCTGAGTAGGACCAAAAGGGTAAAAGGGGAACATGTCCTGATTTGGTTTCAGGGAAGAGTTCCTTGCAATTAGAGTTATCCAAAAGTAGAATGTACTGCCTTGGAGGCAGTGGGCTCCCCATCACTGGAGATATTCAAGAAAAGGTTGGATATCCACTTTTTTGGTGTGATTTGGAGGGGGTACTTGTTTAGAGGTGTTTTGGGACCCTGGGCCTCAGTAACCCTGAAACTTCAGGGTTTCTAGTCTCTTACTCTGTTGTCTGGGACTCTGAAGTTTAGAGGGTGAGGACAGAGCTTGCATCCTTAGAGCTGAGAAAGAACAGATTTTTTACTCAAGTTTAGAAAACTATTTTCTGTTTCAGGCCTTTGAACATTTGTCATGCTGGGTGGGCAGGAACCAAAACTGTTATCTTAGTACATTAAGTAACAGCTGGGCTTTTGAGGAACAGCTTCTTGGTGGATGCCAAAAGAGTCTGGGAAGGAGGGAGAGGAGAGAAATGAAGGATGTTACCCTGAATTGGCACAAGGTATGGGACAAAGTTTTTACTGCCAACTGTTTTGTGACCCTTCCTTCCTTCCTTGGAGAGTCTATGGACTTTTGGGTTAAGTGGTGTGGAAGAAATTCTTGAGTCATGCTATATTTTAGTGAAAAGAGCATTAGTGATCTGGGTCCTATTCCAGCCTCTGCCAATAACTTATAGGGGATCTCTGCAGGTTATTGTCTTTCTCTAGGCTAATACTACCCATCCTGTCATCTCCAAGCTGTTGCGGGGATCAAGTGAGACAGATGTAAACGCTCTTTAAAAAATACAAGTCTCTGAGAGAAACTGTGCTATAATGGATAAGGATATGTCTTCAGTGTCAGTAAGGTCTGGGTTTAAATCCTAACTCTGACACATACTAGTTGTGTGTCAATCACTTAACCATACCATGTCCCAAACTCCCTAACGGGAACAGCTGCTGATCTGCATTTGTAGGGAAAATTTCCTCACTAGGAGTTCCCTGAAACAATGAAGTCACAAGTTAGATGGTCTCCCCCCGTCCTAAAAAATAAAAAAGACTACATGACTTTGTGCACTCATATGTTGACACTGAGCGTTGGAATGGAAGGAAAACTTTCATTTCACCTACATGGTTGCATGAAAAGAGAACAAAACTGAGAATGGAGAAGTCAGGGCCCGTTTTGTCACACATGAGGTGAGCACAGATGAGTGTTACTGTTTTTATGAGGGGTCTCAGTACCTGCTGGGTTATCCCCTAGTCCTTCCTACAGAGTCATGGGTTATATGACGTTAAGTAAGAATAGAGGATGAGGAGGAACAAGCATCGAGGTGTCAAGAGAAAGCAGTGGGTGAGTCATCTGGTACTTCTCCCCTTCAACGGCTGTTAGAGCTGATGGAAAGAATGTATATGTATTGAAAGAATGAAGTAATGGGGAAGTAAGAAGTCATGGGACCCCTGGATCATAGACTCAGCTAGAGGGGAGCTTAGAAGCCATCAAGTCTAGCACTCTCATTCCACAGATGAGCAAACTGAGGCTCATGAAGGCAGAATGTACTAAATGGAGAGCTAGGACAGAAACCCAAGTCCTCAGTTTCCAAGTCCAGCACTCTTTCCACAGTACCACAACATGGTGGACTCTCAGGTGGACAGACCAAGACAGTGGTAAGAAACATTAGATGGAAGGGTAGTATGCTACCACCTCAGCTGGGTGTTTGGAAGTCTCCAGGGGTGCCCCTTCATGACTGATCAGAATCCATCAGTGTCCATCAGACTGCCTCCTGATGCCCAATTCCTTGTCCTGAAAGGAACCTTTAGAAGAATATTAGTTGACACATACAGAAGTCTCTAAAGTTTATAAAGTGTTTTACAATTGGTATCTCATTTGAGCCATTATATTGTTGTTTGGTCAATTCCAATTGAGTCATTATATAAATGGCAATTATTGTCAGGGAAACTCTGAGTCAAGATTCCTCTCCCCTGAGAAACCAGTTTGGTATGGAGGAGGCATGGTCATCTGGTCAGTCATTTAATTAGTACCTATTAATTCTTATCATGGGCAATGTGCTAAGTTTTGGGGACACAAAGAAAGGCAGAAAAAATCCAACCCTAGCTCAGTCCCTGTACGCAAGGAGCTCCTGGGACAAACTGAGGGTAGTCTCAGAGGGACTCAGAGGTAGTCTCACTATGATTAAGGCTTCTTCCAGAAGGGTCTTTAGCTGAGATTTAAAGGCAGCTAGAGAGGCCTGGAGAAACAGCTGAGAAGGGAGAAAGTTCCATGCCATGTTTCAAATGCCTAGAGCTGAGAGACACAAGTGCCATGTGTGAAGAACAGCAAAGAAGCCAGTGTTGCTAGAATGCAAAGTATGTGGAGGGAAGTAAGATATAAGAAGACTAGAAAGGTGGGAAGGGGTCAGATTATGAAAGCCAAATAGAGGATTTTATATTTGATCCTAGAGGTAATAGGGAGCCCCTGGAATCTATCGGGGAGAAGAGTAATAAGACCCAGGGTGGGGAACCTGTGACCTCAAGGCCACACGTGACCCTCTAGGTCCTCAAGTGCAGGCCTTTGAATCCAAATTTCAGAGGAAATTATCACCAAGGTTGTATGGCAAGTTGGTGGCAAAACGAAGAACCCAGAATACTGTCAATTTAATTAACATTTATTACATTGTCTATAATGGACAGGGCACTATACCAGACACTAGAGATAAAATATGGAAAGTCACTTCTCAAGAGCTGACATTTTGCTGGAGGATTATAAATGTATGTAGATAAGCAAACACCCAGTAAACCAAGATAATTTCTGTTGGGAGGAGGGGGCAGAGTGGGGGAGCACTGACTAAGCGAGTAACCGCCCTTTGTGGGGCAGCAGCGAGGCTGAATCTCGTGGGGACCGAGCGATTCTTGGAGGGAAGGGGGGAGGGGCAGCGCTCCAGGCTCTGTGGAAGCGATTTGTAAAGGCAAGGAGGTAAGAGATGGAACGCTGTGGATCAGGAACGACGTGGAGGCCAGATGGTGGGAATCTAGAGTGCGCGGCAGGGCATGACGGGAATTCAGTCTAGAAAGACGGGCTGTAGGGAGATAGAAACGGGCCGGCCCGGAGCCTTTTTGAGCAGGACAGTGACAGGGCCAGACCTATGCTTTTAAGTGTATTAATCAGCAGCAGTGAGGCAGATGGATTGGAGAGGGAGAGACCAGAGGCAGAAAGACCGATTCAGAGGCTCTAATGCTCTGGGTGATGGGGACTTAAATCTGAGTGGTGGCCATGTGAGTGGAGTAAAGCGGGAAGGGGAAGAAAATGCAAGAAAAAACCTGGCAACTGATCGAATATGGGGAATGAGTGAGTATGAAGTGCTAAGGATGACTCTGAGGTTGTGGACCTGAGTGCCTAGGAGCCAGCTTGCTCTATCTACCATGCTGCCTCTCATGAATGAACATTGATTTTTAAAAAAATGTAAAATCCTGACAAAAATGTCATTGCAATATACACATACATATTATATATATATACATGTGCATACAATTCTAGCTTTATATAAATGGACCATTCAGCAAATCTACATAGAGCTCTCCATGGGGAAGGGAAAGAAAGAGGCAGAAAGGAGGCTATGAGCCCATAGAGGAAGGGATTGGTACATCCGGAAAGAAAAATAGAAAAGTTAGAACAAGGGGTGGTGGAGCCAACCATGTTGGGGCTTGAGAGAATAGAGAGGAATAAAGTGGGGCAGACACTAACACAGACAGGAGGAGAATGGTGACACTTAGGTCAGGACAGACAAGCAGTACCCAAGACCAAACAGAAGACAGACATGCCATATAGACATATGGGCAGGTAGGTGGAGCAGGGCAAAGGCCTCCTCCCTCAGAGTCTCTGGAAGTCACAAGCCAAGCCCCTGATCTGGTGGTGAGTGGTGGTAATCCCTCCTATCTCTCTCTTCTGCTTTCACTTGGAGGGGTTTTTTAGGGTTTGTTTTTTTTTTAAGTTAGTGTCCATGGTGGGGAGGCCTCCCACCATGGAAGAGGGGCAGGAAAGACAGAGAATATATATATATGTACTTATAGACAACATGTCTCCTCTGTTAGAATTAAGCTCCTTGTGGGTAGGGACTATTAGCATGCTTTTGTTTTTGTATTTCCGGTACTTAACACAGTGCCTATGCATATAGTAAGTGCTTAATTAATGTTTATGATTGAGTGATACAAGATAGCTCAACAACAGGAAAACAATAAACAGTCATATTAAAAACATACAAAATCACATAATTGTATCAATAGATAGAGAAAAAGTCCTTGACAAAGCACCACACTCACGCTATAACCCTACAAAGTGTATATATAGGCAGAGAAAAGCTTTTTTTTTTAATTTTATTTTTGTAAATTTTTAAATTTTAAGCAAATACAAAATAAGAAAAGAAAAATAAACATTTAAATACAAAAGAAAAAGAAAAAAGTTGCCACTTCCACAGTAATACATAAGAGACGATTCAAAATAAAAAGCAATAAATTTCCATTTCAAGAAATCCTACAAAAAGTTGTGTTCTGAGCTGTCCACCTTTTCTTTACTTCTGTGCAGGTTTTACTGTATTCTCTGCTGGGCCCTTTTTACTTTGTTCCTTTTTTTCCATTCTTCCCCCTTTGCTCCAAGAAGGCTACAATTAAGCTTCAGCATACATATGTGTGTATATATACATACAAACATATATATACATATGTTTATATCCACATAGATATCTCTAATCACACAATATACATTCAGATGCATCTATGTAAGACTGCACTATACTTGTTTGTGTTCTGTTTCTCTGAAGGTGGATAACAGCTTCCTGCATAAATCCAAGTCTTTCTACATTTTTCTAAATCCACCAACTCATCATTTCCTACACCACAACAATATTCAAACTTTACATTGTTGAGTTATCTTAAATAGTCTAGGATGATATTGATTAATATGGCTGATATATAGAGCTGTTTCCCTATTTTTCTCTTTTGATTAAATCTATGTTAGCTTTAACTTTGTCTGAGATCATGATTACTATCCCTGCTTTTTTTCCCCTAATAAATTCTACTCCTGATCTTTATTTTATGTTTGTATGCATCTTATTTCCCATCACTCCTGACTCCTCTACTTTACTTCTACCCTCTACCTTGCCCTCCTATTACTTAACCTACTCCTTCCTCCAGGTCCCTCCCTTATCCTCCCATTCCCATTAATCTAAACACCGTTCTATAGCCCCCCTCATCCTGTTCCTCACCTTCTCCTCTAAAAATCCCTCCCTTATCCTCTCCCCCTTCCCTATCCCTTAACCATTTCTTTCTTTCTGAATTTAGAAGACTTTTATACCCTTCTAGATATATATGTATTATTCCCTCTTTAACCCATTGTCCATGAGAGTAGGCTTCCAGAACTACCAGCCTTCCCCCCCCCATCTAATTCCTCTGTCAGCTCTTCCTCTTGTACCTCATTTGTATAGGAAAATTATTCTTTTAATTTTTTCCTAAACAGTTTTACTTTTCAGAATCACATCATATTCAGGTCTACCCAAATCTTTCTTTCAAACTACCCAATTACTAATAACATATATTTTACATTTCCTCATATAAAAAGTATGAGTTCCTTGTTGAGTCCCTTGTAATTAGAAAGCCTTTTTTGAAAGTATGTGTCTTGAGGATCTGGCACACGTGAAGACCCTGTCAGCTTACTTGGTTGATTCAGCCCCTCTTCATGGAAGATACTGGGAGAGAGCTTCCAGGAGAATCATGATGACATGGAGGTATTTTGAAGAGACTGGGACAACTAGGTAGTGTAGTAGATAAGAGCACTGGACTTGGAATCAGGAAGACTCATCTTCATGAGTTCAAATCTGACCTCAGACACTTATTAGCTGTATGAACCTGGGCAAGTCACTTCACTCTGCTTGCCTCAGTTTCCTCATCTATAAAATGGTCTAGAGATGGAAATGGCAAACTACTCCAGTATCTTTGCCAAGAAAACCTCCAAAGGGATTATGAAGAGTCTGACTTGACTGAAATGATCGAACACCACATTGAAGAGTCTATGGAGGATTCACAGGCATTCTGTTTATGATTCCACTTGGGAAACCATGCACTTGGGAGGAGTCTGTTGATTGGCTGAATAGCTAAAGCAGTTAGAGTCATCAAAAAAGCTCAAGTTAGCTTTTATCTTCTCTTTGCTTCACTCACATCATTGGGAGCTCTGTAACTCTCATGGCATTTACTGAGAGACTGTGGTAAGGGGAAAGTCCTTAGGGCAGTGGTCCTCAACCTTTGGGTTGTGACCCCTTTGGGGGTTGAACAACTCTTTCACATATTTCTGATGGTCTTAGAAACTGAGACACTGCTCTTCTCTATCTGTCTCCCGGAGGGTCCACCCACATGCAGATACACCCACATATGAGTATTAAAGGGTTGGGGCATTAGGAAGGTTGAGAACCACTGCCTTAGGGCCTTCAATTGTTCTAGGTGTAAGGGATGAGAGCCTTACAACCTAATGAGTTTGAGAGGTAATTATGAGTACACTCTAGCATCCTGGGGCTCCAGAGTAGGTGCTGCAGTCAGCCTACAAGTGATGGCCTAAGAAACAAAGAGGGACCTTCTAGATCTAGCAGCAATAACACCTTTGGAAATGAGTTTGGTGGAATCTATACTGTGCAGGACTTGAGCTAAATTTTGAAAATACTCCTCCCAGAGACCATAGTGG
>CM053581.1:232710607-232729493 GCA_028627135.1 Pseudochirops cupreus
AAGTTTGAGTATTCTATTGTTCCTTGTTCTGAATATTGTGGCCACTGTAGTGAAAACTGTGTGGCCATTTTCTGTGATAAGATGTCATGTTGTGAATATTATAATGTTTTGAATGTTTGTCTTGATTTGTAATGGAATAAACAGAGTGTTCACTATATTTTGTAATCTGAACTCTAAAGGCTGTTCACAGTAGCATTCCTTTGGGAATCTGCTGGTGCATGGCATTACAGGTACTGGGGAAAATTTTTGTATACTTATTTATGCTCTATCTCTAAAGTAAATATCACTTTGTAAAAGCTATCCATTATTAAGTAATTCAATGAAACCCCCAGGATGCTAGACCTCCTAACAATAGGAGGAACAGAGCAGCTAGAGGAGGCTCAAGCTAATGACAGCAGAGAAGAAACATCCTAAACCCTCAGGATTATCCATTGGAATCCAGAGGGGCAAGGTAACAAGCATGGCTCTGAGAAAGAGGAGAAAGCATATAGCTGTTATATATGATTAAAAAGCATAAATCTAAGCCAAGAGTGAACATCTTCTATCTAATGGAAAAACACTGGAAGCTTTCCCAATAAATATGGGAATAAAGCAAGGATACTCACTGTCACTATTGTTATTTGGAATGCCACAGTGCTAAAAATACCGCCAAAATAGCAATAAAACAAGAAAAAGAAACTAATTGCCTAAAGATATACAAAGAGGAAACAAAACCATCTCTATTTGCTGATTATACGATTTACTTGGAAAACCCTAGAGAATTAGCAAAGAAATTGAGGCAAATAATAGGTTTAGCAAAATAGCAAGATACAAATAATCCTTTCCCCCAACTTACAGAATTTCCATGTAGTAAATTTTTTTTAAATGCAGGTAGAAATAATTGAAGAGAAAGTCACATTAAAAATCAACTACAAAATGAACAAAATATCTGGGAGTCTATCTATCAAGGCACCCTCGAAACCTTTATAGACACATATAAAACATTCCTTAAAAAAATTAAGAACTGAAAGAATAGTGAAGAGGGTGAGAGGGAGATGGATTTCTAGGAAATCCTATGAGAGTTCTTTTAGTCTGAAAGAATTGCCAGGCCCAAGCAATCTTGGCAGGTTTGTAAAAGTTTATTACGCTTTTCAGTGGGCAGGGGGTGTCAGAAAACACCTGCAACCTGCAGGAATTAGGAAAACTGATTATAGAGTAATAAAACCGTTAATCTGATATCAATTATGCTAACTAGGTGTGTAAAGGAGGGATTTGGGAAGAGTTAAGGAGTGGTCAGTGCTTAAAGGGACATGCACTTTTTATATCAACTGCGTAGGCATATTGCCCATAATTCACTGGGAGAAAGCCCGAGGGAGAGCTACCAGGAGGCGTGGTTTTTGCCTTAAAGTGTCACAAAGTCAGCCAGTAGTCAATTTTGAATGAGAGGTACCCAGTCTGTTAGCCATCAAAGTCCTTTTTGACAAGATGGATGTTGGGAAGCTGGGCTAATTGGGGATTCAGTATGTGTCTGATTGTGAGGAGTTATCTTACTGATAATGCATTGAAAGATTCATAGTTTGCAGCTGGCCACTAGAACAAGGGAGGTATACATTTCTCTAACTAAGGATTTGTTTATAGAATGCTTTTGAAGTATTCATAGGTATGGCTTGTTATTATACCAAGCAGGGATAGTTACAGAGTTAATGGTTTCAGGGAAAACACTTTTAGGCTGGGAGAAGGGGAGAGGCAGAGTTAATGCTTTATGGCTGGGGGGAAGTGTGACTTTTACAACTTAGTTGCACAGACTGATGTTACAGACACAGGTAACTGAACACAAGTGAGATCTGACAATGCTACAAAAGCATCCCAAATGTTACAAAGGCACCCCAGCACCCCATCAATAGTGCTCATGCTTGGGTTACACTAATTTAATAAAAATGACAGTATTTCCAAAGCTAATTTACATTTATCAATCAAATTACAAAGAGGATTCTTTATAGAACTAGGTAAAATAAAAATTAAATTCATTTGGAGGGATAAAATATCTAGAACATTAAGAGGAATAATCAAAAAGTAAGAAAATTATTTAACAATGGGGCTATTTGATCAAAAAAGTTTGGAAACTTTTGTGCTAGAGGGATAGATCCCTTTCCTCTGATCATTTCCCGATAAGACAAACCTTTCCCTGATGGGGGAAGCAGACAGGGGAAAGCACTGCCCTTTCAGTGTGTCTTTCTCTCATTGTTCCACTAAAGACATCTTCTCCCCAAAGGTACATCCTCTATTTCTGCTCTGGTTGCTGTAGGCACTCATTCAATTACTTGGTTGAGGGTCCTCACAGAGATAAACTCCTCCATTTGTAAAGAGGTTTGAACCCTTAGAAGTATTTTCATTTTGATTCGGTCATTTGATTGTCACAATGAACAGTGATGAAAATTGGGCAGGCATTATCATTCTCCTTTTACAAATGGGGAATTAAAGTTCAGAAGGGAGCATTGACTTATCCAAGGCCACTTGAGAGTGTTTGTAACAAAACTTGGGCTAGGATACAGATCTCTTGTCTCCCAGTCTCATGTTCTCTCTCCAAGAGAACACACCTTGGTATGAGAAAACCTCTACCCTCTAAATTTCAACAGAAAGGAAGGGAGTGAGAAACCCAAGCAGAGTCCATAAAAGCTAGTTAAGAAGAGGCCAATTCAATATAATTCAGCCCAATTCGGCTACTGTGTGCAAGGCATTGTGCTGATGCCAGGTAATACAAAACCAAAACTGGCCCCTGCCCTCAGTTCAACAAACATATTCCACTGGAGGGTGTTGCAACATGTACACAGGCAGACACAAAAAATTACAAAGTAGTTTGAAAAGGAAGAGATTGCTAATAGCTTGAGGAATCAGGAAAGTAAAATTAGAAAATTTCACTATATTAAAATGGAGGGGCAGGGCACTGTGGTATAATAGAAAGATTGCTGACTTTGAAGTGAGAGGATCTGGGTTTGAATCCTGCTTCTGCTACTTCCTACTTTCATGCATTTGGGAAAGTCACTGAACCTTTCTGTGGCTGCTTTTTCATCTGTAAAATGAAAAGGTTGAACCAGAAAGTTTCTGAGGTTCCTTCCAGTTCCAAGTGGGTAATCCTACGATCCTCGGGTGACTGTGCTTTGATAGAAGATAAGTCTTCCAGCTTCAGATACTTAGTAGCTATGTGACCTTGGGCATGTTGCTTAACTCTGTGTCAGCTTCCTCATCTGTAAAAATGAACTGGAGAAGGAAACGGCAAACCACTCCAGTATCTTTGCCAAGAAAACCCCAACAGGGTCACAGAGAGTCGGACACAACTGAAATGATTCAACAGCAAAAACAATAAGGCTACTCCTGGGGGAAGGTTGGGAGGTAGTGTGTTCAGAGTCCTGTCCTTTCCCAACACCCAGTGACAAACCCTGAAATTGTCCTTCAGTCTATTCCCTCCTCCACCTTTAGAATTTCTCTTTTCACCCAAGAAGCTGTTCAAGAGCATGCCTGGTGATTAGTTTAGCACATGAATGAGGGACAAACAACAAACAAACATCAAGCATTTCCAACCCCTTCATAGACAGAGACAAATGCAGCACCATAGAATACTGCAGCAGGAACAAGGTCATCTAGTCCAATATCTTCATTGTATAGGGGAAGAAACAGAGGCACACAGAAGGGAAGGGATTTTTCCCAAGGTCAGATATGAGTGAACAACAAAAGCTATACTAGAACCAAGGCTCAAGTCTAGAGATCTTCTAAAAATGACTATCCCACCTCCTCTAGTTAGGAAGGCTAAGTTATTTACTTTAACCTCTGGGTCCCTCCCAAGACTTATTTTGCAAAGCTTCCCCTTCTGTCCTACTTCTATTTACCAATGCTAGAATCACTTTGTGAAGGGATCCTTCCTTTTGTGGGTCTCTATGCCTCACCTGGGCTATTGGGGTGACAGGTTACAGGGATCATCGAGTCTCTTCCTAGGCTGTGAAATAAGACAGTGTTTGCTGTATCCCAGCTGCCTTCAGGACTGAAACTGAACTTCTCTCCCTTACCTTTTTTATCTCTCCACAATGGTGTCATACTTTCTTCCTCCTGAGACCTGAAGAGGAGGTAAAGTGAGTGCCAACTCTAGGGAACTCCCAGCCCAGGGCAGTGATGATGACAGTGGTCACCTAGCAGAGGGACCTGCTTAATAGGCCATCTTCACAGTGAGGGCATGGGAGTAGCTGTGGCATGAACCCACAATGCTCAGCCATGTGGCCTCTGACTCAAGAGACCATGGTTTCCCATCCCAATCTTATGCTCCAGTCTACTTGTCTTTAGATAATTCAGGCTTCTGAGTCTCTTCCTTTATAAGATTTCAATCCATCAGCTTTTTAAAAAAAATTATAAATTTAACAAACACCAGATAAAGTGAGCATTTCTATATACATAGTATCTCAGAAGAGAATTGTACATGAAACTGTGACTCCTTATTATACAGCTTGTTTTTCTTTTTAACCATACGTAAATCCAATATATCACTTTCAAAGAGACCAGTTTTGTTTATACCAGTAACATCTCTACCAAAATCCTGGAGTTCCAACTGAATTCTTCTCTAGGGCAATCATCTTGGGAATACTTAGTCCCCGTAGAGAACCAGCATTTCTCATTCTAATCAGAACTCGCAGTCCTTAAAAGTACAGTCTTGGCTTACCAAGGTTCCACTGGAAGTGGCCACCCCTGGGCTAGCAGCCAATGAAACAGCTCTCACTGGTCACCAACAGCACCCCACCCTTCCACAATGGTGCAATACAGTAGACAATGGTGGCTTGTGTTCACAAGATCCATTAGGAAGCCTTTCTCACATTTCTGATCTTTTGTTCCTGGCATGACAACATAACCCCTCTCCTGTGCTCCCCAGACCTTATGACAGAAAAAAACCCCAGTAACAATGAAAGTTTATTCAATTACTTTGCCCCAGCTCCCCAAGTGTGGATGCCCCCCCTGGAAAATTTCAGATAAAATTCACGGAAAGCCCTGAGGTTGTGGCAGGTAGGACATCTGTGTCAAAGTGAAAGATTTAAGTGGAAGACAGAAGATGGAATAGGGGGAGCTGAAGCCAATGTGTCAATAAATGAGGCCAAGTGGAGTCTTAGCAGGTAAATATGGGGACTGAAGCCCTGCCAACCATGACTAAATGAGAACTTTTGATGGCTTCCTCTGGATGCCGGAATAACTTCAGAGACACAGATGGGGCCCTTTCTGCTTATTAACTTTGCAACCAGTGCCAACTGTCCCCTCCCTCCAGCACACTCTTCTCAGAAAGAAATGTAAACCCTACAGGTGAGCTGGCTTCAATAGGTCTTTCTTGTCTTGATAGAGTGGGTACTCACCCTCAGAAGGCACACCACCAAAATGGCCAAATGGTGACTTGGAGCTGAGAGTAAACAGAGTCTCTCTAAACTGGGTCTCCAACCAGTTGGCCTGCCAAGTGCCCTCCAGTAGCTCTGAGCCCTGACTGCCTACACCTCCACCCTTTTCTTAGCCCAGGCCCTGCTGGCTTACTTACTGACATGCTGACTTAGCCAAACTGAAAGTAAAAGTGCTGGAAATCCCCTTGCTTATTAGTAGAGGGCATGAGATGGAGGCTTCCAGGTTCAGGGAAGAATCTGTATTTTGGTCTGGTCAGGAATCTTCAAAAAGATCTCTTCAAATATCGAAGGGCTAATATGGCCTTAAGCCAGAAGGCTGGCCCCCAAGTGAACCAGGGGAATCCTGAAAAATCTTCAAGGTCAGATTAGTAACCTCAAAGCCCAGAACCATGGAGAAATATTCTGGGAATTTAATTCCCAGGGTGGGGAGAAAGTGTCAGTCAGTCATTTTGAAATACATAACTTGCTTCTCATCCCACAGAAACTGTTGATCAGATGAATGGACCTTAAAACTTTCCAGATTCCCACTTCCTACAACAACCAAGACTAGACAGTTTCTAGCCTTGTTCCTGAGAGTTGGGCAGGTATAGATGTAAATCAGATTAAGAGACAAAGAATCTAATAATTTTTAGTCCCAGATCTGCCACCATCTAGCTGGGTGACTTTAGATGAATGAGCTCCCCTTCTTGGGGAAGTCTTAGTTTCTTCATTAGTAAAATAAGGGGAATGATCACTTATCCAACCTTTGGGGAATGACCAAACATACTGTGGCATACAAAACTAACAGAATGCCATTTTTACTATAAGGAAAGAAAATGTGAGGAACATAAAGAAATATAGAGAGTTATGCAGAATAGAGAAAGCAGAATCTAGACAATGATACTGAAACTGACTACAGCAACATGAAAAAATAACAACAGCAACAATATTCTAAAAATCAAACAGAAGTAAAAGAGATCAGGAATGGACATGGATGCGAACAGAATATTTTTGCAATTATTTTGCTCAAGTTACCAACGCACACAGAAAATTACAAATCAGAGTTTATGGTTTTTATTTATAATCACTTAAAATTTTATTTGAATGTTTTTGTTAACATTCACTACATATATTTTAAAGAAAAACATTTTAAATAAGAAAGATTGGACTAGATTTGCTCTTTGGTTCCTTCCAGCTCTGACATATTTCCTAGCAAAAGAGTACATAGAGCTCATTCAGCACTTTTTATTTTTTCAAAGCCTGACTAAAAAAGACCATGAGCATCAGAAGATGTGGGTTATTTTCCTAGCTCTGCCATGATTCGCTATTTCACTTTGAGCAGATCACTTTTTGAGTCTCATTTTGCTCATTTATTAAATGGAGATAATGCCCCTCATTCCACTCATTTCCATTCTACTACCCCCACAGAGGTGTTGTAGAAAGAAAAGAAGCTAAGGCTTGTGTAAGGCCTTGAAAAAATAAAAAGCGCTAAATGAGTCCTAAGTAATCACGATCATTTTAAGCTATTTTGACAAAGGGGATAATGGAATCATAGATTTAGAGCTGGAAAGGATTTTAGTGATCATCTCAAGGGGTTCTTAACCTTTTTTGTTTGTGTCATGCACCCTTTTGGTGAGCCTAGTAAAGCTTATGGATCCCTTCCAGAACTATATTTTTTAAACGGATAAATGATACAAGGTGAAATAAGTAGAACCAGGAAAACTATATGCACAACTATAACAAAGCAAACAGAAAGAACAAAAAGGATTAAACTGAACACTAATTATAATGATCAAGTTTGGTCTTAGAAAAGAGTTGGATAAATGTCTGGGGAGGCATCCTCCTCCTTTGCAAAGGTGGGAAATAATGGGCATAGTATATTGCATTTATTGTTTAGACATAGTTGTGTCTTTGAATGATTTTACTAAATGGCTTTTTTTTTCTTTTTACATTTTTGTTAAAAAGTATAGCTCTAGTCAGTGGAAATGGTTCTCCCCGTGGGCTCGGAGGGCCACGAGTTCCAGGTAAAAATGATAAGAAGCTTATGGAGTAAGTGGAAAAGGAAGATGCAGGCAGAAAAGAGAAAGAAGAATGCACCAAAGGAACTTAGTCGCCTAAAAAGTATACTTAAAATAGATGGTAATGTTTTAATGGAAGAGGTAAAAGACATAGCAACTGTGGTAGCACCTGGAAAAATCAAAGAGAAAGCAGATTCTGTGGGGAAAGATCCAGAGGGTGAATCGAAAATGGAAGTGGATGTTAAAAGAAACAAAAAGAGTCTTTTAGATGAGCAGGGACAGTATCCAGTTTGGATACACCCGAGGCAAAGGAAGAAACTAAAAGCAAAACGGGGAAAAGGAAAAAACAAAGTGAAGGCAGCAAAAGCAGCAAAGGGTCTGGCCTGGTAGAGTCTTAAAGGCCTGGAAAAATGTCACATGGACGTGTTTGCTCAGAATATGTACTTTGATTGAATGAAAATCATTTGTTTCCATATTTTGCCTTCTCTGGTTATTTGGCTCAAACATGGAATATTTGCCTTCCATACTTCATTTGGTTCTTCATTATTAAACATTCTTTTTGTTTGATTAGTGTTAGCTGCACCAAACTTTTGTCTGACTGTCAGTGATTTATCTGATGCAGCAGTTTTCAGCAAATGAACTGTGTAATCATTACATGTTCTTGCACTTTGGGCAAATATATTTGATAAAGATACAGCTATCTGTTTTAGACAGCCCCACTCTAAAAAAAATAAATATATTTTTATAATTTCCTAGACATAAGTGTTGTTTATCTAAACAGAATTTGTGTTCCTACAGGTTTTTGCTCTGTAAGGAAAAATTATATATATATGCATACAGACAAAACAAAAAACCAAAAAAAAGCATAGCTCTATAGGTAGACAAGGGGGGGTAGGACATATTTGGAAATGAAAACAATATAAAAAAGGCATCAGTAAAAATAAGATAAATTTTTTAGCATAGAGGCAGAGTATCAAGGAATGCCATAATTTGGGGGAAGAAAAAGGGAAATTGGAGAAAGTAAACTAGGAACAAAGATTTAAAAACCAACTTCTGAAGGGCACCCTGGGATGTCAGCGACACATTCCACCTCTATCATCCTTTCCATACCCAGACATGGTGCTGGATAGTGAGAATTCAAATCCAGAATGATGATCCAAGATCCTTCCAGGTGCTCCATAATTCCAGAAAGACTCTGATATATTATTCAGTTCACATACAAACTATCCCAAAGATCAAAGGAACCTAATTTACAAATTGTATCCTATATTAATTAAAATTAACATAGTAATATGTGCTGAATCTGGAGAAACCATCTAGGTACTGCTTGTCAAACTTCTGGTCCTATCATAAGTAAATTTCAGACAAAATCCATACCTCCACAGATCCAGACAAGTAAAACATCAAAAAGGAATGACTTTGGGGTGATGGCTTTGAAGTTTTACAGATAACTCTGAGATGATTTGGATATGTTTAACGGACTAACCCCAACACGGCATAAATGGGAGTCAGTTTATTTCCCCCCCAAAAAAATCCTATGAAAATGAGACCTCAACCCCCTGTGCCCCACCCCCATTCCTGAGCACTCTTCCATCTCCATCAGGTGCTGCTGCAGGCTCTCAACTCTAATCCATTTTTCCGTGGGTGATATTCTTCGCTATTCCCCTTACTCAACCTCTTTGCCATGCTGCCCTCCTTCACCATCTCATTCCCTGTCCTCATGCTGCCATCTGCCTCAGTATTTCCCCTTTTCATTGCCTATTTTTGTACTTCCTTTTGCTGTTGATCCTTACACCTGTTGTGCCTTACTAAACTGCTGCCCTTTTCTTGCTGCCAATAGTGCTCTTTCTCAGCGAGTATCCAAAGAACAGGGAGCACCTGTCCCATTTCATAATTTTTTAAATTAATTATTAGTTCCATTATTTAGACTCTTTTCATATTTATAATAGAAAAAGAGGCTTGGGGTTAATCTTCATTTTCTCAGAAAAAAATAATTGCCCTGCCAAGACAATTTTCTGCAGCTAGTAGAGCTTCTCTGTATTTATTAAATCAAGTTTACATTGTGGCATTGAGTTTACACCCAATTTTTTGAAAATTATAATGAAGTTCCTGCTTTCTAGAAAGGGAAAAGTGTGTGAATTTTTAAAAAAATGAATACTACTGATCGTTCTGGTAATATGATAATTCTCATTTTCCTAGTGAGTTCAAACTCTTCTGCCTAGTATTTAAGAATCTCCACAATCTGGCAACACCTTCCCTTTCCAGGTGTATCCCATATCAGTCTCTTCTACACGCTCTATGCTACAGCCAAATCATCCACTCCATCCTCTGAACATCAAACGTACATCTATGATTCCAGGTCTTTGAGTTTGATGCTCTCCATGCCTAGAAGACCCCTTTCTCCCTTCTTTACCTGCTGAATTCCTCTCCATCATTTTACAACCAATTCAAACTCTTCTTCGGGAAGACTTTCCTGATCTCACCAGCTGGCAACAATCTTTCTCCTCAGAATTCACACAACCCCTTGCTTTGGAACTCTATCATCACTTATCATGCAATATTATGTATTACAGTTATCATTGATGGTATCTCTGTCCCCCTCCTAGATCATAAAATTATACTTGTTACAATGAGCAAGCTCTAAGTCATGGAATCCTACAGTCTCTCAGGAATTAGAAATTAGTATTGCTCAGATGATAATGGAGAAGTGTGTGGTGAGTATGAGCAGGCTGAAATATGTAACAAATAAGGAATAATGAAAAGAACTGAAGGAAAGGATATCAATGTGCAATTAAATATGCAATTAAAAAATATGGGCTGATCACATGGCAAGAGCAAGGGACAATCCTTGGCCAGTTCATGTGTTCCACTGGTATCTCCTCAGCATCAGGAGAAATTGAGGAAAGCCCTCTGGAATGTTTGACCAGCCCCTTGTAGTGAATGAGAAGACACTGGCAAAAGTTGTTGTTCATCTTTTTTTTTTTTTGGTCTTTTTGGAGGGGGGAAGGCAGGGCAATTGGGGTTAAGTTGCTTGCCCAAGGTCACACAGCTAGTAAGTGTTAAGTGTCCAAGGTCGCATTTGAACTCAGGTCCTCCTGACTGCAGGGCCAATGCTCTCTTCACTACACCACCTAGCTGCCCTTGTTTAGCTTTTGAAGGATGGAAAGGCACGGATGAATGGATTATAATCTGCATCTTTGAAGGGACTGCCTCTACTTGTTTGATCACATATCTATTTGAATATTTGAGACTACTAGCTACTTCAGAACAGGAACAATGTCTTATTTCAAGTCTGTATTACTCTCAGCTAGGGCAGCTACACAGTAGATAGAGCACTAGGCCTAGAGTTAAGAAGACTTGAGTTCAAATCTGGTCTCAAGTCACTTAACCCTGTTGCCTCAGTTTCCTCATCTGTAAAATGAGCTGGAGAAGAAAATGGCAAACCACTCTAGGATCTTTGCCAAGAAAACCCCAAATGGGGTCAGGAAGAATTGGACATGACTGAAATGACTGAACAACAACATAATAAAATCATTCTCAGAATCTATCTCAAAACTTTTCATATAGTGTATTCTTAACAAACGTTTACTGTTTAAACATTTACTGTATCAACAACCCATGAGCTCATATATATCGTACCTGGACACACACATCTTACACATTATTCCAGGTTGACTCATCTATAGATGAGGACATCGAAGTTCCAGGAAAGCACTAGAATTCAGGTCTCAATTCCTAGCCCAGAGAAGTCTTTACTGTGCCAGCTGATGCTGCCCCAGTTTCTAATCTGGGAGGTACATACAGGTTTTTCCACATGTCATCTTGGTTTCTACCCAACTGCCCTCCAAAGCACATTTCTCTAAGGGCCTGCTGGGGAGGGGGTGAGAAGGGTAGGTAGTAGAGCAGTGGGAGGTTAATATTTGTGGCCTGGGTGATTGACTCTTGACTGACCTCCATAGGAAAGATGGGAGAGTGGGAGGCATGACTATGTAAGCATCTTCTAAAAGAGCCTTTCGATAACCTAAAGAATTTTAGGTGAATTTTCCTTGTTTTGATTGGTTTGTTCAAAGCTGGCTGAAGAAAGGATAACATATGGACTACCTAAGTGTTGCACCAAAATCCACCAAATGTTAAAAGAAGCAGAGTGAGACCTCAAGAGAATTGGGCAGGTCTTTTATGGAAATTTCCTAGGAAGAATAATAATAGAAACATATGTATGTATACATATATATATCACTTTAAGGTTTATAAGGCACTTTATATACATTAGCTCATTTGATCCTTCCAGTAACCCTGTAAGGTAGATGATATTATTATCCCAATTTCATGGTTGGTGAGACTGAGGCTCAGAGGTTAAATTACTTACTCATCACTTAGTTCATAAGACTCTGTGGCAGGATCTGAACCCAGGGCATCCTAACTTCAGGTCTAGCATTTTATCTACTATGACATTCTGCATTCAAGTTGATGAAAAGCGACAGACAAAAAATCCAGAAGGATAAGTGGATAAGTTGTGACTTGAATTAGTGAAGGAAGTGCCCACTTTGATGACATGATGGATCTATCAGAATTTTGTAGGATTTGTTCATAGTCTAGGACCCCCTCCCTACACATCTCATCTTTTCTACTACCTTATTCTAGTGATGACGGTAAGGATGCCAACACCATGATTCACCCATGATCAACTACTCTACCACCTGCCATCTTCCCAGTTCGTTCCTCCAGGGCTCTGACTTCTCCTTCTCTTTACACATATAATAAATCTAAAATCACAGACACCAAATTCTAGAGACATCCCTTTGATTAGCACCTCAGAAATCTGGAAAATCCATGTAAAATTTTTTGACTGATAAAATATATTTATATTATATAATAGTATACATAAATTTTATGCATTTCTGAGTTTCTAAACTTTTTCTGTGTTGTCAGCTGGCCTTCTTGTGTCTTCTGCAGTTTCTGCAAAACTCCCCCCAAATTTCATTTAATTTCTTATGCCAGCCCATCATATATCTAAACCATGATAGGGAAATTCGTGATGTGGAAGGGATAACTGTATATAGAACTGGGTGCCAGGTTTCACAGGCATATAGTGAGGTCAGCACAATGGCTCTGTAGACGTTCAGTTAGGTAAACAGTCTAATATAGAAATAATTCAGATTGTATACCAACACCATGCCAGGAAACAGAATTGTTCCCATTTGAATTCTCATGGGAAGATTCTGAAGCTTATCTGGCAAGATAAAGTATATGACAATGAGGTCCTCTCTCCAGTCAAACTGCCAAGCATTCAAACTTTACTGTAGAGAGTACAACTCCAATGGGTTGGCCACTTGTTCAAATGCCAAATGTAAGTTAGCCTAAAAGACTATTTTACAGAGAATTCACATAGGCAAGCACTTACCCAGAGGTCAGAAGAAGCAATACAAGGATATCAAAGTCTCTTGAGAACTTTGGAATGGACTGGGAGACATGGAAGACACTGGCACAGAACCACCCAGCATGGCCTGGCTACATCAAAGAAAGAACTGTGCTCTATGAGTAAAGCAGAATTTCAGTAGCTCAAAAGAAATGTGAGATGCATAAATTTAGAGACAGCTCCACTCCAAATGTTCATTTTGACTATTTGTACCCAAGTGGTCTACCAAGTGGAAGAGCCTTGCATGCTCATTGGTTTGATTAGCCACAGTCGGACATAGTGATGCCATTTTGATCCTCTTCAAGAATGAAGGATAATGGCCAACCAATCATATATAGATGGGATTAGGACCACTAGACACATGAGGGTTCAATTTAGGAATGGGGGGAAAGCAGGCAGGATTAAGGCAAAAACTGGCTCAACTTCTTCCCTTGGAATTTCCTTTAGGGAAACCCAAATATTATAGAAGTGCTACAACACGTCTTTTTCTCCAGAAGACTCTGGTCTTGGAGAGACCCTTAGAGAGATAGAATAGGGTAGTAGGAAAAGCACTAATCTAGAAGTTGAAAGACCTGGATTCTGTGCTCACTTCTATCACAACTAGCCAAGTAACCATTTTATGTCTCCGGGCCTTGGTTTTTCTCCTCTGTGAAATGGGGATGGTGAAAACTGTCTTGCTTGTATCACAGGTTTTCTGGGAAGTTCAAATCGTGTTCACAATGTCTTTGTAAAATGTGTGTGAAAAAGCTTTGAAAGGTTATAAAACTCTAAGTATATATGTTAAATATTGTGATTATGGTAAATAAACCTGATTCTGACTGTACAGGAGGAATGGTCACCCTTGTCTCCCAAGGATTCAGTGCCTCTAGGAGGAAAGCAACCTGCTCTATTTGAAAATCCTAACTCCCTTCATCTGTAAAAAGTTTGATGAACTACATAGTTAATATTTACAGAGTAACTTAAAGGTTTGCAAAGGGCTTTACTTACATCATTTTATTTGATATTTATAAAACTTCTGTGAGATAACTGCTAATATTATGACCATTTTTTTACAGATGAGGAAACTAAAGCCAAAAGAGGTTAAGGGACCTGCCCAGGGTCACACAGCGAGTAAATATCTGGAGGAGGGGATTAAAATTCAGATCTTCCTGACTTCTGAACCTTTGATCTACTACAGGAGGCTGCTGGCAGTCTGGTCTCTTCCAACTCTGAGATTTTATCTTCTAAGGTCTCTTCCAGTTTACCATGCAGTGTTATTAAGGTCTCTTCCAACTCTGACATTCCATGTTCAAAGATCCCTTCCAGCATTAACATTTTTTGAGTCTACTATTCTAAAATAGCCCAATTATGAATGTTTTAAAAAAGCATCCATTTCATCCTTAAAAGGTATAAAAGGTCCAGTTAGACCAGTAAGAAAGAGGAGGAGCCTCTTCTCTCTTTGTTGAAAGCCTGCTTGTTCCACTCCTATCCTAGCCTCTTTAATCATCTGGCACTAAAACATAAACTTACAAACTTTAGGGACACCAAAATATGGAGTTGGAAGAAAAGCTCTTTCAAGATCCAGCTTAAAGAAGTAGAGATGTCAATTCAAAATAACATAAAAGAAAAGTGGAGGATGGTGACCCTGACCCACTCTGATCTACTCTCCTTACACTTGCTGAACCTCAGAGGAGGCAGGTCAAGAAGGGCTGGGCTTCCAGATGGACCCTTAGCTTTGCTGGAACAAGTATTCTCAAAGATGTGCGATTCAGAAACGTGAAGTCCTTTCCAGAAAACACTGAAACTCGCTGCGCTAACCTCCAGCCCACATCTCTACCGGCAGAGAAATGTTCTCCAAAGTAAGTCCTCTCCTGCCCTGGGAGCTCCTCCGTTCGGGAAGAGGGGTCGCTCACTATGGAAATGCCCCTTTCCTAGAAAAACCAATCTCTCCGCCGCATCTCTTAGTCCCAGGACTGCCTCTATTGGGCAGTCCTCCCCCCACCTCCCTGGGGTCCCCCGCTCCCCCTGTCCCTCCAGTCCCCCCAGCCAAGCCCCGTCCTCAGCGTTCCATCCTCAAGTCAGCAGAAAATGACATATATTGGAAGCGTGAGAAGAAAAGCGCGTCTTAGAGGAGTGGAAATCTGGCTTGCAGCCCGTCCCCTGCCCCAGCAGACGCGCGTCTGCCCCCTGCACGACTCACCCAGTGTGTGAGGCTTCAGGTTTCCAAAAGCTCCTCTGGTCCACTCACTATCACTCCCTGCCGCCCCTCAACTTCCCCACCGGCCGCTGCAGGTAGAGTAATTTTGTCAGCTAGCGGCAGCAAAAATGAAACTTCGCGGCTACACAGCAAGCAGAGAGCTGAAGCCGAGATGCTAGCAGTTGCCGGGAAGTCACGTGAATTACTATATTCCCTGGGAGGGAGTCTGCCTCTCCCATGCCTCCGAAGTTCTTGTTTAAGTTTTAGTCAGTGGTTGACTTTGTAATCTTTCCTGCTCTACTTTTTATCTCCTTGGTGGAGCTATTAAACTCTATGAGGGCAGGGCCAGGAAGGCACCGAGGTGTACTAGAAAAAGGAGTGGAACCGTGTCACATAACGGCTACATGATCCTGGGGGACTCATTTCGCAGCTCTGAGTCTCAGTTTCCCAATCAGTAGAATGGGGATATTACTTGATCATTGTAGATATAAAACTGGAAGAGACTTTAAAAGTCAACCCATCTGACACCCTCATTTTATATCTATGGAAACCGAAGTGGTAGAGGTTAAGTGAGGGTATAGGTCTTGAAGATAGTAAAGAACAGAACCAGGGTACAAACCCAGGTCTTCTGCCCCCCCCCCCCCCCCATCCAGAACTATCTCCTCTATACCATATATTTTGAGGCAAACTATTTTGGAAACCACAAAGTACCATAAATGTAAATTATTTTTCTGAACCCTACATAGTGCCAGGCACTTTGTCCAAGCCTAATAAGTATGTGTTGATGGTTATAACAACAAGAAAACACTATATTTTCACACCTAACTTCTTTTCAAAGCACTTTCACTTTCATCATATATTTTTATTTTCACCATAACCTAATGAGATGGGCAAGCCTTCCTCCAGAATCCTCATCATGATGGGGAGATAACCCCAGGCCCTTGTAAGCTATGCCAGCGAAAGTCCTGGTAGGTCCCACCAAACTGGAAAGGATTTGAATACAGGCTCAGTAATGGACTGGAGGTCTGCTGTCTGAGGACAGTTTTAGCCAAGTCAGAGAGACTTAGGCAATGGGTTGGTCACAGGGTGATGGATTTGGGAAATAAATTGACTCTGGAGAGCTGTCCACTAAGGCATGGTGAGATTGTAGTTTACCCTGACCCACACTAATAATCTCGTGGATCCTTAAAGTATGGAAGAATTTGACATCATTCTTCAAAGCATGGTCTGTGCTGAGTGTAGCAGCAAGCACCCTAGCATATCCAGGATGGCTGCTAGCACAGGTTCTTTGATCTACTTTTCTAAAGGAAAGCAACTCAAAAGGGGTTAACAATCTTAGTTTAATCAAAGATATATCATTTACCTAGTTCAAGGGGAAAAGGCAGTACCCTGAACTTCAGAGAAATACAAAACAGAAGTTACAAGCAGATGAAAAATACAGAGAAAATATCACAATTCAACAGACCAACAGACAGGACTTCTAGCTGTCTGACCATTACATACATACAGTGTTAGTTACCAGAGAGAGAAGTGCCAACATCTGGGTTTTCAAAGTCCAAGGGGCTCAATGGCTGCCCAGAGTCTCATCTGGCCAAATCACACATCTCTTTCCATAAGTGAGCCCCAAAGCAAAACTCAGGGAGTATATATAGCCTTCTCCAGGGACAGAAGACATCACAACCTTTGTGACCCACTGCCTAATTACAAAGTAACAAAAAATAGGCCTTCCTGAAAAACAAGCCTCCCCCAAGCAAGCTTCTCTTGTTGGGCTCCAGGTGAGGCCCATTAGGGGCAGGGAAGATCTTCAAATTCCTTTACCATTACACTGAGCTAATAAGTAGACCTCTTATTTGGGGGCCATTTGCTGAGCTTCATCTTTCTCAGTGTTCTGAGATAGCAGTTGCTCATTTGTATAAGATTGTTGCTGAATTCTGGAGTGAACACAAAACAAGAACTCCTTCATTGTTTGGTGTTTCCAAGGTTTATTTGTGTATGCAAATTGGAGAATTTTGAAGTTAATAACTGGGGCAATATGTGCACCAGAACACTTGGTCTATAATTGTGAGATCTCCTCTGTAGCTCAGCACAGACCATGATATTGCTGGTGTAGACTAGGGCAGATCACAAATTCACTCTGACTTAGCAGACCACTCTCTAGAGTCTATGTAGCACCCCAATACATCACTCTGTTACCAGTCCATTGCCTAAAACTCTGAGTATTTTATTATTGTTGGTCAAATGTACTTTACTTGATTTAGTCACAGAAAATGAAAATTTGGTTCCTATGAGATAAAGTGAAGTCTCTTGCAGAGAAGATCCAGCTGATGAACCAGGAAGAAAGGTAAAAGAACAGCTTTCAGAAATGTATACAAGAGAGATTTTAACTCTCTGCACCATCACTTGGGAGGCCAGTTTGGTTGTCCAGAGAATCTGAGCTGCTCTCTCTACTGTCACCTGCTGCTTAAAAGAAGAAGAGAAGAACACAAAGAAGATACACCTCTCTTTTGCTTTCTGCTGTTGCTAAAAGGTCAAAGGGAAAAAGAATCTTGGCAAAGGAAAAGAGTTGGAGAGGCTTTTCCCAAATTCAGAAGCATTGCTGTTGTTCAGTCTTCATTTTTGAAGAAGGCTCATGAAGATTTAAGCAAGGCAGAGTTGCACAGATTTGTCATTCTCCCTTTTTCTTCCTGAGTCATCAAAGTCTAGTGGAGAGACAAAAGTCAAAATGACTGGTCATGGCCCAGGATGCAGTGGATGACCATGGTGTCTTTGATGCCCGACCAAGATCTAAGCACTCCATAGAGCCTGCTTCTACCGCCTTTGTGGTAATTGGAACAAATTATTCTCATGCACACATTCTGCTGGAGGAAGTCTTCATATGCTTGGGGTAGACATCCCCATAACTCACCAACAGGTTTGAGGCCTGTCAGTTACCTTCAGCCTATCTGCCCATCTGCTGAGATAGTTTACCAGGGTGTGGCTGCTGAGCATGCTGCAGCTTCTTGGAGCCACAGGTCAGAGTTGGGTGAAGGTGGACACCAAAGATGGATGAGCAGCACTGAAAAGGGCTCAACAAGCCCTCACACCAGAGGTGTTGACCAAGAGGTGTTGGTCTTTCCTGAACACCCCAAATGCTCCTGTCAAATTGAGAAGCATAGAACTACTCCAGCAGAACACCACAAGACATCAGCCAAGCTGTAAGTGGAAGATCCTGCAGATGCTGTCCAGGAACAAGCCCGGCTGAACAGAGAAATGCTTAGAAACAAACCACAAGGAAGCAGCCCCAACAGAACATCTCATCCAGCTGAGATGCTATAATCAGTGAGATGGTCCAGCAGAGCATGGATTAACTCAGTTCAGCAATGGAAGCATTTTTTCCCACAGAGAAGTTTCTTCTCATCACGGAACTTTTATGGAGAGTTCTTGAGACAGAAAAAGTACATTGAAGTCCACAGTTCCAGGGTTGTGAATTGCTTTGGCCACATGTATCCTCTACCCATATTTTACTACCCTGGAACTTTTAAGGTTATGCCCACGGTCCCCATGGATACTGTACACATTAATGGGAAGCTGTGATCCAAGTTTGTGGGTGAAATATCATGTAAATTCTACATGTTTAATCTGTATTTTAAGTAATTGTTTTAGTTAAGGCTAATTGAATGTTGATGACTGATTTGCTCTTGGGAAATAGACCAATGAGGACTGATGAACTACCATATTAGTAGGAAAAGTTAACTACAAAGGTTACCCCCAGGATGCTGAGAATAGTGAATTATACCAACTGCCTTCCTTCTGAAGAAACCCAAATATGTCATGAGGAGGCAGGTTGATAGAAAATGAGCTACAGCAAGAAACAGGAAGTCTCTCTGGAACAGACTGTAGTAAAAGTACCTGCCAC